>CM028131.1:250587500-251802500 GCA_016271365.2 Neoceratodus forsteri | reverse complement strand
GTATTCCCCACCCCACACGTGCAGCTGCAGTAGACACTGTGGCAGGTAGGTGGCAGCAGCACCGCCCAGCATGATGTACACAGTGACACTGGGGCGTGGCGGTGGCACGCATGTTGGGTATTGATTGCTGTGGTAGCACTAAAGCACTGTTGTTAACTCCATAGGTGGTGAGTTGGAGGACACAGGGAAGGTAAGTCAATGGCCAACTGTGCTGCTGCCCTGTGGGATGATGCTGCAGGTAGTGGACAATGGCAGACATGGGCATCATGTAATAGTGCAGCAACATTGATCCCCTCATTCCCCACAGGTGCAGAGGCAGATGGCAAAGGGCAGGTAAGGACATGGGCTAGTGGTGACACCAGTATGTGGGAGAGCAATGCAAGGTTGGGACAGTAGCAGGCATGACACTGGATGTAGCACTGATGTACTGATGTCTCCTCACAGGCACAGCAGCAGTGGACACAGTGCCAGTGGACAGTATGCATGACACCACAGGGCAGGCCCTGCAGGACACAGTTGAGACACCAGTGGTGGAGGGCAGCAAACAGTGGGGACCAGCTGCAAGAGGAGATTGGGCTGGACCTCAATGACTACCTCAGCTGTGGCAGCCTGGAGGTGACATAGCACAGGACCTGAGCCCCACATCCTACCAGAGACTGGAGGAGGCCCTGAATGGGACAACGACTTCACCCAAAGTAGAGGCCGTGGACCCCTACTGACTACACAAGTTCTGCCAGACCCTGGCGACCACCCACACACAGTAGTCAGAGATGCTGGGCTGCATAAGGCTCAGCATGGATGCCCACCAAGCAACACGGCAGGAGGAGATGGCTGCACTCATATGGGTGCTGGAGACAGCGGTGCAGACCACATCCTCCATCATGGAACATATTGTGGAGGTCATGGTTGCCATACAGGCTAGTGCACAGGCACAGACATGTGCCATCACCCATCTGGCCATGGCCATCGAGGGTTCAGTGGCTCAACAGTCGAGGCAGGCTGATGCCCTTGTGGCCCTCCTGCAGACCACACAAGCAGGCCAGGCGCCCACGGGTCACTGATGGGCATGACACTGCCACACAGTTGGCACTGGAGGAGCAGTCAGCACCAGCCCCAAATGGCACCAGGAACAGGTGCAGAGCCCGCAGCACCAATGGCAGTGCCACCAGCACCCCACCGCTGCTACCACCAGCACAAACACCACCACCACCACTGCTGCCAGCACTAACACCAATGCCACCCACACCACCCCTGCAGCCGTGACACAGAGGTGGCATCAGTACTGCAAACACTGACACCAGTGCCACCGTCTGCACCAAAGGCACTGCAGCCCCTGTGCCACCAACACCCACAATACTGGGGTGACAGCTGCCACAAAGGCAATCAGATGTGCACCAGTGGCAGCATGAGCTGCAGCGGCAACAGGCAGGAAGGCAGCAGCAACACTTGCCATCAGGAGCATGGGGCAGAAGGCACTGGGCACAGGACCACTGGCTCACAGCAGGAGGCAACACAGGCAGTGGCCCAGAAGATGGCCATGGACAGCAGTGCACCCAGGGAGTGGTCAAGGTACAGTACTACAGCATGTGCCACTTGCACCTGGGAGACAGAGCAGGATCAAGGACAGTGGTGCCAGTGGCAACCCTATGACAGTGGCAGCACAACAAGGGTGCAGAGTGTGCAGGTAGGATGTCCGCCACAACACAGTCCATGAAGTGGGAGAGGACTGGGCAGTAGTGACAGGCAGGGACAGGCGTCACCCATGGCATGATGCCACCAGTGGTGGGCTGTGGGGTGGGCTGCACACGGGGTGGGCATGGGGTGCATCTGGCAGCTGTGTTGGCAGGGTGTGCATGTGCATGTGTGTGAGTGTGTGGGGAAGGGGCACTTGTGGGGTCACGTATGTGCTCTGCACAATCACTGGGTGATGGTAATTGTGGGGTTGTCACCTGTACATAACTGTATTGCACTGTGTCACCCATGTGTAACCCATCTGTCACTAGTAAAAGCCCTGTACCATACATCTGCATGTTGTTACTCATTACCATTGCTGTGACAGGACATATGTCACATTGCAGCCTGCACAACACATAACGCAAATGCATGTAAACTGCAAAGGCCGCGGTTGCATGTGGGCGCATGTACATCATGAAGATGTGCAAACACATACTGCAGACCACAACTGTGCATTTGCAACCTGCGATGCATGTGTAGGTACGGCACCACATGCGTGTTGTGGGTATGGGGTTAGCTAGGCCATAGCATTGTTTTGCTGGTTACGAGCTGGAAAGCCAGAAGCAGAGCAGGGACATCTGTGCCACTGGATAGGAGGAATAGGTGTACTTCAGACCGCACAGTAGGTACTGGGACACAGCTCTCCATACCTCTCAACCTCCCTATCACAGAACAGGGACAGGCCTTAAAATGATCACGGACAGCTGAACACACATAGAATCATAGACTTTGATGGCAGATAAGGACCACTTGGCCCACCCAGTCTGCCCATTTCCCACCTACTGGATAAGCTGCAGATTCTAGTTAACCAACAGCCTACTTCCTGCCACCCCCACTACAATTGCCTTGTGTCTGTCCCATGCATGTTTGAATCCCCTCTGTTTTAGCCCCAACAACCTCCACAGGAAGGCAGTTCCATGCATCCACCACTCTCTCCATGAAAAAGATTTCTCACATTACCCTGAGCTGTTCCCTCTATCTTTAAATTGTGTCCCCTGCTTTACACATCTCTTTTCTGAAAGATGCTACCCTCTTGGACTTTGTTGATTCCCTTGAGGTACTTGAACATTTCTATCATGTCCCTCCTGTCCCTTCTTTCATCAAGGATATACATATTAAGCTCTCTCAGTCTCTCTTCATGATTTCTGATGCAGACCCTGCACCATCTTAGTTACCCTCCTCTGGACTGCTTCCATCCTGTCTATGTCCTTGCGTAGATGAGGTCGCCAAAACTGCACACAGTACTCCAGATGGGGTCTCACCAACTGTCTGTACAGAGGGATAACCTCTTCCCTTTTTCTACTTGTGATGCCCCTTCCTATGCATCCCAGTATCCCCCTGGCTCTCCTCACTGACTTTTCACATTGCTTACCCACCTTTAGATCATCCAATATGATCACCCCAAGTCCCATTTTTGTTGTTGTTAGTACCTCCCTGTTATTGTGTATTCTTCTCTTGGGTTTTGTTTCCCAGGTGCATTACTTTTGCACTTCTTTGCATTGAATCCAAGTTGCCATATGTCTGATCATTCCTCCAACCTTGCCAAGTCCCTTCTCATCCTTTCTACCCCCTTGTTTATCAACTCTGTTACAGATCTTTGTATCATCTGCAAAGAGGCATACCTTTCCCTCAGACCCTCTGCAATGTCACCTATAAAGATGTTAAAGGGACTGAACCCAGTACTGAGCCCTGAGGACTCCACTAGTGACCCCTTTCTTTGGAATGTGTGCCACTCACTATTACCTTCTGTGTCCTGTTGTGCAGCCAGTTTGCAACCCAAACTACCACCCTAGGACCCACTCCCAAGCTGGCTAACTTGATTATTAATCTTTTGTGTGGGACTTTGTCAAATGCCTTGCTAAAGTCTAGGTAGGCCATATCCACAGACCCTCCCTGGTCTATTACTTTGGTCACCCAGTCAAAAAATCTTTAGATTCACCTGACATGACCTTCCTGCTGTAAATCCATGCTGCTTTGGGTCCCGCTCGTTGGCCTCTAGGTACTCAACAATTCTTTCTTTCAGAGTGATTCCATCATTTTATCTACCACTGAGGTCAAACTTACAGGTCTGCAGTTTCCTGCTTCTGCCTTGCTCCACTTTTGTGAAGGGGAATCACATCTGCCCTCCTCAGTCCTCAGGTACCACCCCATCCTCCCATGATTTGTTAAACAGTGTAGTCAGTGGTGTCACTAAGTCCTCCTTAGTTCTTTTTAGGATTCTGGGGTGAATCCCATCAGGCCCCATTGCTTTGTCCACCTTGAGTTTTGGGACTCTTTCTTCTGTAAATGGACTGGTGTCAACCCCTACCCAGAGTGCTTCTGTTGTCTGGTTTAGGTAACACCTCATCTTCTTTTGTGAATACTGAGCAAAAGTATTCATTCAAGGGACCCTGGTTTTCCATTTTACCGGTAACACCAGTAACAATCACGGAATCCTGCTTGGTTTGCGGATTTTGAATTCTTGTACCAGTGACTCAAGGAAATGCATGTCACTGCACAGAAGCTGTAAGATTTCAGCATCTTTTTAAATTTGTTTTATTTTCTCTTTCTATGTCCCCTTCTCAGAGCATCAGTCTCTACTTTTCAGAGATCCCTAGGCTGGGTACCATCTAGCTTCACCCCCAGGTAATGCTCAGGAGCTCCTGTGGGTGTGCCCCTATTCTGCCTGGATTGTACCCCCAGGTGGGAAGGAGTGGCACCCCAGGTCACCCCTCCACACCCCTTAGTGTGTATCAGGCAGCTCAGTGGGTCCCTCATGGAGTCTGGTTATGAAGTCTGGGGCACTTGGGTCCCTTCTGCCAGTGAATATGGGGTGATTGTTCCTGGTTTTCTGGTCTCTGTCCTGAGGCACCAGCACTAGAGGACATCCAGGAGATAAGTCACATAGAGACATGCCACTGCTCCAGATCCTGGCTAGCGCCCTCCCTCCTGATTACTCTGCAGCATCATTGCACCACCACCTGTGTTCACACAGGTGGTGATAAAGCAGCAGGACTTGCAGCCCACCCTCCCTGGAGGAGGAGGAGGAGAGCAGTCCCAGGTGCTCGATCCTACTCCCTGGCCGAACCTCCAACAACCAGGATTCGCTTCTGACCCTGGGTCTCTGGCATTCCAAGTAAGGAGTGCCCACGCGTAGCAGGCTACCAGATTTCAGCATCTTAAAATTGATGCTGCTGTGCTTTGCATTCTTTCTGCTTTGCTGCATATAGAGTCAGTAAGGAAATCACCCACACTGCTTTGTTGTAATCAGCCATTCAGTTTAACCACCCATGCCTGGTGGTTTAAAGTAACAAACAGTGATTGAACTGGGTACATCCAGTAGACTTTGGTTTGATTCCACAACATCCACTTGCATACTGTGTGACTCTAAGCAAGTCACTTAACCTCCCAGTGCTTCTAGGACATTCCTGAAAACAGACAGTTCTGCCTAGTGGGCCTTACCTGCTTTACAAAGAATATTTAAAAATACCAATATATGTTTTTGGTGGGTTGCTTATATGCTAAGTTTTATGTAGTATTTATTAAGTGGATTACCTGAGATTTCCTCTACCTTATAGGATTATTCCTGATATAATGAGGTAGTTGCTCATTATGTTATTATAATTAAAGTTTGATTAACAGGGTGGTTTAAATTTTCACAATGTTGATGTTATGGTGGGGAATTGTTCTGGTAGGGTGCCAGTTTTAGTATGTGAAAATTCTGCTCAGAATGGAAAATCCTTTATAGAATGTCCATACTTGACAATAGAGTATGGGGAACTATGATGGGAGAGAGAAATATTTTAATTGGGTGGCAAGGGACATTCCTGCCTCTTTATTGAATATCCATATTGAGACAACTTTGATCAAATGGCTGTATACGGGTAGTGAACTTCTATGTGGCTGGGGACATAATGTTGTTTTAGAAAGTGCCAAATCTAGAAATTATTTAGTGAAGGGAAATGTTTATATTTTAAAATGTTTAGAATGGGTAAATGGTTTGTAATTATAGGGTTAATGTTAAGTGGGGATGTTCAATTAAATCCTGGGCCTGTTGCAGATTTGAATCATAATTCTACATTTGAAATGTTGAATGAAAAAGGATTGAAAATGTGCATATTAATATTTGTAGTTTGCTTAAGAAAATTGAGTATCTAAGAGAGGTGGTTTATTATAAGCCTGATATTTTAATAATTACTGAATCATGGTTGCAAACAAAAATTCAAGATAATGATATAGCCCTGGAAAATTTCTATATATATAGAAAAGACAGATCCAAAGAGGAGGGGAGTATTAGTTTATGTTAAAAATTGGATTGATGTTAGGGAATTGCAAGATTTGTATAATTGGACTGATTCAGAATTGTTGCCATTAGAATTAAAGCTACCTTATTCTAAACCCATTTTATTGATTAGCATTTACCGTCCACCTAAAAGCAGCTTAATGGTCTTCTCTGAAATACAGGATACTGAAGAATTATCAAAATTCACATGAAATTTTGATAATTGGGGATTAAATGTTGATTGGGGAAATATAGATGCCCATCATAGTCTGATTGATATGGCTACTACATTGAATTTGGTGCAACTGATAAAAGATGTTACTAGGTTAAATGCAGTAAATCCCAGTAATTCAACTATGTTAGATCTTATTTTTACTACAAATCCAGGAAAGTTTATAAAAGGGGGTGTTACCAGATTCAATGTCAGATCATCAGATAATTTTCTGTATTAGAAATCAGAAATCTAGAAAGACCTCTAAGAATGTTGTACAAATTAGAGTCTTTAAACAGTTTGATTATGTTCAATTTATGCAGGAATTAGAAAATTATAACTGGGAGAGACTAGAACTAATTCCGTGTGGGGGATCGTGGGATATGTTTCAAAAGGATTTAATACAAATTTGCAATAAATATGCTCCTATAAAAACTAGGTTGATAAAATCAAACAAAGCGCCATGGTATGACTCAGGTTTGTTTAAAATTAAAAGAGCTAGAGATAAGGCATGGAAACAAGCTAAATTAGCAAAGAGAGATCAGGACTGGCATAAATATAGGCAATTAAAAATTTACATACAAAGGAAATTAGAAAGGCTAGATTGGCCTATTGTAACAAAAATTGTCTAAAGAAATGATGGAAAACTCAAGAGTATTTTGGAACACAATAAATAAGATGCATAAGGGACTTAGCTTGGGATATCCTAATCATTTCCTAATTAATGGTAATAAGATGGATTTGGTAAACAAGGTAGTTAATGAGTTTAATACCTTTTACAAATATGAGTATAATGAATTACAGTTGGGTGGAGGAGATGTAAATCAGGTTCTACAGAGAAATTCCCAGGCAAATGATACAGATAGAGTTTATACAATCTGTTGTACAAGCTCCCAATTAAAAGATTCGCCATAGCTTAACAGGGTTCTTGCATACTCAAGTCCTACATTGCGCCATTCTGCAATATTCAGCAGGAGGCAGTTGCGCCACTGAAAACAGGTTGAGCAACAGCGCAATGCAAATGAATGCATGCTCAACAGGAGGGAGGAACCATGCATAAACTGCACAACCCGATATTCAGTCAGGCTGTGCAGAGTTGTGCAGGCGCAACCCCAACCTGCACCTGCACAACTTTGAGCCAAAAAGGATCAAGTTGAGGGCCACCCACAGGTGAGCTGCTGATTGCAGGGAGCAACACAGCAGCTGCCACCCGTGGCTGGCCCCCAACTCAGTCCCTGTGCCCCCCACCAGCCCGATTGCAGGCAGAATGTGAAAAGAACCCCCAAACATCTCCCTAATGCCCGATCACGGGCAGAATGTATACTGACAAAACCCCCAGTGCCCGATCATGGGCAAAATGTATAATAACAACCCCCAAACATCTCCCAATGCCGATCGTGGGCAGTATGTATAATGACAACCCCCAAACATCTCCCAATGCCTGATCATGGGCAGAATGTGAAACAACCCTCCGATGCCGATCACGGGCAGAATGTAAAAAGACCCCCAACCGAATATCTCCCTGGTGGTCCAGTGGACCGTAATGCCCGATCGCGGGCAGAATGTCCAGTGACAACCCCCAAACATCTCCCTGGTGTCTAGTGTCCCCCCACCCACCACCCACGAGGGCCCCTACCCGCTCCCCGGCAGCGGTGGTGGCAGCATCCACCCACCTGCCACCCGCTGCCCGCCCTGACTGTCGGTCGGGGCTGCCGCCCATTGTTGCAGAGCTAGAGCCAATGGGCGTGCAGCCATACCGTGACATGCATCCAGATTTGTGAATGAACATCCTGCAGTGAGGGCTGACATATAGTTATGCCTCTGGCCTCCACCAGGAGCCAGAAAATGCTGAGCCATGAACCCACCCTCCCTCTCAGGAGAAGGTGGTGGCTATTGGACACTGAAGCCTTCACCCACCAGCTGTCCCTCCAATACACAAGTCTGTTCCCTAACCCTGGTCAGTGGTGTCACAGGCAGAAATCCAATTCAGGCAGTTAAATTACAGAAAGGAAAAAACAAAGTTAGTCCACCTTAGCGGTGATGGTTCAGATTAATTCACATCTGAGTTCTAACAAGCAAAGAGACCAAGTCATTTGTAACTTGTGCCGTGGGTATGTGTGTTGAAGAAAGGGGATCATGGTGCTGTCACTACTGCCATCACCCCAGAGAGATGTGGACTGCATTGCTGTTACTGTCACACCGAAGGGTGGGGCTGTAGTGCTTCCATTACCACTGGTGGACGGAGAATGTAGTACTGCTGCCATCCCACCTGAGAAATGGGGCCATAGTGCTGATACTGCCATCACACCTGAGGAATGGTGAGCGTGGTACTGCTGCCATCACACCTAAGGGATTGGGGCCACAGTGTTGCTGCTTTTGTCACACCAGAGGGAGGGAGGTCATAGTGCTGTTGGTGCTGCCATGCCGCACCTGAGGGATGGAGCTGTAGTGCTGCTTCCATCACACCTTAGGGATGGGGGCTGTAGTGTTGCTGCTATCATCACATCTTGTACCTAAAATAACTTTAAATTGGTACAAGGATGGAAGGATGTGTACTAGTGGAGGTCAACATTGCTAAAATGCATGTTAGCAGAGTTAAAATTGTTAAATAAGGTACACAAAACCAAACACCAGTAAAATTGGATTTTGGCTTAGCAGACACCAGTGACAATACAGATTTTTGCAATGTGCAAAATGGAATGTGTCTTTTCTCAATCCCGGTAAACTAGTGTCCCTGTTCATTCAGTATCTCTGCCTTTTCACTGTCTCCTCTGCCCACCTCCCTCTCCTTTATTAATCTTCACTATCCCTCCCTTAACCGTTCTATGCTCCCTAATGTACCTATAAAGGTTTTATCCCCTTCTTAACTGACTTGGCTATTTTTTCCTCAGTTTGGGCTTTTGCTATTCTGACTGCCTCCCACTTCTTTCTGCTTTAATTGATACAGTTCCCTGTCATGCTCCTTCTGTGATACCTCATACTTTTGAATGCAGCCTTTTCTCCTTAACCTTCCCTGCCACCTCTTTCGAGAACCATAGTGGTTTTTACTCCACTTTGTTTCTTTATCTGTTTCACACAAAGGCTTGTTGCCTCTATGATGGCAGTTTGATTTTTTCTCCTTGTTCTTCCACCCTCCTTTTTGCCCATTTGCTAGTGTATTCCTCAGGTATTCACCCATTTTGCCAAAGTCAGCCCTTCTAAAGTCCAGTATGCTTGTTTTGTATGGCTTGTCTCCATGGTTGTGCTTATTGTGAAGCACACTGTGCAGTAGTCACTTGTTCCCAGATGTCTACCGACTTCTAATTTTGTGATCCTCTCTCCTTTTGAGAGTACCAGGTCTAGTATTGCTTCCTCCTGAGTGGGTTCCAACATTAGCTGTCTAGGCCTGCCCCTGCAGGGCATCGAGAATGACCCTGCTCTTGGATGTGGCTGCAGTACATGCCAGCCAGTTAACATCTGGCATATTCAGGTCCCCATTAACAGTATCTCCCTTTTCAGCCATTCTGAGAATGTCCTCTATCATTTTTGTCCATTTCCTCCCTTGAGATGGAGGTCTGTATACAACCCTGTGCAGATTGTGATGCCATTCCCTGTCTCCAAGGTGACCCAGAGTGCCTCTTGTCCTCCCCTTTACTTTTTAGTTCTGTAGCTTTCATCCCTTCCCTTATGTATAGAGCTACTCCACCTCCCGTTTCCCTCCTGTCCCTTCTGTAGACTGTGTACCGGTATGTTGACATTCCCATGGTTCCCCGTGTACCATGTTTCTGTGACTGACACAATATCCAAGTGTTCATCTTCCATCAAGGCTACTAGCTCAGGAAGCTTGTTTCCCAGACTATGGGCATTGGTACTCATTGTCCTCCATTTAATGTTGGCTTTATCCTTTTTACCCTATGCCTGCTCTTTTTGCCCTTGTCTATTTTTCCATTTACCCTGTCCTGCCCTCTGTTAAGCACTTTACCTCAGTGTTTACCTTACTACCTGTCATGTTTTGTGGGGAGGCTTGAAATTTCCTGCCTCTTATTAGCACCTCCCCATGGCTAGTTTAAAAGCTTGCCAAGGAAGCATTTAAACCTGTCACTTAGGATCTTGGTTCACTTCATGGACAGATGCAGACCATCGTGCCAGTATAAACCTTCATCTCTCCAGGTGTACCCCTGTCCCCAATGAAGCCAAAGCCCTGTGCTCTGCACCAGTTTTGCAATGATTCTTAAACTGCATGGTGTGTAGTACCCTAGCCTCACCCTGCCATGGACTGGCAGCACCTCTGAGAAGGTAACTGTGCTTGCTACCTCTCTGAGGCCCTTCCCCAACTCCACAGTTTCATCCTGCACTGCACAGATCCCATGTCTAGCTAGGTCATTTGTCCCAAGGTGGACAATGGTATCTAGTTCCTCTCCTGTGATGCTGCTTCTGCAATCCTGAGGATTCGCTTGTCCCTCCAAGCCATGGCACCAGGCAGTCACCTTACTCTCCTCCTCTCCTCTCTCTCCCTTCCCCAGGTCTACCCTCTAACAACTGAGTCCCCTATCAGAAGCTGTTTCCTTCTCCTGTGGTGTCCCTTGCCACCCTTCTGTGGGTCTCCCTTGTGGTGTCCTCAGCATTCTTCTAGGTCTCCACTGAGGGTGCCATCATAGAGGAATCTTGCTGCCAGACTGGCATATGGTTTGTGTAGAGGTACAGCTAGGGGCTCTGCCTCTGTTCCACCACCCATACCCTCCTAGAATCCACTGTGGTCCACCTGCTCTTCATACTTGGCAGCCTCTGTGGCAGTGGTACTCTTTAGGTGGGGAGGCCTCCCTTAGTCCTTGCCAGTTCAGCCTGGAGGTGGGCTACCTTCTCCCTCAGAGCTGACAGTTGCCTGCAAATGGGACAGCAACGTCGTTTCCAGAATGTCTCCCAGAAAAGTACTGCCCCACAGCCAGTGCATTGCACCACTCCCCATGTCCTCTCCCTATAATAGATGATATGTAATAGATATATATAATATATGTATATATATACATTTTTTCTTCCTTTGTGTGTGTGTTCTTACCCTTTATGCACTGTGCTGGGTTATTAAGAATATGACAGTTCTGCCCCAAGACCTGTTGAGGAAGTGATGTCAGAACTTTGGCTATAAAGGAAACGTCACACCTGGGGGTGCGGGAAGGGTGGATGGCTATCCACAACCACTGGTGACTGTTAGAAATAATCAAATACACCACTGCTCCACCACCCTGGTGAGTACTGCCCTTTATAGTAATTCAGCTAATCTCCAGTAACTGATTTGTCAACTATTTAAAAGTAATTTGATGCAAACTGTTACAGAATACTAGTAGACAGTCCAGTTAGCCACAGAAGAAAATCAAATATGCAGTTATTGCAACCCTTCTGAAGTTGCTCACAAGATAGGTAGTTTTGAAAACCCCTTCCTGATTTAAAAACGAAATTAAACTCAAAGCAATACCAATGTAAGACTATAAAAGTAAGGAAAACTTCCTCAGATGTAAGTAAGAGAGATCAGTTGCAGATTTCTAGTCCAATATAGTATATTCCACATCTGATGGCATATCAAGATGTGTTCCACAGGCTGTGTACGACATGCTTAACAGTATGAATGGCATGTTCTGAATGTCAGCTAGACTGCTAGACCACTTGCTGGCAATATAGTCAGTTTAAAGTCCCTACTTTTCAGTGATAGGTATGCCACTGTAGGTAGCACTGGGACATTTCGAGGCATATTCAGGGACATCCCTGGGAATCAGAGATGGTTGAGGGGTATGCAGCACCCACAGGCAGCAGGCCGCAGTCACAATGCCAGCCATATGCTAATCCATGTGTTATCCCCGTAGCACCACATAGAACACATCCAGGCCACAGGTGAGTACAAGATACTGCACAGCATGCACAGTTCCAATGCATATACTACACAGTGTGCCTAACATTGCTGTTTACTTCCCTGTAAAGGAAACAGTGCTGCTGCATGGGAGCAGGTAGGTGGATGCTGCCACACCACTGCAGCTGCTGTAGTCTCTGTTTGTACCGCTAGCTAATGCTGACCAACAACGTTTTCCATCGAGGTATGCCACCATAGCCAGCAGTGAGCCCCACATGTGATCATGCAGTGCACAGTCCAGGTAGGTGTATGTCACATGACATACTGTCAGAATGGGTGGACCATGGGATCCACCCTGGGCACAGGCCGATGGGCTAGTGGGGTGCCCTGAGACATGTGGCAGGGTAGCATGCAGTGCTGCCTGACCATACCCACACTCTACAGAGCCATGCTGCAGCATGCCTCTGCATGTGGCTGGAGGCCTGGTGGTACACTGCTGAGGCAGTGTGTTGCAGTGAGGGGGTGCATGCACATGGCACCACACTGCCAGTCCATGCTGGCTGCAGTGTATGTTGTCAGTGGGGCAGAGCTGTTGGGGGTCGTGTATTGATGTGTCCTGTGGCTGTGCCCTGTCCCCATGCACCCGTGCACACAGGCGAAGTACCACTAGGTGAGGGGTGTCGCACAGCTGCCAGTCCATTGTTTATTGACACATGTGCTATTCCTTCCTCCCATGCAGGTCTCCCCACATGCCATGGACATGTCCCAGGGATCGGGCCTCAGGCTGAGTGGGTGGTCTCCTAACTACACATCTATGGAGACCACCATGGTTGTGAACTGTGTGCAGCAGTGGGGCTGGATGCTGCTACTACTACCAGGGTGCAGGAGGCACACCCGCCGAACGGGGACGGGCATGGTGTGCAATCAGAGCACAGCTGGGGCCAGCAGCAGCATGCACTGGACAGCCCCCAACTACAACACCATTGGCAGGATATGTGCGGAGTGACCCCGGATATTGCGGCTGCTCAGCATGGCAAGATGCAGGGATGATGAGGTCAGGCCAGGATGTAGGTGCAGGTTTGTATGCCAGACATAGGGTGGTGCAGATCTGACGCATAGGCCATGGCGTGCTGTGGTGCACGGCCTCACCATTCTCCCCATCCCCACAGGTGCATCGGGTTGGCCCTTGACCATTGGGATGCCTTGTCAGAAGCCTCAGGAAGGAGGCACTAAAGTGGAGGTCAGGTGAATGCATGCATTGAGTGCCATGTGTCGTGACCATGGCAGGCTGCTCCATGGTGGCATGCACTGCGACGTGCGTCCTTGTGTGTGTGTGCCACATGGCCAGGCCCTGCACTGACTGCATCCTTTGAATCCAGCAGGTGGGTGTAGCCAACTGCCACAACAACAGCGGGCACTGCTGTAGGCCATGGCGGAGCTGAAGGTGCCGGTGGAGGAGTACTGCCAGCTCACATGGTGCAGGCAGTGGAGGGCAAGGACCTCCTCTCACATCATCCTTGGAGGAGGGGTGGACATTACACAGGAGCCAGATGTACAGGACCCCACGGATGGTGGGCAGCAGAAGCCTGGATCACAGCCAGATGTTGGGCCGGGCATGGTGATGGATGATGAGGGGATGTGGCCTGGTCATGGCTGCACACTGACAGGGCCCAAGGCAGTGGATGCAGCAGCGCGGCAGAAGGACACACTGCCTATGGATACTGGTGCTGTGGCAAAGAAGCACCATCTATAGAGGACACTGGGCCAAGACCAGTGGATTGTGTCCAGGGTAGCAGCAGCAGGGTAGTTTGGATGGTGGCGTTGGAGGCACCTGGGGTCTTTTCATCTGGGGTGCACCAGATAGACAGTGCTTGTATCTCTTGCATTGGCCATCCCAGAGGACATTAGATGCCTGCATGGCTCCATGGTCCCTGCTGGCAGAGCTGCCCAGACGTAGCAGCAGTGCTGGTGACCTGTGTTGTTGGGTTGTGGGTCTGTATATATGGGGTGGGACTAGTGTACTGTTGTTGCGGGTGCAGGTGGGTGTATGGGACTGTTGGGGGATTTGCCTGGGGGTCTTTTTGTTGCTCTGTTCTGTTTGTTGTTGTCCCTTTCCTGCTGTTGATACCCTTTCCCCATTTCTGTTTATCAGGTGTCCCTGTTGTACATTTTGTGCATTAAACTCATTTCCAACAACCTTGGCTCTGCATGTCTGTCTCAGGTGTGCATGGTCATGTGTGTGTGTGTCTACCGTGCGTATGGGGCACATTTGTGGCAGTGCCTGCTGTCTCCAGTGTATCCTCACTGTGCACCTGGTCTGTGTGCCAGCTGTGCAGCTCTCAGCCTTTGGCACACTGCAGTGGCTGAGTCCACTTGGTGTCCGTGTGCTGCAGCACATTGTGCATGGTCTGACCCCATGCCACCACACATTGCTTGTCCCGGCTGGGTGGTGGTCTTGAGCCTGTATGGTCCCTTCACCCAGGGGCCAAGTGGACTTCTGTGGGTGGCACCCAGTGCACAGGTATTGGTGTGTCTCACCGCCATATGTCTACAGGTCTGTGCCACCTGGTACAGTGTCCCTGTTGTGGATGCACTGTTTACATGTATCAGTGGCCATGGCAGGGGCATTGTGCCTGGTGGCACCATCATCCCAGCTATGTGTCTGTGGTCATGTGCAGTCTCTGCCTCCCATGCTAACTGTGCCTATGGTACATGCATTGCTGCCCTTTCACTCTGCCCTGTGTGTCCTGGGTGCATTGGCTTGTGTGTTCTACTGTTTGCACTGTGCTCCACCATGGGGCACTGCTGTTTGTGTGGTGTGCTGCTGTCTGTCTGGGGGGTTACACTGGCCTGTGCACTGTTTAGGACAGCTATTGCCTGTTCTAACTTACCTGACCTTCCTCTGCCATAGCTCTGTACACCATCTGTTTCAGAATAGCATTTCAGTGGTGCTGGTGTGTTATGCCTGTCATAGGCTGCATTACACAGTGGCATATGCATTTCTGTCTTAACTGCATCGTAACTTGAGGTGTTCATAGCGAATGTGGGTGTGACATAGGTGTTCTTTTGGAATCTCACATGTTGCAGATCGCTGGTGTAATTGCAATTTGCACTGTCAGGACTGGTGTACTGCATTTACACCTGGTGTACCTGTCTTGGAATCTGGCCCTGGGTCCTTTACATAGACGCTTAAGGTTAAGAGACACTAGGTCCATCAAGTCTGCCCCCACCACACTTCATAATTAGAGACTGGGTCCCATGTTACATAGCAATTTAAGGTTGAAAGAGACACTAGGTCCATCAGGTCTGCTCTCCCCACTTTGTAAGTAGGGACCAGGCCTCTTGTTTCATAGTAATTTAGGTTTTAAAGAGACACTAGGTCCATCAAGTCCCCCACTTCATTAGTAGGAACCAGGTCCCTTGTTACATAGCAATTTAAGGTTGAAAGAGACATTAGGCCCATTAAGTCTGCCCCCATACTTCATAAGTAGTGATCGGATCCCTTGTTACATAGCAATTTAAGGTTGAAAGAGACACTAGGTGTATCAAGTCTGCCCCATCCCACTTCATAAGTAGTGACTGGTTCCATGTTACATATAAATTGAAGTTTAAAGAGACACTAGGTCCATCAAGTCTGCCTCCCAGCTTCATAAATAGGGACCAACAAGTATGCTGTGCAAAGAAGTGCTAAATAGGAAAGTTACTTACAGTAACTCTTAAGTTTCTACAGTATCTTTTCCATAGAGCCACACTGTTTGATCTTAGGGCAAGAAGCACTTGGACCTCGGGGAGTTAGAACTTTTGGGGCTGACACACCTGTGCATATGTGCATGGCACCAACATATGGTGCTGCATGCACTGACAACACAAATAGTGATGCCCAAGCCAACCATCTTAGTACATTTTTAAGAAAGGAAGTGATACAGTAAAATGATTAAGTTTTGTTTTAAGAAAAACAATTTTAAAATATTAAAAATGTAATAAAATCTAAATGCCTCTAAAGGGCCAGTGCAGTCTATAACCTGTGGTGAATAAAAGAGGCAGAAAAACTATACATATATGGTAAAGGCCAGTGGGTCCAGGGGTGGTGGGCTGGTGACAGTTGCTCTATGGTGAAGATACTCTGGAAGATCAAGAGTTAGAGGATGTAACTCTCCTGTTTGTTCTTGGGCCCTGTGTGAAGGAAGATATAACTGACCTGCTATGGCCCTGAGCAAAGAAAGTTATTAATAATGTTCTGTTTCATGCAGGCCCACTGGGCCCTGTGCAAAGAAAGTTAAGACTGATCTTCTGCTTCGATCAGGATCCACAGGGTCCTGTGTGAAAAAGGTTATGATTGATCCCCTCTTTATGCAGGGGCCCAAGTGAGCCCTGAGGAAGAAAGTTATAACTGATCTGCTTCATCCACACAAGGTCTGTGTGTACTATATGGAGTAGCAGACTTGTGGGGGCAAGGCCCCAAACCTGTAGCTTAGTAGCACACCTATGGTGGATGGCCCCTCACCTGTAGCTTAAAGCTGCAGGCCTAAGGAACATGGTCTAGACCTGTATTTTGACCTTGAGTGATGAGGCTAGTGGCTAGGAGTGAAGTGTGGGTAATAAGGTTGAAATATCCAAATGCCATATTCCCTGCTCTTTTGGCTTTGTAACCTTAATGATACATTATCGGGTATAGATAGATAGATAGATAGATAGATAGATAGATAGATAGATAGATAGATAGATAGACAGATGCAATAGGTGAGAAAAATCAAGAACATCCTGTCTCCTGGTTTGTCAAATTCAGCATGACAATGCAATATTTCACAGTAACTATACACCTGCACTTCTATTCATTCCTTAGGACCAGCTCACTAGCACCCTAAACTACTAGATCACTCCACATCTGCTACACACAAACTGGCATACATAGGCTGCCAGATAGTCAAACATAAACATATAATCCTTTCTAAAAATTGCTAGCTATCTTAGCTTATTAAAAAATCATTTGTCTGGTTGAGTCTGCCATTTTAAGAGTCCTTGCTAGGGGTTTGTTTCTGTGCTATTCAGGTACATTCACTTTCTGTATGGACTAATGTGTAGAATAATTGAGAAGGACTGGTTTAGTTAAAAAGAATGGCTGGTAATATGAAATGTAACCTGTTTTAATCATCAAAAAATGAATCCATGAGTTTGTATTTGAAATTTAGTTACAATAACTCAAAGTGTCACAGACTCCACTGAAAATGTGAGTGAGTGAGTGAGTGAGTGAGTAGCTTCAGTAGCATACAGATATACCAGTGCTACCAGAATATATGTTTGGAAAGACTTTTATTAAATACATATCAAAAATAAATGAATACATAGCCAGTGCTGACCTCTGATGAAGCACCCTCCCCATTTCCCATGGCGTGAAACGCATTGGTTCAGCCATTGTAGTCTGTTGTCTTTGACTGATGCTGTCTGTTTGTTAGATTTTGATATGTATTTAATAAAAGTCTTTCCATAAATATATTTTGGTAGCATTGGTATATTCTTGCAGGAGACTGAGTGAGGGCTATTTTGTTTTACTTTAGCTTCTGAACTTTAAAGATCTTATGACAGTATTCAGAAAGGGTAGAGTATACACTACAGTTCAGTGCAGTACAATACAACATAGAACAACTCAGTACAGTACAGTATACAGTGCAATACATAAGAATAGTGTATGGGCAACCATACACAACTAGTCTGTGTTGCATTGAGGGCTGGGTTGACATCATAAGGACCTCAAGAGTCAAGCTCAAGATGTCCCTGATGTCATCTCAGTCCCAAGATGGCAACACAGCCTGGCTGGTATATGGTTGCCAATATACTATTTTGTGTATTATATGGTTGCCAGAAATGAAGAAAAAGGATATATCTGTGACAGCTTAATCCCAGCTTTGCAAGGTTTCATACTTTGTGTTCACACTGTCAGCAGCTCAGCCTTGTATGAGTCAGTCAATGTGGTCCCGTTCCACTCCTGAAGCTCCAAACTTTTGCAGCCACAGTTTATTAACAAAAACAAAACTGTCAAATTTGTACAGTTTGGAAACACTGAGCCAACTACGGCAGTCAGTGTCCAAATCATCTCAGTTAGCTGTTTGGTAAGTGGTGCCATCATATTTGTTTTGCATTCTGTTTGAACAGCTCTGTCTTGACCAGTGCGGTGAGCAGATAGCACAGGGATCATAAATATTAATTAAGGACTGATGAATATTGATCATAGAATGTGCACAATAATCTTTTAGAATGTGCACAATAACTTTCAGAATGTGCACACATTTTAAGCACCTAATGATTTTATACATAATAAGCTCCTAACCATATCCTATAATGTAATGCAATACAATACAATGCAATACAACATGATACGATACAATATGGTACAACATGACACAATACAATACAGTACAGTACAGTACAGAGAAAATAAAGTATGGGTCGTGTGTGTAACGAGAATTACACACACCGAAGGATTAGATGCTACATAAACCCTGAGAGTGGTGCTTGAGGGGTTTATTAAAGCATCTAACCCTAAGGATGTGAGTAAACTTCAAGTTTACACACACCGACCCATATTTTATTTTATATAATTGCTGGGTTTTCCTTTTCACCTCAGCAATTATATAAAACAAAGATACTGCCTAGCTGTTGCTGTCTGGGTAGGTTTTAGTGGGCGGACCATGGCAAGCTGTATTCATTTATTAAGAGGTTGTTTATTTTGGCAAGTTGCAGGCTTATTTTTGTTTTTTAAAGTGATTTTGTGTTAAAATAACTTACGCTGTGACCCAGTGGCAGTTTAGTGTCCAGGAAAGAGAAGACAGTAAGCAGCGAGTGGACAGGAGTGCAGGAGGTACAGCTGCACATGCCCAGAGGGAGGGAACTATGTATGTGTTTGCTGTAATAAACACTCATTTATTACAACAAATTATGCCATGGTTTCATACATGTAAAGGAAACCCAGTTATTATAATACAATACAATACAATGAACAGTGCACTGTACAATACAGGACATTATAATACAGTCTACCATATAGTACAATACCATACCATACAGCAGAGATGCAGAACATATGGCCCAGGGGCCACAAAGACTCCCACAACAGCTGTCTGTGGCCCCAAGGACCTAGCAGCTTCCCCTTGCAGCCTTTGTTTATTTGATTTTGTTTTAGTTTTAGTAACGTGAATAGACAGATAGATAGATAGATAGATAGATAGATAGATAGATAGATAGATAGATAGATAGATAGATAGATAGTAAATGTATGTTTTGATTTATTTTATGTGTACATTTAATAATGTCTTGCTGGACATTTGTCACCTTGGGTCATTTACAATGACCTTCAGCCTTGGCTCAAATTTTCAGTCTGGCCCTCCACAAAAAAAGTTGTGCACCACTGCCATACAGTGTGCAATAAAGTACAGTACATTTGCAATACAGTATGGTGTGTATATACAGTTCATAAACAATAAGTTACAATGGGCATGTGCTGATCTAACTACATACCCAGGGTGTAGCAAGGAATGACGCTGCAGAAGGAGTACCTTCAATTCCTGGAAGTGTGGTTAGATCAGCATAATGCACTCCCAAAGTGTCCTATTGCTCTTTAAAATGGATAGAGACAATTTAAAAGACAACCTTTTGCTAGTAAAACGTTTTCTTTTATTAAAAGTAACTAGTAAAAGTAGTCCTTCCCGCTGTCAGGTATCTGCTTATCCATGCATTCAGTAGATCAAATGTTTGTTTTCATGGAATGCAGAATTCAAACTATTGCGAATACTACTGGCTGGATGGTCACTTCTCCCTACACAAACTCACAGAACAGAAAGCCTCAGTAAAGGCAGGGATTAGTGCTGTGCAGAACGCAGTATTCTGCTGGTGAAATTATTGTGGAATGACCAGGGCCGCAGTAATGGGGAGGAGGGGATGTTGTCCGGGGCCCTGAGCTCAGGAGGGCCCACTTGAGGAGCTGGTATTACCCCTGGCAGTAGCTGGTGGGAACGGGCCCATTCAAGTGACTTTTCCTGGGCCCCAAACCTCATAGCTGCAGCCCTGGGAATGACCTTTCCACCGGTGAAACGTCAACTGGATTTTGCTGGTTCTTCTACAAAATTCCACGTGGTGTGTTCCACAGAATATTCCGTGGAACATAATTTTGCATGGAAAATCATTTTGCAAACATTACTGTGGAAAATATTGAGATCCACAGAATATTATTCTGCAGAACAGCATTTTTCTGTGGAAAATCATTCCGCCACCATTTGTGTGGAAAATATTGAGATCTGCAGAATAAAATTCAGAAAAATGTTGTGGAAAAACTCTGGACAGGATTCTCAAAGCACTTGCACTTGGCACATCTCAGACACCCCAGAGCAAATGAAATGCGCTGAGCACCAACTGTGGTATTCACAGAAGATGCACTGGGGGATGCCCTGGTGTATCCCTCTGTGAATACCACAGTTGTGCCAGCCAGGATGCATCGGCACAACCCCTGGTCAGGCTGGGAATCCAATGGGGCAGCACAACACATGATGCAGTGCACTCAAAGTTGCTATTCAGAGCAATCAACAAGCAAATGTGGCCATTAGGCTGCAGGCGCAATTGGGTCATTTGCATGTCATTATGGCCTCATTTGCATGCCCCATGCAGGGATGTGCCGGCTGAATGTGCCAGGTGCTCTGCAAGTGCTGTGGTTCACGTGCATAGTCCCATGTAGACAAGAGTACCCACCACCCTTCTCCGGCTCAACTGCAACCTGGACAGACAAGAACATATCCCTGGTGGTCCAGTCTTTCCCCATTCCCTATCCCTGGTTACATGCCACTCACTGCAGCAGAAGTCCCATTGGTAATGCAGATCCCACCTGCCTGCCTGAATCCCGTCATATGCCACTCTCTGCAGCAGTACAATAGTACTATCAGAACCCCCACCCAAATCCTGTCGCATGCTGATCTCTGTGGTGGTACAGAATCAATAGCAGAACCCTCCCCGTCAGCCGAATCCACATTTGAATGTCACTTACTGCGGCAGTAAGAATGTAATAACAGAAACCTCCTCTACCCCAACCCAATCACATTTAACAGCACTCTTTATGTCCTCAGTAGCCCAGCAGACCTTAATTGCTCACCAGTACCCCCAACTATCCGATCGAGCCATCCAGCATGGTCCACTCAGATAGGCAGTTTCAACCCACTTACATAGCTGCAACGGCTACTCCCAACAGAGCTGTCTGTGAATGATAGCTACTGTATGTAAAGCCCATTGGTGGACCCTGTCAACCAATGGGCTGCAGTGTGTACTATACTCATTCTGAATGACAGAGTACAGTACACACTGCAAACCCATTGATTGACAGGGTCCACCAATGGGCTTCAGGGTGTACAGTAGCTGTCATTCACAGACAGCTCTGTTGGTGGGCAGCTGTATGTGTATGCAGGTGGGTGAGCTGCTTGTCGATAGGTGCGACCATGCTGGGATGGGGGAGCGGGGTGGGTTGGGGGTGCCTGAGTGGGTGGGGGGTCTGCTGGCCCTCGGGGACTTGAAGAGTGCTGTCAGGTGGTGCGATCGGGTGTGGTGGTGTGGGGTTCTGTTATGACATTCCTACTGCTGCAGTGAGTGGTATTGAAATGTGGATTAGGGCTGAGGGGGGTTCTGCTATTGATTCTGTACCAACGCAGTGAGCGACATGTGACAGGGATTCGGGCGGGGACACTGGATCTTGAGGATGGGCAGACTGCCATGCAGCTGTCTGCAGTATGGCTGCCTGCTTGTGGGTGGCCACTCACTCAAGTCTACTTGTTGTAGACTTCTCTTTGAGGTGCATCTCCGGACTTACTCTGGGGATGTGCCTCCCACTAGAGTTGTTAATGGACTATGCATATATACATGGGCATGCCCCTGCACAACCCTCCAGATGTAGCCCGCATAATATTATAGTGGTGCGGTGCACGTGATGCACCGCACATCTGTCCCTTTCTGACTCGCACTGGCGCATTTCAGATGTGCTGGGTGCATCCTTTGTGAATCCTGCCCATTCTGCATTTTTAAGTTATGGAATTATGCATTCCATTTGCAGTGAAATTCAGTAGAATTTCAAAATTCCATGAAATTTAATTCTGCAAGAATCTGAAAATTCTGCACAGCACTGGCAGGGATTCAATTTAATATATGGCAGGAAAGTAGCAAAGATTCCCTAGTAGGCAGGTAAGGATACTGAGGTTGCATGGTCAGAAAAGAAGCTCAAAAAATTAAACTGAATAGTACTTCATTTTTATGTTTGCAATGCACTTGCAAGACTAACATATTAGTATGACAGTGGGCTTTGAGAAGTGTGTCGTTGTCAGGCCAATGTAGGGCAGTCTGCAAGGGGTTCAACAGTGTCAGACCAATCATCAGCCAGGTTGATTATGACACTCTTCTAGTCTTGATGGGCAGAAACTTTGTGTAGTTCAAACAAAAGAGCCATCAAAATCATAGGCGGCTCTTTCTTATGATCTGCATAAGCCACCCAGCAAGCAGAGCTGATTAGCATCATGATCAACCTGCTGTGGTCTCCCCAACATAAAAACAATTCCTTCCACGCCTGCTAAGTATCCCTCCCTTTGCTTCTGCCTTCTTAATTTTTTTAACACTGGGGTGCCTAATCCCCAGTGCCGGCTAGAACCCCAACCCCATCCTTTTCTCTATGCGACACCGGGAGCCCATCCCTGTGCCACTAAGCATAACACCAACACAGAGTGCCCAATCCCCAGTGCTGGTACCCAAATAAAGAAAACCATGCATTGTAGTATTTTTTTTATTTTATATATACTGTAAAAGGAAAACTGTCCATGAAGTCCTGTTGTTGCCCATGTACACCACTGCCATTACCCTACTCCCTCTTGACCCCCATCCATTACTTACCTACCATGGGTCCAACGCCATAATTGTCTCTGGACTGAAGACACGCCTTAACTCTTCAATGCCAGACCAGGAACTAATGATAGCAAGTATGCAATTTAATTTATTTCAATGGGTTTTGGACATGTCCTTATAGGAGCAAAATATAGTTACAGTACATACGCTCAGGTTATATAAACTAGAGACTTTTAGTACGTCAGTGAGATATTGTGGTATTTTATGCCTAAGAGATTTGTAGGACTATAAATATAAATTTTTCAGTTGTCTAGTGGCGAAGGAAGGCCAACCAACAGATGCATAGAGGGTGCAGAGAGTGATTGTTGCAGGCAGTAAAGTGATCAATCTCAGTCCCCTATGATAAAGGACATCCAGCTTGGCAAGTTGGCCAGCTGCAGCACTTCTATACATTAAGTTCCTGTAATCAGGAAGGGGTAAAACATAGCTCTGACTAGGGTTTTACAGGCACCTAAAGGTAGATTGAACTTATGTTTTATAATGGAAGCCCAGCCTTGATACAGCTTCTATATAAATTATCAATGTGATTACTGAAAGAAAGCCTAATATCGAGCCATACTAAATCATCTACTAGCTCCAGTTTACCACATGGGAGAGTAAGGATTCCGGGGAGGGTAGCTCCACTTGCTGTTAGGGACAAAATCATGTACTTTGTTTTGCAGTTTTAAGAAGGAGTTTAGAAGCACACAGTTTCAGTGGAAGAATATTGAATGTGGACTGGAGGACATTTAAAGCTTCTCACCTGTTAGGTCTGGTTACATAAAGCACGGTGTCATCACCATAACGGTGTAGTTTGAATCCCCAATATCTTCTCCTAGATCATTAGTTTATATGGTGAATAATGGTGATAATAATGATAGACCCCTATGGGACTCCTTTGGGGTTTTGTGAGCAGGAGAAGCGTAGGCCTTTAGATTTAATCTGTGGTTGTCTACCCATCAAGTAATTTTTGAACCAGGGTAAAGTGCTTTGACTTGTATCAACAGAAGACTGCTTATGCAGAAGTATTTGATGGTCGATCATATCCAAAGCCTTACTGAGGTAAAGAAAATGGCAGCTATTACAAACTTTTAGTCAGGGGAAGTGAAACAATCCTTTGTCACTTTGATGAGTGCAGTACCAGTACTACAGTATGCAGACCCTTGAAACCAGGCTGGGATATGGTAATTTAATTTTTACTGGTGAGATATTCTGAACCTGTTCATCGACATGCTTTTCCAAGCCCTTAGCTAGGACAGGCCAGATCGATATAGTCCAGTAGTTACTTGTTATAGATTTATCAACAGCTTTGAATAGGGAATTAGGTGAGCTGTTTTCCAAAGTCTGAGAATTTCATGGCTAGTTAGGGTGAGATTGAACAACTGTGTTATAGGCACTGTTAGCACTGGGGACCCAACACTAAGAAAAACTGGTTCCAAATGATCTGCCCTTGGGCTGTTTTAGTGTCAGGGTTTGCAGCATGTCTTTCACCTCTTTACAAGTGATGGTCTCAAGCAGAAAGGAGGGTGCATGCTGCTAATGGATGGAGATTGTTTTAACTTTGTTAGAGGAGCACAGTAGCAGGTGACATTCTTGCTCAGAAATGAAGTTTTATCTATTGGAGGTCATGTCTGAGAAACCACTTGAGCTATACTTTTAGCATTGCTATTTAGAAATGTGAAACAGGGCAGCTGGCTGGTGGTGCTGAGGTTGAGGCACTGGGCGCCACCTGGCGCCACGCCCGGTGACCCGTGATCGGGAACAGGCATGGGCTGCCGGGGTCGTACACGGGAGGAGAAGGATCAAGCGTCCAGAGGACTGCTCTCCTCCTTCCGTGGGCGGGGTTAGTTGGTCCTGCATCAGTTGCCCCCTGGTAGAGGCTGGAGGACATGGCATCGCATCAGAACATGGGTGGAGCTGGGACGGACACTCTTCCACTAGCGTCATTGCATGTTCCCAGCTCCAGGGGAAAAGTAGACAAAATTGCCGGCCCCATGTATGAGCCGGGCTCGTGCCCAACCCTCCAGCCATGATAGTTCCTCTTCAGCAGTTCCACTGGGGGCATCCCAGGTGAGGGTTAAGTTATGAGCCCAGGTGAGCCCATTCATGGGGCTAGGGGTGCCTGGTGAAAAAACCCAGAATGAAAGAAATGTGAAACAGAAATCTTTTAAATAGCACTGTAGAAATTAATTGGCACACGATTCTGCCATATCTGAAGTGGAGTTGTACCATAGTGATGATGTCACTACCATGGTACAGCAATGTTTTGTGACCATTAAACTGTGGTACAACAGCATTTTACAGTGAATGGATTTCCATACACAATGAATTCTAACCATGTACTATATAATACATGACAATATAATGCAATACAGTGCACAGTATAATACATTATAATCCTAACATCATTTTAGCCAATCAGTATTGTTTATTTCTAAACATTTCAGACACTCTTACAACCATAAGCAAGCAAGGCAATTTTAGTTGTATGGCACCCTGTCCTAAAGGCTCAGAGCACCTTACATGGAGGTGCTGTACTCACAATTAAAAAGAAAATAAATATGTACCATATGTAAATAAACATAAGTACATTTAACAGCACTGCAAGCCTTCTCAAATAGTTAAAATTTAAGAGCTTCCTTAAAGGCCAGCACTGAGCAGGTGGCACGCACTTAGGGTGGAAGAGTATTCCATAAAGAGGTATAGCCATCTCAAAGACTCTGTCCACAGATAATTTTCGCCTTGAACAGGGAATCACCAGCTAACCAGCCTTAGTGGACAGAACAGGATGGACAGTGGCATGTAAGGGACAGAAGATATGTTGGGTATCCAGTACCCAAACTGTACAGGGCCTTGTACTGTAGAACTAGAAAGTTTTGCTGTAAAAATATTTTCACTATTTTTTCACTAAGGTCGTGTCCTAACCACTGTGCTATCTTGGTAGCCCTGATACTCTCACAACTTTATTCATCCTTAGCTAGCAGAAAATAAAACACACTAAATCCTGACTCTGTACCCCCCACCTTAGGTCTCTAGCTACCAACCACCCCAGTCAAAATTCCAACAACTGAATCTGTAGCACTTGCTCCTCATCCTATTATCAACTACCCCACCCCAGATAGGAGTTGTATGCAGGTAGGCTGCTGAGACTGTGCCTTGTAGGGCAAAAGTACAGAATCATGAGGTTCCAGTACATCTTGTTCCACTTCGTTCTTTTACTAGTGCTGCCACTCCATACAGGGGTTGGGAATACCCTGCATGCTGCCAGCAGCAAAGTTATCATGTCTCACTATGAGTGCCGCTCCAAGAGTACATTTACTCTGGTACTCAACGCTTCCTGCTGTAAGTCATATATGCATGGGCAGACACCCCAACACGCCCATATCACCTACCTCTCCTCCCTGTGTCACCTGCTGACCTTAGTCACAAGCAAAGGCACAATAGGCAGTGCTAACAAACATAAACAATTACAGACCTTAAAACACCTTAAGAATCAAACACAAGCAATAAGACTTGTGTTGTTACTACTGGTCTTATCTGTCAACATTCACCCTAAACCAGGACCCACACCAAAAGCTCCTGACCCATAAAGAAGCGAAGTGTACTAACAATTGCCTCCATCAATATCTGTAGCTTTACCTCTAAATTTGACTCACTACAGGGCTGGGTTACCCAGCACAGACCAGCATGTTGTCAGTAGTTGAAACTTGGCTCATGCCAGAGATTCCTGATATGGCAATCCAATTAGAAGGTTACACATCCTTTCGCAGATAGGTCCCGTAAGTGGAAAGGGGTTGTTTTATCTACATAAGGGACACCTCCAGGGTGTGCTCTCCTCATCTAAAAACTGGTAGCAATGTTCAAGTATTAGCAGTAAAATTACTGCTTGGGACATATGGCAAAGGATTAACAGTAGTCTCAATATACATCCCCCTGAAGAGCAGGCTAGTGGGTTTAAGGTGGTTATTGACTACCTCAATGATTTTCACCTCATCTCCGAGGTCTTAATGGTAGGGGACTTTAACATCAACTGGTTACCTCCCAAGGCAGTCCCTACAAAGACACAATCTCCTCCATTAACCTGGCACAGCTGATGGATTCCCCACCAGAACTAACCATTGAACTGGGACCAGTACACTTCTGGACTGATAAATAACCAATTGCCCAGATAAAATAACAGACACTGTCATCCTTCCCAACTCCATCAGTCACCACTCCCCAATCCTATGTACCTGGTCAAATAAAGCACTTGGATCCCTGGCAAAAACAATCACAACCACGGTTGCTAAAAAAGGGCAACTACATTTATTAAAAGCTCACCTTAGTCAACAAGACTGGTCAGTGATAGACTTAGCAGACAATGTAGACAAAACTCTTGACCATTTCATAACTACCTTTAATGCAGCATGTGATGTTTACCCCCTTATACAAAGCGTAAAGTCAAAGGGTCGAGCAAATTCTGGATCACGCCTCTCCTCATCGAACAAACGAAATTAAGAGATAACCTCTGACATAAAGCGAGAAGTACTGGATCCCTGACTGACATACAAAACTACAGAACAGCCTGAAATAAATGCACCTGGGCTCTGCAAAAAGTCAACATTTCAAAATGAACTGTCCAATTCCTGGGGCAAAAGCCATAAGTTCTGGGACAACATCAAGACCATAACTGGAAACCTAACAAAACTTCACCTTCAGTGCTCAGCATTGAGGGGGCAATCATCCAGGACCCAAAAACAATTGCTGACTCTTTTAATAAGGCCTTCACAGACCTTAGCAGTGTACTTCTCCAGATTTCTTTGAATACTCAAATGACAATAAAATCAACTCCAGTGCAAGCCACCCCAAGGCCCAGTCCCTCCTTTGTACCTTAAGATTGTCTCAAAAATTAAGCAAAAAGTACCTGCAACAAGTACTAGGAAAATCCAGAACCAGTGGGGACACACTTGACCTCAAACTTGTTGCTCTCACCCTGGAGGAGTTACTCTCATTAACAAATATCCTAAATCTATCTCTAACAACATAAAATTCCCCATCTCTGGAAAGCCACGGTGGTCCATCTGTCTTTAAAAGCGGGAATAGGATCAGCCATACAAGTTAGCATCTCACTTCCATAGTTTCTAGCATTTCCCTTTCTAAGGGTCTCGAGTGCATTGTTTATGATCAACTAGTGGACTACTTAACAAATACCCATTACAATGCCTGCAACAGCATGGCTTCTGAAAATTCCATAGCACAACCACTGCACTGGTTGAGTTCACTGGCTACATCCATGATGCTTTAGACTGGGGGTTTTGGTGGGGGTAACCTACATCAACCTCACCAAGGCCTTCAATACAGTCAGTCGTGAACTTTTACTAGACCAGTTAACCTGCTCAGGACTCTCTGCTGACTCTGTGGAGTGGTTCTGGGGCTGCCTCACTGACAGAGTCCAACAGGTCAAAATTCATGATGTTCTCTTTGATCATAGGAATATCCACACAGGGTCCTTCAAGGATCAATCCTGGGCCCTGCATTATAGTTTATTCTTAAACTGCCTCCTCACTTGTCAAGACAGAGTTCTTTGTACGCAGACGATGCAGTGCTCTTCTCAGGTAACACTGACCCCATAATCCTTGTAAAACAAATGTAGCAAAACTTTACTGACGAGAATTCTGGTTCCTTATTTCTAAGTTACTACTAAATTACAAGAAAACCAAAACAATGCTGTTTGCCTCCTCCATAATAGGTCCAGCATACAGTGGGTGGGGTGCACCCTAAGAGCACCTGAAACACCTCTCCATCAGCAACTGGGTGAAACTTGCCCATGGTAGCAGATCACCTAAACCCATCCATTCCTGGTGCTACCAGCCATGAGACGCAGCTTGAAGAAATCCCAACACAAACAGAGGATATCTTGTCAAGAAAAGTCAGTTAAACTCGTCACACTTTTCTGCAGAAAATACTTTATCAGATTGAAGATGGGAAGAATTACTTTATGAAAAGTTAAGCCAATCCATTTGTTCCTGCAGCAATCATCCTTGACAGAAACTCTTTCTTTTTCAGGGGATCAGATCACTCGCTGATTCTCACTGGGCATTTGAGGTGGAAGCCCCGGCCCTTTGGAATTCATTATTGTGGTACCTTCGGAGGTGCCATCCATAGAGTTTTAAAAAACATCTTAAAACCTTCCTGTTTGAACAGGCCTTTGGGACCTAAGGAATTTATCCTAAATATATTAGACAACTTGGGAATTAGCCTGTTTATGATTTTAATGGGGTTTATGTATACATTTTATATAGTATGTTGTATGTTGACTGCTTCCTAATTGCTGTGTGTGTCTATTTTGCTGTAAGGTGTCCTGACCCTACAAGGAAGGGTGTACAAAATAAATAAACTCTACTACTACTACTACTACTACTACTACTACTATCACCATACTACTATTACTGTAGTAATTCCAGTGCCAACATATCATCTATGGACTGGGATATCAGCCAAGAACTTCCAACCTCTGTCCTTTGGTCTTCAGCCACCTCAGCTCGCCATGGTAAGCTGCTGCAGTAGAGTCTTCATACAAACTGTTCTAAAATTCTAAAGTTCTAAGTTAATTTGTCACAGTCAATTTCTCACAGTTTCGCTTGTTTCTACTTAGTAAAACATTTTGGGTACGATTCTAGCAGGTTGGCGAAATCGTGCAAAAGGTGACTTGTGACAAATGCTGTTGTGCCAGGGACCCTGTGCCGATTCTCTATTGTGCAGTGTCCCTGTGGCTCAGTCCTGTGACTTGTGCCAACCGTTCAGGTATGCCAAACAGAGGTGCACCTGAGCAGGCTGTTGCAAAGCACACACCACGATACACGGAAGGGACAAGTGCCCCCCTTCCCCAGTCCCAAAGCCTGAAATGCTCCCCAAGCCCTGATCCACCAATGTATGTTTAAACCCTGCAGGGCTAATCATCTAATCATTACCCCCAAGCCAGGACCCCTGAAGTATGTAATAAGCCCCACAGGGCTAATCATATGGAGCACGTACTATACACAGTAGTACATGCTCAGAGGGAGCTCAGTCAGTGGCTGTCCATGGAGGTGAGGTGGGCTGTGCCAGTTGATGGCTGGCTACGGTCGGGGAGTGGGTGGACTGGCACTGCCAGGTGGGGGAGCCACTAGACTACCAGGGATAATGGGTTATGGATTTTTCTTTTTTTAACCACATTTGCCATTTGCGGGTGGGCTGGTGATTTGGGTATCAGGGCTTCAGGGGCATGATTAGCCCTGCTGGGTTCTATTACATACAAAGAGGGATTGTGGTTTGGGGAGGCATGATTAGATGATTAGCCCTGCAGTGTATTAACATACATCGGTGGATGCGAGGCTTGAGGGCGTGATTCTTCCAGTGGGGCTTTAAACATATATCAGGGATTGGGGCTTGTGGGGGTATGATTAGCCCCTGGGGCTTTAAACATTCATAGGAGATTGGGGCTTGGGGGAATTCTAGCCCTGTGGGGCTTTTCTTTTGGGGATTGGGGACATGGGGAGTTCCAAAGCCTGCAGGGCTTATTCCTCTCTTGAGGGATTGGAAATGTGGCTCATTATGCAACCTCCGGTGGATTAGCAGACACTCTACACCAGCTATTAGTTGAACGTGTCCTTGTAGATGTCCTCTGGGGTTGTTTGAGAATAGCAAAATCAGGGACTTGGAGGCTGCCCTTCCAGAATTGGGCACAACTGCTGCTGTAAACCCCTAGTGCCATGTTGTAGGGGGTTTGATGGCGTAACTGGTGGCGTAAGTCCACTTTGGCACAAACAGCCTGTGACATGTCTCCGCTGCTTTGCAGAATACCAATGTCACAACTCCCGTGTAAACTGCTATTTGCATCATTTATTTTGGCACAAGCCAGTTTACTCCAGGCATAACCTTTTAAGAATCAGGCCCTTTGATTTAAATTCAAGATCCAGTTTTAAAAACAGAATTTTTAAACTGATTTATGATGTGTTTATACTTGTACTATACATGCAGTTCCATCATATCTTACATTTTCATCTTCATAGCTTTCTCAGCAAAAGAACTCAAGAACAACCTTATAAGCAAGACAGATGTAGGGGCTAGCTGGCCCAGTGAAACTGAGGCTAAGCGCTGGACACTTAACCTCAAGTCATGCCGGTGACCCAGGATTGGGAGCGGCCCGGAACATCAGAGGTCAGCAACAGGAGGGAGGCCGGAGCTGGATGGAGCTACCGAAGGCACGCTGTCCTCTCCGAGGTGGATGGCTCCTCTCAGCTGATGGCTGTCCCTGGTGGAGGCTAGGGACAGCAAGGGCCAGGAGAGGAGCCTGGTGCTAGGCCAATGGGTGGGAGGAAAGGAGCTGTTACTGGGGCAGTGGGATTAATGCGTGCCTCCACATGCATGTGTATGCACTCCCAGGACCCCTGGAGAAAACCAAGGAAGAGAAAACATCACCGTGGCAGGATGGTGACCGATTCCTCACAGGCACTGCTTCCAGGCTGGGCATAAGGTAAGCCCGGTTATTCCGGGGGATGGGGCTGGGGGAGTAGGTCAGATTAGGCAGCAGGCAGAGGTGCAAAAATCTGATAATACGATAAAAAGAGATGTAGGGGCTGTTTATAGAACTTATATTATAGTGTGCAATACAATACGATGCAGTACAGTATAGTAAAGTACAGTAGAATACAATACCATTAATACAATACATAGAGAGTAATGCCTGTGCAGGTGTGGGTTATGAGGATATAATAACTGGCTCCTTTTTCCCATAGGGAAACTGTGGCATAATTTGCCATTATAAAGGAGTGTTTATAATGGCAAACATGCACACAGTTTCCTTCACTCTGTGCATGCCCCACCACAGTTGGCCCTTCCCAACTACACCACTGCCTTCTTGCAGAAAAGGCAACTGCCGTGCCACAGTAACTCTGCTATAAGTTATATTTTTCAAGGAATTCTGGTCACATTACATTTCCGGGACAAATAGAAATTTTAAACATTTAAAACCACCGACCACTTTTTAAATCTGGGCACCATCATTGGATGAAAAAGAAAAAGGAGCCCCAGCCAGAACCCCTGCCATTTTATATAATTGCTGTGGCAAAAAGGGAAACCCAGCAATTATATAAAATAAAATATGGGGTGGTGTAAGCTCAAAGTTTATACATACCCTTGGGTATAGATGCTTACACACAGCAGTTCTTCACTCAGGTGTGTGTAAACTTCTCATTACACACACCACCCCATACTTTTATTCTAGATTTTGCACACATTGTTGTGTGATAATCCATAAACCCAAGTGAGACACTTAAGGAATTCATGAGATTATCACATGGCAAGGATGGTGCAAATCTCATAAAGCAAACTTTGCACAGGCATTATTTTTTTATAATAACTGGCACAAGGTTTCAACAAAGAAAAAATGTAAGCTGTATTTGTGTGAGAGAACATGTCCCGGAGCAGCCACCGACCGCACAAATACAGTGTGTTTCTTTGCACTTCAGTAAAGTGAGACGGAGAGGAGGAAAATGCTGTAATAACCCACTATTGAGTTATTACGGAATTCAGATGGTTATTACAGCATTTTATCAGATGTGAATATCCAGTTACTATAGGGGTCACCATTCATTATATGCAGAATAATGGATAAGCAAGTCGTGTTATGGATTATTGTTATACATATATGAGGTGTGTGATGACCCGCAAACCTCCTCAAGTGGCTCGAGAGGTTTTATGAAGTCATCACACACAGAAAGTGTGTAAAAAAAAATACTTAAACAATATACAGTATTTTATTTTTTATAATTGCTGGTGCAGAGAGTGAATGTCAACAGCTGTTATGTCATACTGCCAGAGACACAGACTCTCTGTCTCAGACACTCACACTCACACTCACATTCACACACATCCCTATCCAGTAAGAACATTTCTTCTTTGTTTCTTTTTATTTTTTCTTACAAAAATGCTTCTGCTGACACTACTGACTGGGAGAAAACAGTCACATTTGAGACTACGCTGGGTCGGACTGATGCCCCAACCGGTGCAACAATGGCAGGATCAGCTAAGCTTTTCCTTTCCCCAAAAGGCAGGATCAACCAGATGATTTAAAAAATAAGAACTTACTGCAGCGGCTATGATTACTTCGGATGAGCAGCACTGGTTGTAGCAAACAGAAAATTGTAGCCGCCATGTTTCTTAATGTGTTCAGCCCACCCACACAGAGAATAAGGGCTAATAACGGGTACTCACAAATGACTGACGCCTAGTGAGTCAAAGTTTTAACAAATGCTGTAATAACCAGATTTCGGGTTATACAGCCTTCAAAGATTATGTAATCCATTTGATAAATGGGGTCACCAGTAATTATAACACAATACAGTACAGTACAGTATGATACATGTTTATGTGCTGTAGTATCTTTCTTAACCCTTTCATATATAATTTCATTAACCTTGGTGTCCTGGGGCAATATTTCCACACATGATATAAATTGTTTTCAATGCATTTCCATATGTGGGGATGGATGGCTGCTGTGTTTGCCTCCCTCTTCCAATATCTAGCTGATTGTTTTATTATACAGTACCTGAATATGCTACTGTACTTTCTATATGAAGGTACTAACCCACATTCTGTTCTGTTCTTTAGAGCTGGGCCAGATCTTGATAGACTGTGTAGAGGCATTTGTCTTCTAAAAAGCTATAAAATAGAGGTATTGCAACTGAAGTAGCACTGAATGGACTGTTCTGTCTCTAATCAGAACCACTTCCACACATATTTACCCCCCACACACACACACACACACACACACACCTCACACACAGAGACTTTGAAAGAACAGCTATGTACTGTACTTACCATAGCAGTACATCTTTGAAAGAACCTCTTCCATGAGGCCACACCTTTGGAACTATACCCACGCAGCGCTATGACCATATGGAAACTTTACTCTAGTTGGGGCCACCCACATAACATCATGCATTAGTATGTATATAAACGTGGTGGCTCCACCTCTCCTCAGTTCCCCACTGGAGATTAGACTTGGAGGACATCCACCCATGGGAGCCAGAAGATAAGACCAGCCCAGGCATCCACGATGGGGCATAGGATTGGATATATGATGCATGGATTAGGATCAGGCACAATATCTTGTGTAACTCTCACTGAATGAGAAAGGGGGTGGAGGAAGGGATGGCATGGCCTAATGGAAGAGAGTCTCTCAAAGATCTACTGTTATGGTAAATGTAATAATATGCAGTAATATGTCTGCATGTCTAAGCTGTATGTACTGTATGTGCCTGAGCATTGCAAGGCCTAAGCTAACTGGACTATAATAGGCAGCCATGAGGATGATACAAGGGTCATAGACAGGACACTTTGAGGTCTAAGAGAGCAGATAAGGCTGGTTCTAGCAGTTTTCCACCTACCCTGACATTTACCTGGAAACTGTGAGCTCTAAGCAAATGCAAAACTTTATTCCACAAGCTAACTTTTTCCAAAAAGAAAAAACGTGTTTTATGACAGGAAGCTCTAGGACCTTTTGTATGAAAACAAGCCTGCTTTTGGGCAAGAACAGTATGTTGGATAATGACGTCATGGAGACCTGTTAGTCAGATACATTCTATAAGAATGGGAGAACAAGGCAGGTGAGCAGAGTGCTGTCTTTCCTGTGATTAGAATACCATTGCTGATGGAGGTATCAGCAAACCACAAGACCCAGCTGTGAAAGGACCACTCGACCAGCCTTGTGCTAAGGGATGTTGGCAAAAGGGCAACTCTGTGAGTATGTTATATGCCTGTCAGTATACTATCTCTTTTGTAATCAGCCAAGATAAATTGTGAGAATGCATATCTTTGTAATTAGCTATTATGGGTTTACTGTGTTCTTTGTAATAAAGAGAGATCTTCACTGGAAGAATCTGGTGTTGTCTCTGTCCTGTTGCACTTACCTTGGGGCAAACCACCAACCCCAAAACTCAGATCATAACAGTAAATACATAACTGTTCTATCTTCTTGACAAGAAACATAGGTCACAACTCATGGTCAGCTCAGAGGAGGCCAATATCAATTTCTCAAGGACATAATTTAAGTCCTGTGGTGGGACTGGCTTGCTGATAGGAGCTTTCATATGAAGAACACAGCTCAAAAAGCATGGAACAGCTCCAGTTGTGTAACCATACAGCCATCAATGGGATATGGAAAGCTGATACAGCAGCCAAATGCACCTTATGTGAAGAATATTGTAAACCAGAATATGACAGATACAGTAAGTATTCCAGTACGGCATTTACAGGACATGTAAATAGGTTCAAATTCTTGGAGCGGCCCACAAAATGAACTTCCACTTCAAGGAATAGGTATGTCTGGAAAGTTTTCTAGCTGCAACTAGAACGTCAGCAACCTTAGGGGATATCCCAAAACATGCTGAGTTCTCAGAAGTCATGCATGCAGATAAAGAGACTCTTGTCCTGTGACAACAGATGCCGACTGAGGAGGTAAGGGTAACAGAGGTTCCACTGTCATCTGTTATAGAAGTGAAAACCATATCTGGTGAGGCCAAAATGGAGCAATGTGCATTCTCCATCTGCAGTTTGATTTGTACCTCTGTATTAGTGGAATTGGAGGAAATACATACAGAATTTCCCTTTCCAAGAGAGGGACAATGCATCTCACCAGAAAACTCCAGGACCTGGATTTACTCCTGAGTCTGGTAAGGTCAAGATGAACTCCCCTGCCAGATCCTGAGGCACCCATGGTGAGGATCTGTATGGGATCTGGCAGAAGGAATGGAATGGAATGGCCTTTAACAGGTTTGCATGATCCAGCCACCATAACAGCATTCTGCAAAATAGGGATGTGATGAGAACCATTTCGTCCAGCTCATGCATCAGCTGATTCCACTGGATCCAGAGTGTCCACTGAGGGATTCTCAGATGTAAGCAGGCCAGTGGCACTGACACAATGGCTGTAACCATAAATCAAGGGAGATATAACATTGTTCTCACAAAGTCTCTGGCAAGGGTTGAACACCGACATTGGCACATTCACTGTGATCCCCAACTTGTCAAACTGACATGTCTGAGACAGGGCATGTTGTAGGACTTACCTAGAGCTGACTTTCAGCAGTCAGTCATCCAGATAGGGGAATACAAATAGGCCTTCCTACAAAGGACTACTGTCACTACTGCCAAGCATTTCATAAAATCCAGTGGCACAGAGGACAAGCCAAAGGCAATACCTTGAACTGGTAATGTTCTCATCTAGCACAAAGCAGAGGTATTTTTGTGAGACTTATGCTTTCCAGATCTTTATATGAAGGTAAACATTCTTCATATAGACATAGAAACATAGACTTTGATGGCAGATAGGACTGCTTGGCCCATCTAGTCTGCCCATTTCCTACCTACAGGATATGCCGAGATCCTAGTTAACCAACAGCCTATTTCTTCCTACCCCACAAAATTGCCTTATGTCTGTCCCATGCATTCTTGAATTCTCCCACAGTTTCAGACCCCACAACTCTCCTCAGGAAGGCTGTTCCACGCATCCACTACCCTCTCTGTGAAATAATACTTCCTCACATTGCCCCTGAACCACCCTCCTTCTATCTTTAAATTGTATCCCTTTGTTCTTGTAAGTCTTTTCTGAAAGATGCTACCCTCTTGGACTTTGTTGATTCCAGTGAGGTACTTAAAAGTTTCTATCATGTCCCCTCTCCCTTCTTTCCTCAAGGGTATACATATTAAGCTCCTTTAGTCTCTCCTCATATGGCTTCTCTTGCAGACCCTACACCATTTTAGTTGCCCTCCTCTGGACTACCTCTATCCTGTCTATGTCCTTGCGGAGATGGGGTCTCCAGAACTGGACACAGTACTCCAGATGAGGTCTCACCAACTGTCTGTACAGAGGGATAACAACTTCCTGTTTTCTGCTGCTGATGCCTCTCCCTATACATCCCAGTATACCCCAGCCCTCCCTACTGCCTTCTCACATTGATTGCTAACCTTAAGGTCATCTGATATGATTACCCCAGGTCCCTTTCCTTTTGTTGTTGTTACTACCTCCCACCCATTGTGTATTCTTCCCTGGGTTATCCAGAGAATCCAGAGAACAAAACCAGTCCCTTGTTGCAGAAGAAGAATGACAGCTTGCAGGATACCATTGAAACTTCTTGTATTCTATGTAGAAGTTGAGGTCTCTGAGATTAGCACAAGCTGCAGATCCCTGTCCACTTGATAACTAGGAAGCATCAGGAAGAGAACTTTTGTTCCTCTGCCATGGAGGAACTAGTTCCATAGTATGTTTTGTAGTGATGACTGCACTTCTTCCTTCCAAAGGGACATATGTCCTGGAAGATAACAAGAAGGAGGCAGAGGATGATCCAGAGGAGCATCTGTTGCTCAAGAGCATGCCATCCTGCAGTTATCTCAGGACCCTCTCATCTGTGTAATCTCCTCCATTATTCCAGATGCAGGGAGTCTTCTCCCCACAATGACCCACGAGGCATTTGTGGAAGTGGAGGAGGATCAGATGCGTCAGGCTGAGCTGGTAGGGCACTGGCACTGGCACCTGCTCTGGATGCTTTTATATGGACACCTTGGGAGAGGGGACTCAGCAGGGGACCGGCTCCCTTACCTCAGCCTTGTGAGTGGAAACCATGGCCACCTCTGGCAGCAAGCTGATGAAATGATCCCTCTCATACTCCCTAGCAGAAGTGGGACACAGGAATTTAACTGACCTCAGAGTCATCTTGGATGTCTGAAGGCCTCTAAAGTCTTCTTCAACATCATATCCAAAATGTTTATCCACCTGAAAGGGGCATTCAAAATGACCTACTACACATCCATGGCAAATCCTGCTACTCTGAGCCAAGAATTCTGAGTGGAGCAAATGTTTTCCAAGCTCAGCAACTGAATGAAGTTAAAGTTTTAATCAACTCATTCTGGCACTATAGTCTACAGGTTAGAGTAATGAACTGTGAGAATGAGCTTAATACATCCTGCAGACCTGGGTTTGATTTCCACATCTCCACTTACATACTATGTGACTGAACAAGTCACTTAACCTCCCAGTGCTCCCAGGTTGCCACGAAAGCACTCACTTGTGCCTAGTGGGTGGGTTTGTCATCTAGGCACAGGTCTGGAAGCTATGGGAAGACCAGAAGCAGGTATAACATTTGCAAGTAGTGTTTTATTTTTTCCAGTAATAAAATAAAAATAAAATTGTTCAGTATAGCTATGTACAAAGGCAGTACAAACTCAGAAAACAAAGTCCTTCATCTGAGGATATCTCTAATTCAAAGTTTCAGTCTTGCTCAGTCTCTCTCTCTGTCTCTGTCTGTCTGTCTGTCTCTCTCCAGAAAAGCATTGCTGCTCTTATTTCTACCTCCTGAGTTAATTAAGAGACCAGAACTTTGCAGGTTTCTTTCCTTGCAGGTGCAACAAAATAGAACATGATGCCCCAAAACTGGCCTCTTGTTGACAACTCTGCAAAAGAGTTTGTGCTGCTTGTCAATGTTAACCCCTTAAATTCCAAATAGCTTTTTGTAATCATTTCAACAGCATAACTACTGTATATACAGTTTCAAACCAAGGGATCCCAGATTCATATAAAAATTCACACATACTGTACATTACAACTTCAGATATGGAAGGGTGAAGAAAAGACAGAAACAGCAAGTGAAGGCAGAGAACTAAATTGACTGCAGATACAGAAGAGTTTGTGTTTAGCTCTTTCTACGTAAGAAATGGGACATGGTGTTATTCAGAACCTGTCACATACCCCTCTTTAAGAGGGAACCTGTTTAAAATAAAACAGGTTTCCAAAACTTTCTTTGAATTCTCTATGAATATTAGCTTTTAAGCTTTACAGTTCTTAGCATATGCAGTATCCATTTTCACCATAACAACCAGTACATCAAACAGTGAAGTTTAAACTCACCCATTTTTTAACCTTCAGAATTCTCAATTCCTGATACTTAGCTTGACAGAAAATCAGCACTGACATTTTATTTTCCAAATTTGTGCAATACTTTGAATTTAAATGGTTGTAGTGCCAGGAAGCACCTTGTGATTCTGGAATTTTTATTCTTCATTTGGTTCAGCCAACAAAGAGGATTATGACTGGTTAGAAGTACAAAGTCAGCTTCTAGCAAATAAAACTTAAGGGACTCCATGGCCCACTTTGCTGCAAGGTATTCCTTTTCAATGGTGGAGTACCCTTTTTCTTGTTGTGCAACTTCCTACTGATATATAGAATGGGATGTTCCTTCCCATCTATATTTTGACTCAAGACTACACATAATTCCACTTCTGACACCATCTGTCATTGAGGCACAGGTCAGGAAGTATAGGAAGACCAGGAGCAGGTATAACATTTGCAAGTAGCATTTTACTTTTTCCAGTAACATTAAAATAAAAAATACAGTTGCTCAGTAGAACTATGTACAAGGCAGTACAAACACAAAAATGAAGTCCTTCATCCAAGGATATCTCTAATTCCAAGTTTCAGTCTCTCTCTCTCTCTCTCTCTCTCTCTTTCTCCTAGCAAAAGCAATACTGCTCTTATTTCTGCCTCCTGAGTTTGTTAAGAGACCAGAACTTTGCATTTTTTTCCTTGCAGGTGCAACAAAATAGAACATGATGTCCCAGAACTGACCTCTTGTTGACAACTCTGCAAAGAGTTTGTGCTGCGTGTCAAGGTTAACCTTTAAATTCCAACTAGCTTTGCAGTCATTTCAACAGTATAACTATATACAGTGTTAAACCAAGGGGTCTCCGTTTCACATAAAGATTCACTCATACCTTACAACTTCAGATATGTAAGAGGAAGTAAAAACAGAAACAGCATGTGAAGCAGAGAAAATATGACTATGCAATCAGACAAGACACAGAAAAGAAGAGTTTGTGTTTGGCTCTTTTTACATAACAAATGGGACAGGGTATTATTCAACCCTGTCACAGAGTTAACAAAATAAATCTTTGCTGAGCCATCAGGCAAATCCTGAGCTGCAGGCTTGGCAGCTTTCATAGGCTAGCCTGATACGTAATCATATGAGCCTGATCATTTGCAATCCTAAGGCCCAGTGAGACAGAGGCATAATCATGCTTGCCCATAAGGTCCACCTGCCTAGATTCTTTATCTGGAGGCAGGGTACTCAAATGTCTAGGAGCTCTAGATCTACCATGAGCAATCATGATGACTACAGAGTCAGTTTCTGGCTGGTTAGTATAAGAAGGCTTAGCAGATGATGCAGGATACTGCTTATCAGTCTTTCTAGGCACTGCAGGCAGTAAATTAGGTCTGCACCATGCAGCAAAGGTAGCATCCTAATATTCAGGGTATATAAGTGGAATGATTATGGAGGGACATATTGGGACCTACAGGAATTCCATCAGGTTCTTTGAACTTCCGTATATCCTTCTAAAACCTTCCCCAGCCAGTTTTCACTCATGACCTTGGGTTATTAACTCTATTCTCATCCTAAATAGTTCTCTGCAGTTCACCTTGTTTATTCCCTTCAGGAACTTGATGTCTCTATCATATCCCCTCTCTCACCTAGTCTCCAGCAAGTACATGTTCACTGCCTTGAGAGGATCCTTGTAATATCTGCCCTGTTGGCCACCCTGCATTGCACCTTCTCAGGCTTGTCCCTTAGCTGAGGATTCCAGAACTGAGCACAGTATTCCAGGTGTGGCCTCACCAGTGACCTGTATAGAGGTAATAGTACCTCCTTTTTCCTGCTATCAGTACCTCTTCCGATACACCCCAACATTCTATTAGCCCTACTATAAACCTTGTTACCCTGGCTTTATTGTTTGAGGCAGTTACTAATGTTGGCCCCCAAGTCCCTTTCCTCTGTTGTAGTGCTTAATTTAAACCCTTCAATCCAGTACTCTGTCCTTTTCCTTAGGTGTATAACCTCACATTTTTGGTGTTGAATTTCAATTGACAAATCTTATACCTCCTCTCTAGCCTTTGTAGATCCCTTTACATCTCCGTGATCCCTTCGTCCTTATCTACCCTGCTGCAGAGCTTCATCATCCACGAAGAGAGACACTATCTGGACAGCCCTCTCCAATGTCACTGATGAACATATTGAAAGAGGACGTTTCAACAAAATGTTTTAAACCTTAATACAGTAGGTACCAAGTCTTGAAACCATTGTTAAGCACATTTTAATGCTAGCATTGTTTCACTCACATGTCTGGGCATGATTGAAAATGGTTTATTTATTTATTTATTTAGTTAAACATCAGTTTAGAAACCTTTAAGTTTTAAGCTGTAGCAGTTTAACTAAAACAGTTCTAGCTGCAGTGGGGATGCTAAGCACAGTTCTGTGTGTTGGAACTGATGGAAATGGTTACAGGAAGAACAGGTTTAATACCAGTAGTGTGGCTACACTAAACCTTTTTCAAGAAAGGTTACTGCACAGTGTGGATGCATTTAGCGGGTTGCACTTAAGGTGATTTTGAAAACAATTTTTAAAAACATTCTATAGTGTGTTCAGGTCCTATGTTTCAGTTTGTGTACAGAATGTTAAGCCTGAGCTGTTGACCTATGGTAGCAGTGCTCAGAGTTCTGTGCACAAACTGTGACATAGTCAAAACTCCAAAATACTGGTTCCATGAAGGAACATCACAGCATGTTGTACATAGAAAACAGAACAATATTAAATATCATTTTAACATCAACTTTTTTATTATTCTGTTTATATCCCTGTATCACCAACCAGCTTCCCAGGCTCTCCTTCCAGCACCTCCCCTGGTCCCCTGCTTACCTGTCCTTCTGTCAGCCCCCATGTAACCGTGCATACCCCTGGACAGGGTGCTGTGGTGGAGGGATTCAACCCCATCACGCACAGTGTCAGGCAACAGTGGTGGCAGCAGGAACAATTTTGGGTGTACTGGGGTACTTTGAGCTGCTAGAATCAGAGTCAAGAGTTTTTGCCATTCAGTAGTTCCCAGAGGACATAGGCATGATTGGGAACCAACGCCATGCACACACCAGGTGAGCACTGCATGGGTCCTTGGCCTACCTTCTCCCTTCCCAATGAGCACCCCTAACTGCACTGAATGTTGTGGCCACCCAGGTGGCAGTATCAGAGTGGGGATAGTGTCTCTCCCTCCCTGGCAGAGCAGAGCATCTTCTCCAACATACAGTCCCCCCCCATGCTGGCTCAAAACAGCAACCCAGGATTGTTCATGAAAGCAGGTTACCAACATTGTGAGTGGTATGCTGCCACTGCACCAATGGGCTGGCTTTCACATCCACTTTTATATTGTTACTGTTCAGTATAGATTAATTAGAAAAATGAAGATCATGTCTGAAAATAGGAATATTGCAAACAACAGGCCATTAGAATTGATTTATTGGCCTCTTTAATCCTAGACTCTAGTTTGGCTGGAAGGGGCTGAGTCAAATTCAGTCTCCAGTGGGACAGATACTGCCTAAAGTGGGATAACTGAAGGTAAAAGAATGACAGAAAATAGAAGAAACAAGAGGGTGATGTGACATATTTTTTATCATTGTCTTTTTCCATCTAAAGGACTTTGTTTCTAAATTCCCTAGTTGGGGTTAGACAGTGCTTTTGCTGCACATTGCTATCAGCAGCTCACACTAGAGGGTGCTGTAGCTGCTACGATTCCTCCTCAGTACTATAGGAGCCTTTAACTGCAGCTTCTCATACCACATCTAGATGGCACTGCTATTCCCAGCCTGCTTCTGCATATACAACAGGAAATAATTTAAACTAAAATGTGAAGATAGAACCAAATAGCAGACTGTTTTCCAATTTACCTTAGGAGTTTGGGTCACCGTTACTGTGCCTATAAATAAATCCTCTATGTCTGCAGCCAGGTCTTCTTCAGTCACCTCTATCTCAGCAAGTGGTTCACTTGAAACTTCTAACTTCAAGGAGTCCTATTTTCCCACAAAAAACAGAACTTTTAGATATGTTCTTTCAATTATAAAATTGGTAAAGAAAATGCAGCGATTTAATTGGTTACGAGCATTCTGAACAGCCTACAGTACATCAATGTTATGAAAACATACCTGTACAGTTTCATTAGCTGTTCTCATAGCTCATGCATACCAGAAAATGAGATCCTCTTGTCTTTTTAAAACATTAAATTCAGACTGTCACTGTCAACTAGTGCCCACTGAACTGCATGATCACTGGAGACTAGAGATGTGTGCATAATTATAATCTCAAAACATGGTACATATGGACACAAAGTATAGACTATAAACTCTTTTCTATGTACAATTGCATCCTGTAAATTGCTTGGTGCACAGTCCAGTATGCTGGCCACTGGAGGTAGGCTCGGCCATAATTGAAACTCATGTCTCCACTGAGACATCCCAAAATGGTTGGCACTGAATGATGAGCCTGGTGATCCTTGGCCAAAATGAAATAAGCCAATACAATAGTCAGACTCATGCTAAATGGTATTTCAAATGTAAATAAATGTTCCAAGCTTCTGCCAAATACTTCATATACTTTTTAATATAAAAAGGAGAAATCAGTTTAATGTTGCCTTGGAAATGATGCATCATGATATTGATGATATAGAAGATACAAACTCTGAACAAAGGATTTATTCAAAAATTTAGATGAGATGCTTGGATTACATGGCAAACCATGATTAAAATAATAGTGCAGTCTTTAAATATGGGTGCTTTCAGTCATATTAAATACTCAGCAAAGTAACATCACTATCTCCTACACCATCAATGCATCCACCTGCTCTGTCTTTCCATTAACATTACATAGGATGAATGGCATGAGCTTCAGATGTCACAGAACCGTGGAAAGACTATTTTCTTCCCAGGATGGCAGCAACTATAAAAGAAGTAAAACAAAATTTCTAAACACTTTCTTTATCCATTTTAAGGCTGTCTGACAGTCCAGACAGACTTCTTAAGAATAGTATTATGAGTCTACCAGAACTGGAAGAGTAATTTTACTCATGTTATATTACCACAATTACTGCGTGAAAACTACTTTTATGCCTCATCCCAGTAACGCAGTAGTAACATACACATGGCTCCCTATCCCACCCCCATCCTCAGCCATTGCTTGGTGGTGATATTCTTTGGGTAAATAAATCCCACATGTGAAGAAACAAAAGTCACTATCCGCTATCTTGCCAGCCCTGGCAGGTGGATCCAGATCCCTCCCACTCACTCTGCTCTTACCCATGGCAAGCAGTCTCAGATCTTCAGGTTGATAGCTTAACTGTCCCCATGGTAGCCCGAAACCAGGCACAAGCTAGCCAACAACAGACTGGTTCTCCGGTGCACTCACTGTGTTGCTCAGGGTGCAACATCTGCTGCATTAAGTATTGACCCAAAACATATGAGGTAATCTCTCAGAAAACCTCCACAGAGCCCTCATACTCTGTGTCTTCATCTGGTACCAAAGTCGAGTACATGGCCAGACAGACAAAGCTGTGAATGAGTTCAGCAAATACTGTAGAAAACTGGAATGACATTAAAGTACATATCCCTTTGAGTACAGTGCAGACAGTGTGACTTGGAGAAAGTTAGCTAAGCATAACTTGCATCACAGTCAGGACAGCTCTTGTTATAGGCACCAGCAGACAGAATACGGATGGTAAAATACTGACACTTAGATCACAGTATCTGCACACTGCCATAAAATGAAAGGATTTATAAAGAAAAATGACCTGGGCAAATAAAGCCAGCTGTCAAGCATCTGTACATCTTCTGCCATAGAGGTGTTTATCTCATCTGAGTCAGACCAGAGTGGATAGTCAGCCACTTTTTCCCTCAGGGCACCTCTGACCATCCCTTTGCTGCCTTCCTAATCCCCCATGGAGTGACCAAGGAGGGAGGGCTGTCCTCCCCAGTGTACTCTCATCCAGAAGCACTTTGTCAGCTGGAATGGAAGGGGGTCAAGGTGTCCCAAGGTGGGCTTCATGAAGCTCAATCTGCTCATTTTCCTCTAGTTTTCTCCCACTAACTCCTGAAGTCACAGCAGCATGGACAATGCATATGCACGGATATGCAAGTGCATTCGGAACCACAGCTCCTTCACCCCAAGACCTATGTATTGCATCTTGTGTGTGACACTACCACCAGGCCTTTACCTGGTGGCAGCCAAATGCCAGAAAGACCCCACACCCCAATCTGAGAGAGAGAGCTGCCAAGTGGTTTGCTCAATCCTCTTGGCCCTCTCCCCACTGAGCCCGGTGACCCAAGTTTGTTCCCTAACTTGGATAGCCAGCATTGGAAACATTAAGGTGCGTGTAGTGCCTCAGCTCTTTGTGCCACCAGGCTGACCTAAGTATCTGTACATTCTAACTGAGAACTGCTATTAGTCTTTCAAGCCTTGTGGCTCATTGGTTACTGTGATTCACTTCGCTCAGCTTGAAAATCCAGTGATGACTGCCTGGTGCAGTGCCTTTTAGGATCGTGAGAGCTTGACTATCTGACATGGTGGCAGAGGTTAGAAACACTCATACCCAGGTTTAACATTTGTCAGAGAGCTGCGATCATCTAATTAAATGCAGTTCAGGATCACACTTCCTCAGTTTCCATGTCGCAATATTTTTAACCTTTTTAACTGGAAACTGTGAGGACCCTGACAATCGAGTGACAGTACAACTAGAGTCAGACACTGAGAAAAGTAGCAGAGGTTGAGAGGAAAATGACTATTTTAAATGTGTCCATACACTTGATTTGGGGTCGTTTTTTCCCTTTGCTAATGTTTATGTTTGTGTCCATGTTAGTCAGGCATGATCTAAGGAAAGCAGTGAGAGATAAAGTGTCACTCTCTCTTTATGCTACTGCTACCATACCATCTCCTCATGCTGTTGTTGTACCAACTCTACATGCTGCAGCTCGCACCACTGCACTGACCACTCACCAGCACCAGGCATTCCACTTCAGCTACAGAGTATACCTGAGTGAGCTGGTACAGGCTCAAGCCAAGCTTACGCAAAAACGTGGCTTGGTTCAGCAGCAGTGCAAAATCTCAAGCCAACCGCAAGCCAAGCCACAGTATGTCAAAAAAAAACCAACTGTTAGTGTCTTCAATCTGAGGTGGGAAAAAGAAATGCTAATCATTTCTGCAGTCTGACACTACATTGGTCAGCTTTTCCACCAGCAGCAGAATCAAACATTCAATTGGTTAGTAAGGAGGCAAACGGATGTGACACAAAGCAAGACTCTAAGCAGCTAACAGATTCACAATGTCTCCAAAATCAGAGCAGTGGTGGATGAAAGAGAAGGGATGGAAGCAGCTGCAGGGGATCTAAGCAAGCTAGAGGTGGTCAGAGAGGTGGCAGCTGGGGTTCAATGCAAAGAAGTGTAAGGTTATGCACTTTGGGGTGAAGAACTCAAGGAGAGAATACTGGCTGTGATGGGTTAAGCTGGGGATGACTGAGGAGGATAAGGACCTAGGGGGTAATGATAACAGGGACTATGAACAACACTAACCAGTGCAGAAGAGTGGCTGCAAAAGCAAACAAAATGCTGGGGTGCATAGCGAGGGGTTTTCATCCAGGCAAGAGAGGTGATCTTGCCCCTCTATAGGTCACTGGTAAGGCCACACTTAGAGTATTGTGTGCAGTTTTGGAGGCCATACTAAAGCGTGATATCAGGCTACTGGAGGTGTGCAGAGGAAGGCAACAAAGATGATATGCGGAATGGAGGGAGAGACTATGACAGCAGGCTGGAGACCTGAATATGTACACCCTGGAGGATAGAAGGGACGGAGGGGCATGATAGAGACATTCAAGTATTTGAAGGAATCAATAAGGAAGGGCAGATGGGGTCTTTAAGTTAAGGAGGATAGGGTCACCAAGGGGCAAGGGCTAAGAATAGAGGGAGAAGATTTAGGAAGGAAATGAGGAGACACTATTTCACAGAGAGGGTGGTAGCAAAATTGAATGCACTACCAGAATGAGTGGTATCATGTAAATCTGTGAACAACTTCAAAAGCGCATGGGAAAGGGAACAGGGAGAACGAGGTGGGGAGGTGGTGAGTGGCAATGGGATGACAAAGGGAGGAGGTGAGGCAGCTGCAAAGTAGGGGTGCTAGCTGCACACTGAGCAGACTTAGATAGACAGGGTGGTCTGTTTCTGCTGGCACATTCGTATGTTCATATATTCGTATGTCTCGAGAGATGATCTTCATGGAATAGGGCAGAAATTTCAGTCAGAGCACAGACTCTTACAGTTGCCTAATTTAAACTGGGGATTGAGAGTTTTCAATAAATTTCATATTAAAATTAATCATCAGAGGACAAGCCAGAAGATCAAATTGTACAGCTGCTGAAACACGTCAAGGAGGAGAGTTCTCCAGTAAAACTCTGATGACTTGGAGGCCAGTGAGTGAATGATTCTGAGGTAAATTTAAATGAAAAGGTACATTTAAAAAGGTTTATATAAAAAATTTATTTTAGGAAATTGTACTGAGTTCACATACTTTTCAAATCCACTCCCTGCCATTTGAAGTGAATGGAGTGATAACATTTTGTGGGGTGGGAGCCAGATGGTTGGGGGTCCAGACAATTTTAGTGTGGCTGGTGAGATGCTTACTGTTTTGAGGAGCCCCAGGTGGTGAAGTTGACTTTGGTATAAAAGATAGACAGACATTCTCTTCAGTGCACTGCTTTATGATGGAGTATGTTTGAAGTCGGTGTCCTTATATTTTTCCCCTATTGAGACCCTCTTTCTTCTAATTCCTGTCTCCAGTTCTCCCCATTCTTCCCCTCACAGTCGTTCTAATTCAGGATCTCCTACCTTTTTATGTTGGTTACGCTTGCGCAGCCAGCATCTTGGGACAGTGCAGCTTTGAGGCGCAGTCACTCTTGGGCAAATGTATGCACGCACCAGTGTAGGTGTGTCCTCATTCCCCAATCAGCCTGCATGCCGACACTACACCATGCATACATAACGTGGCAAGCACATCTAAGAAAAGGTCCACTGCAATCCGAGCAAAGCTTGTCAGATGTAGCAGACCCTTCCTCGTGCTCGCCGACATTATCAGCATGGTGGGCAGGCGGCCGTAACTGCCAACTATGGGGTGACCAGTCCCTCTGTCAGTTTACCCTCCCGCTTTCTGTGTGCTGACAGCGGAGCCTCTCCCATTGGCATACCCCATTGTCAAATGCGGGGGGTGCCCAATCCCCTCGACTTGCCTCCCCACTTTCTTTGTGTGCTGGCCGGGGTGCCCAGTCCTGTCAGCATAACTTCCACCCCCGTGGTGTGTGCCAGCAGTGCCCAATACCCCATCAGCTACAGACCCCCCAAACATTTGGGTGGCATGCTGGGAGCCCACCCCAGCAGTGCCAAATCCCCTAACAAAACTGTCCTGCGATGTTTGTGTGGTTTTCCACCTGTAAAATGAAAGCGGTCCTCGTAGCCTCCCTGGCACCCACCCTCTCGCACCCTGCCTCCCCACACACACACACACACACACACACCATACTTACCTCCAGAGTCTGGCGTGGCGATAATCGGTGGACCCGGCACCGTCTGCACTCTTCAAAGCTGACCACGAACTCAGGAAATGCGGTAAGCTGTATAATGGAATAAATAGGGTTTTTCAACTTTGCTGAATATCTCAGGTATTTTGGGGATTTTGGCCCCAAATTTTCAACATGTTTTGGGACCCCTCCTCATGAATTCTTGCACTGTCATGGTGTTATTCGGTCCCGAAGGTGATTTCACAGTCACTGCAGAATCACCTTTCAGGGCTGGAGAAATGAAATGACAGTGCTATTGTTCATGAGGGGGCTCTCAAAAAGCCTATGTTACAAATTTGTGGGAAAAATCAAAAAAGTACTGTTTTACAGTGTGCATTGTGCAGTTGCTACGCTTGCGCTCATAAGTTAGCGAATTAGCAATATTTTCATGCAGATTTCAACACTGGCATTTTACCACACCTTCTTGTGAACCATTCAACTGTCATTTTTCACATCCTGGCCAAAATTTGTTTTCACACTTCCGCAGAATAGCATGGTCGCTGTGCAAATCACTGTTCGGGACACATTACAAAATGACAGTGACACTGTTCATGAGCAGAGGTCCTAAAATGCCTGTGTTGAACATTTGGTGACAGTACTCCATAAAATGACTGTGTTATGAGTGTGCATTGTGCAGTTTGCATGCACGCTCGTAAGTTCGCAAACTTATAATATTTTACTCCAGATTTTCAACAGTGCCATTGTTCTACACCTCCTAGTGAACAGTATAGCTGTCACTTTTCACATCCTGACCAAAATCTGTTTTTGCAGCTCCGCGCACAACAGCGGAGTCATTGTGGAAAACCCATGTTTGAGACACATTATGAAAATGGCAGTGACACTGTTCATTAGCAGATGTCCTAAAATGCCTATGTAGAAAATTTGGGGATGAAAGTCAATAAAATGAGTGTTTTACTAGCACATGTTGTGCAGTTTGCACGCTCGCCGTGACTTTGTGAATTTGTAATACTTTCACTCCAGCTGTTCATCATTGGCATTTTCTATACCTCCTTATGAACAGTACAGCTGGCTGAAATGTGTTTCACATGTCGGTGCAGAATTGCACGGTCTGTCTTGAAATCACTTTAGAAAGTTTGAGGAAATGCGGTGACACTGTTCATTAGCAGAGGTCTTAAAATGCCTATGTTGAAAATTTGGTGCCGAAAGTCCATACAATGACTGTGTTGCAAGCGTGCATTGCGCAGTAGAAGTAGAAGACTTGGTTTGCTGGCCAAGGCACCTAGCTTCACCTGAGCTCTTTCCTTCTAAGACTGCTTGAAAGGCAGCGAGAAACTTACAGAGCAAGGAAAAGGATTAAGACTTAGTTTGGCTAAGCAGATTTACTGTGTGGTGGTGTTTTTATTTTTACTCACAGGGATTGCTACTGTTTGTTGCTAACATTACATTGCTTTATTTTTCTCTGATTCAAATTGTTGTTGCTGGTATACCTTCTTCTGCATTATTACAAGGTGTGCCTACAGGTGTGCTAACAGATTACTCCTGTAATCTTCTGATTCAAATTGTCTTTTGCAAGGTATATCTTCTGTTACTGCTTTATTTTTCTCTGGAGCAAAGTGTTTCTTACAGGGTATATCTTCTCTAAATTACTGTATTACAGGTGGAGCTTACATTTTGTGACTTTTTTTATCATTGGGCTAAGCAAAATTACTGTTTGACACTGTGTTTTATTTTATTCTTGTTTGTTGAAAAGGTTTGTTGTCTCAGAGGTGTTTCAGTCTCCTTCTCACATTGAAGGAGCTAATTGCTTTCCTCCCCAGCTCTTCAAAGGATTAGGTGTGTATGTGTGGGGGAGTGGAGCTGGCAAACTGTCAGTAATTTCCAACAGAAAGAAGGTTAAAAAGTCAGGTTAGTTGATATCTTGGAGGTAGAAGACTTGGTTTGCTGGTCAAGGCACTAGCTTCACCAAGCTCTTTCCTTCTAAGACTGCTTGAAAGGCAGCGTGAGAAACTTACCAGAGCAAGGGAAAAGGATTAAGACTTAGTTTGGCTAACAGATTTACTGTGTGGTGGTGTTTTATTTTTACTCACAGGGATTGCTACTGTTTGTTGCTAACATTTCATTGCTTTATTTTTCTCTGATTCAAATTGTTGTTGCTGGTATACCTTCTCTGCATTATTACAAGGTGTGCCTACAGGTGTGTGCTAACAGATTACTCCTGTAATCTTCTGATTCAAATTGTCTTTTGCAAGGTATATCTTCTGTTACTGCTTTTTTTTCTCTGGAACAAAGTGTTTCTTACGCGTATATCTTCTCTGAAATTACTTAGGTTTTACAGTTTTATCTAACATTAGGATAAGCTTTCAGGGTTACTGCATTTGTTGTTGACTGATTGTTTCTGCTCTTAACTCCTTGTTCTTTCATCCGTGGTTCTTCTTTTAGGCAGGGAAGGCCCAGCCACCCACCCCATCCCCAACCACCCCACGCTACACTCCTTTTATAGGGTACCACAGTTGTGACATTTCCTGTGGCAGAGCAGGAAGGGGCGGATCAGTGAGGCCTCCACAAGGTGATCTCATTTACAGGGCACTAGTAATTTAACTTGTTATAACAAGTTAAACAAAACACAATTAAACCATTACTTGCATTTTTCTTCCTTTTTTTTTCCTTCTAATTACTCTGACTAGGTTACAAATCCAGCAACTTATTTGGAATGGATTTCATTAACTGCAGGTACTGTGGAACAATTTTCAGAAGGACAGTCTTACAGGATTTAGGACACTGTCCTACATGTTGGGCCTTTGGAGATCTTAGGGCTCAGCTCCGGGCAGCATGGGCAGAGATTGCTCGCCTCAAATTTCATATTGAAGAGGAAATACATTATAAGAACCACCCGTCATTTCCCAGCATCCAACAGAAAAACCTCGACCGCAGAGGGTAGTTGGTCCAGGAGGTTGGCAGGTGGTTAGGAGGAGCAAATCAGGTGCCCCATCACTCTCTGCTCTCCAACACATTACCTCCAAAACCATATAAACACTAAACAGGTATCTGCCTCTATCTCTGAAATCAAATAAAGAGGCAGAAGACACTGCAGAGCAGGACACTGGGGCACAGGAACTAGCACAACAAAACTAACCCAAATCAGGAACCAAAACAAAACAAGCACAAAGGAAATCCAAAAACTTTGATCATAGGAGACTCCATGATTCGGGGAGTTGATACCCATCTCCAGCCAGGGTGATGGTCAGATGTCTCCAGGTACATCAGCATGGAGACACTGACCGCATTACTAAAATTGTTCATAAAGCAGGAGAAAACATTGATGTCCTAGTACACATAGGGACTAATGATCTCGCCAGCCGGTCAGTTGTGGAGACCAAGGAACACCTGACTAGGCTGGGTGACAAACCATCATCTATTTCATCGGCATCTCCTTCTCTGAGATCCTGCCAGTCTGGGAGAGGGAGCAGATGGACAGAAGGTCAGAGAAGGGGAGATAGGGAGCTAAACACGTGGCTCAAGGACTGGTGCCAGGAAAAAGGACACAGATTTGTAGGGAACTGGCAACAGTTCTGGGAGCGAAAGTTCTTTAAATTTGATGGACTGCATCTGACTAAAGAGGAGTCAGTGCATTGGGGCAGAAGTTTGACGTTTTGCAGAATATTTAAACTAGCAAATGGGAGGGTGCAGCACCCCATACGTCGAATGGAAGAACACCCTCCCCTCAGCTAGTGGTCAAACAGAATTCAGCATGTTTGCGTTCATTTGCATCACCAGGTAAGAAAAAGGTTTGTCTCCCCATACGACACACAGGGTAATGCCAAACTTCACCCAACAACTAACACACCAAAATCTGGCCAATGGAAAATCATGACACACAAATGCTCACAGCCTGGGAAATAAGATCCCAGACCTGCAGGCAATAATGTCAGAGGCTAAACTGGACTTAGTAGCAATTAGTGAGACGTGGTTTACCAGTAACCACACTTGGGAGACTTCAGTACCTGGCTATGTATTGTTCAGAAGAGACCGAGGTGCAAAAAGGGGGAGGAGTGGCCCTGTATGTTAATGAAAATATCAAAGCTACAGAAATTCAGAATACACATAAGGAGCCAGAAGAACTGTGGGTCACCCTGAAACAGGAAATGGGACAGCATAAGAACTGGGGTTGTCTACAGGCCCCAGACCAGAGGGAGGACATAGACACATTACTGTTAGAAGATATACAAAACATGACAGCTAAAGGGAGGTTCTGATAATGGGAGACTTCAACATGCCGGATACAGATTGGTCAATACCAGCAGGAACATCTGCCAGAACTAGACTCATAGTGGATTCCCTGCTGGGGAGGGCCTCAAACAACTGGTGCAGCAACCCACAAGAGACAGGGCTATCCTAGATCTCCCTTCACAAAAGAAAGGGTCCTACAAGAGCTTGCTAAGCTCAGGGTGGATAAGGCAATGGGACCTGATGGCATACATTCCAGGGTATTTAAGGAGCTAAAGGAGGAACTAGCAGAGCCATTAGCAGAATTGTTTAGTGAATCTCTGAGCACAGGAGAGGTCCCGAAGACTGGAGAAGGGTTTATGTGATCCCGCTCCACAAGAGTGGTAGCAGGAGGAGGCGGGAACTACAGACCGTCAGTCTTACCTCAGTAGTGGGCAAGATTATGGAGGCACTCCTTAAGGAAAGGATAGTGCAACATCTGCAATCCATAGGGGCACAGGATCCAAGACAGCATGGGTTTACAAAGGAAGGTCCTGTCAAACTAATCTCATAGATTTCTTTGACTGGGAACAGAGTGGTGGACCAAGGGGAGCAGTTGATGTTGCCTACCTTGACTTCAGCAAAGCTTTTGACACTGTTCCACATAGAAGATTGATAAATAAGCTGGGTAGGCTCGGGTGGGCTGAAGTTGGTCAACTGGGTGGCAAACTGGTTGACGGCAGAAAACAGAGAGTGGTGGTAAATGGTATACAGTCAGAAGAGATGCAAGTCACAAGTGGGGTACCTCAGGGATCAGTCCTGGGGCCAGTCCTCTTCAACATCTTCATTAGTGACCTTGCAGATGGACTAGAGGGTAAGGCTTGTCTGTTTGCAGATGACACCAAGATCTGCAACAGAGTAGATGATCCAGATGGGGTGGGCAGAATGAGAAGAGATCTGGATAAACTAGCAGAATGGTCAGAAGAGTGGCAACTGGGATTTAATCCAAAGAAGTGCAAAATCATGCACATAGGGAAGAGAAACCCTGAAGCCACCTATAGGCTGGGAGGGAGCGTTAGCAGTCACAAAGGAAGAAAGAGACTTGGGCATCATCATCACTGATGACCTAAAATCATCCAAGCAGACCTCTAAAGCGGTAGGTAAGGCTAGGGGGTGTTAGGGTGTATTAGTAGGGGTATCACAAGTCGTAAGAGGGAGGTAATAATCCTCTGTACAAGACACTGGTTAGGCCCCATCTGGAGTACTGCGTGCAGTATTGGAGGCCACACCTTCACAAGGACATTAACCAAATTGAGGCAGTCCAGAGAAGAGCAACCAAAATGGTGCAGGGACTGCATCAGAAGAATATGAGACAGATTAACGGAGCTCAATATGTATACCCTTGAGCAAAGGAGGGAGAGAGGTGATATGATTGAGGCATTCAAACACCTTAAGGGCATAAACAAGGTGAAAGAGTCTAACATGTTTAAATATAAGAAAATAGCAGGACAAGAGGACACAGCATGAGATTAGAAGGAGGCCGATTAAGGGGAATGTGAGGAAATTCTTTTCACAGAAAGGGTGGTGGATGCATGGAATGGCTTACCACAAGAAGTGGTGGCTATGAATACAGTGCAGGGCTTCAAACAGGCATGGATAGGCATAAGGGAGCAATACAAATGACTATGAATAGATAGGCCACTGACAGAGCAAGGCCGATGGCACATTTATAAGGTAGAAAAGAAATGGGCAGACTGGATGGGCCTTGCGGTCCTTATCTGCTATCAACTTCTATGTTTCTATGTTTCTATGTAGTTTCCATGAACCCTTGTAACTTCTTCAATCTGCAATATTTTCATGCCACATTTTCACCACTGGCATTTGTGCACACCTCATTATCAACAGTCCAGCTGCCATATTCCACAGCCTGCCCAAAATGCATTTCTGCAGCTCTCCTCACAATGGCATACTCGCTGTGCAAAATCACCTTTTGGGACACATTAACAAAATCTCTGCACTATGCATCTCCACCTCCGCCACTGCCAATGCCAGCACGACAACATTCGGCATTTACAAATGCTTGTTTTTAATTCTGACCCTCCATGTTCATTCCCACTTGATCAAAAGAAAAAAAAGAAAACATTTTTTAGATCACCAGTTAGAAGAAGTTGAAATTGTGCTCATTTACATCTGAACCTTACCCAAACAACATTTATAATGTTTTAGCTAGACCAAACCCTGCTTTATCCCCATTCTGTGTGAAGACTGTGTCAGGGCGAAGGTCTGCGTGGTCCACACTAGACCACCTTACCCTTTGGCTTGGCTCATAATATGGCTCTAACAGCCAAGTCAGGCCCTTGGCTTAGCTCTGGCTCAGCTCTTCCTCTGAAAATCATGGTTTGCCCAGCTCTACTACAGAGATGTTTAAGGTGGGTTCCTGCTAAGGTGGCTATCTATCCACTCACCGTAACCAAACTTTGAATATTCCACCCTTCTGAAAGAAGACAGAAGTCAGTGTCATGAAGAATGTAGTTAGCGCATTATGATGCTTTGAAGACATTAGATTAATGAGAAAGGGAGCAGTCTCAAATTGCTTCATAACTAGGGTTGGCAGTTTTCGATTTTTATTTTTTATAATTTCAATGGAAAATATCGATTTTTATTTTAAACCTTTTTCCTGAGTTTTATCGATTTAGACTTTACTAGTTGCATGAAATTATGGGTTTTAAGCATTTATTTCAATTTGTATCGATTTAATTTTCACTGTTGCAGTTAATGATAGCAAATGCTGAGGATTTAGAAACTGATAAAAGTCGAAATTGTTATCTTCACATGTCAAAATAGCAACATAACTTACTTTTTCTATCTGTAAATTTAGATTATTATCGATGGAAATATTTTTTCATCTATTTGTGTGTGTGCAGTGAAATCGACATTTATCTACATTTACCGATTTAAATCTAATACTTCCAAGCCTATTCATAATGTAGTCAAACTACTGATAGCAGTGTCTGTGGTTCAGCAGGTTGCACACTTGTCTCCAAGGCCGGAAGATCAGAAGGTTGTGGGTTCTATCCCACACCAAGCACTTGGTCAAATCCAATGCTGACACTGTAGTGCAGCACGAGGAGGGTGCTGCACTCCTGAGGTGCCTGCCATATTTTGATGAGATGTTAAACCGAGGTCCCATCTGCCTGTTCTGGTGGTAGTTCAGGTGAATGTTAAAGATCCCATGGCATTCTCGAAAAGAATAGGAAATTTTATTGAAAACAAAATCTATAACATCCAACAGAATATACATACAACAGTAACAGTAATGGAATGGTACAATACAGTAAAGAAAGATCCCATAACATCAACAATAATTACTTAAAAGAAAGAATAATAGAGCAATCACTACACAGTATTCTTTCATATCATACAGGAAGCATCCTTAAACCCAGGCTACAGTATTTGTCACCAAAGAACGTCCACTCATCCTTTAGGGAGTCTTTCATAGTCCAGATTTTTAACTTGTTTTGATGTGTTTTCTACCAATAGGGCAATTGACACAGGAGATGACTGCAAATACTGCAACAGAAATTGACATCTGGCTTGCCGGAGAAAAAACTTCAAACATGCAAAAATAACATTCAGGGTACTTGGATTGAACTGCCTAACATTCCAGTGAAATCCCTAGTATCAGGGTTTCATAAGTTAAAGAATTCAAAAGGCTATTGCCATCTGGTTGCTAAAAGCCCTAAATTTGTATACTAAATGGACACCATAAACAGAAGTGTTCCTGTGTTTCTTCAGTCTGATGACATTTAATTGTGGGTCAGAATCTCTCTTCATGTGATTTGTGCATCATATTATCTTTGACCCCTAACCTAGCATGGCAGCATAACCAAAGCACATCCCAAGTTTTACTGGGATTATATGATCACTGAGCATTGTCAATTCTGTTTTCATTTTTGAGGGAAACATAAAGGAAATAAAATGGAAATGGCATGGGTAGTTGACATCACATGGAAATATAACTGTTTCTAGAAAGGTAGCATCTGATGTTCGACAAAGTTTCCATCATCTTGCCTTATGGAAGGAGGAGTCTGCATACTCAGGAATTCTGTAAGACACCATCACCTTTGGGGAGCTAAGTCCCATTTAGAAATAAAACCTGTAGTAAACATTTGGTCCATTCCTGCCAGGGTGGAGTGTAGTATCGCAACTTAATTTTAAAGTAGAAAAGAAAAAAAGAAAAAAAAAATGCCAACGGATCTATCATACTGAGGTCACCTAAATTAAAGGGTAGGTAAGTGTACTCTCTTTTAACTGGGTTCAGCCTACTCCCCCATAGCATCTGAAAAAAAATTGCTATATAAGCACATCTCCAAATTAAATGGCGGTGTGAAAATAAAATTTAAATAAGTAAATATAGGAAGTAAAAACATTTTAGCAGGAAGAACCCTCTTTCTTTGGAAAATGTCCAAGATTTCCAAATCTGCTCTTACTTTACAAATTGCAATCTGATTTTTCCAATTAATTTGAAGGAGGTTTGTGTGACAAAAAAAAATGACCCAGTATCTTAATTGGTGTGGGAAAATATGGATTCTACCTATATCCTGGGGTGTGGGTTCATGCTTCTTGTAAAATGTATCTATGCCCCTGAAATAGGAGAATAATTTGTAAATTGTTTTAAGGCTTCAACACCTGAGGCTGGATGCTTAATAAATAGGAACACATCATCACATAGCAGAGATCTTTTGTATGCTAATCTATCTCCCGGGAAAGTCCTTCTATATCCAGATTATTTATTATAGTCCTAATCGAAGGGTCCAATGTGAAGTGTAGAGGAGGGGCTTATTAGCACCCCTGGTGCACACCAACACTAAAAGGCACTGAGTCTCCTAAAAGGCCATTGACTGAAGGGATGATAGATGCTCCTGTATTTAAGCATTTAATCAAGTGCAACGTTTTGGGGACTCCATAAATTTCTAATACTTGAAACTGAAAATGTGATATTTTATTGAAGGCCTTAGCCTCATCAATGGACAGAAGAAATCCCTGCATCCTATTTTGTCTACTAAACCTGAACATGCCTCTAAGTAGAGCCAAATTCTGTGTGATATTTCGACTGCGTATCAAACAAGTCTGTGCAGTGTGAATTAAAGTGTCTGCAACTTTCAAAAGTCTGATACAAAGTAGTTTAAACAATATTTTGTAATCTGCATTGGGCAGGTTTATCGGTTTCCAGTTGTTAAGGTCCGTCCTATCTCCTTTTTGTGCAAACATATCATGATTGCCATTCCAAACTCAGCACACATGTGTGAAGAGGTAAGAGAGCATTATAAACTATCTCCAAAAAGCAGAAATATCATGGGTAAAATGTTTTACAATATTCATTGGACAGTCCTTCTGGACCTGGTGAGGATCCTATTTTGAGTGAGGCAATAACTTGTGCTATTTCAGCTGCCATAATAGGGGCATCTATCGCTTCTTGTTGAACTTCAGTCAACCGGGGCATCAGAAAATCCATCAAATGTGTGTGTGTGTACTACACTCAGATCCAAAAGAGTGACACAAGTGCTGTTGCACAATACTCAGCATTGCAATATCAGTAGTTTTATTATGTACCTTACTATCATACAACCAGTCATTAATATAGAGTCAAGTCAGTGTTTGTATGCCATAAAAGGGTCAGCAGTAGGTTGTTTTACCATCCCATATTTGGTTTCTGCCTCTAGGATAGCAGCTCTATCATACTGGAATTTAAACATTTGGGCCTTCAAGTCCTCCATGTAAAGTCATATGTTTAAGTCATTATGTATCTGGCAATTACATATATCTATATTAAGTATTCCTATAACCAAGATAGGTTAAGTAGTCTGAAATGGCCTTTGACTTCTCAAAATGTACAAAGGGATTGTTTAAGTCTATCTTCGTATCTGACTACCAGGGCCAGTCATCCTCATAAAGGCAAAGGACTGAGTTTCTGGCCAGTAGCAACTGGGTTACTTCTGATTGAATGAGCTCCTGTTCCAAAACAGAAACATTAAGTCTCTATCATTCAGTAGTTGAAAACAGCCTAGAAGGCATATTAGCCATATTGAGGGTGCAGACAAGTACCACATGATCTGACAATTCACAAGGTCTAGGATATAAATGTGGGATACTAGCAGTCTTGAACAAAAAATAAAATCAATTCTTGAGGCAAAGCATTCCTAAAATAAGTATAGCCTGGATCCTTATGAAGATACCTATGTGTCTATCAAATTAGTAGTATGAATAATGTTTTGCAGTGCATGTGTGTCGACTACAGTTTTTTTGTATATAGTCTTTAGTCTTAATGTCCAAACTGCAGTTTATATCTCCACTCCAGATGATTTGTCTGAAAGTGTACAGGTATGGTCTTATCTTATCAAATAGTTCAGTCTTGGCTGCTTTAGTTTAGGGCGTATGTTAATTAGTCTTAAAGAAAAATGTTGGAAAAGTGCAATCTAGTAATAAGGCTCTTCCAGGAGAATATTCACAAGCCTTTGTATAGAGAAAAGGGCCTTTAAAAGAATACCTAGGCCATCAACAGTATCCGTACCAAATGTCCAAATGAATGGGCCCACTCCCAGCTTTTCTGGCTTGTTCTGTGTGAAATAATGAATTTATTCTGGTTTCCTGCAGGAATATGATATCATAAATAGAGTGTTGAAAATATGAAAGAATAGTGATCCATTTTTGTAGTTCATCTTGCTACAAACATTGACTGAACCTAAGTGCAGGGCTGCCATCTACAAGAGTCATTGGCACTTCTGCTATTTAGGACTACCTTCCTTAGAAAGCATTTTCATCTTTTTCCTTTTTTCTTTTAACCTCTAGTACCTTGGTGCTAGATTCAGCTTCAATTTCAGAAACAACTTCTGACCGAGAGGATACATCTGACTCTAGACTGGAGTCACCCCAGTCCCTCGATCCTGTAAGACCTGGTAGGAATTCTGGAGGGAATTGGGTAGGTCAAGGAGGCATGTTCAGAGGAGGCTGTAGTAACCCTCCTAGTACTGGGCAACTGAAATTCAGAAGGTGGTGGCACCTGCACTTTGTGGTAGTAATGTGACCTGTTGGTCACTGGGTTCCTAACCTCCATCTAACAGTGATGGTCCCTGGGTGTCAATGCTGGTGGAGTACTACTGCAAGGTATGGGTGCCTCACTGCTCAGGCAAACCTGTGCGGACCAGGATCAGTTTGTCTGCTTCCTGTACTTTACTGACCACTAATATCATGGCTGGGAGACATACTAGGAGGTGGTCTAGCTCCAGCTTGTACATTATTTATTTATTTATTTATTTATTTTAGTCTTTGGTAACCAGGTAAGGCCCACTAGACACAAGTGCCTCTTTTCAGGGGTGACCTGGGGAACTGGGTGGTTAAGTGACTTGCTCAGAGTCACACAGTACGGAAGTGGAGCTTGTGAGAATCAAATCAAGGTCTGGTCTGCTGGATGTACCAAGCTCATTCACAGCTCATTACTCTAACCTCTAGGCTATACTGCACCAAGTGTTCCTGATTAAGACCATCATCCTGTTTTGTCCTGCCCAAGGACACTGATGTTAAGCATGCCCCATCTCCTCACATAGGTTACATTTAAATACATTTCTACATGACATACAGTTTGTGCTCCATACTTGTAGCAGGCCTTTGGCTGGCCTACATAAAAGAAGACCCCCTATCTCAGTCAGTGTCAGTGGCTCAGCAGATAGCACACTCGCCTCTGAGGCTGAGAGATCAGAAGGCTGTGGGTTCTATCTCCACACCAGGCACTTGGGTTGAATCCAATACTGACATTGTAGTGCAGCATGAGGGGGTGCTGCACTCCTGATGTGCCATCTTTTGGATGAGAAGTTAAACCAAGGTCCAATCTGCCTGTTCTGGTGGTAGTTCAGGTGGATGTTAAAAGATCCCATGGCACTTCTCAAAAGAGTAGGTGAATTGTTTATTAAACAATCTGTGAAAACAACTCAAAATCACAAATCATCATTCAACAGTCAATATCAATCCAATAAGCAATATATGAAATCCAAAATCAACCCTTACAAAATAAAATATGTATTCAAGTCATACCCCTTCACCTCCATCCATTCTTCCCTCCCCAACCCAAACCCCCAAACCAATACAGAAAACAAGAGAATGCAAACCAGGAAACCCCAGAAACAAACCAAACCTCTCCCTCCAAATCATCCATAAAAGTAATCCTAAACACACCTCAACCATATTTTAAAAAGAAAAAGGAAAACCTCTCCACCATGCCTGTACTTTTGCACGTGGGTGTACTTTTCTATCCTTAGTATATACTTCTTGAAAAGCTGCTTTGCATAAACGGCTGAAAGAATTATAAGACATTTTTTTGAAACAGCAACTGACTTCTGGCTTGCCACAGATAAAACTTCAGGATAGCAAGAAACACTGTTAAAGTAGCATCCCAGCAATTATGTGAGAGGTTAGAATAATCTCCTAATGCTAAATTACCATAATCTATTGTAGCTAACCACCTCAATTTCCATTTTCAAGAAAGAAATGCCCATAATGAGTTAGCATAAGAGCAAAGCAACAAAAATGCTCAATTGTCTCAATCTGCTGAGTACACTCTGCATAGGAGCACTTCCTTTCTCCCGGGTCTTATGCTTACTGTTGCCTTTTACCCCAACCTCCCTGTGTGCTCAACCACACCATATCTCACATTCTCAACAGAATCCTTTTGTTCATCAATTGTGTAATCACTAAATCCACTTTTGCTGGATGATAACCTTTAAACTCTGACCTAACTGGACCAGTCAGGTCCAAAATCTGATTATAAAGTGCCTTCCTTGATTTCCCCAAATCTGGGACTGATAAATCTTTCATTTATACAATTTCTGCAAACAGGGCTTAAAACATGTTGGCACTTCCATCTCAGGTTACATTTAAGAGGTTTGTTGATCCATACAAGCAGAAAATGACCCAAATTATTCAGTAACCAAATTTTGCCAGGGAGTCTTCCTCTTTAACTGCTAATTGTAATGAACTTGACCAAAAGATTGTGTGAAAAAATTACCGGATTAACCATATTCAGACTTCCTTATTTTAGGTAAATAAGTTACTTCCTCTTAACCTGTTAAGACGGGATCCCAAAGCTTCTAGAAAAACAATCTGAATAATTTGGTTTCATGACTCAAAGGTAAAGGAAAAACTGAGCTTATATACAGTAAACAAGGTATCAAGAATTGTTTAATAATAACACTTCTTTTAGTCTTGGAAAATTTCAGTTTCAATCAATCAATCAATCAAATTCTTTATTTATCCAGGCAGGCACCATTGAGCAGGGCTCATTTGCAAGATGGACCTGGAGTTTTCCATCTGTTTACTTTACTTTCACAAATTAACAGGCTGTCTGCCCAATTTATATATGCCATATCACCCTCTCCAAACAATACCCCAATATTTTAATTGGTGCAGAAGAAATATTGATACCAGCTATCTGAGAGGGACCAAGATATGACTTCCTACCCTGATACCTATCCTTTTGACAATATTCAACTGTGCACCTGAAAGTTCTGAATAATTCTTCAAGTCCCTAATTACAGCCTCCACACTCTCTGCTTGTTCCAAAGAGACATAAGTCATCTGCATATGCAACTAGTTTGATCTCTTTTGGTTCTACATGACCCTTAATACCCTTAATATCCAGGTTAAATAAATGTGCCTAATAAGGGATCCAGTGCAAAAATATACAATAATAGATTTAGTGGACAGCCTTGTCTCCCCCAAGCTGAACTGGCATTCAATGTCCCTCTTTTCCTGCAGTCAAGGTGTAACTGTAGCTGACTGATATATTCTCCTTAAACAATCCTCAAACCTCACTGGTATCTCATAATATTCCAAAACTTGAAACAAAAACGTATGACTAACCTGATCAAATGCTTTCTGATCCAAAGAAATAACCAACCCCTCTTGTCCACTTCTATTACAATATTCAATAACATCCCTAATGATGGAGAGATTTTCTTTAATATTCTTCCCAGCAATGAACATGTTTGCACAATATAGAATTAACCCAGATGCAGCTTTTCCTAATCTTTTCTGAAGAACTGAGGTAAAGATTTAAAATCAGAGTTCAGCAGGCAAATTGGTCTCTAATTCTCCAGTAATACCATAACCCTTTTTAAATAAAAAAATTATTAAGCCCTTTGCAAAATCAGGATGTATCATATTCTGACACAAATAAAAACACTGTTGCTAAACAAGGAGCCACTATGTCCCCATGTGTTTTATAAAAAGAATTGCCAACCCATCCCTACCCGATGAAGTCCCATCATTCAGGGTATGAATTACCTCTAAATCTCCTGAGGGTGACTCGACCAGTCAACATTTTAACCACTGCAGCATCTAACTCAGGAATTTCCAGGTCTTTACATAATCTAATACCTCTGTGGTTGATGGTAGCCATGCACGGTTAAGGAATTTAAATAATATTCTACTTCCTTGTGAATATCTGTGATGAATAATAGTAAAACACCCTGAGATGAAAGCATCTGTGAAAAGCTAGAATTACTCCTTTTTCCTTACATGCCTCACAGAGATCTTTATGTGTAGATTTTTGTGTCCCATACTGCATTTCTGCCTGTAATGAAAGAGCCTTATCATATTGCAACACTGCCATTTGCTTTTTATAACATTAACCTGATTAGAATAATCCATATTAGTACTATAAGTCAAAGATTACACTTTGAACAATTGAGTCCATAATTTGAGACAAGCAAAACATTTAGATTGTGAAGTATTTTTCCCATAGTTCTGAAACCATGCTATCAAATCCCTCTTTGTATCCTCCCACCATACCCCCACATCCTTATATAAAACTTCAATGGAAAGACGAGCAATGATTACCGAGTTACATTTAATCTCACCTCTAGTTCTATAAGGATAGACCCATTCAGTTTCCATCTAGTAGAAACAAAAACTTGTGAGGCATCTTCTGAAATAACTGTTTTCAGCAGATAATTATTTGAAAATTCAATCAGGACTACCTCAGTAGTTAGTACTTTCAGTGTTTTAGACACCAAGACATAATGAATTTTAGATGTCAGAGTTACTTTAACAAAGGTATGTGAAATTTCAGGATTTGCATATGCTGAACAATCAATTAAATCTGCTATATTTACCAAACGTTTAAAGCTATTGAATCACAGTATACTTTTTCCCTTTTACTATCCTTCTCCTCCTGGTGTCTAAAGTGCAGTTAAATACCCTCCCACCATTACTGTTTTTGCTGTGTCCAAAAGGGTTGCATCTGTTCAAATAATGCCACTCTGTCAGCTTTAGTTTGGGGCATATTTGAAATAAACCTATAGGGAGTTTCTGCCAGATACCATCAACCAACAGAACCCTCCCTGGGATAATATCCACCAAGTTCTTTAAAATAAAATCATACCAGAAAATAATATACCAATTCCATCCACTTGATCTGGCCCAAAGGACCAGTATGATGGTCTCCACACCCAGTTATTTCTACACATTGCATAGCCTATATGAATTTAACCATATTTCCTGTAGAAAATGATAGAAAGACCAAAATCATGTAGAGAGAAAAAGTGCAAATTGTTTCCTAGTATTTCTTATGCTATGGACATTCAAGGAAGTAGCTGGAAAAAATGACACTAGAAAAGATTAACCCCAGTCCCCAGACCCAGAAATTAAAGACTTCAATATGTTTTCTTTTTCTCTTTTCTTCTTTCTGTTTCCACAGGTCTCCAGCAATGGTTGGTCTATCTGTAAAGTTCCAGACCATGAAGAAGTATTAGATCCCAGTTCTTCCTGCTCTGAATGTCCCAACTTTTAACTGATAAGGCCTCAAACTAATTTTCAGTCACCAGTTCTCCCCATCAAGATCCCCTTTAGGAGTCTTAAACTACATCTCCTAGGCTCTGGGTTTTACCATGCTGCATGTGGGGGGGGGCCATGTCTGAAACTGGGCCTGCCTGCTCCACCCTGGACATTTTTGCAAAGGGTTAGCTGAGGGGAATCCTCTGCTGGAGCCTGATTTTCTCGGGTTCCACAGTTGGAGACCTCCCATTACCTTCCTCCACAGGAGATTGAGTGTCAGGGGCTAGACTCGAAGTTAGAGGAAGATTTGAATGGTCCATAGGCTCCTCAGGGCACGGCCTGAACTCAGACTCCTCAAACCCTGTTTCAAAGGAGGCTTTATGAGCTTTCCTAATTAAATCATCTGGATCCACTGTAAGGGGTTTGTTCTGAGCTGCCCAGGGACAGTCCTGAAAAAGATGTCCATGATCCTCACATAAATTACACTTTGAATAATTCCACATTGAGAACTGGTGTGAGTAAATTTTCCACAAATGTTGTACCTCAGTTTATCACACACATTGGACAGGTGTGTAGCCCCAGACTTGCAATAGGCCTTGGTTGACCAGAGTAAAAACACACACCCCATTTTCCCCAAAAACTATCTGGGATGTGAACAATTCCTTCTTCTGTTTCTCTAAGCTTTACCTGGAACCACCAACCCCCAGTCCAGAATGCTTTGGAATCTAGAATGGCTTCAGGTGCATAGGACCTCACAGCTATTCTGGAACCACTGGTAAATATCACAAACATAAATATTCTCATTTTGAAACATAATTGTGACCATTTTACCAGGGGTTTTGTTAAGGGATAGCAAAAGCGGGGTCCACAATGGAGCAAATATGACCTGATTATAAAGCATCCAAAACCTCTCCAGACCAGCAGATGTCCTGAAACTTGTGTCATAATTATCTTTTCTGGATGCATGTATCAGTGCATACACATCTTGTGCTGTAAACTGCATTGCTGCTTTTAGTAGCTGTTTCCTCACGATAATCAATCTGAATGTACTTCCAGACCTCCCTTATGCTGTAGCCAAACAGCATTTCTACGAGGAGTAAGTTCTGACCTGTTAAAAAGATCAGAAAATCTAGGCCTGGGGGTGGCACTGTGTTCCCCAGAAGGCTTTTATTGGGACTCAGATGTGGGTGAAGAAACCTGGGAAGGATTCTTATGCATCACTCGCTCAGGATCCCCTTGTTTGCTGATTTACTACTCTGCAATATCAGGGTGCTCAATGGTATAGGGAAAACAGGAGCATTTGGATCCAGATTCTGCTTCTACCAGCCTGCCCATCCATTTGTAGATCTTATAGATGTCCTCAGGAGGTTGCAAAGAACATCTCCTTTCCATGATTCACCACCGCGTAGCCCTGATTCATTATTCTCAACGTTATTCATTTTCCTGACTGGCAAGAGCTCCTTAGTTACGGAGGCTCCTGGATGACCACTAATTCTCCCGATGCCCAGTTCTGCCATAATTCCTTTGTTTGCTCTAAATCCTCCACTTGCTTTGATTCCTCATCCCTTGCTCACATTCAGTGACCTCATCTCTATCAGCCAACCCTGTGACACCCCACTGTTCACCTCTGTCTGTCCTTCAGTTGGGTGTAGCAACTCAGCTTGCTTCTCTACAATCAGGACAGAATCAACCAAAGGGGGTCCTGCAGCCAAAACCTCTGATCGACCCTGGTTTTCTCCACAGTCTCACCTTTCTCCCTCTTCATTTCAGCACCAGACAGCTGAGTGATGTCCCAAAGCAGGATATGGGACCCAAGAGCCACTGGATTCCGCTTTCCAACTCACTTTACAGAGCTCTATCTCCAGGGACCAGTTCTCTTTTACCTTTTGATTATAGGTAAGTCCAAATCGTTTTGTCACACAATGTGCAGCTGAAGGGTTTTCAAGGGGCAGGGATATCACAGACTGTATTAATTCTGAAATCTCTGATCTGAATGTTGCAGGAGTAGCAGTACCAGTTGGGAAACCTGACCGTGTTTCCTGTGTGTCAAAGCTTTTTCATCTTCTCATATCGTTCCTCATCTTCAGCAAGCATGGTTAAAATTACTGTGCTCCGTTCCTCGATGTCCTTCTCCAGTTGTACAGCAGCAGCTACAATGTCCAAAGAATCTGAAACAGCATCTGAATCTTCCATTAAATTAGGGGTAGCAAACATAACCTCGTCCTCCTCATCCTCCATAGGTTCCTCATCATACTGACCAGGGTCAGCAAACACCTTAGGCAAACATTCTTCCTCCGTGAGCAACAACATCCCTCCTCAGTCACCTCCAAATCTGCCATCTTGGAAAATGGGGCCAACAGTGCCCCTCCCAAGAGGGGGAATTTTATTGAAATCAAAACAAAAACATGACAAATTATATATAAATCAGTATAGCATCATACAAAATCATAAAACAAAATCAGTAACATAAATAAGCATTACTTCATGCAATAATCCCAATCATAAAAAAAAAAGTCAATCAACCCCTCCTCCCACTGCAAGAGTAGAGGAATTTTATTGAGAAGATTTGGACTTCATTACAAGAACAAATATGAAAAAAATAATTCACAAAGCACAACATAGCATTAAAAGACTAGAGAAGTACAAAGGAAGAAACAAAAAAGGAATCCAGACAGTTCACTCCAAGTGCCATAAATCACAATTATGCCTTAAGTGTCTGACATTTGTACTGCATGAACAGCTGTTCTAACATTACGTACAACTTCTTGAGGTGAAATCCATCTTTGATGTAAAATCATCAGACATCTGGCCTGCCACAGAAAGTATCTCATTAAGGTTAAAACGATATAAACAGTTTCGGCATGATATTTCTTGGACAAGGCAATATTAGTTCAAACATAACATTTTCATAAGAAAGGTTGAAAAAAAGGGGTTCATGCCAGGCAGTAGCAAGCAGCTGCTAGAAATCAGAAGAAAGTGACAATCCAGAAATAAATGTTGTTGGGTTTCAAGAAGTGTGACACAAGACTCCCTGGGACAGTACCTGTCAATTAACATTTTGTGTTTATGATTCCCTTCACACTTAGCCAGCCATAATTGCCCAACCATACCATATCCCACACATATGGAAGAATCCTAGGGTTTGACAATTGCAACAAAATCCAGGAATGCTGACCCAGCAGACAAAGGGAATTCAACAGGGTCTTGGGCATCTTGCCTACAAATTCTTTCTATAGGACTTTTCTACCTAAGATACAAAATTATAAGGCCTGAACCAATAGGAGATAGCCATCTTCACAGCCTCAGAGCTATATGAGGAAATCCAGGGATTCTGGCTAAAAAACACTTCCCTTGTTCCCATGGGGAAAGACAAGGTAGAAGCCAACCAAAATAAAAGGTGTTCATCCCCTTTCACCGGTTTCAAAGCAAGACCAAAATTGAAACAAAAATGCTATAAAAAGCGACAGGATTCAACATTCCTACTTCACCCTCTTTAAGAGGCCAATAGGTCAAACCTCTCTTAATTGTGTTCAACTGAGATCCCCAAAGCCCTAAAAAAATATAAAGTCTGGTAAATTATTTCATAGGTGGGGGAAAACATAACATAGGTATAAAAATATTGATACCACCAAAGTTTTAAGCAAATAAACCTGTTTCTTTTACCTAGTCGGTGTTGTTTCCAACCTGCTACAAGCCTCTCTGCCTTACCTAAGGCTGTACTCCAGTTAAAGGATTGCATATCACCAGCTCCAAACCAGAGACCTAAGATCTTGATGTTATCAGGGGAGACCTTTACCCCAGGGAAGGAGCCAGAGACAGGGGTGGGTAGGTTCCCAAGTGGAAATCAATACTTTTCTCGAAGTTAATCTGAGAGCTGGAAACAGCGGAATATTGGTGGAGAACATCCACCACAGCTGCTTCATCCATATCGGAAGCCACAGTCTGGACCAAATCATCCGCATAAGCCAAGATTTTAACAGGGGCAGGGAAATGTGCTCCATGTAAGCCCAGCACCTTGGGACATTGAAGGATGGTCCTGGTTAACATATCAAAACCAAAGTTATACAGCAGGGGCTCAAGGACAACCCTGTTGACCCCCTTTTCACAACAACCCTATTTCCCAACCATCCTTTAACACTGGGATAAGAACAGCCCCAAAATAGAGGGTTTTAAGCCATCCTATAAAGATAGAGGGGAGGCCAAATGTTGACAAAACTGAAAATAAAAACTGGTGTGAAACTTTATCGGATATCCTTTTCCTGATCAATACCAAGCACCCAACTCTGAATATGGTTCATATCCCTAAGTTTAACAATAACCTAACAGGATAAGGTTATCACTTTGGGACCTACCAGGGATACTGCAAGTCTGCACTGGGCTAATAAGTCTCAGCCACCTGAACAAGCCTAGCCAATAAGACCATAGCAATTATTTTACAGTCCGTATTGACAAGGCTTAATAGCCTCCAATTATTAATGTCAGTCACTGATCCCTTCTTATGAATCAAAATCAAGATAGCTTCCTTCATTAAGCGAAAAAATTCAGCTTTGGTTAACATGTCATTGAACAGAGCGGTTATGGCTGGAGCCAGCTCAGCCATAAAAGGTGAATATAGAAACCAGTCGAGAGTCCATCGGACCCAGGAGCTGAGTTCAGTTTTAAACTCTGGTATTGTTTGCATCAATCCTACCTGTACCAGCTTGTTTGTATCTATGTCTTAAGTTACTGTTATACTGTGTTATACTGTTATACTGTGTATTTTTGTTTGTCTTACTGTGACAAGGTACCTTTGTAAATGAGCCTATGGCTCAAAGGTTTTCAAACTGCTGTCTAAATAAATAAATAAAACAAATAAAACCCTGGATAGCATGAATCACCTCTTCCTCAGAGATTTCTTTTGTCAGTTGAGCACATTCTTCAGGTGAGAGGTGGGGTAAGTAAAGGAGTCAAAAAAACCTCTGCATTATGGCAAGTAGGTACAGTCCCTAACATTTTCAACACAGGAGTCTCAACAATGTTAACCAATAATTCAGGGAACTCACAAGATCTCCAGAGGAGATAGCAGGCCAGTAATAAGCCAAGAGTCAACCCTGCCCTTACATTCCTTAAAGGGATCTAATCCCCTTTCACATCTTGGTCCCAAATCTAGCTTCTTTTCCCAGGAACTAGTCCTATTGTACTGTAATTCTCTCATCTGATGGCTAAGGACAGAAATTTGCTGGCTATAATTCTGATGTGAACTGTCAGATAAAAGAAATTACATGTTGGAGCTGCTGACATAATGCCAGATATTTTTGTATTGGCAAGAGTGGTAGCAGCAGCTTTCCTCTGAAAAACCTCTCGCCATCTAATTTTGGAGTCATCCCACCAGGCAGATAAATCATCATAAAGATCGGCTACAGACAATCTGGCAGCCCATTCTTTCCTCCATAATTTCTGGACCTTAGGGTCCTGTAAGAGGTCATTCAGCCTCCATGTATTCTTTTACAAAGGGGGACAGTTGACCAAGAAATCTGAACTCGTAGGGCAGCATGGTCAGAGAATTCACTCCCAACAGTAGTACATTGAGCTACTTGAAGCATGTCCAAAGGAAAATAAATCGATCCTTGTACTACACTTTCTGTGAAAATAAGTGGACCCACCCCTAGGATGCAGGGCCCTATAGGCATCCTTAAGACAAGCAGTTGAAACAATATTATTTAGGGCAACAGAATCACAAAAAGTTTTGAAGTTTGGAGTCCCCTGTCTGATTGGTGGAGGCCACAATTAAAATCTCCAGCCCAAATAACCAATCTGGAAGTGCTAAAAGGGCTACACCAGTTGAAAGAGGATACCCTCTGTGCCTTAGTCTGTGGGTCATATAAGGCAATCAACTGGAACCTTTCAGTATGGAAGAAATGTCAACAATAATGCTCTCCCAGGATATATATCCACAAGTCTAGATACTTTGAGGCTGAATTAGAAAACAGAATACCACACCATCACATTTATCAGTACCAGAAGACAAAAGGAAAGGCCATGGGGCCAAGTCCTGGAGGCCTGATGGAGTTCCTGATTGGTCTTTAACCTGGTATCCAACAGACATGTGATATCACAATGCATCTCCTTCAGAGAGAGCATAAGTCCCTTGAGCTTCCTGTCACCCTTGATACTGTTGACATTTAAAGAAAAAGGACCACTACCACCAGGAAAGAAATGTTTTATATTGGGTGGCAATTGGTGATGAGGGGTTGGGACCAGTAGCACCAGGGACTATTCTTTTGTTTTACTTGGGCCAGTGATTGGTGAGGAGGGTGCACTAAACTCCATTGCAGACCATGTAAATGGACACATAATTGGCATGAAATGGCCACCTAGCACCTTGCATGCCTAATGGGCTCATTTGCAATGCTGCTTTTGTGAATACCCAATAGCACACCTGCACTATTCATTGTGGGCCATTCCCTGTAATGCAGGTCAGGGGCAATGCTACTAGGGTTAGAGGTGAGTGGTAATGGGGTTACAGCTGACTTGACCTAGCCCAATTCAGAGTTGAGAGCACAGTATGCTATCCATCTGTGAATAGCATTTTTAACACCTGACAATCGCAAAACACAGTGTGAAATTTTGCATTGCCTTTGCAAATTTTTGTGAATCTTGCCTGACCCTGTTCCTGCAGGGTGCTGGTCTGATTAATCCAATCTGGCATAAGTACAAAAAGTCTGATCCTCTGCTTCCCTTACCCTGGGATTGGTTGAGACTGAGAATGGAAGAACTGTTTTTGGAAGAGATGGTAGAGAACTCTATTACAGTACATTGCCTGGCAATATGATCTCCAGAACCCATGAGTCTGTCATTGTTTTGGCTATTTGTTCATAAAATTCTGCAGGTAACCTAGGCCCTGTTTTGAAAGTTCTTACAATTGTAGAAGGACTCTCTTCAGCAGTAGTTTCCATAAACTTGAGAGAATGAAAATTACCTTTGAAGTCCTGAAAATCTGGGCCTCTGCCTCTAAATAACCAAAACAATGCAGAGTTTTGCAGGACCTTAGACATGGGCAACTGACCCTTTTTATTATGTCTTTATGAATACCTTCCAATTTGGGGCCAACACACATGTCAGCCAAAACTAAACACCAGACAAACACATCTTGTAAGCCTGGTCGACTGATCAATGGCATAGCAAGACTGCTCTCACAGTTGCCACTTCCACCAAAGACAATCTAGCAGAAAGCTGTACCACATTTGTAGCCACATCCCCAAAGAAGTTAGGAGCCAAGTTCAGGAATCAAATATTTCACCTTACAATCCTCAAGAAAGTCAACAGTGTGGTTACCCAATCACAGAGTGCCAGTGCCACCAAAGCTGAGGCAGACACCACCCTCATACATGACCCCACAGTAGAGTAAGCCCACCTACAAGTGACATCTAGTTGTCATAGTCAACTGAGAGAGTGGCTGCTTCCTCAACAGGAATAGTTGTGTACTTGACTATATTAGCGATCCGCTCATCTACGGTACAGGGAATCTGCCACTTTTTCAACCAGGCTTCCTGAAAAAATAACATAACCCTTCCACTTCCTGGAATTGGAGAAAAATGGAATTCACAGTTAGTGGTGCAGCCAAATAAACCTCTTGTCAGCTGCAGAGTTCTACACAACTCAATCAGAAAGAACATAAATTAAGTATTCAACAGAAACAGAAGCGGAGGAGGACTCAGTGGCCTCTGACCATTCACCTTCATCTTCCTCAGACATATTTTCACCATCTTCTCAGAGAATTGCTGGATTTGCTGGAGTTTTATTGCTCATAGAACCATCATTGTGTTTTGCCTATGGCGGACCCTGAAAATTGCGAGGATTTGCAAGACTGGAAGAGCACTCTTATCATGTTCCAGTGCATCCATACATGCCTGTTGTGAACCCCTTGGTCTAAAGTCTTTGCATGAGTGGGCTGTGGTTCTTATCATGGAAAATCTGCTTTGGAAGATAACATAGGGACTTTGATAAGTATTTTCTGCTGCTGCCAAGTGATAAGCCAGATGTACATTTCCTGTCTCAGTGGGCTGGGAGGGGTCTGAAAATTCAGTGTTTCCCATACTAGTGCAGAATACAAAGAATGACCCGTAAGGTGACTGACACATATCTTTAAAAAATATTTTGTCCTTCTTGAAGGAAAATGGTTTGTGATGAGCCATGATGCAAACAAATATGCCTTTGGGAACAAATGTCCTCAAGCTAATGACTTCAAGAAGATAAGTGTGGATGACAAAATCAGTAGTTACACAAAAACACAGCAAGTAATGACATGATGCTCATTAACTGCATGAGAAAAACAGACCACAAAGGGGATTTACAGAACAAGTTACTAACAGATGGCACTACACATACTCTTACCTGTTGCCAGAAGAACTGCACAAACATTTTCAGTTTGCATCGCTAAAAATACTGCAAGTACAGTTGCAGGAGGAAAATCCAACAAGTGTATAGTTATATTAAGCAATAAGACACAATGGGTGTGCATGGATTAGATTTTACTGCACACCCAGGGGCATCCTGAGGTACAAGGTCACAAGCTGAGTGCCTTCATTCCCTGGAAGTGTGGCAAATCTGTTCCACACACCCCTTGGGGTGTTATTATTCTTATTAAATGCGCCCTTTTTTTCGCTTTACAGTTCAGAAAGAATAAGACACAACAGGGATGGAACAGATTTTACCACATGGCCAGGGGTGATAAGGCATGAGGCCTTGTTCGAGTGCCTTTAGTTTCGTGTGGTGGCAAAATCTGTTCCATGTACAAACCCTGAGTGTCTTATTGTGCTTGTAAAATGAGATCCTAGCTTTATTTTACTGTTTGCAGTTCGAGAAATATTGCTTGCATGTAGAAAAAACATGTAATGCTGCTAATGTATGATAAAATAGTCCTTTCGCTGACATTATATTCACTAAACATACCACCAACAGCTTAATCTGATTCAAGGTCAGTTGGCATTCATCTGTATCCCCCTCCCGGGCCGTGCCTGAAAATAGGCAGGATCTGTCTAGTCAACAAAACTAAATAAATAAAATAAATAATATGCATGAGGTCATTTGCATAATATTCATGAGGTAATTTGCATATATGGATTTAGTAAGATGGGAGGACTGAGACTGGCTGAAGAGTGCTGCTGCTGAAAGAAAAGTGATTGTGTGAGCTTTGAGAGCTAGCTGGTGGAAGACGATGCAACTACTCAGCAGGACACAAGCGGGCAGCCCTACTGCTATGGGACAGACAGTGAGTTTACTTGCTCCCATGTAGCAGCAGGGCACTATAGTTTTCTTACCTGTCAGTCATGTCCCGCGATGCCCGCTGCCGCACTGTACCATCTGAACGCAGTGCCAATAACAGCTTCCGAGTTCCATCTCCTGACCCACTGCTCACACAGCTCTGCTTCTTCTGACTTATGACTTCCTGCTTCTCATAGGGGCTGCCATGCTAGTTCGGAGGCTGGTGCTCTCCAAGGAGCTTCACAGGAATGGAAGGGGGCTGAAAGTGTGAATTAGTCTGCTTGTGTAGGGAGGAGGCTGCAAGTATTAACAACAGGCACAGCACTATATGCTAAAAGGCGGTCATTCCAAACAAATAAAAACATGGTCCCCAATCGTAGTGGGGTGAATCTGTGTGATATTGCAGTCAATGATATTTGACATGCACACCTGTTAACACAGTCTATTTATTTTAAAACAATGTTCTTAGTTCAGAAGGGTACGCTGAGCTGGAGCTCACTGCCAAGTGAGTGAGCAAGCAGGTTCAGCCATAGGAGAACTGCTTTTAACAAGAAAAAACAGTGGCAGCATTTTTAAATGCCAATGTTCTAAGGCTTGATGATTTCAGCCTTTTACTGCCATCCTTATTTTAACCATGTATGGAACATATTTCACGCATGGTGAGCTTCATCTCTGATTGGCTGGTTTAGCCTACCCATTTTATAAGTAGAAATAATAGATTTACTTGTGTGCATTTATGATAAAATAGTCCTCCTGCCCACTGCAAATGATATTTATTTATTTATTTATTTATTTATTTAAGAGATTAACCAGATAAGCATACTGAGCAGGATCCACTCGTTTCCTGATGCGACCTGGGAGTTACATACATGCAATACAAATGGAGCATAGGCAATGGTGCATACATCAGGTACAGAATGAGTATAATAAAGGGTGAAACATTGGTCCAGAAAATGTTACAGGCTGGATTATGCATTTGTATTTAATTACGAGTTTAGCTCAGAGTGCATGAGTTGCTATAACATAGTTGGGGACTATAACGTAGTGCATAAACAGACAGTGACACATTGGTGAAGGCAACAATTATAGTCAGTTGGACAATTGTACAGTTTATGGCGTTACGATGCCTCTTGCTAACAGAACTGGGCAGCAGGTTGCAGTTACATGTGACTGAGAGTGGGTCTGGAGGAGAGTTTTCAAGGTCCTTGGGGTGGAGGACTGCCTAATTTCAGCAGGAGGTCATTCCAGAGTTTGGGCAGTCTATATCTGAAAGCAGATTGGCCCTTTGAGGGTGTGCATGAAAGGGATATGTAGAAGTCTTGAGTCAGAGCTCTCTCAAGGAGTAGGCGGGGTGGGTTGAGTTGACAGGACTGGAGCTGAGATAGGTGGGGAGGAGTTGGACCAGTGCTTTACTAAGAGATTTGCGCAGTGAAGCTGGCACCTGGACTGCAGCGAGGGAGATCTAGGACTCTATACAAGTCGCAGTGGTGGGTGGTGGGGGCATTCTAGGATGAGCCGACAGAAAGAATGTCATTGATAATGTCAGTGTTGGTAAGTTACTTTTTATTACTTTATTACTTTTGGAAACTTGTTCCAGAAAGCTCTGTGCAGTCTCTACAGAGATGGAGAAGTACTGAAAAGTAACACTCATAGTTACAATGACTTATGTCTTTTATACAAAAGAAATAAGTAACTGTAACTGGTTACGTTTATTTGAAGGTGACTAGTAACTAACTTATTACTTTCACAAAATGTAATCGGTAATATCATTTATTATTTTTGTATTGTTTTTGCATAAAAAGAAATAAGTAACTATAATTGTAAGGTGTATTACTTTTCTAGTACTTCCATCCTTGCTACTGACTGCACAGAGCTTCCTGGAACAAGTTTCAAACGTAATAGAAAGTAACAGAAAAAGTAACTTACCCAGCACTGATGATGTCAATGTATTACTGCTGGACAAAGTTTGTCCTTTGCCAGCATCAAGATTCAAGATATGGAATATTTATGATGGAATACATAGATTCAAAATTCTGCTCAGTTCCACTAGCAGAATGTCCCTTTCCTGACATACTATACACACATGCAACATAGAGGATAATGCCTGAGTAACAGTGGTTAACCACGATATACACACCTCAAGTAATTGCCAGGAAAACCAAGTAAACCTCGAAAGCACAGCTCGAGAGTTTACAGTTGTCATGGCAACCGTGAGAGGTGATTATGTTCGTGGTTGACCACCACTCAGGCACTGTATTTTATAGTGTCTGGAAAACTAGCCACTGTAGGAAAAATACAGTTTTTCAATGTGAGTTTGTTCTCCTACTCAGCTATGAATGCCTCCTGTTTAAATGTGCAGCAACTGAAGTGCTGAAATTAGCCATTGTGATCTATACTGCAGCAGGTCTGTAACTGTCTGAATGGAATGTGTGTGTTTTAAGCGAATGTCAAGCAGCAGATCACCTTCCTTTCAAGAATTTTGACAGGTGGTGACATTCTGTCCTGTAATCTCATCATTATGACATAGTTAAGCAAGGTTTACAGCATACTGATGTCATAACATGGGGAGGATAATGTACGGGCATGCATCAATAACCAGTTTGTTAACCGGTGAGAGGTTTGCCATGGCGACTATGTAAATCTTGAGAGCGAAGCTCAAGAGGTTTATGTTGCCATGGCAACTTTAAGCCAGTTATTCAAGCCGGTTGGTTGGTGTATGACCATACATTATATTTTATAGTGTATGGCCATACATTTCAATTTAAAAACTTAGGACGATCCTTACTGTTTAAATCTTAGTCACCGCTGCAGCCATTCGGGTCATGCATTCACCACGTGACCGATTCTGGAAGGCTGTCGGTTTGTGTAGTACACGCATGTAAGCGATCCTTCTTGTTAAGCTATCAATGTGACATAGCATTGATAGGTTAACAATACTGGAATGGACAAATGATGGTTAACAACCTTAGGAAATAATGATTTCTAAGGTTAACAGCGTTCTACCATACATTATAATGGGATTATCAGATTATAAACTGATCAAAACAGGGGTTAATAGACACTGTCCATACATCATAACATTGTAAAGTGTGTGAATTTAGTTAATAATAAGCCTCTCCCATATTAGAAAGGCCCTTCTACAGCCAGAGATTTAATTATCTCACTGTCAGGGCAAGAAGAGATTTCCTGATGAGCAGGTAAAGGCAGAAGGGGATTTTCATTGTCAGCAAAGTAACAGTTGTAATGAAAACTATAAACAATACTTAATGTTTCTAAGTTGTTTATATGTGTAAGGAAAGTGTGATAATCAGGGAAACAACATTTAAATAATTTGTTTTATTTTTTATTTAAGGTAGTTTTATTGTAGGGACTTAGGCGAGGTTTTCTACAGCGTAAAGTAGCAGCCATGTTTGTGATGGAAGATAGTTCTGGTTGTAGAAGGACTAATTTGCTCATTGTGTGATGTGGTTTAGGGCCAGGATGACTGTGCATGAGACAGATTTCATGAACAGTCACATGATATATTTTGACCAATGAGACTTCTTTATTTTGGATGCCGATGTTATACGAGAACAAAAACAGTGCTCACACTCACAAACAGCTAAGAGCTTAAACTAACAAAGTTTTAAACATAGAAAAGAGCACTAGACACAGCCATTTCCACACATAGAAGCCAAATTAGATAACAAAATAACTAGTATGCTGGCTAAAGGGGAATTAAGCTGAGCTGTACTTCAATGCAAGGGAGGGAACTGAATAAATGAGAACATTTCCAGACTTACCTCAAGAACCAGGCTAAGAAAATCAGAAAAACTACAATACAGTTAAAGAGCAGCTGACGCCATCAGGAGAACTTGAACAAATCATAATGTTGAGACACAGGTCAGCTGATATTTCACATTAGTTCTGTATTTCAACTCACTATTATTTATTACTGAGGCCATTTGCATGAAAACAAGATCATTTACTCCTTAAGAGTTCATCTATTCCTGTTGCTTTCTCCCTACTTAAGGTCATAATGCACTGCTTGTTATATCACAGTTACTTCTATGACAACAGACTGTGATGTAACAACAGAGCATTATGACTTAATAAGGATTAGGCTATAGAGGCAGATGAACTCTAAGGAAAAAGATCCTGTATTTATGCAACTTTCCCAGTAATAAGCAATAAGGAGGAGAAATCTATAGATATATATGTAATCAAAGCTGAATTGCACCTAATAATAATGTCTTTCAAACTTTTCTATGAGGCATTAGCAACTCATTAAGGCACTTGGCAAGTTGTTTTTCCACAGCATTAACAATGTGGCAAAATTATGGCATGGTTTGGCACTCGCGAATTAAAAGAACAAAAGGACCTTTTGTTTCCTACTGTTCTTTGACTGTTAGCTGTGTCAGCCTGTGAAGCATCTGCAGATAGGCCCTGAGGAAGAAAACAACATGCAGCGGGCCTTAGCTGTATAACAAGTAAGGTTTAACACTCTCTTCCACCACTGAAATATTAAATAGGCTCAGTGGCCCTGTGGCGGTACCTTTGCCAATGAAGCTGTTTGAGAGGAAAAAGTGCAGGCATCCCAATCTAAATTTCAAACAGGCCGATTGAATTAAGAGTGATGCCTGTAACAATGAATGGTATCTTCCTGCTAGAGTTACTCATGTAGGAAGCTATAGACAACAAGTATTGCTGGGGTTTAACCAGAATTCAGGAGCTGCTAGAATGTGCTGCTGTCCCTGATCACACTGTCACATTAGACTGGTCAATTAGAGGCAGTGGAACTCTTATGTCACCAGCATTCCATGCTGATGTCACAGCTTTGAGCTGTGCCAGTGTCTCTGGTAGGACTGCATATAAGCTCATGTGTTATGACTTCCAGTAACAACATGGAACAATGCAGAAAGGCTATTCTTGGACACAGTATGGAATATCCCTTATTTAAACAATGGCAATGTAAATAAAAAGTGCAGATATCAAGGTTATTTTTGTCAGGTGCCTCTAGGTGAATGGCCAAGCAAATACTCTCAGTTTATAAAATGGACAAGGAAATCCTTGTGTCCTGATTGGCTGAGACTTGGTTCTAGTCATGGCAGTAAGAGAGTACCACTAATGGCTAAAAGCAAGTCCCTGCCAACCAGGGCAACTCAAATAAACATAGGAACATAGAAGTTGACAGCAGATAAGGACCACAAGGCCCATCCAGTCTGCCCATTTCTTTTCTACCTTATGAATGTGCTATCAGCCTTTGCTCTGTCAATGGCCTATCTATTCATACTCATCTGTATTACTCCCTTATGCCTATCCCATGCCTGTTTGAAGCATGCACTGTAGTCATATCCACCACTTCCTGAGGCAGTCTGTTCCATGCATCCACCACCCTTTCTGTGAAAAGAACTTCCTCATGTTACCCCTTAATTGGCCTCCCTCTAATCTCATGCTATGTCCTCTTGTCCTGCTATTTTCTTATATTGAAACATGTTAGACTCTTTCACCTTGTTAATGCACTTAAGGTGTTTGAAAGTTTCGATCATATACCTCTCTCCTTCCTTTGCTCTAGGGTATACATATTGAGCTCCGTTAATCTTTCCTCATATGTTTTCTGATACAGTCCCTGCACCATTTTGGCTGCCTTCTCTGGACTGCCTCAGTTTGGTTAATGTCCTTGTGAAGCTGTGGCCTCCAGTACTGCATGCAGTACTCAGATTGAGCCTAACCAGTGTCTTGTAAAGAGGTATTATTACCTCCCTCTTCCAACTTATGATACCCTACTAATACACCCCAGCATCACAGAATTCATAAGCCACTTATGCTCTGTTCACACCAGTTGCTTGGCATAGAATCATTTTTTTTATGGCTGTGGTGGGCCTACGGTCATCTTGCTGAAGCTCAGCTGAAATGGCTTATAAGGAATACATTTTTAGAGTTTTCAGTGTATCCTTCCACAGATGCAAATTACTATGGCATTTACATAGATACATAGACAGTGTCGGCAGATAAGGGGCCTATGGCCCACCCAGTCTGCCCATTTGAGCTTGTAAGTTCAGTTTGTTTTCTTAAAGTCTGTTGCCCTTACCCTGACCTCTAGAATTCCTTTATGTCTATCCCATGCATTCTTAAATCCCGTGATTGTTTCAGCCCCACCACTTCCTCTGGCAGGGTGTTCCACTTGTCCACCACCCGCTCTGTGAAGAAATTCTTTCTCATGTTTCCTCTGAATCGCCTCCTCCAACTTCATCCCATGCCCTCTAGTCCTGGAACATCTTTTCGCTTAAAATAGTGTTTTCCTGCACCCTGTTCCTCCCTGTAAGATACTTGTATGTCTCTATCATATCCCTTTCCCCTCCTCTCCTCCAGGGAGTACATGTTCAGTTCCTTCAACCTGTCTTCATAGGACTTGTGATGCAATCCATGCACCATTTTGTTGCCCTCCTCTGAACCTTCTCTACCCTGTCTATGTCCTTACGTAGGTATGGTCTCCAGAACTGTACACTGTACTCCAGGTGGGGCCTCACCAGTGTCTTGTATAGTGGAATTATGACCTCCCTTTCCTGCTGGTGATGCCCCTGCCTATACATCCCAGCATCCTATTTGCTTTACCTGCTGCCTTGTCACACTGTTTCCCTACCTTGAGGTCATCAGAGATGACAACCCCAAGATCCTGCTCCTGCTTGGTGCATGCTATATCCTCACCCCAACTAATATATTGTGCCAGGGTTTTGTGCCCCATATGCATTATCTTCCACTTCTTTGCATTGAATTTCAACTGCCAAACCCTTGACCATTCTTCAAGTTTCTGCAGGTCACTTCTCATTCTGTCTACACCCTCTGGTGTGTCTACTCTGTTACAGAGCTTTGTGTCATCAGCGAACAGTGAAATTCTGCCTTCTAGATCCTGCGCAATGTCACTGATGAAAATGTTGAATAGGACCGGTCCCAGCACTGATCCCTGTGGTACCCCACTGGTCACTCTTCCCTCTGTGGAGTGACAGCCATTTACCACCACCCTCTGTGTCCTGCCACCCAGCCAGTTACCTACCCACCACACTACTGTGCTGCCTACACACATATTCCCCAGTTTGTGTATAGTCTTCTATGTGGCACAGTGTCAAAGGCCTTGCTGAAGTCCAGATAGGCCATGTCCACTGCCCTCCCTGATCCACCTCCCTAGTCACCCAGTCAAAATTCAACGAGGTTGGTCTGACATGACCTCCCTGGTGAAACCATGCTGCCTTGGGTCCTGTAGTCCATTGACAACCAGATGTTCCACCAATCTCTCCTTCAGTAGTGCTTCCATGATCTTCCCCACTACCGAGGTGAGGCTGAATGGTCTGTAGTTCCCTGCTTCCTCTTTGTTCCCACTTTTGTATAAGGGGACTACATTTGCTGTCCTCCAGTCTTTGGGTACCTCCCTGTTTCCAGTGATTGGCTAAACAGGATAGCCAGAGGTTCAGCCACCACCTCTCTTAGTTCTTTAAGGACCCTGGGGTGCACCCGTCTGGCCCCATTGCTCTATCAACTCATTACTTCCAGTTCCTTCAGGACCCTTTCCGTGTAAAGGACTTGTGTCCATTTCTGCACCATTCTCACCCTTGTACTCCTTCAGACCCATTACCCACCTCTTCCTTAGTAAAGACTGAGCAGAAATACCTGTTCAATATGTCAGCTTTACTGTTGTCATCCTCCATGCGGCTCCCATCCTCCCCTTCAGTCTCACTATCCCTCCCTTTGTCTTTCTTTTTTCACTTATGTACCTGTAAAGGTTTTGTCCCTCTACCCACTGATTTTGCAATGTGTTCTTCTTTCTGAGCTTTGGCTTCCCTTACTGACCTCCCTGTCTCCTTTGTTTCTCCTGGTACTTCTCCTATCCCCTTCTGCCTGTGTCTTTTGTATTGCCTGAATGCAATCTTTTGGCTTTCACTTTCTTTGCTACCTCTTTGGAAAACCATAATGGTCTCCTCTTCCTTTTCCTCTTGCTAACCTGCTTAATGCATAATTCTGTTGTTCTTGTAATCCCCATTTTAAATACTGCCCACTGTTCCTCAACCCCTGATTCCTGTCCCATTCCCTTAATGCCTCTTTCAAGTATCTCCCCATTTTCCCAAAGTCTGCCCCCTAAAATCCAGGATACGTGTTTTGTGTGGTTTGGTTCTGCTCTTCTGTGATTTCAAACCACAATGACTGGTGGTCACTGTTACCCAGGTGCTCCCCACTGTTACCCTTATCACACTGTCCCTGTTTGTGAGCACAAGGTCCAGTATTGCCTTCTGCCGAGTTGGTTCCATGACCAGTTGCTTGAGGAAGGCACCCTGAAGGAGTCCAGGATAAATCTGCTCCTAGTTGATGCTGCTGCTGGGATGCTCCAGTCCCGTCTGGAATATTGAAGTCTCCAACCAGTACTACCTCACCCTTGTCTGCCATCCTTTGGATGGCTAGCATCAACTCTATCTGTTTCTTCCTCCTGGGCTGGTGGTCTATAGACCACACTTGTGTGGATGGCTGGCCCCATTTTCCTTTCCAGCTAACCCACAGTATCTCTCCCCATTTGTTCCTCCTGGATCTCTGTGGCCCTTATGTCATTTTTCACATACAGTGCCACTCCTCCTCCCTTCCTGCCTGCTCTGTCTCTTCTGAATATATTGTAGCCAGGTATGGCCATCTCCCAGTCATGGTTATCATTACACCAGGTTTTCAGTGATGGCCACAATGTCCAGGTCCTGACTGTACCATGACAGCCTCTAGATCTTTCCATCTTGTTGCTAAGGCTCCTGGCATTTGCACAATGGCTTTCCATGATTTGACCTCCCTAGACTGCTTCACTGTTCTACTCCAGCCCGTCCTTGGTTGTCATTTATCCCTGGTTCTCCTTGCTGTCTGCCCTTCTGCTGAATTTTGCCCTTTTCTGTATCCACCTCTTGGGCACTAATTTCCATCTTTTGCACACTGCTTTGCAGAGATAGCACTCCTCTGGTTCACTGGTTCCACTGCTAGCTGTGGGGGTGAGCAAGTAGGTACCCTCCTTGCTGGCCTGCCACCCCCTGCTAGTTTAAATGCTTGTCAATGTAGCATTTAAACTTATCATTGAGTGCTTGGATTCCCTCCAGGATGGTTGCAGGCCGTCAGGCTGATCAAACCTCCATCCCTCAGGTGGGTCCCAGTCACCAATGAATCAAACCCTTCCTCACAGCACCAGTTCTTCAACCATGAGTTAAAGTTCCTGTGCATGCACTCCATGCTCTCCTTGCCTCTCACAGGTAGTACTCTGAGAAAGTGACAGAAGTAGCTACTTGCTTGAGACCCTCCCAGTTTCCTAAACTCTTCCTTAACTTCCTTTGCTCCCCATTTGCCAGGTCATTAGTACCTAGGTGGATAATGACATTCAGCTCACCCTCCCATCTTGCCTTCCCAGTGATCCCCAGGATCTTCCTTCCATCACTCCATGCCATAGCACCTTGTAGGCACCTCACCTCCCTGTCCTCCCCTCCTGTGTTCCTAGCTGATCCCTCTTACGATGGAGTCCCCACCAGGATTCACTTCCTCCTCCTCTGGGGTCCATTGCTTTCCCGCTGAGGTCACCTCCTTGGCTAACCTCCACATCCTTTCCTTCCACTTCTCTGGGTACCTCTATTTAGTTGTCCTTGTTTGCCAGTGTGGCATATGAGTTCTTGAGTGGAATAGGATCTGGGATGTGCCTCTGCCTGACTGCTCTAACCCTCCCTGAGCCCACTGGCATCCAAGTGCTCCTCGTCGGCATCCTTTGAGGCTGCTGCATTGGACTGGGTGGTCCCTGGATAGGGGTGATGGTACTCTTGACCCAGTTTACTTCTGCTCTGAGTCTGGCTACCTCATCCCACAGTCCAGAGATGCATGCAGATGAGGCAGCACCTCAGTGTCCAGAAGGTCTGCCTGAATATGGCTGCCCCACAGCCACTGCATTGTACCACTCCCCACATTATACTGCAATTCCACTACTTGTCTGCTACTGAAGCTCTCTAGTTCTCTTTTTATTAATTTACTATACTAAAAGTCCTGTCACTAATCCTCAGATATTTTTTTTAAGGAAAAAAACCAATAAATAAATAAATGAGTCAAAACACTTGTTGTGCTGAGGGTGGGCTTCTTCCCATATGCCCCTCCTACTTCACACCCTTGCTATGCCCTGTGTTTAGCTCCTGTCAATCAGATTTATCAGTACATATAGTTAAGAGTTGGGGGAGGGAGGGGGGCAAAAATTTGCAGCAATTAAAGACAGCACAGAATTACACCACCACTATGTTTTAAATTTTCAACAGCCCAAAAACAATTATAAGTAAAGACAACAAAGAAAGTATAGTGTCACTAAACGCCCACAATCTAAGTTTAAAAGAAAAATAGCAATTACCAGTTACTCTAAAGCACTGAATTGAATATGTTTCCTTCCTTCCCCTTCTGGCTTCTTCTGAGAAAATAAACCTCTGCTTGCTACTTTAACTCTGACTAAGCCCACCTCCAGTTATCATGTAGCTGAGGTCAGAGGCCAGACAATTAACACCCTTCACCCAACTACAGGGCAGTCAGACAAGCCAAGATAAAATTTGCAGCAATTAAAGACAGCACAGAATTACACCACCACTATGTTTTAAATTTTCAACAGCCCAAAACAATTATAAGTAAAGACAACAAAGAAAGTATAGTGTCGCTAAACACCCACAATCTAAGTTTAAAAGAAAAATAGCAATTACCAGTTACTCTAAAGCACTGAATTGAATATGTTTCCTTCCTTCCCCTTCTGGCTTCTTCTGAGAAAATAAACCTCTGCTTGCTACTTTAACTCTTAATTAAATAATCCCTTCTTTCTATTTAAATATCATGTGCAACACTTTATTTTTTATTGCAAATGGTAGTGTTAATAAAGAAATACTTTTAAAGCACTGCCTTAGTTGTTTTTATCCTTTGCTTAATAAATACTGTAATTGTGCTTTCATGTTCATAGTTCTGGTTTCCTCCGAATGCAGTAATTTGTTCCAGATGCTCTGCTAAGTTGGGCTGCCATCATCTGCAATGTCATGATGTCAGTGGGTAGTCTTTGAGCATTGCCTTCTGTCAGAGATGCTCTTCCAACTTAATATGTCCTGGTCAGCAACAGGCTGCAGTCAGGGTATTTTGATTTGATTTAACACACTCTCCTTATCCTGATACTGACTCCTTCATAATTTCTTTTAAGTTGTCAGATTTATGTGTCTTTCTTTCTTCTTAGAATGAACTGAGTTACTGTCAGGCAGCATGATAAGTTATTTTTGTCTCCTATCAGCTATGTTGTCATGCACTGACTCTTCAACAGTATAGTAATTGTGTCTTACTCTGTGTGTTTATTAGATTAGGTGAGTTTATACAGTTGTCCTATACAAATATTCTCACACATCTGTGTGTGTGTGGGGGGCGAGGGTAGTTTGACAGGTCTGGACCAGCCTTTGTTTACCTGGTTTTATAATGCTATCAACTTGTTAACAAAGTTTGTTACAATATATTTTGTTTTAACTGACTTTAATGTCTGTCTGTCTGTGTGGATACGTTTTGTTCAATAATTTTTTGTTCTTTTGTTGTTTCCTGTTTTAATTTTTTGCTAATATGAAGTGTTGGTGTGCTATTGGTTGTAAGAATGGGAAAGGGTATGCACACAGTTTCTATCACCTTCCTAAAGATAACAATCAGTGCAAGCAGTGGGCACTTGGTGTTAAACGGTGCTAGAAGCAGCTGATCATAGTGTTTTATGTGCTAGCCACTTTACAGAAGCTCAATGTACAATTTCAAAACTCTTTTAGATACTGTTCGCTTTACTCTGTGTGTGTTTGAAACCAGATGCATGTCCCACCATTTTTTTCATTTAAACAGGAAAACAAAATGCCAGAGTAATGTCATTCAGAATAGGAAAAGGATTGAGGCAAGCGATAAGTATGATAAGCCATATTGCAACTGTAATATCTCATTTGCAGCTGAATGCTAGCAGTGTGTCTGTAAAAGTGGTTAAAAGAAACAGGTGTTTATTTTACTGTTACTGGCAATGTACAATAGTGTCTGCATTTATGGGTTCATGATAGTGTCACAAATGTAGGCATTGCTGTCTCCTTTGCTGGTTAATATTACACAGGTGTGTATGTTTGCAGTCTGTTATGTGCATGGATTTCTGTAACTGGTGCTCTTAACATGTCTCTGTGTTGTTGCAGAGTACTTTTAGATTACTTTTCAAAGTCAGTGTCTCACTACTCTTACATGGGTGTGTGTGGGTGAATGATATGGTGATATGGGTGCATGACAGTTATGTCTAGTTTATAGGTCCCTGCTCAGTAATATACCTTTGTTTGGATGAAGTATTCTATTGTGAAGAAGTATATGGGTGAAGGTCAATAGCACAAATGCATGTAAAGTTGCAGGACACTGTTATCAGCACTGATTTTTGTGCCCAGCATTCTTGTGAATGTCTGCATGGGTGCACAGAACTGTTATAAGGGTGTATATAGGTGCAGCAACGGCTACAAATGTACATATGTGTGCAGGGCACTTATATACTATTATTTTGGTTCAGGTCATGGTTGCATATATTTGTATTGATGCAGGGTACTATTATGTTTGTCTGTGGGTGGAAGGCAATGGTACTAATGTGTGTTTGGCACACACTTTATGCCTTGCATATTGTAGTGCAGAACACAGTTACATATCTTTGTATGACTGTGGGTTACTGCATATGACTGTGTATGGTGAAAGACCATGGTATAATTATGTGTATGTGTAGGACACTGCATTGTCTAGGGACTTGTTGAAGCGCATTGATATGTATCTATATCAGGGTTTTGGTAATGGTGTGTTATTGTGCATGGGTGAGGGATATATAGAAACACAGAACATGGCTAAAGGGAGACTGAATATCTATCTACTCTGCTCTTGCTATACTAACTCACTCAATGGCCCATTGCATTGTTGTACTGTACCCCTCCCCCACTACCACACCTCAAACCCTTATTGCCCCTCTTAGGGACTATGATTCCTCTTGCTCTGTCCCAGTCCCATTTAAACCCTTGAAGGGAATTTGCATCCTACAAACCTCCCTCATGCTACTAGTGACTGCATCCCTATTTTGTACAAATAGGACATAACAGTTTACCTTCTTTATATCACAGAGAAACTTGTATGTTTCCACAATCCCTTCTGGATTTCAGCTTAATAGATGTTTAGAGCCATAGTCTGTCTAGGTCTTTCCTTAGGTGAGGTCTCCACAACTGGTCATAGCACTCCAGGTGAAGCCTCACTAGGGATCTGAGCAGTGACACAATCACCTTGCTCTGCCTACCGCGAAAACCATTCCCTATAAAACCCATCATCTTTGGTGCCTTTCGGTAAGCTTTTATTGTATTGACTTGTTTGCTGCAGGGAGTCACCAACCATGACCCACATATCTCTATCCTCTGTGGAAGTGGGCAGTCTAATTTCTACCATCAAGTATTCTGTGCATGGATTATGCCTACCAAAGTGCACTTGTGCTCACAAATGGGGACCATGTACAGGAAATAATGGTCAGGGAGCCATTGGGTGGGACCACTAGCATGTATGTTGTCCATGACAAAAGACCTTTTAAATGACGGTAGTCACTAAACTAAATTCATTATATATATTTTTAATATAGTCATCAAAAAGGTGAAAATAGTGAAGAAAATGAAAATTCAGGTAATCAGATGGCCATATTTTTAAAAATATAATTAGTGCAGCTTAGTGATTAGGCTCATTTGAAAGATTTTTTTGTCATGAACAACTTTCATGTTAGTTGTGCATGTGTAACTTAAATACTTTCTGAGAAAGTTACATTTGTTCTGCATGACTCCTACTGTGTTGGCCCAGAGACATAAACATGTGACTGCTTGGTAAGAAATTGGTGAGAGGATAGCTGACAGAGGCTGGTAGTAAATGGAGTTCACTCCAAGGAAGGGAGGTGATGAGGGGAGGGATCAGTGCTGGACCCAGTCCTCTTTAATGTCTTTATAAGTGAAATTGCAAAGAAACAGGAAGGGAAGGTTTGACTCAGCATGATAATACCAAGATCTGCAGCAGGATGGGAAAGAATAAGCAGAGACATTAGAAGACTTGATCAGAGGTCAAGGGTATGGCAGCTAGGTTTAAACACAAAATGTAAAATAACGACTTGGGACACAGAAATCAGGAGCAGAGTACAAAATGGGTGGAGTGGTATTGACAACATTAAGAAAGCACACATTCAAAGAAAAAAACAAGCTTTTACATACAGTTGATTACTGTTTAACAATATTATGCCTCTATGGCTGCCACTGTACATCTGATGCAAACAAATAACCATAGTCTTTACTTGAAATGAAAAGGGGAGGGTGGTGGCATAACTGACTCCTTGCTTTTGTATAAAGGGGTCAGCTTTTACAGCAAAACAAGGAAAGGGGTCATTTCTAAATATGCATATGAGCATAAGTACCACTTTTATTCAGACAGTGCAACCACCGGCAGCTACCACTCCAAGACTGCTTCACCCCCACCTACTACAATCAGGGGAAACCAGAAGTAGTCTGTCAGCACTGAGATCAATATGGTTAAGGCACATTTACCAGAAATTACTGCTTAGAAAAAATGAGAAAGTGACTATGATGACAAGTAAGTCCCAGACCAGATCTCTAGTTTAATAGTCTCCTCCTGAGACTGATTTTTATGGCTGAATGGGCCAAGTTCCACAGATGTTATGACATCATCAGATTTGTATAAGAGCACTTTGGAATCATGTGACCAGACCATTGACTGATGTGCTGCCACAGTGCTCCTACATAATTTCCAATGATTCTGTTTATGCAGCCCTTCCTCCACAGGCCACATAAACACATTCCCTCCCAGTGCACTACTTCTCCTTTCCACAACTGTAGAACTGATGACTGCCATGGGCAACATGGTGGCACTGACTTAAACTGTGCATACATGAGTATCGTGCATAAGTAGTCATGTCAGCACCACCATGTTGTGCATGGCTGACTCCTGGCAAACTGCGCATGTGCAAGTATCATGTATGTGCAGTACTGTAATCACTGAAGTACCAGTTATGGCTGACTCTACACCTGGCTGACTCATGCTTGTCATCAGGGGAAAACCAGAAGTAGTCTAGCAGCACTGAGAGCAGTATGGTTAAGGTACATTTACCAGAAATTACTGCTTAGAAAAAGAATGAGAAAGTGACATTGACAACATTAAGAAAGCACAAATTCAAAGAAAATTCCAAAGTGCTCTTATACAAATCTGATGATGTCATAACATCCGTGGAACTTGGCCCATGCAGCCATAAAAATCAGTCTCAGGAGGAGACTATTAAACTAGAGATCTGGTCTGGGACTTGCTTGTCATCATAGTCACTTTCTCATTCTTTCCTAAGCAGTAATTCCTGTAAATGTGCCTTAACCATATTGATCTCAGTGCTGCTAGACTACTTGGTTCCCTGTAAATTGTTACAGTCCCTGTATTAGGTGGGGGTAGAAGCAGTCTTGAAGTGCAGGGGCATGGCTTAGACAATTAGTGTTGGAACCCACTCGGGAGGAGCGATACTAGACTTGGTACTTCAAATGGAGAGAGGATCAGAAATTTAGAAGTCAGTAGACTTGAGAACAAGTGACCACTGCACAGTGGGCTTCATAATGAGCACAACTATGGAGATAAGCCATACAAAAACAAGGATACTGGACTTTAGAAGGCTGACTTTGCAAAATGGATGAATACCTGAAGAATGCACTAGCAAATGGCCAAAAGGAGGAGTGGAAGAACAATGGAGAAAATCAAACTGCCATCATAGAGGCAACAAGCTTCTAGTGAAACAAATAAAGAAACAAAGCAGAGTAAAAAAAACACTATGGTTCTCAAAAGAGGTGGCAGGGAAGGTTAGGAGAAAAGGGCTGCATCCAAAAGTATAAGGATTCATAAAAGGAGCATGACAGGAACTGTATCAATTAAAGCAGAAAGAAGTGGGAAGGCAATCAGAATAGCAAAGGCCCAAACCGAGGAAAAATAGCCAACTCAAGTTAAGAAGGGGATAAAACCTCTTATAGGTACATTAGGAAGCATAGAAAGGTTAAGGGAGGGATATTGAAGATTAATAAAGAGAGGAGAGGTGGGCAGAGGGAGACAGTGAAAAGGCAGAGATACTGAATGAATATTTTGTTCAGTATTCACAAAAGAAGATAAGGAGGAGTTACCTAAACCAGACAATAGAAGCACTCTGGGTAGGGGTTGACACCAATCCATTCACAGAGGAAAGGTCCTGAAAGAACTCCTAAAACTCAAGGTGGACAAAGCAATGGGGCCTGGCGGTTCACCCCAGAATCCTAAAATAACTAAGGAGGACCTAGTGACACCACTGACCACACTTTTTAACAAATCATGGCAGGATGGGGTGGTACCTGAGGACTGGAGGAGGGCATATGATTCCTTCACAAAAGTGGGAGCAAGGCAGAAGCAGGAAACTACAGACCTGTAAGTTTGACCTCAGTGGTAGGGAAATGATGGAATCACTTCTGAAAGAAAGAATTGTTGAGTACCTAGAGGCCAGTGGGGCACAGGACCCAAAGCAGCATGGATTTACATCAGGAAGGTCATGTCAGATGAATCTAATTGATTTTTTGACTGGGTGACCAAAGTAATAGACCAGGAGAGGCTGTGGATATGGCCTACTAGACTTTAGCAAGGCATTTGACACAGTCCCACACAAAAGATTAATAATCAGTTAGCCAGCCTGGGGTGGGTCCCAGAGTGGTAGCCTGGGTAGCAAACTGGCTGCACAACAGGACACAGAAGGTAATAGTATATGGAACATATTCCAAAGAAAGGGGTTACTAGTGGAGTACCTCAAGGCTCAGTACTGGGTCCAGTCCTCTTTAACATCTTTATAAGTGACATTGCAGAGGGTCTTGAGGGAAAGGTATGCCTTTTGCAGATGACACAAAGATTTGTAACAGAGCTGATACACAAGAGGGGTAGAAAAGATGAGGAGGGACTTGGCAAGCTTGGAGGAATGGTCAGACATATGGCAACTTAGATTCAATTCAAAGAAGTGCAAAGTAATGCACCTGGGAAACAAAAACCCAGGAGAAGCGTACACAATAGCAGGTGAAGTACTAACAACAACAAAATGGAAAGGAACCTGAGGGTAGTCATATCAGATGACCTGAAGGTGGGTAAGCAATGTGAAAAGTCGGTAAGGAGAGCCAGTGGGATACTGGGATGCATAGAAAGGGCATCACAAGTAGAAAAAAGGAAGTGGTTATCCCTCTATACAGACAGTTGGTGAGACCCCATCTGGAGTACTGTGTGCAGTTTTGGAGACCCTCATCTATGCAAGGACATAGACAGGATGGAAGCAGTCCAGAGGAGGCCAACTAAAATGGTGCAGGGTCTGCAGCAGAAACCATATGAAGAGAGACTGAGAGAGCTTAATATGTATACTCTTGATGAAAGGAGGGACGGGGGACATGATAGAAACTTTCAAGTACCTCAAGAGAATCAATAAAGTCCAGGAGGTAGCATCTTTCAGAAAAAGAGATGTAAGAACAAGGGGCACAATTTAAAGATAGAGGGGAATGGCTCAGAGGTAATGTGAGGACATTTTTTTATGGAGAGTGGTGGATACATGGAACCGCCTCCTGAGAGAGGTCGATGGGTCTAAAACAGCGAGGAATTCAAACATGCATGGGACAGATATAAGGCAATTATAGTGGGGTGGGTTGCAGGAAGTAGGCTGTTGGTTAACTAGAATCTGCAGCTAATCCAGTAGATAGGAAATGAGCAGACTGGATGGGCCAAGTGGTCCTTATCTGCCATCAAGGTCTATGTTTCTATGTTTCTCCAGTGTGGCAAAAGCACCGATATTCTTTTCAATGCTCTTGCCAATCCTAAAAGCTCTCCACATCCATATTGGCTCTGACCAGAATTTGTTAAAAGAGTGTTTCATTATTGAGTTTAAGCACAGATGTCAGAGCATCCACACTGCTCTCTGACACCATGCTTGCATGCATGAGTTCTGAACTGGCAACCGTGTTAGTCTGAAACCATGCTAAAACCCTGCTCTGATCAGGGTTTTGAGCGTTGATTTCAACACAGTTCGCAACACAGTTTTATCGCCTACAGTGTGGATGTGATCTCTGTTTGCCATTCTTGTAACATTACAGACTGCCAGTAATGTTACAAGAACGCAAACGTGACAGGGCCTTAATTCCTAATCTCCATCACAAACATGGCTGCAGCATTTACTCATAAAACTTCAACTATGCCCTAAAAATAAAATTTCATTAAATTAAATAAAGTAAGTAAATAATTTAATGTTATTTACACCATGAGCCCCACTTACACACATTCATAAATTTTAAACATCAAGTACAATTCAGAGTTTCCAATGCTGGTGTTTCTTTGCAGACCACTAAAAGTCCCCTTCCTATCCCTACCAGTTTTCCAGAGAACTCTCTGCTCCTTACCTGGCAACAGATAAAATTGAGTTTATGACTACCCTTGAGGCCTGTGTGTGTTTCTTTGTGTATGCCTGTGGAAAACTGAAGACTTTTGAAATTATGTATTCCACGCTACCATTTTTGTGTGTGTGTGGAGGGGAGCATTCTATTACTGGAATAATGCAGTGACTTGAATTTTTCTATTTGATTGTTTATAATTACACAATGTATTGAGTGTGAAATGAAGAAAACAGATGATTGACAGGTGAAACACATCTGTACAGGGACTATTTCACATTATTTAGTAGCATTTTAGTATATTTTTGTGGCTTTGAAAACCTTTAGAATGTTATTTTTTAAAAGTTGCCCATGGGCTTATTTTATATAAGCAATAAGACTTGGTTGGGTGTTGGTAATACTGAGATACCCACACCAGACTGAAGACACTTGCCCGCGGCCTCATGCTTCACGATGCCTCTGGTTGTGTGGGTATCTCAGTACTACCAACAACCAAATTACAAATGAGATGGGACTTATTCAACTGATAAACTCATCAACAAGGTATATAAATACAACAGGCAAGGGATCTATGTTAGATCTAATTTTTGTTTCCCAAATTTTTCACATAAAAGATCAGGGAATTTTGCCTCCCATTTTAGTGATCATAATCCTGTCTGGACTGTTCTTATTATACATTCTAGGAGTGACTAGAAAACATTTGAAACAAACTTGGTCTTGAGATATGAGACTTTTTCAGAACCTCATTTCCTGGAGAGTATTAGATCAGAAAAATGGGAGAGATGTTTGTTAATACCAGAGTTGGATCTTAGTATTGAGTATTTTACTGATACTTTTCAAAAATTTGTAACAACCATGCCCCTAAAATAATAAGATAACATAGTGATTTGCCTAAATTTCCATGGATAACAGACAGGTTGCAAAAGATAATTAGAGTTAAAATAGAATTTGGAGGAAAGCAAAAGACAAAAAAAAAATACACGATTGGGATCAATTAAACTTAAAAGAAATGAGTGTTGAAAATTGATAAAAGGGCAAAAATATCTTATTATCGTAGTAAACTAAACCATAATATTAATCCTAAAAATTTTGGACTACTATAAAAAATATGTCAAATCCTGGAGGGCCTGATGGACAAGTCAATTTAAACTTGAGAGTAAATGACAATATTATAGAAGATCCAGGGAGGTATCAGATATCTTAAATGATTATTTTGTTCATCTCCCTAATTTGGAACAAATAGAAGACATACCAATGGTATCTAATACTAAAAGTGAGGAATATTTTCTAAACAACATCCCTCTTTAGATTTAAAAATTAACATTATTGGAAGTTACTAAAGAATTATCTAGAATTAATCCATATAAATGTGCTGGACTAGATAATTTGGAGGCGTTTCAAAATTGCTCCATATATAGCACAAACAATTCTAGCCATATTTAATTGGAATTTACAAGAAGGGCATTTTCCCACTTCATGGAAAGTAGGAAGATAGTACCTATTTATAAAACTGGAGATAAAACATCTAATAATTATCGCCTATTGCTATTTTGCCTGTTCTATCCAAATGTTTGGAAAGACTAGTAAACCAGCAAATGGGAGAATATTTGGAAAATATGATTTACTAATAAAATTTCAGTCCGGATTTAGGAAGGACTTTTCAACTACATCGGCTTTAGTTGAATTCAATGATCTTATATGTACATCCCTAAACAAAGGAAATGATACAGCAGCAATATATATTGATTTGTCAAAAGCATTTGATTTGGTGAACCACACCATCTTATCCAAAAGGTTAGCTGATTTGGGTTTCTCTGGGGATCCACTTAAATGGTTTATGTCATACTTGACTGATCGATCTCAAAGAGTGCAGTTACAAAACCACCTATCAAACCCCTGAGACATCAAAAGTGGGGCTCCACAGGGGCCATTTTGGGACACTTGTTATTTCTGATCTTTAACAATGATTTACCATCAGTAATTCAGCATACAAACATAACAATGTATGCAGAGACACAGTTTTACTGGCCTCTAAAAAAACTGGTGGATCTCCAGAGAAACCTACAGGCTGACTTTAATAGGGTACAGGAGTGTTCACCAAGTCAAAATTGATAACGAACATAAATAAAACCAAATTTATGTCTTTTGGTACTAGTAGACTACAGGAGTTCACGGATGTACAGATCACATCATCGAATCAAACAGTTATAGAACAAGTTTTGAATACAGTTATTTGGGAATAAATATTGATTCTTCATTAACTGTTAAGAACCATATAGAATCTACTATCATTAAAACATATAAAAGTTAGAAGCTTTAAAGAGAATATCAAGGTGTCTTAGGTTGCAAGACAGGAAACTGATTGCAGAACAGCTCATACTTCCAGTGATCAGATATGGAGAGATTATTTATAGGACTACTACTAAACAACTTTTGAACAAATTAGACAAATTACAGTATAGGGTGGCAGAGATATGTTTTATGTTGTAGTTTTAGAACTCATCACTGTGATTTGTTAATGAGGTTAAATTGGTTATCTCTTGATTTAGAATATAGAAAGAGTTGGTCCTTATTTATTCATAAATATAGGACAATTCATTTAACCCATAATATTGCCAAATTATTAGCAGATCGGATTCTGCACTTAGGAATCATTCAGTAAGGAACTGTATCAAAACAGAATTGATCCAGATAAACGAAAATAAATTTGGGGATAGAACATTAGCATCTCAAGCATCAGTAATCTGGAATGCTCTCCCTCCTTTATTGCGATCAGAGAAACTGCTAAAAACTTTTGAAAGGGTTAAAAGTGTATTATGTTTATTTGTGTGTCTGTGTTTGTTAATGATGTCTATTGTCCTTGTTAAATGGTTTTAAAATTTGTAATTTGTGTACTTGTGTATATTTTGTAATATATTGTTTGTCATTGATGTGAATATGTGGAACTTGGATTACTTGCACAGGACTGTCTTGAAAACTGGATTGTATTATCCAAATGACATGTATTATTCCTGTATAAAAATAAATTTTACTACTACTACTAACACCCAATTATATCTTATTGCTTTCGTAGACTCTACAGAATAGAAGTGTGGCAGCTTCTTATTCCAGGCTCTGACAACTTAGAAAGTTATATTTATAGAATTTCAACTGTTACTTACTTTGGACAGCAGCGACTATTTTAGCATTGAAATCCATGGTATTTCATAAATTAGATATAGGCCTGCCCCCAAAAAAAAAAAAATAGGTACTCAGGAAAGCAGTAGTGCCAGCTAGTCCACCCTGTACCTTGGAGAGAGAAATAGAGCTTAACATATGGATTTTTACTGTAGTACTAAAAGAGAGCACTGAGTGGAAGATATACCATAGACGCGAAAACAGTTAAATTTCCTGAAGCTTGAGTACACAGCTTTTGAGTGCAGGCACTTCCTCTGACATAAATAGAAACAGTAAAGGCAAAAGAAGATTAATAAAGTAAACTGAAGCAGAATCTTGACACTACGAACAATTATGCAACATAGACCCATTACCAGATACCTTATGTGTATGATTAACTATCAAACTGTGGTTTGGAAGAACTGAGGCAAAATTTGATGGCTTCAGCCATGTTCCATATATTGTACAGTATCTCTGGTGAGTGGAGAAACACAAAAGAATGTATTTGCTGTGCTTCATGGTGCAGGAGAGTGCTCACTCAGAGAGTGGCTAAATCTCAATGAGAGTACCATTAAAAACAAAGCAGAGAGAGCACTTGTGGCAGGCTATTGCAGTATCAGCAGCAAAACAGCAGACAGCACTTAATGAAAATTATAAGTCTAATTAATTATTCTTGAGCTGAACAAGCTCACTGATTGGCTGCCGTGTAGTCTGAAATTGCTTAGAAATGACTGGCACGGTAGCAACACTGGGCTCACACACTGTACACTGACAGCAGCAGTGCTAAAGCAAAACTGTTTTTGGCACTAAAAACATGAAAAATAATTGTCATTATTGTGATTAGATTTATAACAGTAATAATGACATCACAGCTGGTCATTTTCTGGTGATTCATGACTGGCTGTGTGGGGTTGGCCTTGGCTACACATCGGGCCATCCTTCCCCCCAGCAGGCCATTAATCACCAATAAATGACTGGCTGTTCTGTCACTATTGTTTAAATCTGACACAAAGGATTCACTTATAAGTGAATTTATTGTAGAATCAATTGTTTAACTCTAGTCCATGATAATGCCAACAAACTGTGCTTTGTAAAGTGCATATTTAGAAAGGTGCTGTACTAATATTCGAGATACTACTCCAAATCTGAATTGTGTGATCAGTGCAAATGGTACAAAGTGCAAAAGAAAAACCTTATCCATGAACAGCCGCTATCAATCCTAATGCATCACTTGCCAAGAGCTTTGTTAAAGTCATGATGAACTAGGTGGGGATAGTCCCAAAATATTGGTCATCTGTATTACCAACAGTGAAACATCAACATAAAAAATACTCTGAAACAATATGCAGTACACATGTGGGATGAGTGAGCCATTATTCCAGCTGTGTACCAGAACTGCTTGCATCGTTGTTGGAACAGGCTCCTCACTTCTCTTGTTTTATCTTACAGTTACCATTGGGAATCACACTGGCTGCTTGCACCTTAAAAAATATGCCTGATTTTTAACAAGTGGTCTGTGACTCCATGATGGTGTGATGAACCTCAGCTCTTATATTGATGCAATGCCAACATTATTATTTTGTTGTTAACTGCCCTGAATATTCAGTTCCTAGCCCTTTGCCCTCACCCTCACCCCACCCTAGGTCATTACTGTAAACAAGATGGCTGTTTAAAAGTAGTGCACGCCAGAGTGTCTGCTTGTGCTGAGATAAACAGACACACTTTTGGTGTGTTCCAGCACAAGGTGCAGCCAGGTGACCACAGGACATGCCCATATATCTAGCACAATGGGTCACCCTGAAGTAAGATACAGATCTTACAAAATAGTCATGACTATATTTTTTAAACATATGGACTGCATAATCTGCCACAAGCTCTAAGGTGTCCAGTTGTGCAGTTACATGATGCTCTTGGCCTATTAGTTGACTAGGAGTTCCCCTTTTTTTTAAACTACACAATAATATATGATAGGTGTGGTATGTAAATGGATATTGTCATGCCTCAAGTGCATTGTGAGGCACGAGGCAGCAGGCAACATGTCTCATGCACCTGAGAAGTAACAATATCTATGATATACTGAACCATACCCTGGAATATATTTTTACTGTTATGCCTAGAATCCATTTTGTGTATATGAAGAAGTAAAAGTTTTCTTTTATATCATATTTTTCTCACCCAGATGCTGGCCTGAGCTTGTGTGGTGGTTAACTGCCAGTCCGTGGTGCCCATGCTGCCCAGCAGTGGACTGGAACTTTACGTGGTTACTTTTGAGTGACTGTGTGATCCTTAAACCCACCCCTGGGGTGCTGGCACATGAAGGACCAAAGGCCAGGTAGGAAGTCATGCGGAGACATGGTCTCCACCAAGCACCTAACAGTGCCTTCTCCTCCCGACACCATCCACTAATTGGATCAGTGTCAGCACTCCCCAGAGAGGAGAGCTGCCATACAGTGGATCAGTCCAGCTCCCCCACCAACCCCTGCTGACTCGGTCCCGCTCCCAAACCCAGGTCACCAGCGTAGCATGAGGTGTGGCGTCCAGCACCTCAACCCTCAGTGCCACCAGGCTGGTTGAAAAGTAAACGTTTTATAAATATTTTATAGAGGTTTTTTGTGTGTATGTGTAACCTCCCTGGTCCCCTGGAGTTACTATAATCCCATCAGTGTCAGTGCTAGGTAGGGAAGGCAGCTGGTGAATAACTGGTTGAATGGTTTTCACCGCTCCCTCTCTGTTTAATTGGTCTCAGCTGAGTTGAGAGGTGATGTCATTTAGAACTCTCACAGCAGCATAAGCCACGGTAGCTAGCTGTGAGTGGGGAACTTTAGAATTTTCAGCTGGTTCTGTGTCAGCAGCCAAAGCGAGCAGTTGGAGGAGTGAGGAGCTGCAGTGTGGGTTCTGCAAGGAGATCCTATTTTCTCATCCTATTGCTGATAACTAGCTGCCTGCTTGTAGAAATGGTGGAAACCATCCAGCAGGAGTTCCTGATTTTTCTCATCCCTGTGAGATGAGAAGGACTGCAGAATGGATCTGAGGGCAATCCCTGACTTTGATCCAGGGCATTGAAGCTGCCTGTTTGGTTACAACTGTGAGTAATCTGACTTTGAGTATCCCATGAGGAATGCACCTGTGTTTTTCTTTGGGATGTACTCGATAAAGGGACATATGCACCAAGTTCTGTTCTAGTTTGAGATTGTTCTCTTATCTGGATTTAAAGTTGGTTGACAATCATGGAGTGCCCAGAGAGACTTGGAACATTGTTCCGGACTTTAATTTACACTGGAAGTAGTGTGTTTCTTATGCAGGATATGACATACATTCCAGGATGCACAGTTCTACTGTTTAACTAGACATTTGAGGTGTAATTTGAAAGAATGGATGGATATGGAGTATGGAAGCAAAAGGTAGGCAGCTCCTATCTGGAGTTACCATTTCAGCACTACAGGTTCCTTAAGGGTGCTTGCTTATTCAGGACATGGTGGCCAAAGCCTGAAGAGAAAGTTTACCCCTGGTGAGGGTTGTGCTAATTTTGAGCACAAGTGTGCTCCATCATGGCCAGTTGCTATATTGCCAAATGTTTAAATCCTATGCCATATGGGAAATGTTCTAAGCATGTTTCAGCTGAGGCTTTGCCGCTGAAGAGAGTTCAAGGTCCTATGCAATATGGGATGTGTAGAGTTTCTGTCCGCTACAAACTTTTGTTGTTCTGCATTGCCTTGTGCCATGAAGTGTAAACCCTTGGGGCCCACCTTTGCTTTAGTGTACCATCTTTGGAATAAAGCCACACTGTAGAGCCCCAACCTGGTTTGAACATTCTTGTTACAGCTTCCTGTGTGGAATTACTGGGTACCCTAAAGAAGTGCAGGCCTAGCATAGACCCTAGTAAAGTTCTTTCCTCAGGACCTGGGTATTATGGTCATTTTGTATGTTGTATTTGCTTTTGTACACCCCCACCCTTTCTGACCTCTAGAAACAGTGAGCCTGGTGTACATTTCAAAGCTAGGGATGGTACCAAAAGAGTCCGGAGTAGTTTGGGTGCCCAGTCGACAGTGTCAAGGGGTAGCTTACTGTGCAAAGTATGGGGCTGGTTACATGTATACACATACTGCTTTTACAATTTGCTTCCTTTCAGTCTTGAAGCAATACAACAGCAGGAATAAGGCCAGGTACAGTATGTCTTTAAACCTCCTTTCCAGAATACTCAGTTGGGTAAATGGTCCTTTGTTGACAGGGCTGCTAACTGCTTAAATGAACTACCTGATACTCTGCTGAATCCATACAAGATTAATCAGTTTAAGAGATATTTGTGGTCTGCCCTTGCTGTCCAGTGCAACTATAATCATTAAACTGTTTTATTCAGTTTCTCTCTGTACATATTCTGTGACTTTTATAAAATGCTCTGTATGGATTTTTTTCAGAACTGTATGTAAGTGATCTGTCTTAAATGCTTTCAGCCTGACTGAACTGCATTTCCTGAACTGCTTATTGCACTTATAATGTTGTCTGTGACTATGTATTTGATGTGAAACCTGTATTAATGAACACCTGCGCTCAAAATTAAGTAATATCCAAAGATTTCAATAAATAAATAAAAAAATAATAAATTAGTTCTGTTTTGTTGAATTTTGCCAGTAGGTGGTGCTGTTGTGCCAGTAGGTGATCCAGGGATATGCTGGCTGTAGCTTTAATATGTTTTTTCCTCTACAAGCTGCCACGTCTGCCTTTCCCCTACAACCACCTGTTCCTTGACATGTAGCAGGATCAGGACAGCCCATGATGTTTGTTTGTATTTTTATTCAAGGGAGTGTTAATTTCAGCGCACAGCTGTTAAAGAGTGTAGTACTCAGGAGGAAGAAGAGTAATGCCTGATTGACACAGGTACTGATGTATTTTAAAGTGTGCTGTAGGCAAGATAGAGAAGGATAATATGAATAGTTTTAGCAGCTGGGAGGGAGATTAATTAAGGTTTTGATGGGTGACTTAAAAATGTGAATAATGTATAGTAGTAGGAGGCTGCTCTGCTATCGCGACACAGTTGTTGGGGTTGTAATAGGTCACACTGCAGCTTTTCTGAGTAACTTATGTAAATACCAATCCAAAAGTAATATAAATTGAATTGAGGCTTTTTAAAAGTTTGTAGTGTCTGATAAGGATGGCAAGTTGGCAGGTAAGCAAGTTAAAAAAATGCAAGTGTGGTCTATTGTAGATATTAAAAAATGGATAGTAGAAACACAGAACATGATGGCAGATAAAGGCCTAGCAGCTCATCCAGACTGCCCAATCAAGTCTAATTTGGGGTCTTTGCCCCAGTCAGTCCTCCCTACCACCCCAGCCTGCTCCCTTATGCACTATCCCCATATGCCTGTCCCATCACCTGTTGAATCCTCCCACTGAATCTGCCCCGATGACCTGCTGTGAGAGCTTGTCCCTGTCACTGACCACTGTTTCTTTACAAAAATATTTCCTGACATCCTTCTTAGAATTCCCCAACCCCAACTTTAGGGAATTACCCCTCATGTTACCATTTATTGTGAACAGCTTGTTGTTGTCCATTTTGCTTGCTCCATGGTGTTAATTGAATGTACAGTACAGTACCAATCATGTCGTCCTCTCTTTCTCCTGTCCTCCCATGTGTACATGTTGAGATCCTCAAAGTACTCCTCATAGGACCTATGCTATTGCCCCTGTATCATTTTGTGACTCATCTCTGCACCTCCTCTAATCTGTCCCTGTCCTTCTTCAAGTATGGACTCCAAAACTGTGCACAACATGTCAAGTGATGGTGAACTACAGATCAATACAAGCACTGTATTACTCCCTCTTTCCGCTAGAGAGCCCTTTCCTATATGTCCCCAGTAGCAGATTTCCCTTGCCGCAGCTTTCTGCATTGTGACAATGCTTTCATGTTCTCCATTATTAACACCACCAGGTCCTTGCCAATGAAGTGCTGTCTACTACCACCTCATTCATCCAATTCTCCATTCTTGGGTTGTTGGCCCTTATATGCATTATCATGTATCATGTACTTTTTGTGTTACATTTCAGCTGCCACACCCTTGACAGCCTTGGCCCTTTCCCTCCTTGGTGTCCACTTTACCACAGATCTTGGTGTCAGTGGTGTAGAGGTATATCTTTCCCTGAACCACCTCCTTATATCACAGATAAATATGTAAAGCAGCAGTGCAACTAAAGTGGGCAAAAGTTGACCATACCTTTTTCAGTATAAAAGATTCCAGACATCTTTCAGTTTTATTTGGCAATAGCATTTTCTAGTTCCACCAAAATGTGAGTATTTTATAAATATATTAATTTATTGTTTCTGAAGAAAAGAAGATGCCTGATGCATTTGGCTTAGAAATACCATTGTAGATCTGGTAAGATTTAGGATCACGAAAATAAAAGAAATGCACAGTGTGCAGCATAGACAGTACCTACAAAAGTAGATTTGACATGTATGCTAATATTCTTATAACTGTGCCAGAAACTAGCTTTTGAAAAACATTCTTCATTGCACTGCCGCTTTGAAGAGAACCAGTTCTGGTACCAGTCCTTGGTGCACCCTGCTCATGAATTCTCTTTCACTTGAGGATTCTCTATTTAGTGCCACCCTCTGGGCCCTCCAACCCAGCGAACATTTCACCCACCTCATGTTCTCATCCTCACCCCAGTGTTGCCCAACCACTTTATCAATCTCCCATGTAGGACTGAGTCAAAGGTTTTTCTGAAGTTTAGATACAAGACATCGAATGCCTGACACCTATCTGTAGCCTTTGTCACCCAACGGAAGAATACAATCCGGTTTGTTTGGCACATCCTCCCACTGGTAAAGTCATGCTTTCTTGAGTCCAGCAGAATGCTGTGCTCCAAGCACTTCACTTACTCTTCCTTAATTACAGACTCCAGTAGTTTCTGTGAATACAGATGTCAGACTGGCTAGTTTGTCGCTGTTTGGCTCCTGCCGCCTCACATGTTTATGCAGGAGATCACATTCACTGGCTTCCAGCCCTTTGACTTGTGTCATGTCTCTAAAGAGCAGTTGAAGAGATCTAGTAGCAGATCTGCCAAGACTTGCCCAATCTCCTTAACACCCCTGCAGCCCATCTTGGCCTTTTGATTTATTCATTACAGCCAGAGAATGCGTGTGGCAGTGTATGGATTCCTTGTAAGAAAAATCTGTTGACTGGAACATTTCCTTATTCATGATATTATGTGCAGGATTTAATCACAAGTAAAAATATATTTCAACTGGTCAGGTTTCTACATGCTTTTCTATCCACTTCATGGTACTGTACTATATGCTTATAAATGGTACAACTCAATACATAAACATAAAGAGTTAACTGGTTGGTTGAAATACTTACTGTGTAGTCAGGTTCATTCTTGTAACCTTGCTTTTTCTTTCCAGTCCCATCCTTTGTGGAACTTGTCAGCTGTTGAAGCACCTCTTCCATCCCATTTTGAAGGAGCCTATCCATTAGTTCCTTTAAAAGTGATAGCTGAAAAGGAAAACTTAGCATTTTAAGCTATACATTTCTGATTAATTGAACTGGGTAATCCACTGCTTCCCATTCTTCACAAAGGGGTTACCACAGCAGCTCATGCTCTGTATCCCATATACAACATTTTATAGACTTTACAGCAAATAGCATACCATGGTTTTGTTTCTGGAATGTTTCCTCCTTTCTACCACAAGGGTGTCACAGGCTGTCTTTTGAAACCCACAAACAAGTGCATAGTCTAAGTTCTGGTAGTATTGGCTCCATTACACCTTCACTATGCACCGCTGTTACTCCACATCCTTTAGATCTTACATGTCTCTTTTACGTAAAATGTTTCAACACTTCAGGCCCAATTCTTCTAAGCCAACAAAGTTGCACAAATGGATCTTAGAGTTATAGGTGCTACTAGTGGTTGTGTAACTTCTTCAGTCCTGCCATGCAAGGTCATTTCTGGTGCATGGCCTACTGGCCAGAAAAGGCGTCACGCCTAGCATCGTAAGAGCAGGTTTGTGAAACAGTATTCACACAGTTGACTAGGGTATTTTGAGATATGGCTGGGCCTGATCGAACCCCAATTGAAACCTGCTCCCTGTATGAAACTTAGAGCTTCAAATACCGTCAGGTCAGGCACAGGTGCAGACAAACAAGCTTAAAATGATTTTCCAGGTCTCTTTAGAATAATTATTTTTGCACTGGGAGGCTAAAACTATAAAATTCCCCAAAATGTACATTTCTGGACACTGTAACCTTTATTATTATATTGAAGACTTTCACATAAAAGAGGCTCTTGCCCTTTAAACAGCTGTCCGTGATGCATTTTTGCTTTGAACTCATAATACTCTGTTTGTGACATCAGAATCATGTCCACGGATTATGACTTCACAGAAAGCATAAGCAAACTGAACAGATGAAGTAGAAAGGAATAAAACCTATTTTTATAAAAATGTTTGCAGTGATAAAAAAGTCCTGAAATTTCAATTTGGGGAATGTTTTTAGTACTCATGGTGGATTTTGATCTCTTAGATGTAGGCTGGGACACGGTGAAACTGATAGCCAGAAAAGCCAGATGTTGTGTAAACATTGCAGGACTGGTTTCTGAAATAGTGTGTGAGTAGAGATGTTGCAAAGCTAAACTGCCTGCAAATTCTGTATGAAGAGTTGAAAATTTGAGTTCGTAGAATTTGTGGAGTTCTGGCTGGTCACTCAGACTTCGACTTGCATGATTTGTGTGAACATTTTGGCAAAATTCACCATTTTTACTGTGAAGCGCATATTTCATGGGCAGAGCACAAAATTATAAGTGAAATTTTGCATTTCGCAGTGGAATTCATGAAATTTGCGGTCATTAATTTTACGGAATCGCTCCATGAAATCCACAAATTAAATTGTGGAGCTAATTTTGTGGACTTTGCACATCTTTATGTGTGAGGCAGGCTACTATGGAAAATGCAATGCTTATCCTTGTGTTGTCTAATCAGGAACTTGCAAGTGACATGAGGGTAGATGACCCACTAGGTCACTATGTATGTTTTAGGGTTAATTGCAACTACAGTGTGCACACTAGGAACAGTGGTGCTTCTATAAACTTATAGCATAGTCCATATCACAACAGTTTAGAGCACTCACCAACCCCATAAAGGGACACTGGAAACCAAAATGATTTCACATCACATTTATTGTATACAGATGCAGACATATGCCTGTGCCTAACATTTTTAACCTCGTAGTTCTTTTCTCAAAGGCAAACAGAGCCACCTTATAGTAACCACCATTTATGTAAGCACTAACACAACCATGTGATCTATGACCTCACCAAAATTGGTGTACACCCATTGATTAAAAACATATTTTTAATTGATTCAGTTAAAAGACACACCTGTCAACATCAATAATGCTAAGCCTCAGTACCTATTTACAATTAAAAATACTGGCTTGTACAGTATAAAGTGGCTAGCAAAGAGCAATCTCAAAACAAAAGGCAAACTGGACAGACAAAACCCACAAACACTACATATAGGACTCCTGACTAACAAAACTGGTCCCACTGCATTTTTATAAAGGCTATAAAAGGCCAGTTTTGTTAGTCAGGACCCAGCCATGCTGTGATGAGTGATGCTGCAACCCATGTCTGATTGTATTCTTCATCAATGTGGGACAACATAAATATTTATAGTATTTGTGTGTTCTGAAAGAAATATTTGCAGGAAAACAGTCTAACAATATGAAAGACCAACTGGCCTAACACAGTCTAATTTGAGACTCCATCTTTTTAAGTCTCATGTCATTATGAGTTTGTTTTATATGTGCACTCCCCTTCCCATTCTCTCTTTACCTTATATGTTTCTGTCAGTCCTTTTGTCCTTAGTCTGGAGTGTTATATGTGGTGTTTCAGGGTTTTGAGATTGCATTTTTGCTAGCCACTTTATATAAGTCCAAGTATTTTTAATTGTAAATAGGTACGGAGGCTTAGCATTATTGATATTGTTTTTAACACACAGGTGTGTCTTTAACTGAATCAATAAAAATTATGTTTTTAATCAATGGGTTTACGCCAGTTTTGATGAGGTCATAGATCACATGTTTGTTAGCTCTTGCATAAAAGTGGTTCCTGTGAAGTGTCTCTATTTGCCTATGAGAAAGGACTACGAGGTTCAAGCATGTTAGGCACAGACATGTGTCTGCATCTGTATGCAATTAATGTGATGTGAGAAATTATTTTGGTCTCCAGCTCCTCTTATGGGGTTGGTGAGTGCTCTAAACTGTTGTGATATGGATTAGCGGTTCCACAATTGAGCAAATTCATCTAGACCGTAAGATCTTCTACTGGCGATTTCATATGTTCTTCAACTGGCCATATCATTGTGAAGTACAGAATCATTCTACCAGTTCAGTAATAAAATTAAATGTCACTGTCCCAAACTTTAGGTCTGTGGACTTCAGTAGGCTGGTGTGTATACCTGAAGATAGGCTGATGGACATTAAGGGGCCAGAGGGACAATAAGTGGGCAGAAATTAAAGGTACTATACTGTAGGCAACACAAGGAGTGTATAAATATGTTAATAAAAGTAAAGCAACCCATCTGGTTTAATGTTAGTTTTAGTCATATCACCATACTAACCAGAGAATGGTAGCAAGCAGACACTTTAAAATAGTAATATGTTCAACTCTAAAACATTAGCATCTCTGACATGTATCATTCGGCACCAGAAACCCCCACAATTAAAGACTTTTCTTCATCTAATCCCCACACCAAAGTTTATTATGCTGTGCACTCCACTGACTACCTTGTAAGCCTCCATCATAAGAGTGATTACATGACTATGATAACACCCTACATGGGTGAGTATTATTGAGCAGCTCAATATGAGTGACTCAATAATACTGCTCCCATGTAGAGTGAGTGGGGAAAAGAGCACTGAATGGGTATAGCAAGTGTAGCACTGAAGGATATGCACCATACCAAAAGAAAGGGGATAAAACAATTGATTTGGCTAAGCCCTGTCGAGTTGGTCATGTGACACAGTAGCTTGAGCCACTTCCCTAGACTCCTGCGGTGCTGGGTTTGGATCCTGCAGGTAGATATTTTGCTTCCAGGGAGAGTTGTTATATTTTCCTAAGTCAACTCCCTGGAGTTTGGAATCCTTATTTTGGGGACTGCAGGGACTTGCCCCGCATAAAAAAGTTAATTATTATTTTGTTTCTCTTGAATACATGACCATCACTATTTGTGATGGTCGCTGTTGTGTGGTTTGCCCTTTGATGCAAGACGTTGTTGTTGTCTCACTTTATGTGCTCAGCTGTCTTATGGACTCTGTTATCACACAAAACCATGACTATTGCCTCTGTTTTCTCTTGGCATTAAGCATTCATAATTAAACAGCCTTTGATAACATAGAACACATTTTAAAAATATAATAGATATAATCAATTTTAACACTTTTCTTACTTTCACACTTGATTTCTTTTTTATAGAGCTGCTTCACCTGGCTGAGGTGCTGGCTGGCTCTTCAGTCCTATCCCTCCCTCAATGGGCCACCATCTCACACCCAGGTCTCACTTGCCTATTTTCTCCCATGGTTTGCCTCCTCGCGGCAGGATCAGAGGAGGAAGGGTGTCCGCCCCACCCAGGAGTCTGGATCTGGTCGGCAGGGCTTGGGGCAATGTTATGGGTTGGGAAAGGCAGGCAGGACCTCCTAAATGCACAGCCCCCACTTTTCTTTCTTTTAGTCCCTGCCCTCAAGGCTAATGTGAACAATGGTGTGATCATGTGATGTAAAGACATTGCGGTGACTCAAATGGCTATACCCAGCCATTTGAGAGGCTGCTACCTGCTGTGTCACCCAACCTCTGCTAGGTGACAATTAGGCATTGGTTCATGCTGTCTCCCTCCCAGAAGGAGGAGAGCCATCTGTGGATGCTCGATCCTCCTTCCACCAGCCAGCCCTTGATTGAACTTGGTCCATTCCTGAACCGGGTCACCAGTGTGGCTGGAGATAAGGTGCTTAGTGCCTCAGCCCTTCACGCCACTGGGTTAGCTCTCATACTTGATTTCTAATGAAAACAGGGTCTCTGTCTCTTGCTCTTCCTCTACACTGTCACCTTGGTCACAATTACTACTTGTGATAGAACAACTGGTTGTGTAGAAAGTATGATGATGTCACAGGAAATATTATGATGACACATAAGAGGAGTATGATGTTACAGGAGAGGATTATGATGTCACTTGAAATGAGTACGACCTCAAAGGCAAACATGATGATGTCACAGAAGAGTGTGATGTCATAGGGAGGATTATGATGTCACTGGAAAGGATTAAGATGATGCAGAACAGTTTTATGATGACATGAAAGCGAATTATGATGGCTTCAGATGGGATTATGATGAGACAGGAGAGGGTATGATGTCACCGGAGAGGGTAGCAATGTCACAGGTGAGGCTAATGATGTCACAGTGGGTATTATGGTGTCACAATAAAGGATTATGATGTCACTGAAGAGGATTGTTATGTCACAGGAGAGGGTTATGATGTCAAAGTAGAGTTTTATGATACACAGGAGTATCATGATGATTTATGTTAGGAATATGATGATGCTGGTGATGGTTATGATGTCACAGGAGAGCATTATGATGTCACAAAGAGGACGATGATGTCACAGGAGAGGACTGTGATGATATAGGAGTATTACAATGTCACAAAAGAGGATAATGATGTCACAGGAGAGGATTATGATGACACAGAAGAGGAGGAGTATGATGACACAGGAGAGCACTATGATGTCACAGGAGATAATGATGTCACAAAGAGGGCAATGATGACACAGGAGAGGATTATGATGACACAGTAGAGGGTCATGATGCCACACCAGAGGATTTTAATGTCACAGGGAGGGTAACAATGTCACAAGTATGATTTCTCTTGTAGGCAAATAGCCAGAACAGTTGAAGACTAAAGCTAAGATTTTCAATTAGATCATCCCAAGTTCCACTTCTGGCAAATATCAAAAGAGTAATCTGCCCTAACCATTTATTACATGGTCTAACAGTGATAACATTTTGAGAAAAATAAACACAACCACAGAAAAAATTCCACAAATTGTATACATATATATATTTTACTACAAATCATGTTTTTGTCTTAAACAGACATATTGTTTAAAATAGCAGCTGTTCTGTTCAGGGGCATTCAGGTGGATGCAGGCACAGGTGCAACATATGTTTGCAGCTGTGTTTGACCAATTTTGAAAATCCTACCCTAGTGACATAAATAGGGGATACGTAATGGTTGGAGGTGGAATACACAATGTATCCATATGAGTGGAGAGTGACCTCGGTAACCTCATGAGTGGCGGTGGCCTTAGTAATGAAGAAACAAGAAAGGTAACTACAGGAAATACCTGAATGATACACCTGAAAGGTAATTTCTGTCTAATTATCATGTTTTACAAAAGGTTTCCTGTGATGTCAGAGGCTATTCAAGGACTAACAGAGGAGACACATGCTATGATGGGTGAAACTGCATAAATAATCCATGTAATGAATATTGTTGGGCTATTTGCAGCTTGTCAGTGTTTCTGTAGATTACCGATAGTGTTGGAGAATTGAATTGGTGGGAAAGTAACATTATGTGATATGGATATTCATGCAGTAGTGCAGCCTGCTACTTGACAGACCTGCAGCAGATGTCTGAATAGCACACATGCAATGCTACAAAGCAATAAGGAAGCAACTGAAACACCATACATATTTTTGTAATACAGCTGATTGGAATCTGAGTCACTGAATCAGATTCATTGGATTCTAACCCAATTTTTTGGAATTAGGATTTTGGAATTGCAGTCTGAACATTTTAATTCTGAAATTAAAGGCAAAATTAGGCATTCTGGGTAATTTTCAGAATGAAAATCAGATTTGGTGTAGGAAAGTCCTAAATTCCTATGCAGTTAAATTGGATCAACACTGGCCAATTGCAAGCATCCCTAATCTGTGTAATATAAAAGGTTAAATGGCATGCAAGCCCCAGAATCCCACACTGAGGCTGTCTGGGAGTTAGGCACATCACAGAGGGCAGGCATGGAGGACATGAGTCACCCAGCATTTGCACACATCCTGCTGGCAGATCAGGGAGCAGCATTGGTGTCAGCTACCAAGGCAGTCCTACCTGATCGAAGTAAAAGGTGCAGCCTTGGTGGCCCCATTATTAGGGTGGGGAATGGGTAAGGAGCAAAACTAAAGTCAAATGGAGAAAAAGAATAACAATGAAAAAAGAAAGTGAAATGCCTAACATACCTTGATTCCATATAGATCAAAAGTTTTTCTAGGTCCTAAAGAAAAAGAGAGTGAAAGTATTGTTACATTGTTGTTATTGTAGTAGTCTTTATTGCACAAGACAAAGTCATGATAGAATAAACACTACACAATTGTACATCACAATGCACAACTGTCTAATAAATAACATTCAGTATTGCATTATTGCCATGGTGATGCTAATTTGAGGCATATGATTCTGTGCTGTTAAATTCTGATATCAACAGTGCTGTGGAACATTACGTTATTATTGTTTCCTATATTGGTATGTTGTTGCCTATTTAATGTAGTTGTACTTATGCCTTAAAATTCAATAAAAGATTAGCTACAAAATGTACTGAATTATAATTGCTAAAATAGTCTTGCACAAACTATATGTGCATCAAAATAAAGATAAATACAATTACTTTAAAACAATGCTATTAAAAAGGGCTTCCTAAAATGAGAGTCTGTGGCAGGTGAGTAATGGTAAGAGAATTTTATGGGGATCACTAAAATCCAAACCTTTCTAGGGAGATTTGGGGCAAACCTCCCAGAACAACAATTGAAGTAAACGATACATTCTGGTGACATTCAGCAGGCTGTGAAGCAATTTCACAGCCTGTTAAAAGGCAATAAAATGGTGAGGCACATTAATGATTGCATTCTATAGTTACTACTTGTGCACAGATGAGGGCAATTTTGAAACATGAAGCACAACACTGCAGTTTGGTGGCTTTTAACAAATTGAAAATCTATATCGCTGTCTGCTGAAAGGCAACAGAATGTTGAGACACATTAATGATTGTATTTGTTACTGAAATAGTGATTCATCATATTTTTGATGAAGAGTTGACTCACTTCACTGCAAAACCTACATCATTAACTACAAATTCAAATTCAATATGCATGTAATTTCCAAACATATTGTTCACCTCACTAGTACATAAAAAATGTGCTGCCTGATAGAAAAAGTAAATTGTTGGTTCTTAATGATCCTGTCTCATATATATATATATATATATATATATATATACACACACACACACACACACACACACACACATACAAGAAGGTTAACTTCCATTTCTGACCAGCCTACAGTGCCTAGACCTGATTGGCAGGACTGGCCTGGTACTGCACCAACAGAACCTTTGACTTTGGTAGCCTATCACTCACAGGCTCAGCAGTAGCCTGAGATATCTTCTAGCCATGGGACTGGGTCATCGCCCTCCCACACACACACACTTTAATCATAGGACTCTAAACTGCAGTTATAGGGTTTGCACTGTTAATCATATGGATCTCATCTGTGACCCTTGGGAACCACTAAAATGACCCTGTTGCTAAAAATGGAAACTGTAGTTAGGAGAATGGGCCTTAGATGATGAATCCCCACCTCAGTGGGGATCTAAATTGAGTTTCCGGCTGGGATGCCTCCAGAAATGGCATTAATTGAATGAGATGGTCAGTATCCAAGCTGAATGAAGCATTTAGAGAGGTGTCACACATTAAATTATCAATTTAGTTCTGTTTTGTCAAATAGTGGTACTAACTGAAACATTTGAAACCATTTGGATGGTATTCCCAATTCCATAACCTGATTCTAACTTCTAGTCTTCCAATCCAAAATCTTCCTCTTTGTTTGATAAGCAACAGGCAGTAGATTTGCACCTGAGATGTTCATTCCACAGTCTGGTGCTGCTTCTAACTGCTTCACCCTCAGACTCCAGCTAGGATCTAGCAAGCCCTAAACCCCACACAGTAGAGCAACAAAAGGATTCACACTCATGATGTTCTGACCCCAAAAGAAAGAATTCTACTTGAAAAGTTAAAGGTGAAAATCCTACCTCAGCTACATTATACACCACATAGAAATACATAGCTTTGTGCCACCTAACCAGAGCCATCACACAATCACGTGGCTCCACAGAAGGAAAAAGGAAAATCACAAGTTATTTATCTGTACCTTGATTTCCACTCTTTTCCTGGAGGGCCCACATCCCCTAAAGAAATGCATTAATAGTATCAAAATCATGGGAGAATTTCAGTCTCAGCAGTAGACAGAAGCAGAAATTGTATTTTATCCTATAAGGTGGCAAATTAAAATGTAAATGATTTTAAAGATGAACAATGTCTAACCATAAACCAATAGAACCACACTATTTAGGAGTGCAAGTACCTTCTGCCAAATATTTGCCAATATTATGTATTCAATGACCCAAATATTCAGATATTCATTACTGAGGTCATTTGCATGAATGTAGGATTTCTTTGCTTGAGAGTTCATCTGTTATTGTGGTTTTTCCTCACTTGAGGTACAGTGGCAGTCAGTGATAAGATGCACTGTATAGTATATCTGGATACATCAGAAAATATCACAGAACTCCAAATGAAATGAATGGGGATTTCTGGTGCTATATCATGCTATATCTGGATTTATGCAATAGGTGTGGACATAAATCCTATGTGATAAATCTGAGCTACTATGTGTATACATGTGAAATCTCACATTTATACATGTGTGGGTCTTTTTTCCTGAAGATAAAGAGATATCTCATTGACCATGGCCACTGTGGGATATCAAGAGTTCAATGGCAGCTCGTGGAGATATTTCTGCTATCTCACTCTCTCCCATGTAATATCCCACATTATACAATGGCAAGAACATTTCCTGGACTCTGATTGGCAGTGTGTCCCTGGCACAGTGAGGTTATCCCAGCACAACCTCACTGTATTGATTTGTTGGATTATTGTTTGGAGCTACTCTTGAGAAACAGATATATATTGCCACACTATAAATCTACTGAAAGCATTTTCTAAATGTTTTGTTTATTTCATATAACAATGAACCATTGTATAATAGTAATAATGCACTCCAGGGTTTGGGTTGTGCTGGGATAACCTCACTTCTGGGATGTTGGACGTACTCGGCCTGTGGCCTCATGCCCAACCACCCAGGCGTGAGGTAATCCCAGCACAACCCACACCCAGTCATGCATTATTACTTAATTATACAATGGCAAGAAAAATCCTGGACTCTGATTGGTCAGTCTTGGGCTGACCAGTGATGTTATCCCAGTACAACATCACAGGTATAGTCTCAGCCTCACTGTGAACCTGTAGATGATTTTTTGGGGCTAGATGATTTTTTTTTGCATCTCCTCTGAAGAAACAAAATATTTTTTCCCACTAATAAAATATTCTTTACAATTATTTTTTATTTTATATATAACAATGAGCCATTGTATAACAGCAAGAATGCCCTCCAGGGTGTGTGTCGTTTGGGATAATGTCATGCCTCAGTTGTTGGATGCACTCAGCCTGCGGCCTCATGCCCAACCACCTGAGGTGTGAGTTATCCCAGCATGACACACATCCTGTCGGGCATTATTGTTTAATTTATACACATAGTAGATGCATTATCACAGATTTATACACATAGCAGATATGTCACAGTGACTCCAGAAATCATTTAGAATGTTCGTCCATTACCAGTACTAACTATATTCAAATGCAAATAACTTTAAAACAAAAAGATAACATACTACTGTGTGCATGAAAGTTATTCAGCAGAAAATTATCTACAAAATAAGTGGTGTTTCATTTATAGGTACCTTATAGATTTATTTATAATTAGCAAAAAACAGCATGAAAATTCAAATTTTTTCTTAATTTTTGACAAACAAATGCAAATAACTTTAAAATGAAAAATAATAGCATAGTACTATGAGCATAGAAGTTGTCCAGCACAAAATATCCACAAAATGAGTGGTGTTTCATTTATAGATACCTTTTAGGGTTTTTATAATTAGCAAAGAAAACAGCAGGAAACTCAATTTTTATCCACTTTTTGACAAACAAATGCAAATAACTTTAAAATGAAAAAGGTAGCATGTATGGTGCACATGCCATTTGTTTAGCACAAAGTTTTCTACAAAATGAGTGGTGTTTCATAGCAACCACTACACTAAGCGGACATACGCTAGGAAAGTTAACAAAAAGTCACAGAAATTATCATTGGTAAAAAAGATAAACAGTTAAAAGCAAATGTCCCTGCACTGACAGAAAGCATACCTATTGCATAAACAAAATATACAGATGAGCTGTCAGATAAATTATTATCTACACTTGTGCTGTTTGACCTCGGACACCTCACTCATGGCTTATGCTACTCATGAAGTTACCTGAGGTCAAGCAGCACTTATGCAGATAAATCATTTATCTGACAGCTCACTATTGTATATCCCTATATTCTGCATCCTATTACTGTCACCATTGTAACAATATTCTGTTGGTAACATCACAGTCAGTCACATAACAACAAATTGTAATGTCACAATGGAGAATTATGACTACATGGAGAAAGAGCTGCTGGACAGGTAAACTTCAAGGGACAAAGATCCTGTGTCTGTGCAGACTCCCTCAGGGATAAATAATGGTGATGAAAAGTCTATAGCTGATATATGAAATACAAACTGAACTGTGTCTAAAAATTATGTCTTTTAAAGTTTTCACTGAGGCAAGAAAGTAGTGTAGCTCACTCTATAAAAGTTATTGCATATAACATCGGGACAGCAAGGATGAAGAGTGGAGTGCCACAGGGGTCAGTTTTGGGTCTGCTTCTCTTCAGTATCTACATCAGTGATGTTGCTGAGGATTTGAGGGGAGGGTGTGCCTATTTGCTGATGATACAAACATATGCAATAGGGGTGCACACCCAGGGATGTAGAGGACATGAGGGATGACTTAAAGATGATTGAAAAATGGTCTGGGATGTAGCAGTTGAAATTTATCGGCAAGAAGTGCACTGTGATGCACTTGGGGAGTAGGAACAGAAGAGCAGGGTACACCCTAGGTGGGGAGGAAATTAAAGTAACAGAACAGGAGAGGGATCTGGGGATTAGTCTCCTCAAACCTTAAGGTAGGAATGCAATGTAGCAGGGTGGTGGAAATGCCAATAGAATGTTGGCATGCATAGGCAGGGGCATTACTAGCAGAAAGAGGGAGGTAATATTGATCTTTACAAAGCCATGGTGAGGCCGCACCTGGAGTATGGGATTCAATTCTGGAGGCCACATCTCCACAAGGATATAGATGCATTGGAGAGGGTTCAGAGAAGGGCAACCAAGATGGTGCAGGGTATGCAGGTAAAGTCAAATGAGCAGAGGTGAAAGTAGCTGGATCTGTACACGCTGGAGACAAGGAGGAAAGAGGAGACATGACTGAAACCTTTAAATATGTAAAGAGGCTCAATAAAGTGGGAGAAGAGGATTTACTTAAGAGGAAGGAGGGATCAAAATTAGAGGCACAGCCTCAGACTGCAAGGAAAAAGATACAGGGGCAATGTGAGAAGGCATTTCTTTATGGATAGGGTGGTGGAGCTCTGGAACAGACTACCAGACAGAGTGGTGGGGGCTAAATTGGTGGAAGAATTCAAGCAGGCATGGGGCAAGCATATGGAGCTGAGTATTGGGTGGAGGCAGGGGCTGGCAGGGAGGGTGAGGTGTAAGAAAATAAAAGGGTAGACTAGATGGGCCAGTATGGTCCTTTGCCATCAAGCTTCTATGATTCTATGATTCTATGAACATACAGATAGAGATAAAAATGCCCTTAGAGTAAAAATGCATGCCTGTGCAAAACCTTGGGTTAGCCTCGCATTGCTGCTTCTGCTACTGCTGTCTTGTAAGTGTGCTTTTCATCTATTTTTATATGCTATAACATTTATAGAGTGAGCTATGTGCTTGATTCATTGCCCTTTTGTGACAGTATTTAAGCTTGGAATATTGTACATGACCATACTACTTATTTTCTGCCTCATTTGGAGGAGAGAGGGATATAGATGTAAACCATCTAAAACTGAACCACATTAAGCTGTCACAGTATTTTATTGAAAGGGTGAAATTCTGCCAGGACACTGGGGAAATTCTCCCACTCTGCAGTAGAACCTTTGGCCATCAACACGATGGCCACTTGCTGTGCTTCTGTGGAGGAGATGGATATGTTGGAGGCTGGGAGCGGGTCTCCTCCTCAGCCTCATCACCCTTAGAGACTGAAGATGGAGAAGAAATTATATTTTGATCAAGGATAGATTCAGGTTCTTTTTTTTTTAGTTTGTAATGATTCAGTTAGGAAATGCAGATGCTACATCCTCGGCCAAACAAGGGAATCCCTTGTACAAAGGCCTTCAGAGCCCAATAGGTCCTCCTCATCATATGGGTCCAATATTCACCCTATTTATTATTAACTTTTTAATTTTACACCTGATACCTCCTACTAATAAATACCATTTGTAATACACGGAAAAAGAAAGCCAAACTGTTTTAAAAAGGAAATGGTTCCTTCTTGTATATAATGAATTCATTCTAATTTCATTGTGCCCACCATATAATTAAGCCACACCTTATAGTCTGGGGAGTCTCATCCTTTCACTTAATAAGGATACATTTCTTTGCCAATATCATTGCATTGGTCACTAAAATTCTTTGATATTTATTAAATTAAGCCATTTGTTGTGAAAATCCCAAAATGATATTAATGATTCCTATGAACATAAATGCCCAAAGCTTTGGTTAATACTGCAAACATTTTTAACCAATAATTAGACAAACAGGGACATTCATAAATCAAATGAATTAAAGTTCCGTAATACTAGTACATCGAGGGCAACTGGCAGATATGGAATTATACATTTGATGAAGTCTATGTGGGTAAAATAAACCCTATGCAATGTATTATACTGTATTTGCTGCAATTTACTAGATTTTACTATAGAGACAGGGGTCAGTAAAATTCTTTCCATAATTCATCTGAAATATGAATACCCAAGTCATTAGCCCATTTATCCTTTTATTTAGCTACTTCGCTAAATGAAATGACCTTATAATCCCCATTATATATCCTGGAAATAAATTTTTCACTTACCAATTGCTCTTCCATAAGGTCTACATAGGGGGTACTGTAGAGTTGTAAGAGCCATTCACTCTTACAAAAACTCTTCAATTGTAAATATTTGAAAACATGACTACTCGGAATGTTATATTGAGACTGGATTAAATTAAATGGTTTTAAATAATTGTTTCACATAATTGATCATATTCACAAATCCTTTCCCTCACCAGATCTTAAGAATTGGATCCCTAATTGAAGGGGCAAATAAAAATTATTAAGTAATGGGATGTATTTTGTGATTGGAATCTTAATTCTTGCATTTTTATGTAATTCCTGCCAGCATTGAAACATGACAAAAGAAATAGGATTATAAAGCCTCTTATTTTCCTTCCAATTAAATACCCCAGAAAAAAGAACATTTCTCATTGAAAGCCAACTGTGCTCTATTGGAATTGAGAAGTTGGCTCTCATCCCTCTTCAACCATTGCCACACTATCACCAATTGTGCTGCTATATAATATCTCTTGAAATCCAGTAAGGCTAACCCCGTTATTTTTTTGAAGAATTAATTTGTTATAAGCAATGCGTGGCATTTTGTCCCCAAATAAACTTTACTGTAAGTATCTTTAAAAGGACAAAAGTAGAATTTAGAATAATAATTGGAAGAGATTGAAAAAAGGGTGCTTGGGTAAAATTTTCATTTTAACTACGTTCACTCTGCCAATGAGAGTCAATGGAAGATGCTGCCAATTATGAAAGTCCTGTTTTATATCTTTTATTAGATTGGGGAAATGTGCTTGGTACAAATTCTCATATTTCAATGTGATCATAATACCTAAATATCTAACTGCATCCAATTGTTGACATGGACAAAAGGAGAAGTTTGAAAATGTAATTTTAATCTAATTTTGAAACTGATTTCTGCCAATTAATTTTATATCCTGATTGAGCACCAAAATGTAAAGTTACCTTCATGAATTCTTTTAGTGACTGATGTGGATTCATTAGACACAACAGGGTGTCATTGGCATAAAGACTTATTTTTTGTGTTAAATTATTGAACCTAATTCCTATTATGTCCGGATTTTGCCTTATCGCATCAGGCAGAGGTTCCATCACCAATGCAAATAATAAAGGTGAGAGGGGCATCCCAGCCTCACCCCTCTCATCAAGTGAATGGCCTCAGGAATCTTATTATTAATCTTAATGTTTGCTATAGGGCTTTTATAAATACACTTAATCCAACCAATAAACTTTTGACCAAACCCCATTCTTTCTAGTAGGGACACTAGAAAACCCCATTCTACCCTATTAAATGCTTTCTCAGCATCAATTACCAAAAGAATGGCATCTTGAATAGTATTATTAGCTATGATGTTAATTGTTCTTAGATTTTCACTAATAGAACGCCCTTTATGAAGCAATTATGGTCCGGTCCACCAAGGCAGGGAGTGTCCCTCTAAACGGTTTGCCAAAACCTTTAGAAATATCTTATAGTCCAAGTTCAACAAGGAAATCGCCTATAAGATGTACAATAATTCAGATCTTTTTCTTGTTTAAACAACACTAAAATTGTTGCCAAATTAAATGACTGTGACAACCTTTGTAAACTGGAAATAGATACAGTAAATAAGTTTGTTAATATAGGGGACAAGTTTTCTCTATACTTTTATAGAACCATTTGAATCACATTCAGACCTGGGTCATTCCACTCCAGACAGGTATCAATAGCTTTATCCACCTCCCATTGTTCTATTTGGTCCTTTAGATAGTTTTTACTTTCTGAGATATTTGTTTTAATTGTAAGTTGCCCAAAAAGTAAAAGATGATTGACCAACCTACTTCTGTGGAGTAAAGTTTGGTATAAAATCCTAAAATATATTAATAATCACTTTTGTAGACAACCATTATGATCTTTAATTTGTGTTATATTATTTTGTTCTCTTTCTTACAAAGCTGCCAAGCCATTAACTTTAATGGTTTGTCTGACATGAGATAATAGTTTTTCCGTATTCATAATTTGACTTTCTGCCTTATCTGTAATAAGCTTGTTATATTCTGCCCTTTTTAATCATGTATTATACATTTTAAAATCAAAATTAGAATTATGTATTTGTTAGAGTGTCTGGATCTCTTTTCCAATTCCAGCTGTAATTCCACTCATTTCCTCTTTCTGTAAAGTTTAAGTTGCTGCAAATAACCTCTGGTCCAGGCCTTAAATGAGTCCCATATTGAATACAACCCAATTTCCACATCTTTATTTTAAGAAAATAAGTATCCATTTCTATACGAAATCTCATCTCACTTTCATAATGATTTAACACAGATAGAGCCATTCTCCATTGAACAATCTCTTTTATTCATGACTAAACTGTAAAAGTAGACCACATGGAGAATGGTCCAATATTACAATTCCAGAATAGTTTATATCACTTATGTTATGTAACAATGAGTCAGAAAAAAATCTAACCTAGAATACATTTGGTATTTTGGAGAAAAAGGATAGATTCAGGTTCTGGCTCGGTTTTGATCCTAGGACTCGAAAAACAAGGATTAGAAATTCAGCAGGATATGAAAATTACATACCTACTGTAATTCTTGATCTTCTCTTGTATCTTCACCATTCATTACTGCTTGGAATTATGCTGGGCGTGCACCTGCCATGGGAGATTTTGGTCGGCACCAGGCGCTGCCCCAACAGCAACGCCTCGTCTCATGCTTGAGGGGCGCCGTTAGGTGTCAGAGACTCCTCCTCCATCTCAGTTCTGGTAGCCGGAGAAGCAAAAAAGGGCAAGGAAAAGGAGAGTGAGGCAAGAGAGCCGAGGGACAGAAAAGAAAGGATATAAACTGAAAAAGGAATAAGCCGTAGAGGACAGAAAGAAAGAGAAAGAATGCCTACCCTAAGGGATCAGTAGGGCCTCCTTCTGGGGTGGCTTCAGGGAGGAACAGATAAAGAGAAAGAGAGAAAAGGAAGAAGTAGAAGAAAGGGAAGAAAACAAGGGATGTTGAGAGGGAGAACACTGCCCATAGATATATTGGTTGAGAGGTTTATAGGCTCGGAACCAAAAAACAAGGGAGCAATAGGACTGAGGAAGGTTCAACTGAACGCTTGTACAGATTGGACACAAGGGTAGATTCTCTAACCTCCCGTCATCCCAACCCCTACACTCTATCTGAGAACTCACAGACTGCCCAGGCAGAAATTCTGTTCCAGAAGGAGAATGCCCAACTAGGAAGGGAATAAGCCCTTAGCACCTTGTTAAGTGCTAACACAGATGTGTGTGGAGGGGGTAAGCCCTGCAGAAGGCAGCTTTGTGTAAAAGGATAGAGTGGAAACTCAATCGGACTCCTGAAGGCAAGGCAAGAACAACAGCTCCAGGTAAATGAAGTGCCAGAAGCACCAACCAGAAGAAGCTGACACAATACATAATACCTGCCAGAGGGAACCTGAAAATTGGGGCCGAGCCACAGAGGATGGTCTCTTCAGCTGTGAGCTGAACAACACAGCTAACAAGCCAAGAGGTCACCCCTAGGGCAATCAGAAAGAGTTCCCTCAGGACAGAATAAATCCTACTGTTCCTCTTTACCTTGAGGAAAAAGGATCCATCCGAGAAGAACGGAAAATCAAGACAGGTTTTTTTGGGGCATAAAGACCAACAAGGAAGGGAGAGGAATGAGTAGGGAGGGGAGACACCGCAGTAGGAGGCCACTGAGGGAAGGTGGGAGGTACCAGTAATGAATGGTGAAGATACAAGAGAAGATCAAGAATTACAGTAGGTACGTCATTTCATATTTTTCCTTGTCAATCTTCACCATTCATTACTGCTTGGGTGAGTGCCAGAGCCTGGGATAATAGAAACCCTGAGGGAACAAGACCTCACCCTCCTGCTGGTGGGACACAGAAGGGGAAGACCCTGGGCTAATCAGACGAGAAGCCTATGGTGGAGAAGAGCTAGGAGGTGTCCCCAGGGACAGGAGATGGAGGAAGCCCTGCAAAGCCTCCTAGCACTGGAGGAAAAAGACGGGTCCCCTGAAAGTGGTGCTAATCACCCTACGCTGGGCCAGGGGTGATAACCTTGATAGACAAAACCATGCCATCCATCTAATACAGATCACTATTCCTGCAAGCCTGGAAGCCACCTCATTGGCGTCGAAGATGCCCTTGCTTGGTGTCTTGCCAGCTCCAGGCCTATAGCAAAGAAGGCAATGACCTGTCTAGATTGCTCTGAATCAGGCATTGATGCTAGAAGCTGGATAGCATTGACCATAAATGCCTATTGTAGGCAGCATGGTGCACCTGATGTGAGGCAATGCACAGCATCGCTACGAGAAGAAGAGAACACCCTTCTCCCCACCAGTCAAATTGTAAGGAATCTGAATCCAGCGGGCAGTTGTGCGCCAGGCAGTGGCGCCCAGAGGGAGTTTCTGGGAATGCCAATACCAAAGGCAGGTTGGGAAGAGAACCTAGAGACTCCAATGGGGCACAGTACCTTCTCCTGCAGTCTGCCGGGCTGGAACAGGGACAGCTGGCGACTGCCAGGAACGGATAGACGCCTCCTGAAAGGAATAGGCCAGGACAGTACCACCAAATGCTGGACACTGAATTCACTGAGGAATTCATGCATCTCCCATTCGGTATTGTCTCGCTGAACAAAGGAGATATGAAGATCCCTCACCATCCTCGAAAGGAATCGCTGATATTCAGTGAAATCAGCATCGGAGGAGAGATGAGTAGGGTTCCTCTCCCTCCGAGGAGGGAGAGGAGGATGATGGAAGCTCAAATGTCCAGAGGACTCCATGTGGTGGTGGGGGTAGGCGAAACACTCACTCATGCATATATCTAACGTGTGAGGGAAGGCCTCCGGAGAGCCTCTGAACATCTCCCAGGATAACAGGCCCATAGGACAGACATGGATTGGTAGAGAGGGGTGGCTGCAGAGGAATGGGAGAGGACACCTATGATGAGGCAACTGTCCTCTGCTGAGGCTCTAAACCGAAAATGGAGCTCCAAGCTGGCAGGATCCCGAACAACAAACAAGGTCACAGAACGGAACCCTGGGGATGTGAAGCCTGAAGAGCCTAGTAGGGGATCCTCCCCGTGATGAACCTGAGGCTGCATGGGTCCAGACAGGCAGCCCACAGCAATTCCACCAGAGGGGTACCTGGAGCCCGAGAGGGAAAGATGGGGCACAGTGCTACGGCTCCTATCTGCACCCTGAGGGGTGGCAGGTGAAGATCGAGGCACTCATCCCAGTCTCTCAACCCCTGGACTCTGAGAACGCCTTCCTCCTCGACCCCAGCGACAATCCACCCTGAGCAGGTGCAGCAGCACCGGATCGCAGCTACTGCAACCCCTCAGGAGGATGAGCCCTCCCCTGCCTCCACGCTATCCCCTCCAGGGACCCCAGACCACCCCAGCCTGGGAGGCCTCAGGAGAAGACAGCAGAGGAGACAGAGGAATAGGCGTGTTGGCTGCCTAGCACCTCATCTCACTGGAGACCCTGACCAAGAGTCAGCATGCTAGGACGGGTCCACATCCAAATCATCTCCCAGGAGGAGGAAGAGATCAGCTGACTCAATACTGGCCACCCCAGGGGTCTCCAGAGAAATGGCACCACGAATGGTGCCGGTGTCACCGGAGGTGCCAGACGATCTCGGACCACCTGGCAATGCTCAAACCCGGCCCTGACTCCCAGTGGCACTGGTCAGACCTGTGGTACCACCCTTGTCCCTGGGACCTGCTCAGCACCGCTAGAAGAGTAGAGCGGGCCCATGGCACCATGGGCGGTGCTGAGAGCCAACACAGCATCGCAAACGGTGCCACCCTGATCACCCGGCACCGCTAACAGCGCTGGGATCTGGAGCAGCACCAGAAGGCAGCATCAAGGTCCACACAATGCTGGGCCCAGCAGACCTGGGCCTCGACACTGGGGAGTCTGCACCTCCAAGAGGTGACTGCCAAGGCGGTGTCTCCACCGCTGCCCCGGCAGGGACCACAGCGCTCCCGACACCGCTGAAGAGGCCTCCTCCTCAGCAAGACTAGAAGCTGAGGAGGCCTCCTCTCCAGACTGTATAGGCTGGGAGGAGACCCAGAGAAAGGGTCTAGAGATATTACCTAGGAAGTCCTGGAGTAACGCCATCCCCCAAAGTCAGCGGAGCCTTGCCGATCTTGAATGCACGGACTTCTAGAACACGAGACGGTCCATCAAGAAACAGGCATCACACAAATCCATATCATGGTTGGGTCCCAGGCAGTGAAGGCAAACATCATGCTGGTCTGTAACGGAAAATGCCGCCACAGGAGCACCGACTCATAGGCGCCGGTCGTTTTTGACTTATGCTTTGCTCCCAACCGACATGATGCAAAAACAATATAAAATACAGAAAAGGCTCCGCACTGTAGAAATAAGGAATGGTCTTATCGGACTGAAACGGTTCAACGAAGGCCGGGAGGAACTGGAGAAGGAGTCGCAGGAAGGCCTATGACGCAGGTTCAACAATCTCACACACGTGGTAGCAAGTGCAGCCTCGATGGTGGGAGAAACAGAACTGAGATGGAGGAGGAGTCTGCAGCACCCAACGGCTGCCCTCGTGCATGACGAAGTGCGTTGCTGTCGGGGCGGTGCTGCTGGTGCAGACCTAAAAAAAATCTCCCGTGGTGGTGCACACTGCACAACCCAAGCAGTAATGAATGGTGAAGACTGACAAGGAAGATATGGATATTGGAATGAATGTAACTGTTACGGCAGAATACTCTGCTACTGTCGACAGTGCCTCTCAAAGTGTGGAAAAAATGTAACAGCTGCCTTACCGCAAAATGACATGGATTTGCCATCGGAGATGGATGAGGATTCTACCAGGGCTGAAGAACTATTATGGAAGGCTATTGAGGAAAATAATCCAGCTACTGAAGCAAATAGCAGACAAAGAGGAAAATTTCAAGTAGCTACCAAGACTTTACATTCGGTTACTAAATGCAATGCAGGACCGGTACAGCAAGTGGTAAACTCGGAGACGGCAGCCATGCAGAACATTACCACAACTAGCACAGTGGCATCTACAGCTGGAGCTATGTCTAAAACGGATAGCTTCCACAATGGAAGACATTCAGAGCAACTTCAAGAAGAAGCAGCGTGTCTAAAAAAATGTTAAAAAATGATGAAAACAAACAGAAAAATTCAGGATGGTCAGCAGCCTTGGTCCTGAGAGATGTAGGATGGATTGAGAAGCTGGATGGTAGTTGGAAACTGAACCCAAAAGATCCAGAGGTCACCCCATTTGAAAATATAGAGGTCACGGTCACAGGTAAAATTGTTCCCTCACCTGGTCAACAATATACTGCATTAACTGTTGATAAAAGATTTGGGGGGTGAAGAATGAGCGGAGAACTTATTATATCTTGACATTAATACTAATTGTGGTTTGCAGCAACAGGCTGGGACAGTAAGGAGGGTATAAGCATTAATGGTGGGTGAAGTGGCCAAAATTTGCTCAATGAAGTGATTCGTGGAGTAATGCAGAATCCGCCAAAGTAATCAGCAATGCGAAGCGGAGTACTTCACGTCATAATGAGGAACACGAAGTCCATTGAAACCAATTACTTCACGTTATTTTGCCTTCACCAAACCACTTCTCCACTAATTTTAAGATGAAGTACATTAAAATCAATGTACTTATCACTCGCCTTGTAATCAAGCTCCAAGGTGAATTTTGCAGTGATTCATGGGATTGTAGGTCACATGGGCTCTAGATTGTTCTGCACAGCCTCAGTTCCGGGTAGTGTGTGCGTAGTGGTAGCTGGAGACAGTTTGCTTTCAGAGCTCTGTGATTCAAAACTTCTAAAAGCTGTTAAAAAGCTTTTTGAGTCATTTTGTTTTGCTCAAAATTTAGTACATTGATTGTAGGAAGCCTCCTGTGCTCATATCATCGAGTGTTTATTGCTTGTGTGAATTTTGAATGTTAATTTAGAACATTCAATCTGTGTACTGACAGACACATGAAGTATGCTTTGGGAGGGGCGATCTGTGGTGTAGGTAGATTAACTGGGAGAAAAGATAATCTTTCTGTTTTGGTTATATTTTTCTTGTATAACTGTGTTAATGTACACACAGCAATATTCTCAGTAATTCTTGACATTTTTTGTTGATTGTTGTGGTGCAGCAGTGTATAATTTCAGTTTGTTTAAAACATTTGGTTATATTACTAAAGGTTTTCAATTTGCTTTGCATTACTTGTACTGTGTGTGTGAGTGTGTGAGTGTGAGTGTGTGTGCGATGCTTGCCATCAAATCAGACACACCTTTATTGGGAGGCAGAGAGAGGGAGTGGTTTAAGGTTCCCGAGCTGCAAATCTGGTGACATCCAGCAGGCCAGACCTGGGTTTGAATCCCACAGCTTCTACTTGCATACTGTGTGACCCTGAGCAAGTCACTTAACTTCCCTGTGCTCCCAGGTCACTCCTGTAAAAAGCTTAGTGTGCTACTCCTGGTTAAACAACTAAAAAAATTGTGCCACAGAGTAATTGCAGCAGTGTGAATCTGCTATCCACCACACCTGCATGAATTTTTGTACTGCTTTGTGGTGTCTTTACTGGTAGTGGACTGTTACTGTCGTGCACTACCCCACAACCACACAAGGTATTCTTTTCAGATTTAGATTTGTGACTTGTGAGCACTGGTTAGGTGGTGTTGTGCCTTTCGTCTGCATCTCCTGAGTGTGAAGCACAATCTTAATCTGTCTGTGCATTTGCAGTGCACCATTAATTCTGGGAGATGTTGCATTTTTGTTATGCCTCATTTCACTTGGTCAGCACTGGGGAATTTTATGGACACAAGACAGTAGCATTTTGGGTATGCACATTAATTCTGGTGACTGTGTGTGACCACTGCGCTCATGACTGAGTGTGCCATTAATTCTTTTAGACTTTGCATTTCTTGTTACACTCTCATTTCACTTCATCAGCACTGGAATTTTCTGGACACAAGTCAGCAGTATTTTGGGGATGCCACATTAATTCTGGTGACTGTGTTGGCTACTGCACGCATGACTGAGTGGGCCATTAATTCTGGAGAATTTGCATTTCTAATTGTGCTCTCATTTCACTTTGTCAGCACTGGAGAGTTTTCTGGACCCAAGACAGTAGCATTTTTGGGATGCACATTAATTCTGGTGACTGTGCATGACCACTGCATGCACGACTGAGTGTGCCATTAATTTTGAAGACTGCATTTTTGTGGTACTCATTTCACTTTTCAGCACTGGGGAGTTTTCTGGACACAATACAGTAGCATTTTGGGGATGCACATTAATTCTAAGTGACTATGTATGTTGGGGGCTACCAGTATTGTTGTGACTTTGCCTTACTTCGCGTTAAGGCAGAATGACAATGCGGCACAATTACAAGGCTTAAGTAAGCCTTTCTATATTGGCCACTCTGCATAGCAAAGTAATAATGCTAAGAGCCCACTTCGGCTGGCAAAATTTAAATTGGCTGCATCTTCAATAAGCATACAGAACGTGAAATTGTTATTTTATCTAAGGATCCTGTTACTGCCTCAACTACTGATACTGCTGAGATAACAGCAGGGCCCTCTGGTTCCCCAGTGCTTAGTGGACATACCAGTCAGCAGATTGCACCCTTTCCAGTACTTTCAGAACAAGCAGTCAAATCTAATTTACCGATTTTTAGAAATACAAAAGTTGCAAGACCAATCCTAGCAGAAATGTTATAAACCCATGCTCAGAATGTCAGACTTGTTTAAAAATAAAGGGGAACCAGCACCAAGGAAAATGTGATTGGTTTACTGTACAAAGGAGGTCTGGATAACCCCAGACAGGATTTATGTGGGGAAACTTTGTTAAAAACTGTCTAAGTTTTATGCTTCAGAGGTCTTTGCATTGATTCATACGGATGAACATAATTATGATATTAGCTTTAAACTGTGGAAGGCCGTGATCGCTTTTGGACAAAGTATAATGCTTTAAAGACACTCCACTGTGGACACCCTTTTCGTGGTTCCAATTACCAAACCAGATGTTAGAACTTTAACTATATTATTCAAAAATGAAGGTGTCAAGTTCTTGGACATTTTATTTTGGTTGAAAAAGATGTGAGGTACTGAAGCAGCCCACCCCATAATAGATTCAGAACAAATCTGGACAGGAGGGTGGAGGCTGAAATGTACATTGATCATGTCCAACAACAAAATAATACATTTGCCTAGGTGTTTTCACTTAGGTAGGGACCGGGGACCCTTTTTTTACCCGGCAGCAAAATCTTGCTACAAATGTGGCTGTCATCTGCAGATAATACCTGCAACACACCAAGGTGTACACACTGTCTAGAATTGGGTCATTTTGCCACAGCCTGGTGAATTTGTTTAGGTGCAATTTACATGGGTAAAGAGGGCATTCATATGTCAGGTGTCCATGGGCTTCCTATAACAGCAATGAAGGGACATCACATGAGGCCCTAATTACACAGGCTCAGAAAAAGGGTGTGCCCAGGCCTCTGAAGTAAGGATGCAGACTATCCTGAAAGAAAAGAAAGGGAGAAGGAGAAAGATAAAGAACAGGTTACAGAGAAAGAGCAGGACAGGGTATAGGAATCCACCAGCATGTCTGCACTAGATGCAGAAGATACCCCTCAAATAGTGGTGTTGGAATAGGGAAGGATGTTAACCCCTCATAGAAGCAATAGAAGATCCCTCTTACCAGCAACTCAGGTGACTGTAGAGGAAAGTATGGAAGGAGAAGATGAAATGGATATATCCCCCAACACTAGACCTAAATAAGGTGCTATGTTCTTGAGCATAATTCCACAAATTCTTTTATGTATGGCGTCTTTCCAAGTATTAACACTCAAACGCTATTAGTATTAGGAATAGTAAAGGTGCCTTACTATTCTTTCAGAATTAGCAAAATGTAAAGTGGACATTATATGCATTCAGGACACAAGGTTGAAAACCTTCTATGAGATAGCACAAGTTACTACATTGTGGAGCAAGGGTGCCACCTTCTGGTCTCAGGGTGGTGACACATGCGTTGGTTTAGGATTCTTTTCACAAATGGTAACCTAAAAGTACTATAACTAGGTTAATAGATTTAGAACCTGGAAAACTTTGATCTTAGATATACAACATGGAAGATCAAGATTTAGATTCATTAACACTTATGCCCCACAAGTTAAAACTCAAAGGATAGAATTGTTTAAGAAAATACAGCCTTATTTGCACAAAGCAAGGATGGGGATTTTAATTGTGGCATGCACCAAACAGATGGAGCGTTCAAAACTAAGAAACTCTTGCATGATTTAAATGCTCTGGTATATATTTTAGCTACTGCACAACTAAAAGATGCATACAGAACAAAGTATAACTCTGGAGGAAATACCTATTTTAGAGGACCCCACTCACTAAGATTGATTATTTTTTCATATCCAATGTTCTTACAGATAGAAATATAAGTACACAAGATATGGCATTCTCGGATCAAAGGCTTTACAAATAGATATTGCATGGGGAGATGTCCTGCATTTCGTAAGGACCTTGGCACCTAAATGCAGCCTTACTGGAATCAGATCATATAAATCCAGAATGGAACAAATTATGGTGGCACGACATCTGTACAATGTATGCACTGTATGATTCCTTGACAGAATGGTGGGAAGATTCAAAACATATTTTAGATCTTTATTCCAGAAATTGGCAGGAAAACAGGCTCTGAATACTTATTTGGATTATTTACACTTACGGAATCAATTACATGCACTTATTTCTAAAACAGAAATACTAAAATTGATTATAGCCACCAAATAGCCAAGATTAAGAAAGAAATGTATCACAAAGAATACAACAGAGCTAAAACTTTACAGCAGGAAGTTAGATTTGAACAGAGTAAAAAAAAAACTTTGACCCTTACAAAGATTGCCAATAAAGACTCTTTTAAAGTTGGAGGATGAAACAGGCCAGCATCATACAAATCAGCTGGCTATTCTGAAGGTAGTAAATACTTACAGTATGTTAAACAATCTTTGGTACCCTTCAGATGTAACTATATAGCTTTGGCATTTAGACCAGTTACATATACCTGATTTAACTAAGCAACAACAAGACACATTAGTAAAACCTATAACAGAAGAGGAGGTAAAATAACACTTAGAGCATTATGGAATAATACGGTACCTGGGAATGAAGGATTACTACAGAATTCAACAAAAATTTTCAGAAGTGTTAGTACCAGAACTAACACGCTTTGTTACTGAAATCTTAGACTCAAAGGCCCAGATATTCAAAAACTTTGCCCCGAGCCTCAAGTAGCATTGCCCGATGTGCAGACATTGCCAGGACCAAATCACCTGCCATATTCAAAAGGAATAGCCCAGTGCTAACCCTGCTGAATATAGTATGAGAAGGAAGCTAGGCAAACTGGTCTGGGAGTGAAGAGCAAACATAGCCCAGGAATAAGACAGCACTGAATATAGCAACAGGGAAGTGCACACTGCAACAGCAGCCCAGTGTACCCTGGAGCAAGTCAGTGTTGCAGGTGAAGTACATTGTGTGTGATTGCACAGAGACAACCTACAACACCTGCAAACAACAATGCAAGCCACACCCTGCAGAACTGTGCTATGCTGACGTGTAGTTTGCCTGGGCTAACCTGAGTACACAGTACTAACACATTAGCCTGGGGCAAACTGGTTAGTCCGGGAAATGGGAGCCATATTCAAAGCTCCCATGCAAATGAGCTCACTTAGGTAAACCATGGGCAAACAGGTACATTTGTTTCTCATTAACTGCTGCTTAGCAGACATTACCACACAGTTTGCCCGGTGCTACTGCATGAAGCATACAGCTCCACCTTTTGGTCAGAATGGAAGTACAGGCTGGATGCTGCAGGCCAAGGACATGCCCACAGCGTCCCCTGTTGATCGGCATGGAAGTACAGGCTGGAAGCAGCAGGAACTGTGTTCTGGCAGGCGCAAACAGAGCAGACAACCTGCCCAAGCAGCACTGCAAGCAGTACAACACAAGGTACATATATATAGAGAGAGACAGGAGAGAGTGATAACCATGTGACACATAGCTATGTATGCAAATGAAACACACACACACACACACACACACACACACACACACACACACATATACATACATAAAATCACACATGCCCCCACAATGCAAATCACCATAGAATGTTATGCTGGTCCAACTTTAAGCAGAATTGCATGGTGCCGAAAGGCTCTCACACACAGTTTGCAAAGGGTGTGAACAGAGCATAGACACGCAGCCTCGTTCCCATCAGGACCGTCAGTATGCCTCGCCTGTTTGACACCCCAGTGGAATGGACCAGCTACCCTTAAGGCACCATGCAATTCTGCTTAAAGTTGGACCAGCATAACATTCTGTGGTGATTTGCATATGCAGCCCATGATGCTTTGCATTGTGGGGGCATGTGTGATTTGTATTTTCTTGAAACTTGGCTTTCCAGCCAAATGCCCTTTGGGTAACCTTGCCTCAGTGTTTGCGCACAGAGGTTCTTTGTCTTTAAATAGTTTTTATTTTAATGGGTTCACCACAATATATCCAAGGCACACTGCCTTAAGGGTAGCTGGTCCATTCCACTGAGGTGTCAAACAGACAAGGCATACTGATGAGTCTTGGTGGGAGGAAACATGTGCCTATGTCTTCTGTTCGCACTCTTTGCAAACTGTGTGAGAGGCCTTTTGGCAACATGCACAATTCTGCGTAAGTTGGACCAGCATTTCTTTCTGTGGTGATTTGCATATGTAGCCATGATGCTTTGCATTGTGGGGGCATGTGTGATTTTGTATTTTCTTGAAACTTGGCTTCCCAGCCAAATGCCTTTAGGGTAACCCTTGCCTCAGTGTTTGCACACAGAGGTTCTTTGTCTTTAAATATTTTTTATTTTAATGGGTTCACCACAATATATCAAGGCACACTGCCTTAAGGGTAGCTGGTCCATTCCACTGGAGTGTCAAACAGATGAGGCATACTGATGAGTCCTGGTGGGATGAAACACGTGTTCTATGTCTTCTGTTTGCACCCTTTGCAAACTGTGTGAGAGGCTTTTCGCACCATGCAATTCTGCTTAAAGTTGGACCAGCATAACATTCTGTGGTGATTTGCATATGCAGTCCATGATGCTTTGCATTGTGGGGCATGTGTGATTTTGTATTTTCTTGAAACTTGGCTTCCCAGCCAAATGCCCTTTGGGTAACCCTTGCCTCAGTGTTTGCACACAGAGTTCTTTGTCTTATATATACATACACATATATATATAGAGAGAGAGAGAGAACACACACACACACACACATCCACTGGCTATATGTGCCGTTGTAGATGCCCCAACAACATAGGCACCCACGGCAGGTGTTGGTGGAACACAGTGGGGGGACCCACAAATGCATGGGACAGGCATAAGGCCGCCTGGTGGTGGTAGGGGACATAGGCTGTAGGTTATGAAGGGCGTACAGCATATCCATTCAATAGGGAACTGGGCAGACTGGCTGGGCCAGGCAGTCCGCCCTGCCAACATGGTACCTGTTGTTTTGATGCATGTTGCACACCTTGGTAGTCTAGTGGTCCCCACCCCCCCTGCACGTATCCCAACCCCGTTACGGTAATATAATAAACATTTCCCTGGTAGTCTAGTAGATTTTACCCCAGCATGTATCCCAACTCCCATTTCCAGTGATATAATAAACATTCCCCTGGTAGTCTAGTGGCCCCGCCCCCGCACACTCCCAACCCCTGTCTACCTAGAAAGCAGACTATGCCCTGTAGTCTAGTGGTTCCCCCACTCGGGTGGGGAGGACCACTAGACTACCAGGGAATGTTTATTATTTCACTGGAAATGGGGGTCGGATATATGCAGGGGGTGGGGGGACCACTAGACTACCAGGAAATGTGTTTATATTACTGGAAATGGGGATCAGAATTCATGATGAGGGGCACTGCCACCGCATTACCACTGCATTACTGGCGCTTTGTGGGCGGTGGTGGCCACACTACAGGTAGTAGTGAGCCAGAGTGGGCTCAATCCGCTCCATGAAGCAATTCGCGAGCAAAGGCCGGAGTCGCGGAGTGCTCCACAACACGAAGTGGAGTACTTCGTGTTATAATGAGGACTGCAAAGTCCATTGGAAACAATGACTTTGCATTACTTTGCTCCCAGACCACTACTCTGTCAATTTAAGGTGAAGTGCATTGCGTGGCAGTGCACTTCACCTCACTTTGCCTTGTTTTGAGCTCCAAAGGCGAATTTTGCAGTGATTCATGGGATTTCAAGTCACATGGGCTCTACAATGATCTGCACAGCCTCAGTTCGGGGTGTATGAGTAGGAAGGAGTAGGAGACAGTGTGCTCTGATAGCTGTCTGTGATAGGAATCTTGTAAAAGCTGTTCAAAAACATTTTGCATTTTCTTTGGGATCCAACTTTAGTTCATCGATTGTAGGAAACCCTCCTGTGCGGATATCATCAGCGTTTTGTTTTTGTGTGGATTTTAAATGTTAATTTGCAACATTGAATGTGTGTGGTGACAGTGAAAGTGTACTTTGGGGAGGTGTATCTGTGGTGTGGTAGATTTAAGTTGGAGAAATAGTGATTTCTTTGTTTTTGGTTATATTTTTGTTATATAACTGACTGTGTTAATGTACACACAGTAATATTGTCAGTAATAGTAGAAATGTTCTTGCTGTTTGTTGTGTGGATGTGGTGCAGCAGTTCATAAGTTCAGGTTGTTTACATTACAAATGTACAATCATGAACGTGGCATAGTACTGAACTTTTGCATTTGCTACACATTCCTCGTTCAGCATTGTACAAAAACTGTTCTGTGTGTGAGTGTGTGCGGTGTTGCGTACATCAAATAATACACCTTTATTGTGCCACAGACTAGTGTAATTGCAGGTGCAGCAGTGTGAACCTGCTAGCCACTGCAGCTGCCTGATTTTGTACTGTGATCATGGTATCTGTTCTTAGTTTTGCTGCTTGTAGTGTCAGAAAATCGGCACTGTCTGCATTCAGTGCCCCCCATGTTCAAAAGGTATTTTTACCAGATTGGATTGTTTTGTGACCTCATCAGCACCACTGGTTACTGAAGTTGTTTTAATTCCGTGACAGTCTCAGAGTAGTCTCTATCTGTTGCTGAAGCCATAGTTGTTTATTTGGCTTCACATCCAGCGACCTCCAATCAGAGAGTGAACGTATCAAAATCTGAATTTGGTTATAATATTGTGGTTGATCCCAAAATGCTTGCAAAGAGACATGCAAGCAAAGCTGTTTCTCGCCATGGCAATGTTGCAGTAAGATGGTCTGTGGGCGTGGTAGTAGTACATAGACACAGAAGTGCATTGCTGATGTGAGGAAATGTACTTCCTCCTGCAATGTTTTTACAGCCCAATCAGTAGTTTCACCATAGTTGGAGGAGATGATGTTTTCCCAGCTGGTGGTGTTAATGTTACTGGTGTTAGTGGTGGTGGAGGTAGTATTAGTATTGTTAAGCGCCAAGTTCTAATTCCAACCAGTGTACCGTATCCAAAAATATTGAGGTGATGCAGTGTAAGTGAGTGGCAGCTTAGATGATGTCATACTTCCCAGTAACATCCCAATAACTGAACCTGAGGATTCTGATAATCATGTCAACGATAGCATACAATGTGATATTCCGCTCCGTGGCACTTAACATCACACATTTTCCATGCAGTGATTCACAATGTGGTAAAAAATATCAGGTGATGGTGGTGTAGTGCTGATGATGAATGTGATGATGATGATGAGATGATGTTGCTGTTTTTGCAACATGTAGTCCACATGCTAGCATCCAAGCAGAAGAAGTCGAGTGTGTGATGTTGATGAATATGATGATGATGTAATTGACCCCAGTTGGGAACTGGAGAAAAGAAATTCAAAGTGGCTGTGTCTGAGTCTGTTTGCAGGAACTCCCCTGTAAAAACTTGTGATCTATCAGTTTTAGTTGATGAGGATGATGACCCAGTAATCAATATGATAGTCGTGGTGGTCAGTTGCAGTCCAGGTGTGCAGTGCCCAAAACATCACGTGCCTCCCCACTTCAGTGCTTAAAATAACAGACTTAAATAAGCCACATCATGGACATGTTAAAAGCAGAGCATCACAATACCTTGTTTGGGATTTTTTGTTCAAAATGCAAATGATGATTCAGTTGTAATCTGCCAGGTTTGCCAAGTGTACGTGTGAGTAGAGGTAAAAGGGAACCATCTGGGCACAGGAGGACAGCATATGCATCTTAAGAATAGGCACTTGGCACTGTGGACCCAGCACAAGCTGGCAGCTAATACCACAGTGGGCGTTCACCGTGTCACCGGCAATCATAGCCAGCATGTTATCCTCTTCCATGACTGTTAAGCCCAGTAGGAAATTAAACGTGTGCAGTAGTGCAGTAATAAGAGCAGAGGATTACTACAGGCATGATGAGGTGGAGGACCGTAATGACTTTGAAATGTTGTCCAGTGCTGGTGAGAGTAGCAGTTTTGTGGTGGTGGTGGTGAATGCAGTATGTCTAGTGCAAGTGGTACATAAACCCCGGTTGGCAAATCTGGCAAAATAACAACATTTCTGGGTTTGTCATTATCACCTGTGCAACTGTCTTCATCAAATGTCCACCTCCACCCCTGCTAATGCCATTCATCACAGAGCACAACCATTTGTGATCAACACACCCCATGTAAAATGTTTGTCAGCCCACGTACAGAATGTTTTTGTGCATAAGCTGAAGTACCCTCCAATCATACAGTGTCACATGAACTCAGTGCTGCTGTAGTGGAAATGCTGGCAATTGATCTTTTGCCCTTCTCCTTGTGGAGAATTCTGGGTTCCGTGGTTTACTGCACGCGCCTGTCCAAAATGGAAAGTCCCATCCAGGACATACTTTTCTACCTGCAGTCCTCAAGTTGTTCCGCACTGTGTCCAACTCAGTAAGACATGCCCTTCAACATTCCTCCTTCCATTCATCCATTTAAGTATGGATATGTGGACAAGTGGCAAAACAGTGGGGAGTTCATATTTATGCATAACTGCACACTGGGCGCAGGTGCCGGGGGTTGTTTGTGATCTTTAGTAGTGTGAATAATCAGTGCATGAAGGTGGATTGTCGTGGTAGCAGTCTTCCAGGAATTGACAGCATGCAACGATTGCTATGCGCAATGTGACCTGTTCACACTGATGAGAACATGCTGGATGTGGTACTGACTGAAACTGACAGATGACTAAACCCTCTGTCCCTGAGAGCTGGGTTCATAGCAAGTGACAATGGGTCAAATGTGGTGAAATGCATCACGAATGGTGTTTTTTTCTTGTTCCATGCATGGCTCACTGTTTAATTCTTGTGGTTCAGGAGTTTCTGCAGCACCCTTATATAAACGAAATGCTGACCATTGCACAACATATCTGCTCTCACTTTTCAAGACCTGGAAAGGCTCAGACCAACTCGCGCAGTTGCAGATACAAAACAGCCTGCCTCAGCACCGCTTGAAGCTGGAAGTTGTCACCCGATGGAACTCAATTTTATGCATGGCAGAGAGGTTGTATGAACAATACAAAGCATCTCAGAATATCTTGTTATGCACTAGCTGTGACAGTTCCGGGCCTCCATATCTATGATGACTGAACAGTGGCACCTCATGGACTCTGTAATAACAATTTTGCGGCCTTTTGAACATGCCACACAGGCAGTGAGTGGCGAGTCTGCCTCCATTAGCCAATCAATTCCACTGCTGTGGGTGTTGAGGCAGACATTGGTGAATGTACAGCATAGCCTTGATGTTGCCGGAGATGGTGGTAGCAGTATGTTGCTGCAACACATGCTGACAGTATTAGACCAGAATCGCCACATTGTGAGCATTCAGCGAGTGACAACTCTGCCATAGCAATGCTGGATGCATGATACAAATGTGGAATTGCATCAGTACTGGAGGGAGGGCCTGAACAGGTAAAAATATCAGTTGTCAACTGGTGCGCTTGGTTCATGGGACACAGAAGTCACGCGCAAGGTCAGCAAACCTCAGCAGCATAATTCGGCTGAAGGTGTACCTGGAGGACCATCAAGCATATCCTGCAAGGGAAAGGGACTGCTGTTTCAGGTGGTCTGTCATCCAAAGTGGCTGGCGCAACCCGCTTTGGGAGGCTTTATCCCAAGTGGGTATTTGTGAAATAAATGATTCGGGAGAACAGGATGATGCATCAAAAACTGGACTTAGTGAGGCACAGAGAATGGTTGAGTCATATTTGTCTGAAAACAGGCATCTGATAATAACTGGAAGATCCTCTGTTGTACTGGAGTGGAAAGGTCAGTGAATGGCCAGAGCTGACTGCAGTGGCACTGAAGTACCTCACATGCCCACCCTCCAGTGTAAGTGTTGAGAGAGTATTCAGCTCAGCAGGTGCAATAGTCAGGGATCGTCGGACAAACCTGTCTCCTGCAAATGCTAGTTTGCTAACATTCATTAAAATGAATGAGAGGCACACACCAGCACAGACTGCAACCTCGGTATTCGTACCCTGGCCTAGTCATGGTGGTCTTGCTGATGTAGAAATGGAGCATCCTGGTGGCACTGGCAGTGGCTGCCTGAAACAGCACACCACTGACGAGATGATGACACAATGGAGAAAAGAATTTCCCAGTGGTCAGACTTCAGACATCGATGACTGTGAAGGCAGCTTTATGAGGATGATGATGTGGTTAATGTTGGCAGGTTTTAACTGAAGTTTTTAAAAGGCGGTGTGCCTCCCCAGACCACCACCACCGGCACTGATGTTAGCCACTGCCACCACTGAACCTGAGTCTGTCTGCCTCCCAAACCACCACCACCGGGACTGATGTTAGCCACTGCCATCACTGCCACCATGAGTCTGTCTGCCCCTGGACTACCACCACTGGGACTGATGTTAGCCAATGCCACCACTGAGCCTGAGTCTGTCTGCTCCCTGGACCACCACCACTGGGACTGATGTTAGCCACTGCCACCACTGAGCCTGAGTCTGTCTGCCCCAGACCACCACCACTGGGACTGATGATAGCCACTGCCACCACGAGTCTGTTTGCCCCCGACCACCACCACTGGGACTGATGTTAGCCACTGCCACCATGAGTCTGTCTGACCCCAGACTACCACCACCGGGACAGATGTTAACCACTGCAACCACTGAGCCTGAGTCTGTCTGCCCCCTGGACCACCACCACTGGGACTGATGTTAGCCACTGCAACCATGAGTCTCTCTGACCCCGGACCACCACCACTGGGACTGATGTTAGCCACTGCAACCATGAGTTTCTCTGACCCCGGACCACCACCACTGGGACTGATGTTAGCCACTGCCACCATGAGTTTCTCTGACCCCTGGACCACCACCACCAGGACTGATGTTAGCCACTGCTACAATGAGTTTGTCTCCCCCGGACCACCACCACGGGACTGATGTTAGCCACTGCCACCACCTTGCAGTGCCCACTTTGCATTGTGCTCAGGGACAAAAGTGGCCACTTGGCGTCCACTTCACTGGTGGATTAAAATTTGCTGCATCTCTAGCTACAGGTTGAGGTAATGCCTGTGCAGCACTCAACTCATTTGAATATGCTGGTGCACTGGCATTCAGGGCCCCGTCCCTCCATGCATACATTTTGGTTTAGCATTGGTGCCAACACCTAGCACTGTGTAACTGTCCTTTTTCAATTGCAGTCAGGCGGAAGTGGCGCCTAGTCCAGCGCAACGGCCGGCGTCCGCAACTAAGCTGTGAATATCTGGGCCAAAGTCTCTACCGAAAACTATGGCTGTGGCTGATTTAATAATTTTTGAATAGAAAGGGTAACAAAAGTTGTTTAAACAATTGGAGACCCATTAGTCTGTTGAATACACATTTTAAAATTTTTGAAAACATTTGGCAAAAGATTGGCAAATATTTCTAATTACTTAATCAGTAAGACTCAAACTTGCTCTATACCTAGGAGAGATATTCAAGATAACTTAATTATATTGAGGAATTATTCCAAAGAAGCAAAGATGGAACTGAAGAAGGTTTTGGTTACATTTGGGCCAACAATGAGCCTTTGACTCTCTATCCCATGAGTACATGTTTTGTTTTAAAAATGTGGATTACCAGAGTCATTTATTCAATGGATTAGGTGCAGTATAAAAAGCTAAGGTGACACCGAGAATCAGTAGTTGGGCAGGTGAAACTATAAGGTTAAGCAGAGGGGTTCATCAGGGGTGTATGCTTAACCGTTTACTATACAGTATGTATATTGCATAGACCCTTTTTAGCGTAAATTACAAGTTTCAGACCAGATAGAAGGTAAACAGGATTACCAATAAAAACACTGGCATACGCAGATGGTGTGGTGGTTATGGTAAGTAAAAATACAAAAGAAGAGGTGATTCAAGACCAACTAGTAGCATTCTCTAAAATTTCAGGCTCCAGAATATATATATATAGAAAAAAGTATAGGGGTCACTCTGGGAGAGGGTACACTAGGCATAAATACTACATATGCTACAATAGAATGCACACAGGAACCCATTCCTATTTAGGGATCCAGTTTGGGAACGGGACTTAGCCCTTATTAACCGGGAAAAGAAAATTAAAAAGCTGATGGTATATCGCTAGTTAGAAACACAAACAAATCTCGAAAAGGAAACGTGTATTGTCAATTAAAACCTGTTGTTACCTATTTTTTATATGTAAGCTACTTATTTCTGCCTCCTTTGCAGTTGGAAACTAAGTTATTTAGTATTTTTCTTTCAATTGCTATGGGGAGCTGTCTGAACCCCATCAAGAGTGAAACTACATATAGATCTATACAAGAGGGAGGTTTAGGAATGATAAATCCTTTGGCATTTTATTATAGTATTTTTCTGTATTATAATGTACTTACACTTAGTATCCCTGATCATAAACCTTGAGAAAACTGGTGGAAGAATGGGTGGGGTCTGCAAGCAGGCTTGGTCACAGAATAAATGCAGAACACTATGAAGGACTCAGATTGTTCCAACATATGTCAAAACCATGTTCCAAAAGCTAATCACATGGAAGGTGCCATACCAAGCGGTGATGGTGAGTACTAGGCAGGGTATTTATGGCACTGTATTAATAGCTTTAGGTAAGGGGGTTTTGGTTATACCAGATTGTCCCATAATACACAATAAAATTGCACTGTCTCAATTGACTAATGAAAGAATGCCTGCTTTCATGTGGGACTTATTACAGCTAAATGTGAAAATAACAATAAACATAAGCAGGCCACAGGAAAGGTGCTTCAAGACCAAATTGCCAGCAGGAGTTAGAAACTCAAGAACATTTATTTTAGAATGTGACTATATGCGGAAATTTTGGGTGGTGGTAGTTAAAAATGGAACTTTAAGTTGTTTGGTGTCCTTACCTGTTCTGAATTGAATTTTGCAATGTATTCCCCAAAACAGAATCATTTCCACAAAGACACTCTTCAAGTTATTTTAGCCATATTGAAATATTACATTTGGCAGGCTCGTTTTAAATGGGTTTACAACAACAAGTAGTGTCTCCTGATATACTTTTGAAAAATGTGTGTATATCCTTGCATCATGTCTATCAGGCAGATAGTAGGAAAATGTCACTAAGTTAAAATTTTGTGGAAATCCTGTGATATGATGCTGTCTTTATATTAGTATGTGTTAAGGAGAGAGGTTTTCTATGAAATTGAATAGGGATTACTATTGCTGTATCACAGCATAAATGTATTATGATTTGTTTTGTATATAAAATGTGAAACTATTTGTACATAATTGCATATAAGATAAGGTTTTGTTTTTGAATTTTATTTCCCCTTTTCCCCAATAAAATTCCCCAACTCTTCTCATCTGGACAGGGGCTGGAAGATTAAAATAAAACTGCCACAGACCAATACAGGTGTAACTCATAACCAGCAAACTGCTTTCTGCTTTGATGACATTGAGATATTATGTTTTATTAAGGCCAAATAAAATCCTCCTGTAGTGGGTTGTAAATTCCATTATAGCAGTGCCTGCAACAACTATATTATGGCTTCTGGCTTGCACCTAGACTATGGATATGCCAGTTTATAATGTCCAGGTAGTCTTTGTGACCAACAAGGACATTTCTATAATCAATGCCAACGGGCAGCTCTGTAACCAGACAGATGGCCAAAACCAAGATATAATAGTGGGAATGCACAAGAAGTCAGTTCATTGAGTGACGTGCCTTTTCAAAATATAGTAGATCCTAGACCTGAGGAAAAACTGCATCTGAACATTTGGCTGAGAATGAAGTAAGAGATGAACCTCCTGTGCAGTTCCCTCATCTCCTCAACCACCATGCTGCACTCATCCCCAAGGCGTAACATCAGTAGTGCTTGTGAATGAACAAACTTCCAGGGTAATAACATATGAAGTAATGAATGTACAACAGGCAAACTCCCAGGAGGCATACCCCAGCTAAATAACAAGGTAATGGGACTAAAATGCCACCCTCACCTCCCCAGGAAGGGCAGATGAAAATGGTGACAGCCCCAGAGGTACTAGACTACAGAAACCAAGTATGGGAACAATGTTCAAAGAACGATGCCCTGGAACTTGAAAACAGTTAGATCTGTCAAGATAAATTCAAAAGTGGGTATTTAGAGTAATAAAATAAGGACTCAGAAGCATCTTCAGTAGCCTTTCCTAAAATGATTTTTATCGGATACAGAGGACTTACTTTCTGAGTCACCATCAGTAAAAGGAAAGGGACACGTTTCAAGCAAAAGGAAAACATGATTTTGTTAGAAAGTGTTGACCTGTCTTTAGTATATAATGCCCTCCAAAATGGACCTGTCATTGAAAACAGCTACATTAAATGCAGAGAGGGCCCTGCGTGCTAAAGCACATAACTACCTGCCTGCGCTTCCTTACAGACAGCTGCGCACTGGCGGTATTCACTACTGGCCACCACCTTCCACGACCCTCGCCCCCTGGTACACAGGACTCCACAGGGCAGCCAGGGGTGGGGTTCAGGTCCCAAGTGGGCATCCAATTGGATGCCCATTCTGGGCCAAAAGTAGATCCTTTGTGCTGAGAGGCACTGGTCCGGTGCATGATTGCCCCCACAGGCACCTGGACCCGCGCGCACATGCCTCAGTCATGGGCCATTGGTTGGTGGCCCCACCCACTCTCGTCACTGCAGGGCCACTACCAATACCAGCAACACAACCCCCATGCTCCTGTCTGCAGTGGCCCAACCCCGTCCTGGTACCCCTTCCGATGGCGACCACATGTGCCGCAGTCACCCCTACTAGCATGTCGGCCAGACAGTGAGCCCGCCAGCACCAACCCCCACGATGACACCACACATCTACCCTCTGGTCCCTGTACCTGTATGCCAGTACTGCCCAAGACAGCCAGTGGCACAGCCCTCCTCTCACCACCATGGCCGCCAGATGTCCTGATGCACACAGGGGCATGCAGCCGATGCACACCTGAGTATGTCAGATGGCCAATGGCTGTGGTGATGAGAGGAGGGCTGTGCTGCCAGCTGTCTTGGGAGCAGCACTGCCCAGTGTGTAAGGGCTGGGGGTCAGTGCCACAGGGGTGGGGACCACTGACACCAATGTGGGGCAGGGTGCCAGGTTTGGGTGGGAGGACCATGCACTGTTCTGGGTTGGGGTGGTGCTGTGTGGCATGGGGAGGGTTACAGTGCATGGATGGGGATGGGGTGAAGGGCGGTGTGTGTGTGGGGGTCCTCAGTCACTGGGACTGGAGCACCAGTGGGTGGTTGGAGGGTGTTACTTGTGTGAGACCCGGGGTATGGGGCTGTCATGTGAGCGGGGCTGACACACAGGTACTGGGGCTACTGCCATGGCTGTGTGGGCACTCCCTTTGTTGGCTGTCCTAGCCCTCCCCATCAGCCTGTGGGCTGTGGCAGTGGGGGCCATTTCCAGTCCTGCCACAACCAATGGGTGCAGTACCTGTGGGCACAGAGTGGGTTATGGTTGGGTTGGTTGCCATAACCTACACACCACTATGCACTCCTGTGAGCTGCACTCCATGCCTCTGTGAATGGTGCATAGTGCAGACTGCCCCCCCGCCTGCCCTGGTGCATTGCTGTCTGCATGGCTGGGGTTCAGCGCATACCTGCCGCAGAACCCATCTGTGAATGCTGAGCAGGGGTCCACAGGACCCTGCTCTGCAGCTTTCAGTCATAGTGATGCCAATGCACCAGGTTTACGTGGTGAGTTGAACTGTAGATTTAGTAGTTGCCGTATTGGTCCTTGCAAGAATAGATCCAGAAGCAAATGATTTGATACCTTTTAATGGACCAACATAGATGTAACAAGAACAAAGTGCTCTGGCTTTCGGACCAACCAGTCCTTCTTCAGAAGCTCATGGCAGTTGTTTGGAAAATACAATACCCTTAGCTAGATAATGCAGAAAAACAGAAAAAAATCCCCATTGGTTTAAAATACTCATTAAAAAAACAGATGATGTCAGACAAGTTTAACAGTACAATACTGCCCTCAGTCCGAATGAACATTGGGTTCCAGATGTTCCTGGTGCAAGAACATATAAGGGAATCCTACTGCACATAAATTTAATTGACATAAGATAACACTGCAGAAGCAGATAACTCCCAAATCAAGCCATGAGTGCCACAGTCAGTATAAGGATGTGATTACTGAAAAGCAACCCCACCCAGCTAAAGACAGACTGAGATAGTTATAGGGCTCATGAAATTACAATGTATGCATTAAAGACAAGAATTACCAATAAAGTTATCTAAAAACATCAGTGCTCACTGTGTGATGTGTAAAACCTAGCTGGACTTGCCACCCAGCTGTATTCTCAAAGCTAAATAAAAGGCCCAGAGATTACAAAACCTTGAACTCCCTTGAGGTTCCTCGACTAGAGTTTTTGCTTAACACTAATATTATCTATTTATATTTTAATTATCATGTATATAGTCCTGAGGTTTTGTAATCTCTTGGGCCTTTTATTTAGCTTGAGAATACAGCTGGGTGGCAAGTCCACTTAGGTTTTACACATCACACAGTGAGCACTGATGTTTTTTAGATAACTTTACTGGTAATTCTTGTCTTTAATGCATACATTGTAATTTCATGAGCCCTATAACTATCTCAGTCTGTCTTGCTGGGTGGGGGTGCCTTCAGTAATCACATCCTTATACTGACTGTGGCACTCATGGCTTGATTTGGGAGTTATCTGCTTCTGCAGTGTTATCTTATGTCAATTAAATTTATGTGCAGTAGGATTCCTTATATGTGTCTTGCACCAGGAACATCTGAACCCAAGGTTCATTCGGACTGAGGGCAGTATTGTACTGTTAAACTTGTCTGACATCATCTGTTTTTTAATGAGTATTTTAAACCAATGGGGATTTTTTTCTGTTTTCTCTGCATTATCTAGCTGTTATAAGTATTGTATTTTCCAAACAACTGCCATGAGCTTCTGAAGAAGGACTGGTTGGTCCAAGCTAGAGCACTTTGTTCTTGTTACATCTATGTTGGTCCATTAAAAGGTATCAATCATTTGCTTCTGGACCTGCTGAGTAGCGCCATGCATAGGGCCCAGATAGTGTTAAACATTTGAAACATAGATTAATAACTTTTATTGTTGCATTATTTGAAAAAGGATATTATTTTCTTTGGGATGTAAGATTTCATTCCTCTACTGACATTACTACAGCACAAAGAATGTGGACATGGTGGGGCACTTCATTCTGCATTATGGTCCACTGGAGTTGATTCCTGCTCAGGTGTAAGGATATTGGGCCCTATGCCTGAATGTGCAGAGTTCCTATGCATTGCATATCTGAGGCATGTACCCACCCTGCACCCCTTGTGCCCCCACATGGGAAGCAAGAAACTGGGCCTGCATCTTGTATGCACCTGATCCCCGGCAGTGCAGACAGCAATGTGCCAGAGGTGAGTGAAGAATGTGCCTGCACTATGCACCATTAACAAGGTGCATAGTGCAGCTCAGAGGGGTGTAGTGGTGGGAAGGTTATGGCAGCTGGGACCCTGCCATAACCCACTGAACACCCCCATGGACTGCACCTGCCAGTCAGTGGTGGACTGGGTAATGACCCAACTTGCTGTCCCAGGTAATTAGGCCAGTGGGAGGGCTTTGCAGCAGATCGGCAAGTGCCTGTACCCATCATCAGAGTGTCCTGTGGTGCCATCCACCCCTCAACATAGGCCTGCCACACATGGCAGCCCTGTCCTAAAGTCGCACATACCCCCACATACACACACACACATATGGGAACTCTGTCCCCAATATGGCACAGCATCCTCCCCTCACAAACACGTGGTTGTCCCATCCCCATTAGTGCCAATCAACCCCAACACAGGTGTGCCCCAGTCCCTGCAGTGCCAAGCATTCCCCACAACATGTATGCCCAGTGCCATCATGGAACACAAGTCATCCCACCCAGCACACCGGTGGTGCCCCGGCCACACATACCTGACCCCAGTACCCCAGCACATTCATTGGTGGACAATGGGTCCCCTCCTTGTGGCACTGACAACACCACTCATCTCCGTACCTACATGCCAGTACCGTGGCTATTGCCGATGAGTGGCGCAGCGCCTCCACACACACCTCGGCCACCCGCCATCTGACTGATGCCAGGAGTGCACTGCATGTTCTGTGCTGGGAGGGTGGTCACTGACAGTATTGGGGACAGGGTCCTTGTGGTGTGAGTGTGGGAGGGTTGCATACAGTACCATGGGGACAGGGTACGATGTGTGGCGGGGTGGGGGGTTTGCATCTGACACTGGATGGGGTTGAGGCACTGCTGCCTGTGTGTGTGGGGGGGTCTCTGGCATGGGGTGGGGTTTCTGCTGGAGGGGGGCGAGGCTGTTGGGGTGGGTCTTGTGCAGGGGACCGCTGGACAGTGTGGCATGGCCGTGTGGGTCTGGGTGCCTTCGGTGCTATTCTCACACCCGGACCCATGCCTTTCCCCACAAGGGATCCACCCTTGACCTGGACAGAATCTGATTGGATGCCTGCAAGGGTCGGCTACTCCACCTCTGGCCGCCCTTCATGGTCCTGTGTGCTGGGGAGGGAAGGGATGCAGACAGATGGTGGTTTGTGAATATCGGCCTGTGTGTAACTGTTCATGAGTGCTTTCCACCCATTGGTGCATAGGCACTTTTATTTACATCCCCAGTGTATCTGGAGTGCAGCTAGTAGACATTATCCCAGGTCGAGCCTTGGTATTGTTTAACTTTTATCACATTTGTTTACTTTGTACATACTGTCCACAGACTAAAGCTTTCATGCGGACCTGTGGTTGTTGAAACATGTGCAACCATTTTTGTTTTTAACAAAATTGATTACCCTTGGATGATTTTAATATTTGCCTTTATGACAGAAATTGAGGTCTGCACAATCCAAGCTGTATTGTTACTCTAATTTTTTAAATCGCTAGTTTCCTTTTCCCATTATCAGGATATGTATCAATGCCGCACCAACAGGGAGGTCATACTTGCTTTAAAGATCTACTCATAAAGATTATTTTTTTCAATATCTTAAGGCTTTAGAGTATAATATTTAGATGTTAAGGTGGCAGAAACCTCAGACCATAATATTTTAATAGGGGACTTATCAATAGGACAGGGATCCAAGATTGGGAAAGGATTTGGGGAAACAGAATATTTCCATGTTAAATGAAAATGATGTTCTGGAATCCTGGTTAGACATACATGCAGCAAGAAGATCCACTAAATGGATATATTGTATGCCTCTTAAGTGTCTTGGTGGATAGATTCTAAGCTAGATTTTAAGCAGTTTTTCTCAATACAGACTAGTCAGTATTTTAAATATTTAGAGCTGAGGTCACAATTGAAAACTTAAATGGGAACTATTTGGAGGGTGGGATATACACAGAACAAATAAAAGAAGTCCAAACACAAATGAAACTCTTTCAATATGATATAGGATGTACTTTATAGGCAGAATTGCTGTATGGGACCCAAGGGAGAAAAGGGTTTGGATATATTTCAGGTCATACAGACAGAATGTGAAACAGGGTTTTCCTCTGGTCCTATAGATAAGGATGGCATTCCTGAAATGAAACACAAGGTACAGTATGTTAAATATCACAGAACAGTACTTGTGTAGTATGTTCGGTAAGTTTGCCTGTCAGACAAAATCTCTGCCAGACTTCTTGGAACAGATTGCAGTTCCCTCCTTGGAAGCCGTCACGTGGTCTCTGGTTAACAGGCTTAATTTTGGCAATGGAGGTACTGTAAGAAAGGCTATAACAGGCAAGGCAGACGGGACTGCTCTGGACCAGATCGCCTATCCATAGAATTTTTAAAGAAGTTTCCAGATGAATTATGTAATGATTTAGCTGAGGTTTACAATAAATGTTATGTTTCTAAGCATTTAGGCAAACTGACATAGGCTACTTTGATTTTTTATTTAAGAAAGGTGATGCTTCAGAATTAAAAAAAATGGAGATCTATTAGTCTACAAAACACTGATATTAAAATATTATCTACAGTTCTCCAGAAAAGGTTGGGGCTGACAGCTGAACTACTTATTTGGAGGTTTTGGCGTGGAATCCTGGATGAGGAATACAGGATAATTTAATTACCATTATAGAGATTATTGAGAGAGGTTCCATGGTGGTGCAGTGGAATTTGTCTTGCCCTTGACTAGGAAAAAGCTTTTAATTTAGTTTTACATGGTTATTTATTTCAGGTACTGAAAACATATGGGATCCCAGAGGTATTTATAGGATGGCTAAGAAAGCTATATAAGGATGCTACCTTGAAACATCAAATTAATGGGGATTGTGGAAATATGATATTTGTGAAAAGGGCGTCAATCAAGGATGCCCTTAAGTTCATTATTATACATTTCTAGTTGGACCCTTTGTTAAAGAAATCGCAGGACACTAGTGATATAAAGGCGATATGGTTAAGTATAGAAATGGAGCCAGTAGAAATACTGGCTTATGCAGATGACAATTATTTATTTATTTATTTATTTCAAAAGTTTTACCAGGAAAGTCATGCTGAGCTGCTATCAGCCCATTTCCAGATGTGTCCTTTGGGGAAAGCAGAAGAGAGGAGAGGAGAAAAGAACAGGTACAACACATGATGTATAAAATAATACTATAAAATGGAAATAAGATATCAAAATATACAAATTCAAGAATGCTTAAAGAATAAATTGCCAAAGAGTAAATTACCATACAGTAAAATTGTAGAATGGGCAATCAGTATATATATATATCTATATAAGTTGCAAAACTTCATTAATGCTCTAGTTAGAGTCAGTGACAGAAGTTGGAAATTAGGCATTAGGTTTCCAATCTCTACCCTTCCACCTCCCAAATCAGGCAGGAGAGCAGTTGGGTGTGCCTTGGGCTTCCTAAGCATAACACTCACCCCATTCCATCTGTAAATAAAATCAGATGTGTAGACTTTATGAGAATGAGGTAAGCGTTAGGCTTGAGAAGCTCAAGGCACCCACACCTGCTCTCCTGCATGGTTTGGGAGGGTGGGTCTTAGGTTGGAAACTCTAATGCCTCATTTCAACTTTTGTCACTTTGACCCTAACTGGAGCATTAATGGAATTTTTACAACTTATGTCCTACTCTTGAGATAGTATAGTGGTATCCTTATTTTACTGTGGGAGCGTAGGGTCTATATATATATATATATATATATATATATATATATATATATATATATATTTACTGTATGTGTAGTTGGTCCCTGTGCTTCCATTTATAGGACAAAAGTCACCAAATTGTCAGCATAGCTACTACATTATGTAGCCGGTACAAAAGTTTTGAATCCCTACCAAAATGTAATTCTGTACAACTGCAATGCCATTCTGCACTACAGGTGCAAAAACAGATTTTGGCAGGATTTGAAACATGACAGCCATGACATACATGAGGTGGGTAATAAGAAGTCTATGTTGGAAATCTGTGGTCAAAATATTTTAAATTTCTATAGTTACAAGTATGCATGCCAAAATTGCAATAAATGGTCATATCTTTTGCATAGCATTTGAGTGTGCTGTACTTGTTTTGCAGACTCATTCTGTCCCTGGAAGATATGCATGCATATTGTGTGCAGTGGGGTGCATACTGCATACTGGTATAGGAGCATACTGCATGCTGTGACTGGACACTGCCAACTGTCGCTCCACAGTACCTGCTGAGGTGCATACTGACTGCTGTTGGTAGGTGCAGGTTACAGCAAGAGCACTTACATTAAGCTTTATTATCCATCTCATCATCATGTTTATTTAGAGGACCCTGTTGTTATGACACCCTCCTTGGCACCTATAGTGAGCTTCATGGAATAGCATCCAGGCTACAACCACCTAATCAGTGAACTCACACAGTCCTATAATAAATAAATAAATAAATAATAGAGAGCTCAATGGGTGTTGTGCACTCCATGGGGTAAACATTTGACAGAACCATATGGTTTGGTGGGGGAAGGAGTTAGAGCCCCCTTTTACACACATGTGGAAAGTCAAAGTGATTCTTCCAAATGTCCTTTCAAAACCTGACCCCAATGGACACATTCATCTTCCAGTGGTGAGACATCCTGCTTATGTATTTTAAATACAAAATGAGGTCTGGTGTTTAAAGACCTTTGCATTGAAAAATAGAACAGAGAAACATAGAAACATGGAAGTTGATGGCAGATAAGGACCGTAAGGCCCATCCAGTCTGCCCATTTCTTTTTCTACCTTATAAATGTGCCATCGGCCTTTGCTCTGTCAGTGGCCTATCTATTCATAGTCATTTGTATTGCTCCCTTATGCCTATCCCATGCCTGTTTGAAGCCCTGCACTGTATTAATAGCCACCACTTCCTGTGGTAAGCCATTCCATGCATCCACCACCCTTTCCTGTGAAAAGAATTTCCTCACATTCCCCTTAATCGGCCCCCTAATCTCATGCTGTGTCCTCTTGTCCTGCTATTTTTCTTATATTTAAACATGTTAGACTCTTTCACCTTGTTAATGCCCTTAAGGTGTTTGAATGCCTCGATCATATCACCTCTCTCCCTCCTTTGCTCAAGGGTATACATATTGAGCTCTGTCAATCTGTCCTCATATGTCTTCTGATGCAGTCCCTGCACCATTTTGGTTGTCCTTCTCTGGACTGCCTCAATTTGTTAATGTCCTTGTGAAGGTGTGGCTCCAATACTGCACGCATACTCCAGATGGGGCCTAACCAGTGTCTTGTAAAGAGGGATTATTACCTCCCTCTCACGACTTGTGATACCCCACTAATACACCCTAACACCCCTTAGCCTTACCTAGTGCTTTAGAGGTCTGCTTGGATGATTTCAGGTCATCAGTGATGATGATGCCCAAGTCTCTTTCTTCCTTTGTGACTGCTAGCAACTCCCTCCCAGCCTATAGGTGGCTTGGTTTCTCTTCCCTATGTGCATGATTTTGCACTTCTTTGCATTAAATTTAGTTGCCACTCTTCTGACCATTTTGCTAGTTTATCCAGATCTCTTCTCATTCTGCCCACCCCATCTGGATCATCTACTCTGTTGCAGACCTTGGTGTCATCTGCAAACAGACAAGCCTTACACTCTAGTCCATCTGCAAGGTCACTAATGAAGATGTTGAAGAGGACTGGCCCCAGGACTGATCCCTGAGGTACCCCACTTGTGACTTGCATCTCTTCTGACTGTATACCATTTACCACCACTCTCTGTTTTCTGTCCGTCAACCAGTTTGCCATCCAGTTGACCAACTTCTGACCCACCCGAGCCTACCCAGCTTATTTATCAATCTTCTATGTGAAACAGTGTCAAAGCTTTGCTGAAGTCAAGATAGGTGACATCAACTGCTCCCTTGGTCCACCACTCTGGTTACCCAGTCAAAGAAATCTATGAGATTAGTTTGACAGGACCTTCCTTTGTAAACCCATGCTGTCTTGGATCCTGTGCCCTACGGATTCCAGGTGTTGCACTATCCTTTCCTTAAGGAGTGCCTCCATAATCTTGCCCACTACTGAGGTAAGACTGACTGGTCTGTAGTTCCCTGCCTCCTCCCTGCTACCACTCTTGTGGAGCGGGATCACATGAGCCCTTCTCCAGTCTTCTGGGACCTCTCCTGTGCTCAGAGACTCACTAAACAGTTCTGCTAATGGCTCTGCTAGTTCCACCTTTAGCTCCTTAAGTACCCTGGGATGTATGCCATCAGGTCCCATTGCCTTATCCACCCTGAGCTTAGCAAACTCTTGTAGGACCCTTTCTTTGTGAAGGGAGTAGTGCTCACCTCCTCCCCTGTGTCCATGATGCTGAGCTGTGGGCCCTGCCCTACCTTCTCTTCAGTAAATACTGAGCAAAAGTATCTATTTAGGATAGATGCCTTTACAGGGTCCTCCTCCTCACATGCTCCCTTTTCTCCATTAAGCTTAGCAATACCCCTCTGGACTTTCTCCTTTCACTAATGTATCTATAGAAAGTCTTGTCACCTTCTTTTATTGTTTGTGCTAGTGTTTCCTCAGTTTGGGACTTTGCCTGTCTTACTGCCTTCCTGCTTCCCTTAGGGCAGTTTGGTATGCCTCCCTATCTTCATCCCGCTGTGTTTCCTTATATTTCCTGAAGGCCAGCCTTTGGCTCTGACCTTTTCTGCTACTGTATTTGAGAACCAAAGTGGTTTCCTTCTTCTTTTGCACTTCCTTTTCTGTCTAACACAATGAGATGTTGCTTCAAGTATTGCATCCTTAATGCTTGCCCACTTTGCCTGTACCCTCACCTGTGTTTCTTTTGCCAGGGCTAGCTTAACTCTGTTGGCCATCTTATGAAAGTCAGCTCCTCTGAAGTCCCATATTTTTGCCTTGGAATGGGATGATTTAGATGTAGTAGCCAAATTGAACCATACCATGTGATGATCACTGGCCCCAGGTGACCTTCTACCTGGAGATCTGTGATCCCTTCCCTGTTAGTCAGTACTAGATCTAGGATAGCCCTGTCTCTTGTGGGTTGCTGTACGAGAAGTACCTGATGCCTTATATAACCCCTTTTTCCCACCCTATAGTAGCATTATAATATGCCCAGCAGCAGCAGAACTGCTTCTGGTCTCTAATGCATCTACCTGCCATGAGGACTATGTGGAATTCAAGGCACTGGGCACTAGGAGGATGTGCCTGCACAGTTCCAAAATACAAAATTTCATTTGAACTGTACTTTCTACCCAGCACAGTTGCAACTGGCTTCCAGGGAGATAAAAGAATGCAAGAAAAGAATCTTGCAGTGTATGACTGCCTGTGTTGTGTTGTGGTGTGTATGTGGGGGGCAGCCTACTGCACTGCATAACTCCACCCCTTGCAATGAAAAAAACCAGCAACAGAAATGACACCCACATCTTTTGCAGAGAGAGCAGCAAAGAGAGGTTCGAATGCTCAATGTGTTGTTGTGCAGCTCTGATACTGCAGTGCCCATGTATAGCCTGAAGCTCAGATATAGTGGTGCTGTTGTGTGCCATGAAGATGGAAGGCTTGGTAGCCACTTTACAGATAGGAGATGTCCAGTTTTGGCCATGGCCAAGAATGGCATAGCTAGGGGTGAAGGCGGCAAACTGTCACAACCAAGGGAAATGATGAAAATAAATTAAGGGAAGAAAAGAAAGAAAGAAAGAAAGAAAGAAAGAAAGAAAGAAAGAAAGAAAGAAAGAAAGATCGGATTTTGGGAGTCAGTTTTTAAATGGCATACTTATTCTATTGAAAATATACCACAGGTTCCAAAACGAAATCAGACTGGAAGTTGCAAAATGTAAATGTGCAACCAGATACATAAGAGCCCCAAGATCTATCTCAGAGCATGGTTCAGCAACGGCCAGGAGTGATACAGCAATACCATGCTACTGATGTACAAGTTCAACTGATAAAAGGATAGCTTGGGAAGGGCCTATCATTGAAATTAGTAGTGCCAGTGAACAGGCAGCATCAGCAACAATACCATGTCGGAGCACCAAATCTCTAATGGGGTCACTAGAGTCCAATCTTTCTCTGCCTGGTCCCCATCTCTCCTCTCTCTCTCTGGGTTGATAGAGAGTTTCCACCAAGATGAAGCCCAGTTCTGGTGAAATTACCTCCTACAGGTCCAGGGTGCTCAGGGCAGAGCTTTGGAACCAGGGGACTGACATAGGGAGGGGGAGGTGAGAGAGTCTGTCTGCCTGTCCGTTTGAGGGCTGAGAAGTGTGTGAGGTTCTTTGGATACAAACAGTGCCAGAAAATTGCTGTCCAGGAGAGAGAAGGATGGGACTTTTAGGTGAACCTCCCCACTGAAATACATTGAACTGCATTTACCTTAGTTTCTCATAGTACAGTCGCCAGTTTCAGCAGCAAGACGTGTCTTCGATCGTTGAGTGGGTCTTGATTCTGGTATCTGTTTAGGTGAGTGAGGGTGTGTGGGGTGTACTGGGGATGTGGGGTGGTGGGTGCCGAGTGGGAGGTGGGGGCTGATCATTGAAGGACCTTTTTACAGGTTTTAACAAAAAATCAAAGAACCATTTTCTTTTTTCAGATGTGCCTGCAGTGATAGGGTGGGTGTGCCACTAGACACCAGGGAACGAAAGCTGGATTCATCCTCAGTGTAGTTATAGTTTTCATAATACTTCAAAACTTTTTATAGCTAGTTTTATAATTAATGATGCAAGTGCAGTGCTTACCTGGCACCTCGGAGCCCCAACTAGCATTGTGTGCCTGCTCTCTCTGGCTCAGAGAACGTGAACTCTATGGTGGGGATTAGAGGAGTGTAGCTGGATAACAGAGCAAGATTTCTTTGGTGCCTCCAGCACAGAAGAAAACAGCTCCTGTCGTACACATAGTAGTCTCTGCTGCTAATGGACCGAGCAAGGATTCCATGCCAACTGCAACAATAGAACTGTACTACAAGCATGATCACACCAGAGGAGGGGCACACATTAACTGTTTAAGGCCAGGAGTCCTTTATAAAATAAAGATTTGTGAACTGTGCCTCTATTTATTTTCTCTTGTATGTCCTACGTGTTGTTGAGCAGCTGAAATTCCTTGCTGTTCTGCTTTGTTGTCTCCACTGCTGCTCAGTTCTTTCGGCTTTGTGCTGGTAAGGACCAGCTTTCAGTTGTTGTTTTTGCAGGGTAAAGACCAGCTTCAGTTTTCAGCTTTGTGTGGGATAAAACAAAAAGGAGTGACCACAGGCTCAGTTAACAGGCAACTCACAACTCACATTGCAGTTGACAGCATGAGTTCCAGCTGCAGTTGCAGAAGTCAAGAAAATCCCGCTATTCTCATACAGAGAATGCGGTGAAGGGCTGTTGTCGCTAAGCTGGGCACCTGAGATTTTAGGTGCCCAGACAAAGTATTTCTGGCTCTTAGTATGAAAACAAACATCAGAATCTAGCTAAACAGTATCAATTTAGCTAGGTTCTGGTGTTTGATTTTAAAATGACAACATTTTTAAGTGTTTTCCACGCTTTTTAGTTAATGGAAAAAACATGATAGTGGCATACGAAAAGGAATTATTCACTCACAAAAAGGAACAGATCTCGTAAGAAAGAAACCATTTTTGTGAGATCAATCCTTTGTCGAACTTTCTCCCTCTATCCTAGAAAGTGATCTTTTCATTGAAAACAATGAGAACTTAAAATTGATTAAGTTTGCAACAGATTAATATTTTTCACCAAATAAATGCATGGCAGTTCTGTTACCCAAGTTGTATCTACCATAGAAATATCATACCAAAATTCCACACCTTCTGGATGTAAGGTGATAAGGGAAAAACTGCAAAAATTTGCGACTTTTTAAGGTTTTGCGTTATTCGATCTCAGAATTCGTACATGCAACCGAACAAAACTTGCCACATCAAGAGATCTGCCCCACGGGACAGTGCATATAAAATTGTATGCAAATCCATTCTTTCAGTTTCAAAGTTATTAAAGTGCAAAATTTGAGGTTTAACATTAAACAGGCACCTCAAGAGGCATGACTGTGCCTATATATATACACATACATATATATAAATATAGAGAGAGAGGAGAGAGAGAGAGAGAGAGAGAGAGAGAGAGAGAGAGAAATTAGACATATTTGTCTATACCATGTTGGATCCATAGAAGTGGCTTTTTCAGAAACTGGGAAAAAGTGTACCTAGACCTAAACCCGGTCAGGACACAGTGACACTAATCACAGGGCCAATAGTGAGTAGATTGACCATGGCCACTCAATTAAATATTTTGGGAATCAAGTTTGGAAAAGGGGATATGGGTCATATAATTTGGGAACTACAATTAACTAAAGATGTAATAAATAATAATGTAATGAAATATCTCTGGTTGTTGCCTGGCGTGGTACTCGTGTACCTATATTATGACTACTGTGACCTACCTATTACCAAGCTTGTACCACCAGTGAATTCCTGTAACACTGGTTGCTTTCTAATCTAAGCGTTATGTACCATACTGTTTTGTTTGCTGTGATGTATTGCTCTCTTGATTGAGGCGCTTTGTAAATGAGTCTTTGACTCAAAGGTCTGTAAACCGATGATCTAATAAATAAATAAATAAAGAGGAAGCTAATATATAATTATGGAAGAAGTAGACATTATTTAGATAGAAAAGTGTATTTTATTAAAGTGTTACTGTTATCATAGAATCATGCCAGCAGAAAAGGACTATTCGACCCATCGAGTTTTGCCAAGATAGCCCCCTAAGCCTTTTACCTCCCACCCGCTACCCTCTCTCACCTCCCTTCCTAGTCCCATGTAGTTATCCCATGCTCTTTTTAAATTTCTCCACTGACTCCACCTCCACCACCTACTCCAGTAACCTGTTCCATGGTTGCACAACCCTGTCTGAGAGTAACACTCCATCAAGTCCCTTTAAATCTGCCCTCCAGCTTAAATGCATGACCTCTGGTGGTTTTGTTTTCACTCAGTCTGAAGCTGCTACCTCCTTAACCTTATTTATTCCCATCATGTGTTTGAAGGTTTCACCATGTCCCCCATCCCATCTCATCTCCAGCGATAAAGACCAAGCTCCTCCAGCATCTCCCTATATGGTTTCTCCTGCATCCCTGGATCATCTTGGTCACCCTTCCTGTACTCTTTCCAGCCTATCCTTGTCACCCTGTAAATGGGGCCTCCAGAATTGAACTCCATACTCCAGCTGTGGTCTGACCAATGTTTTGTATAGTGGCATAATCACCTCCCACCTCCTACTAGTGAAGCACCTCCAAATGCATGCCAACACTCATGTTGCTTTCCCAGCTGCTTAATCACTGACTCCTAACCTTTATTGTGTCTACGATCCAAATCCCCAGGTCCTTTTCTTGTTCGATGACCTGCAGTGTTTCCCCCTGAAGCAGTAAGTGGCCTCAGGCTATTCCATCCTATGTGCATTATTTTGCACTTTTTGCATTAATTGCAATTGCCACTTTTCTGCCCTCCTCCAGCCTGGCTAGATCCTGCCTCATCCTCCCACCCCACCCTGGAGCATTCACTCTGTTATATATCTTTGTGTCATCCGTGAACAAACACACCAACCCATTTGACCCTCCGCTAAGTCCCTTTCATACACATTAAACAAGATGGGCCCCAACACCAACCCCTGTGGTACCCCACTTATCACCCATGGTTCCCTGGAGTGCTTCCCATTGACCACCACTCTCTGGGTCCTCCCACCCAGCCAATCCTCCACCCACTTTATAAGCCTAGTTCCCACACCCAGACTGCTCAACTAGCTTACCAATCTTCTATGGGGGACGAGTCGAATGCCTTCCTGAAATCCAGATAGGCCACATCCACTGCTCCCCTGGATCATATACCTCCATAACCCCTAGAAGAATTCAATCATTTTAGTCTCACAAAACCTACCACCTCAGAACCCATGTTGGTTGTCATCAATCAGACCCGTCTCCTCTAGGTACCCTACCAGTCTCTCCTTTATGTTTCCATCAGCTTGCTTACAACCAAGGTGAGACTGACTGGGTGGCAGCTGCAGCTCATCCTTTCTCCTGCCCTTGTATGGTGATACCACCTCTGTCTTTTCCCAGTCTCCCAGGTCCCTCCCATTTCCAGGGATCGATTAAACAGCTTGGCCAGAGGTTCTGCCAGATCCATCCTTAGCTCCCAAAGCACCCTTGGGTGTACTTGGTCAGGTCCCATAGCCTTGTCTGTTTTATTTTTCCCATCTCCTCCAACACCCTCACCACTGTGAAGGGACTTGTGTCCACCTCCTTGCCCTCCCTCCCCTTTTACTCCATACAAGCCCTTTCCTTCCTTCTTGGTTGTGATAATGGATATAAAAGTATTCATTTGGAGGTTGCCTTCTCCTTGTCTCCTACAGCTACAGTATTTTACCCCCTAAGTTTTGGAATCCCCTGTCTGTTTTTCCCTTATCACTAACAGACCTATAGAATCTTTTGTCTACCCATTTCACCTCCTAGATATTTTCTCCTCTGTGCTTGCTTTTGCCTTCCTAATTGTTCTTCCCTGAGTTTGTCCTTATAAACCTCCCTTTTCTCTAACCCTGTGATCTTTTGTAGGCCTTAAGGCCTTTCTCTTCCCTTGTCAGCCTCCTAACCCCTGACATGAACCACAGGGGTTTCTTCCCTTCTTTGCGTTAGCTGAGTCTCCTGACATTGCTCTGTGGCCTTGAGAATTCCATCCTTAATTGATTCCCACAGCTGCTCTACCTCCTCCAGCTCTTGGATCCCTGCAAGCTTTCTCCTTAAGATGACCCTTATCTTCTCAAAATTTGCCCTCCTGAAGTCGAGCACCCTGGTGGTTGACCTGCCTGATTCTGCCCCTGCCTGGATAGAGAACCTGACCATCCGATGATCACTGTCCCCAAGTTTTCCCCAACTTCAACCTCCCCACTCTGTTTCCATTTGTTAAAATGACATCTAGTGTAGCCTCCCCAAGTAGGTTCTTTAACTAGCTGACTTAGGAGAGCATCTTGCAGGGATTCCAATAAGCCCCTGCTCTTTTCTGTGCGGCTGATGGAATTTGCAAGTCCCCACCACTAGGATTTCCCTTTCCTAGCCTTTTCCTGTATATCCCTAGCCAGTTCCCAATCCACTTCCTCTCCTGATGTGGTGACCTATAGACCACCCCTATCCTTACTGTCCCCCTTCTTACTACCCAATGTAACCCAAAGGATCTCAGAGGAGCCCTTTCTCCCTACCTTCCACCGCAACTATCCCCCTGCACATATACAGTGCTATGCCCCTTTTTACCCTGTCTATCCTTCCTAAAAGATTGTACCCTTGTAGTTTCAACCTCCCAGCTATGGCCCTCCATTCTCCATGTTTCTGTTATTGCAATTAGGTCCGGTCTCCTACCCCCACCACCTCCAAGTCTGCCATTTTATTCCCTAGGCTCCTGGTGTTAGCTAGAATTCTCGTCCAACACCCCTGCCCTTATAATACCCTTTTCTCATGCTGTCCCTTATGTCTCGCATTGGGAGAGTGCAGGCTGGGTTGTCACTGCTAGGCCAAGGCTCCTCCACCCCCAATCGCCCCCCCTTCTAGTTTACATTCCATCACCCTCAACCTCTTGTCAAATGTACCCCTGCAGTTTTGCTCTTAGTAATCTAGCCCCACATCACTTATGTGTAGCCTGTCCCTTGCATACAGGTGTTCATCCACCCATGTATCCACCCAGTCTCCCAGACATGTGAAGCCCTCCTCCCCACACCACTGCCTTAGCCAGAGATTAAAATCATTTACCCTGAGTTGCCTGACCATGCTAACACAATGCACTGGCAGGACTTCTGAAGAGCCAGGAGCTGACCAATCCTTACAGCCCTCCACCAACTCCCTGAATCTCCTTTGAACTACCTCCACCTCTTCTCCCACTAAATCATTTGTGCCTAGATGTACTATTAGGTGCAGCTTACCTCCCACTAGATTGACACAGTCTTTTATCATGGGGAGCACCCTTCTAGCCGCCATTCCATCCAAAAACTGACCTCCACTTAAAAGCTACTTCCTCCTTTGCCACTGAATCCCTTAATGACTGAATCCCGTATACAACCACTGTCCCAGACCTTTCTGCCCTCAGGCTTTCCTCTTTTCCATTGACCTGCCCATTCATGCACCCTCCTTACAGCGTAGGCACCTTCCCTTGCACTCTGTTCTCTCCAGTTTGATCTCCCTGCCCCTTTTCCTCATCCCCCTTTCTCTGGTACTGGCTACCCTCCCTGTCTCCCTTGGACTAGCCTCCCTATCTGGATCCCAGCTCCTGCCCTCCCTCCCCATTGTCTACCCTTTTCCAAGCTCCTCCTGCTCCTCTCTCATGTTGCATATTCTCCTCTACCCCCGTGACCCTGCTACTTCTTTGTGTGCTACCTATGCTTGTCCTCCCCCTCGTTGTCCCTACTTTCCTTCATGTGCACCCGTCTCAGTTCACCTTCCTGGCTTGGCCCTCCAGTGCTCATTGCTCCCCTTCCTCTCACTCCTTCCTTGTCCCTCAACCTCGTCAGCAGCCAGTACCCATTTGACTCCACTGTATAGCTCCTGTAAGTACAATTTCCTCAGATCCCTTCTGTCCATAGTCTCTTTGTCCTCTTCCAGCTCCGGGCCTCCCGGTCCTCTTCCCCATCTTGTTCCTCCCTCCTCCCTCCGCCCTCTCAGTCCTTTTCCCCTCCATCCCCCATCCACTCCCTTCCTGTTCCTCCTCTCAAGATCCACCTTCAACCTCATTAGTTCAGCCTCCATCTTCCTTAGTTTTTGACAGATAGGGGCATTCCCCTAGCTTCCACAGAGTGTTCATGAAAACAGTAGCCCCACAACCATTACAGTAACTATGCTCCCCTCTTGTATCCCTTGTTGCCTTTCATTGCCTGGTAATTATAATTATCACTTCATCCCCTCCAAGGTGGCACTGGCTACTGTTGCCCTGTTCCCTGCTAGCCCCATCTGCTATGGTCCCAACCCCTGGTCCAAGCCGGTTCCTTCCTAGCTCTCCACATTTTTTCTTCTTTGCCCTGCCCCCTTCCTGATTAACACACAATCAGCCAGTCAGCCAAAAGCCCTTTCAGACAAGATTAAAACCCTCCCTTCCCTTGCACAGTCAGCCTAGGCGCTTCCTGAAAAGCACTGATCTCTCCCTGTCCTCTTTCCAGTTAACTTTCTGGTCGCCAAGAGCCCTCTCAAAACAAGCAGAAACTGCCCCTTCAGTAAACTAAGTAACAGTTTAGAGCACTTCCAAAATGCAAGCAGAAACTGCCCCTCAGTTAGTTAGATGACAGGTAAACATAAATATTTCAAACAAGTAGAAATTTCCCTTTCAGTAACTAGGTGACAGGCAATTGTAAATATTTCAAACAAGCAGAGACTGCCCTTCAGTATAGCCCAGAAAGCAAGGCACCATAAATATATCAAAGGACTGATAACCATAAAAATGTCCCCCTTTTGGCCAGCTTTTTGTTCATGTAATCAACCCTTCCCCCAGCCCAGTTTTGTTCAAGTGATCAGCCCTTTTCTGCTGACTTGAGTGGTCCTTACTAGCAACCAATGAGGGTCCTTCCTGGTGTTGTTCCTGCCCTCCGTGGGCATTTAGTAAGCGATCAGGGCTGGGGTGGGTGGTCGGGACCAGGGTAGATGGGTGGGAAAAAATACACTCTCACAGATGCCACCTGATCCCTTCTCTCGGCTGAAAGCCACCGCTGGATTCACCTCCACTGTTGTGGCCTAAAATGCCACCGCCAGTCCCCAGTTCCCTTTCTGTGGCCAAAATGCCACCTCTGGTCCACCTCCTTATGTCCAGAGAAAAGCCACGCTGGTCTTTTCTATCTCTTCTGGGGCTGCCTTTTAAAGCCTAGATGGCTTTGTCCTTACGTGCCCTTGCCCCGATTGGTGCTCTGGCCCTCACTGCTGATTGGAGCCATCAGCCTTTCCCTGCTGCTGGATTGGTTGCTGCTGGAGCCAGTCTCTCTCCACTGATGCCGCTGCTGGTCCCATCTCTGTGGCTGAAAAGCCGCGCTGGATTCATCTCCTCTGTTGTGACCAAAAGTGCCGCTGCCGGTCCCGGTTTTCCTCTGCTGCTGAAAATGCGCTGCTGGTCCACCTCCTTGTGGCCAGAAAAAGCGCTGCTGGTCTTTATCACTGCTTTGGTTATCACTGTTTTATATATCAGTTATGCATACTACCACTAGAAGATATGGAAACTAGGATATACAGTTTGTTTCTTCAAGCATTATGGGGAATAGGCTAAACCCAGTTAAAAGAAATACAACCTATTTACCAATTGCTAAATGGGGTCTGAACATGATCAACCCTGTCCTTTTCTTTTCAGCAATATTGAACCAGTTTTGAGAAGTACAAGTAAATAGTGGGTGCTGTGGGTTAGGAGTGGTTTAAACCTTATTTGCTTAAATGGCAACAAAGGGCCACATAGGATACCAAAAGTACAGTACAAGTCACATTAAACTGTTCCTCCAATGAGTTGTTTTAGCATTTCTGACTGAGTTGCATAAGTGTTGTTGGATCCAATACAAAGCCCTGTACATACTCTTTATTTATTTATTTAGTTTTTGTTAACCGGGCAGATGCACTAGCCGTTAAATGACTATTTTCAGGCACGACCCAGGAGAGTACAAACAAAGGAGAACAGCTGAACAACAGCAACATGGGTACAATAATGCAAATAGAGGAACAGTACAGCAGTGCTACAAAATACAATGGGTAGAAACAACAAAAATAATGGCAAGCATTATACAGATAAAGGCAGTATGATATATAATAAGTGCAGAAACCATGGACCTGACCTGTGGAGTGAAAAGGTTAATAAGATAGTAAGGTTATATAGAGAAATGTGAGGAATGTTCAAATATAACAAGAAAGACTGACAGAAGGAAGGTCAGGGGTGGTAATTAGCAAAACAACAGTGGATGGTCAGCAACAAGGTTCAAGAAGGAAGAGAGCTAGTAGTCAAGTTATTTACAAGAGAAGGAAAAATATGGTGAGGGGAAAAGGAGACAGTCTTGGAGCTGGATTAGAGCAGGGGTGAGCGTTACTGGTAAGTCTCAGGAGCTTCAGGTTGGGTCAAAGCATCTTAAGAGTTAAAACTCAGTTTTGCATGGCATTGTGGCTGGACTGCTGATTCAATCCAAATGAGTTGCAAAACATTTACAAACATTGCTCTTAGACTGGTCAAGCATTAAAAAACAATGCAATATGAGTTGCCAATGCATTGGCAACTGTAAAAAGCTAATGCTAATCCCATTCATTGGCAGAACAGTTTAATCGACTTGTACTGTAGGTAGATTAAAGACTCTGCAAACAAAGTTCTGAGCATGACTAGTAGGAAACTGCTCTATAATTATGTGTTGGATTTGGCTTTTCTGGCTGAAGTTGGTTTTAAGGATTGTCCCACGGAACAGGAAGGTACCACTGTTTTACAACTAACAGGAAAAACAAATCCTAATGCAAATGTGAGATATAGTCTGGCTATGCTGTCACGGGAGATAAGGTGTGTGTGACTTCCACAAGCGTAAGAGTCAGGACAAAATATAATGCCCATGTGAAGGGTGTCAGGGCACTTAGGAACACTGAGACATTTTCTGCCTCAGTGCCCTTTGAACAGGTATTCTAGAACAGATTGGGAACAGAATGGGATATCTGTTTTGCTTCTTTGACCTGTGATATGGTGGTGTTGGGTTTATATACTGGTCAATTGAGTGCTTTTGAACATAGTACACTAAGGATACTTTTGTTGTACTGAAATTATGCTTATGGCAGGCACAATTTGGATTGGTTTTACAGCAGCAGCAGATATCACAGGATGAGGCAGTTAGGATACTCATAGCATACTGTACACTAGAGGGAAGGTGAGCATTGCAACTTGAAAAATATGTCTGGGATTATATTTTGAGTCCTGCAATTTTCGTATTTCCTGTGACATACTTGATATTGATATGAGTTGTAGTTTGCTCTTTAGGATTTAGTTTAATATGTAACTGGATGATTTTTTTAATATGTTTTAGTTTGATTACTATCGTTGTTTGTTTTAGTTTTCATTAATAAAAATTCCTATTAGTCTCAGGAAATCCTATATTCTTTAATGTCCACCTGAACAACCACCAGAAAAGGCATACAGTTCCTAGATTTAATATTTCATCTAAAGGGCAAATCTTGACAGCACAACAGCCCCTAGTACTGCACTTGGGTGCTATAATTTATTATTAAAACCCAGTTATAAAATAGGCAGTGAAAATCCTGCATTTTGATTGGTTGCTAGCCGTGCATTAGAAGTGTCTAATGCACAGCCAACAACAGGTCAGGTAATCACAGAAACATTTTAAAGATCACATACTAAGAAGCCAAATTGAGCGTTCAGTGTTTGAGTGGCGCGGTTTTCTGCGGTGGCCACAGATTTACAAAACCTGTTAACTATATAATCAATTGTAATGGGACTACATACTTTAGTTGGCAAAAGTACCTTTACCACAGCACAGCTTCTCATATTGCAGCAACCTCGATTACCCATTCTTGAGGCTACTGAGCCCTCGATAGGCCATGAAACCGCACCCTCATTCCAGAAACTGTGGAACACTGTAATCAATTTTACATGTATTTTCCTCTGCCCTGCTGTACAACCAGCTGGTGCTCTATTGATCACTTGCTCTGAATTCTGTTGCCGGTCCACATAAAATTAAGAAAAAAATAACCTCCACTAACTTCCATGGGCACACACTGAGAGTGGTTTGTGTGTAGGATGGGGATGGATGACTGACCGCTATGCTTCCTGGTTCTGTTGTTCATAGCATGCAACTTGAGGTGTTGGGGAGGGTGGGGGGCACAAGTCATAACTCCCAATTTCAGAGGCTTTTCCTCAGCAAGAACTATAGTAACTATAACATTTAAAAAATAAATAAAACTACTATGGGGAGGCATGGCAACCACTTTGTCATTATGAAAATACACTGCAGCTACAGTGGCTGTAGTAGTACAAATGTCTAAGAGGAAAAAAATTGCAGCACTCTATTGTAGGTGGAGCAACTATTTTACATCAGAATATTTTGTTTGTTTGTTTGTTTATTTTATACTGCATGACCAGTGAGCATAAAATGTCCATTTTCACTGGTGCCCAGTCCTAACATAATTACAACACCTTATATGTAAGAATATATTGTAGTCTTTATTTGTTTCCATATAAACATAAAAATGCTCTTTTTACATGCATGTTAATTACAGAGGCCCATTTTATAAGTGTAATAAGACACTCTGAGGGTTGTGCATTAAACACTTCCAATGCGTGGGCAGAGGCTGAAGGCAATCAGCCTGTGACCTCATACCTCACTACTCCCTGACCATGTATTAGAAGACTTTAATGCACACCCCTTGTGTCTTATTGCTTACTTCCAGTGTGAGACAAGGACTCATGACCTTCTAGCCCAGAACTGGATGTGCTAATATCTGAGCCAAGAATTCTGCTGCTTGTGTACCCTCCACCCTCCACCCCACAGATGTGTAGTGAGGTTTAATCATAACCTTGAACATTTTGTATCAATAACATGGAACTATTTCTTCCATTTGCAAAAATTGCTTTTCCTAATAACAATTGCTTTAGTTGTTATGAAGTAGAGGGAGTGCTATGAATGGTTATACTTGTGGAATAGGGACAGCAGAGTAGCAAGTGCATTTGCCACATTTTGGATCATGGCACACAGATGAGTAATACTCTTGGAAAATTCATCTCAATTTCTGATATGTATGGCAGAAATAATACATCTGGAGTCATTTTCTCAAGCCTTCACATTGGGATTTTTGACCTGGTGAGGGGCCTCATTTAATTCCTTTGGTGTGTTTTGGGGGAAGGGGCATGCCCTATAATTTTTTTATTGTAGTTCTGTTTTGTTTTAAAAATACATTACTTGGTTAACATCCAACATTTCCCTCTTTATCTCTTAATGAAATCCTGTTTTATTTACCATAGAAAAACTCACTTACTTTTCTCTCCTTCTGGACCCTGTCTCCTTTTTCACCCTGCAAAAGAAAGAAAAGAACCCTCAAGTTAGATTTCACTGAAAGCAACAGCCAATGTTCAAACATCTTATTATAATTCATTATGCACTTCAGTTCAACCCTGGATGTTGATCCTTGCTGTTTATTCTTGTTTCCAAATCCATACACAGTATATGGTGCCACATTTCATGTTATGGGCACCATGTTAGAAACTAGTTTTGTGACATGGAGTTAACTATGATGTCACCAGTGTCATATTGACAACTTTAATGTTATGAACAATTCATTACTGTACCAGCTTTGCTGGAGACATACTCATATGGTCCAATGGCCTTCTGTATGTCTATGCCTTCTTAGTATAATTCTTAGTATATGATGTCAGGGAGCAGTGTCTGTTCCATATGTCATCTACATAGATGCATAGATGATCAAGGGCAAAAAGAATATGGGAAGATTTTAAAAGAGTTGGATATGGCAGCTAGAGTATGCTGCAAGTGCATCTACATACACCCATTTACATCCCGGCAGCCCTGCCCCTTTTCAGATGTTGCATGATTTGGGGCAGAAAATGGTTACAGTTGTGAGTTACTTCCAGTTTGGATGTACTTGCATCTGTTTATGAGCACAAACTTTGGATGCTGTCAGGCCGTCTAATAGATGGTCTAGAAGGTTTGGATTCATTTTCCTTGTGAAAAAGTGGAGGATTCATTTTGGCTGGATCCATTAGAAAATCCTGCCCAATGAGTCAGGTCTAGGTCAAAAAGCAACACATAATATCACAGTCAAAACTGTGCAGTAGAAACAGCAGGGACACAAAACAGAGCTGAAGAAAACAGCAAGGGTACACACAGGGCTTGACTTGGGATGGGAGAATGATGGGGTGGTCAGATCAAAATTCCCCATAGCATGTAACTTGAGCAGGAGGGAGAAATTCATTTGGGTGGGCAAAATTAATAAACACTCTGCGGAGACGCTAACTTGGGTTGGGAGCAGAAATTCAGCTGGGTAGGCTGATGTGTCTGTTCAAAGATTTTATGAGGGCACTTCGCCCCACACCTTCATCATATATATAAACATCCTCCACAGCACATAACACCACAAAAAAAAAAAGTAAAAGGAGGAAGGAAGACTTGAACCGGGTGAGATGGACATACCAGTACCATTCTGAACCTGTCGTGCTAACATCTAAGCCACACAGCCAGCATGGTCAGCCATGCACAATCGGAGAGTGACACTGCTCGGCCTTGCTGACAGAGAGCTACACAAGTGATATTAAAGCCACACACTATTAAGCACAACTCACTATTAATACTTGTGCTCTGATAGTTACATGCATTTTCACCTCACTTTATTTCACACATTCTTTTGACCAGATACCTGAGTCCATTGAGTTTGTGTTGATGCCCCCAATGAATTACTTTTTCCCTTCCAGGGTTCTCCCTGCCCCTTGTCTCCCTAACGTTCCTACTATATTCAACCCCTTTGAAGATGTTCCATTGCATTCTAAGCCCTGATATAGCCCCAGCATTCATGATCACATTAGTGAGCAGACTGTTCCACCTATCCACCACCCACTCTGTGAACATACTTTCTAGCATCCTTCATGAGTCCCTCCTTCCATCCTAAAGTATTTTTACCCCCTGCTATCTTTTTATACATCTATGTTTCTTTTTTACTTTAAAGGGTTTTATTATATTTTAGTAAGACATATTACACCAGAAAGAACACAAGGATTAAAACATATTACAACTTCAGAAAAATTCTCTTACATACATAACCGAATTATTAGTACTGATAAATAAAATGCAATACATTGTAAGGTGAGTATGCTAATAAAACTTCTAAATATTTAAATCTGATGAATAATGGTTTGATCCTGAAGTATCTAAGTAACTGAGAATATCTATGTTTCTATATAGCTGTGAGGAATCATTCTGTAATATTAGGAGGCAGAATAGCATAGTGGTTAAGGGCACTGTGCTGTACACCTGGAAACCTGGGTATGAATCCCATCAACCCACACTTGCATACTGTGTGACTCTGAGCAAGTCACATAACTTTCTTGTGCTCCCAGATCACTCCAGGAAACAAGCTCTGGCTTAGTGTGCCTTTCCTGGTTAAACAATTTCCCTAATATCCCTGCATGTATTTGTATTCTTCCATCATACCCACCCTTTCCCTCCTGTTCTCCTGAGGGTACATATTGAGACTGTCCTGTCTCACCTTGTAGGTCTTACCCTGCTGCCCTCCCCAATCATTTTGGTAATCTTCCACTGGACAGGCTCCAGCCTCTACATATCCCTCTTTAGAAGCTGGTTTTAAAATTTCACACAATACTCCAGGTGTGATGTAACCAAGGGCCAGTACACAGTGGCAATATCACCCCTTTCTTTGATTCATTCTGGAGAAGGCTTTATTGTCCAGTAGTTAGAGTACTGAACTAAGAAACTGGAACTCCTATGCTCATATTTGTCCATAGTCACTGGCTCACTGTGTGACCTTGAACAATTTACATGACCTCCGTGTGGTTCAGGAGCAGGACCCTGATCAAAATGAGATGTTGCATCTCACATGGGGTATTGGGGCAGATAAACTTCAAAATTTAAATAAGCAACTAAATATATAACTTTATTCAACTGTCTTTCAGTCTTCAATAACAACTTTGTACTTCTCTCTGGAGGCGTATCTTGGGCTTTCCCAAGGCTACAATGAACAAAGACTTACAGTGTGGCAGTCAGCAACAGCAACAAAGAATGAACCACATGCTGTGACTTAAATAGCTAGTACACTGCCTGAAATTGATATTAGCTGTTTTTATATCTGAAGTACTGTAAAGCACATCTTCCTTTCTCTTTCCAAATTAGAAGATTTCCCACCAGCCACTTGGGGTCTCATACACAGTTGCTGGTGATCTTTCAGGTTCACACAGAGGCTCCCCATACTGTCCCCTTCTAAATCTACCATACACAAAGAAGCCTTACTTAGCCACCAGGACAGGAGTCTTCTCCAGCGGCTGTTACAATGCAGTTTAGAGCAGCCAGATATTTGTGACTACAAACACTGAACACATACATATTTGGGCATGGCAGTGCACTAATCATATGATCTTCTGCCTTGTCCTAGTGTCTGTGACATGAGGTACTAGTACTGCCTCAGTCATCCTCCCACCCAGACCCCTCACCTAATGGACCCCTTGTGGGCTGTACTGATGTATTATGTTCTTGTCCCACAAAGTTCTTAACATTGAAACACAGAAGCTGACAGTGAATAAGGGCTCAGTGGCCCATCCAGTCTGCATTTCTGTTGCATTGCTTACTCAGTAGACCTCTCCAGGTCTACAGCACTTTCTCTGCCACCCCTTACTGATCCCTTATGACTGCCTTGTGATAAGGCCAGGCTTTTGGAATCCCACCACTGTTTTCATCCCACAACCTCCACTGAAAGGCAGTTCCAGGCATTCACCACCCTTTCTGTGAAGAAGTATTTCCTCACACCTCTCCCAAACCTACCCTCCCATTCATATCATGGAGTCTTGTTCTGGAGCACCCTTTCCTCTTAAAATATCTCCCACTTATACCTTATTCACTCCCATGAGGTATTTAAAGGGACATTTGATGTAGACCCTGTACCATCTTGGTAGCCCTCCTTTGAACAATCCATCCTGTCTATGCCTTAATGAGATGTGTCCTGCAAAACAGGACACAGTACTCAGGTGAGGTCTTACTAAAAACTATACAGTGACAAAACCACTTCACTCTTACTGCTAGTAATACCCCTACCTATACATCTCAGCATCCCACTAGCTTCTCCCAATTGCTTTGTCACCCTGTCTGGCCACCTTCAGGTCATCTGATATGATTACACCCAGGTCTTTTCCCTGCTTGGTCACTGCTAGTATCTTTCCCCATTTTGTGCTGCACCCTGGATTCTGTGACTCAAGTGCATTAATTTGCACTTTTGCATTAAACCTTAGCTGCCAAACTTTTGACCACTCCTCCATGTAAAGCATTTAAGGTCGTGAACCACTCCTGGAGCGTGATCACAACATGACACAATTTGACATCAAATTCAATCACTTTAGGTGGAGTGGGCAGCCACTGTGAAGTGTTATAATAAAGCTGATTATAATCAAATAAGACACAAACTGGAACAGTGGAATTTGAAAGCAGAATTTTAGGGTAAGACTCTGCACTGTAAATAGGAACAGTTCAAAATAAACTGCATGACTATAAATGAATATATTCCAACTAGGAAGAAGTATAATAACAAGGGTAGGATACATGTCTGGTTATCTAAAAATTATTAAAAAGCTATTAAGAACAAAAAGTGAGCATATCACTTGGCTAAAAGAGGCACACCACTGGAGTCATGGGAAATTTATAAAGCAAAAGTAAGGGACTCAGAAAAACAAATCAAGAGCACTAAAAGTAAGTTTGAATTCAATCTCATAAATAAAACTGCTGATAACAAAAACCTTCTTTAAATGTATTAGGGTTTAAGAAAGAAAAAGTGCAAGTGGGACCACTGATGGTAGCTGGATCATTAAAATTGGACTGTGGCAATATGGATAATGAACTTAATAAATACTTCATTAGTGTGAACCAACCAAGGAAGGCATGATCACCTCAACTACAGGTCTGATATGTGGCAGTAAAATTATAGTAAGTGAAGGGACATAATTAACAGACTCAGGTTTTAGACCCAGTTAAGTCTCAGCAGCCGGATGGTCTACATCCATCCTTCCTCAAACAAATAGCAGAACAAATAGCTGCCCTACGTTGACATCTTTCAAAGTACTCTGGACCACGGGAGGTGGTGGAAGATTGGACATTATACAATGGCAAGAAAGAATCTTGAACTGTGATTGGTCAGTTTGGGGCTGGACCCATGGCATTATCAACCGCGATGCCACAGGTCTAGTCTCAGCCCCACTGTGAACCTGTAGATGAGCATTTTATGGAGCATTTGATGGAGCATTTTCTTGATTGTTAAATCTTCTCTTAAAAACAAAAATATTTTCCACACAAAAACATCTTTAAAATTATTTTTTTATTCTGTATAACAATGAGCCTTTGTATAATAGGAATAATGCACTCCAGTGTGTGTTCATTTGTGATAACGCCACACCTGGGGCATTGGATGCTCTCGACCTGCGGCCTCATGCCCAACCCGAGGTGGCGTTATCCCAGCACGACACACACCTGTCATGCATTATTCCTTTATTAGTGAATGTAACCTCCATATTTAAGAAAGGGACAGAGGACAGATGCCCAACTATAAACCCGTTGGTATTCCTCCCATCCTATGTAAAATGATCAAAGGTATAATAAAGGAACATATAGAGTTTTTTGAGGACACCATTCAGAGAATTTACCCAGCAGCATTTCAGAGAGGAAGGTTCTGCTTTACGGAACTGATTGACTTCTTTCAGCCAGTGAGCAAGGCACTGGAACAGGGGTTACGGAGGATGTCCTTTATATGGACTTTCGAGGCCTTTGATTCAGTGCCACATAAGAAATTACTGACACTGAATGAGGTGGGAATTGATACTGATACTGTAAAATGAATAGCAGCATGGCTGAGTAACAGAAGGCAAAGTGTTGTAGTGTAGGCACATCATTCGGACTGGGTGAAGGTGACAGTGGTGTGCCACAGGGATTAGTCCTGGGCCCTTTGCTCTTAAATATTTTGTAACATCAATGAATTGTAGTGGAAGGGCATGGCTAAACAAATTTGCTGATGATGTCAAGATGGGGAATATTAGTTAGCACCAGTATAGAAAGCCACAGAATTTCAACAAGAGATTGACACCTTAGCAAACTGGGCCACTAATAAGTGCTTATTTTTAACACCAATAAGTGCAAAATAATGCATTTTGGCAGGGGATAACATAAGAACAAAATATTATTTGAGCGGTGTTGAACTGTGCTTAACTGAAGAACAGAGTGATTTTGGAGTGACCACCAGCAGTAGTCTGAAGTTTGACAGACAATCTAGTGAAGTGTTAAAAGGGTAACAAAATGTTGGGATGCATAAATAGAAACATAAGGAGCTGAGATAGTAGGGTGCTGATTCCACTGTATGGGTCACTTGTCAGGCCCCATATGGAGTATTGTGTCCAGTTCTGGGCACCACTCAGTAAATCATCTATTATAAGACTGGAGGGTTTGCAGAAAGGCGACCAGGATGATAAAAGGATTAAAAGGAATGATGTATGGGGAGAGACTGATGGAACTGGATATGTTTTCACTACTGTATACAGTAGGAGGCTAAGAGGGGCATTTGGTGTATTAAACTTTTAAAAACTCAGACCTGTGGGAATGCCTAGCACTAACAAAAAGGAATCAAGAGAAGAGTTAGAGGACACCAACTGAAACTTAGAGGTGAGGGATTTAGAGGTAACAACAGGAAACAGTGATTTAACCAGAGGTTATGTCAGAATGGGATAATCTTCCAGCTGAAATCATGCAAAGTAATAGCATAAATCAGTTTAAGAGATTGTTGGATGTGCACATGAATGCTCAAGGAAGAATGAAGTTTGAGGGCATTAGGTTCCAACAGTCAAGTCATTATGTGTGGTTCACAGCTCAGTGCTTATGTAACATATATAGTGGAATGAAGAAGATAGTTTGTTGGATTCGGAGGCCAGCATTAAGGACAATGTTTATTAGGAGTAGTAGTATAGAATGGTTGTGCTTAGGTACTTGGATGCTTGAATTGAGTTGTTTGATAATATTTTGACGGTTTGACCTTCTTCTGTATCCCACCTGTAGGAAGGAAGCTTGGTTTAGAATTATGAAAGCCCCACTGGGATAAGGCGGCCATGAAGGAGGTGTCGGGGAGGATGGTGGGTAGTGTAACTTCGCTCTAAGCAGAGCAGGCGTCTGCTGGTGGGTTTAAAATAGGCTGTGGAGGAGCTCTTCCCCACATAATCCGGCTACCCTTCAATTATGTGTGGTTCACAGCTCAGTGCTTATGTAACATATATAGTGGAATGAAGAAGATGGTTGTTGGATTGGAGGCCAGCATTAAGGACAATGTTTATTAGGTAGTAGTATAGAATGGTTGTGCTTAGGTACTTGGATGCTTGAATTGAGTTGTTTGATAATATTTGATGGTTTTGACCTTCTTCTGTATCCCACCTGTGGGAAGGAAGCTTAGTTTAGAATTATGAAAGCCCCCAGTGGGATAAGACTGCCGCGAAAGGAGGTGTCGGGAGGATGGTGGGTGAGTGTAACTCGCTCTAAGCAGAGCAGAAGTCGCTGGTAGGTTTAAAATAGGCTGTGGGGTAGGAGCTCTTCCCCTCATAATCCCAGCTACCCTTCAATTATGTGTGGTTCACAGCTCAGTGCTTATGTAACATATATAGTGGAATGAAGAAGATGGTTGTTGGATTCGGAGACCAGCATTAAGGACAATGTTTATTAGGTAGTAGTATAGAATGGTTGTGCTTAGGTACTTGGATGCTTGAATTGAGTTGTTTGATAATATTTGATGGTTTTGGCTTTCTCTGTATCCCACCTGTAGGAAGGAAGCTTGGTTTAGAATTATGAAAGCCCCAAAAGAATATATATATCATCAATTGATCTTTAACTGAATGCTGAAGAGTCGTGCATGACAACACCTAATAATGACAGGAATAGACGATCACCTCCTCCAACTCCGGAGAGTGTGACCAGTAGCACTCAGGAAAGGAAAAAAAACACCTTGGGAGGAAACCTCTGAGGACCCATGGCTACTGACCTGCACATCCTTCTGGGCATATTAAAGGAGAGATCTAATTAAACTAATTAAATAGCTAAATCTGAATTCTAATTTGTAGAATTTAATCCAGATAAATGGAGCAAAGACCGAGTCCGAAGATCCATGTAATTCAGAATGATGGAAAGTAGACATGAAGAATCTTCTTCGGACTTTAGTTGGTAGAGGGCATAATCCAGGAAATGTATGACAGTGGAGATGAAGTTGATGACTGACAAATTCAATACAGGAGACCAGGCGCAGATAGTTGCATCCAAACTTGACATCAATGAGGCAGGATGAATAGAAGTAATCTGACTTCCTGATTTCTAATAGAGGACTTGTATAGTACGTGTAATGAGAGAAGGCTTGTAGGCCAGGCTACCGACTGCTGAATCCCGTTCTGATAAGTGAAGTATAGTCTTAGAAATTGATATGAAGGCAACAGCTGTAGAGCTGAGCTGGAATAATGGCAAGCTGTAGAATAATCGGAGACACTGGTGCAGGTATGAAGCATCCAAATAGTAGAATATGGTGAGCCCAAAAAGTAAGCAAGTCAGTTGGACTGCTAATCCAAAGTGAGAGGTGGTAAGAGCAGGATTGCACCCCTGAAGGCAGATGAGAAGGAACAGGACCTGGCAATCAGCCCCTGGAGAAAGTGCAGCTGAACCGATAACTGGAGAGGTATGAGAGCGGCTAATTCCAGTATGTGAAGTGCAGCCAGACCCAGAAATGTCAGCTGGCAGAAATCGAGCATGGAAGATATTCCCTTGATGAGATGCGCAACAATCCAGCAACTGTAGAGGTATGAGAGGCAAGTAGCTCTAGGTAACACGAATGCAGCTATACCTACGAGGTCGGCTAATAGATTAAGAGCAGCATGGAGCCTCCATGAGATGCATCCTGAATCATCTTGGAGCACAGTAGTATATCGCAGTTGTAAGGTAGACTTAGAGAATGTAATAATGCTGAGGACTGATGTATCCAGATCAAGGAAGGCAGGGATCGCATGGAAGACCGAGGCAGAGATATGGCAAGTGGACGAGAGGAACAACATCCAAACTGCAGGTAGTCAATGTCTGAGGCAGCAATAGCTTGATGAATTTGAATAGTCTAGCACAAAGTCCCAGATGGAAAGAATGGAAGGTGTAGTCAATGAAGTAGCATCACAGGGTTCAAGCGGTAAAACACAACCAGGATAAGGAAGTTCTTCAAGAGAAGCTTAACTAGAAGCGTCACGGAAAAGGAAGCATCAGAAATGTCATCTACAGGCGGCAGGGCAAGCATCCAAGAACAGATGATCAAAGAAACGGCCATATGCAAATCAAGGGAAGGAACTTCCGGCTGGCTGAACCAGCAGCAGGTAGGCATAAGTAGCATGTGTGAAACTCCTGGCCCCGAGCAGGGCGAGGCAGAAGAAGGGCAGAAGTAGGAAACCTCCCAGCCCAATGGACAAAGGCAGGCCATAGAGTTGTGAATCTCCAGGCTCCTAGCTGGACAAGGCAGGCATAGAGTAGAAGTAGGTAAACCTCCCAGTCCAAAGGGCCAAGGCTGGTAGTAGAGGCTGTGAATCTCAGGCCCTGAGCTGGATGAGGCAGGCATAGAGTGAAGTAGTGAAACCCCCAGCCCGATGGGCAAAGGCAGAGTCATAAAAGCAGGCGACTATGGTGCAGTAATATATATAAACACAGGACCTCTGGGCCGTAGGGACATAGGTCTGACTAATCGATGGCTAACTTCTGGCCCCATGGAGAGGCAGGTTGCAGAGTGGTGGTAGATAATGCAATGGAAATGTCTAACTGCAGGAAATGCTGAGGGTCATGTCCTGGAATGTAGAGATCGCAGAATATGTAAACATAGGTTAGATGGACCTAGCTCATGAGGAGCACAGTAGATTGTAATGGCAGGTTAGTGGGCAGGGCAAAAGTGTCCAAAGAATAGATGATGAATGTTGAAACATCAAAATGTGGATCAATAGTAAGAGCTCCTGGGCTGGCTGCCATGGCAGCAGGTGGCGTATAGTAGAATAAGTGAATTTTTAGACCCCGAGCTGGCGAAGTGGATGGAAGTAGGCGTAGTGTACCTGTGGCCTAAAAGGGTGAAGCAGGTCATAGAAGTGAGGCAAGTATGGTGCAGCTGGACCCCATGAAAGTTAGCTGGTAAATGTGAGCAAGGTGGCAGCTAGACCTCGTAGCTAGCATGAAACAGAAACATAGAATTTGGCGGCAGATAAGGACCGCTTGGCCCACCAGTCTGCCCATTTCCTACCTACTGGATGGCTGCAGATCCTAGTTAACCAGCAGCCTACTTCTTTCTACCCCACCCCCAGAATTGCCTTATGACTATTCCACGTGCTTGAATTCCACCACTGATTTTGACTCCACAACCTCCTCCGGAGGCCATTCCATGCATCCACAACCCTCTCTGTGAAAAATACTTCCTTAAATTACCTCTGAGCGCCCCCTCTATCTTCAAATTGTGCCCTCTTGTTCTTGCACACTCTTTTTTGAAAGATGCTACCCTCTTGGACTTTGTTGATTCCCTTGAGGTACTTGAAAGTTTCTATCATGTCCCCCTCTCCTCCTTTCCTCGAGGCTATACATATTAAGCTCCTTAAGTCTCTCTTCATATGTCCTCCGGTGCAGACCCTGCACCATTTTAGTTGCCCTCCTCTGGACAGCTTCCATCCTGTCTATGTCTTTGCGGAGATTGGGTCTCCAGAACTGCACACAGTACTCCAGATGGGGTCTCACCAGCTGTCTGTACAGAGGGATAATAACTTCCTGTTTTCTACTGGTGATGCCTCTCCCTATGCATCCCAGTATCCCCCAACCCTCCTTGCTGCCTTCTCACATTGCTTGCCCACCTTTAGGTCATCTGATATGACTACCCCCAGGTCCCTTTCCATTTTGTTGTTGTTAGTATCTCACCCCCATTGTGTACTCTTCCCTGGTTTTGTTTCCCAGGTGCATTACCTTCACTTCTTAGCATTGAATCTAAGCTGCCATACATTTGACCATTCCTCTAACCTTGCCAAGTCCCTTCTCATCCTTTCCACCCCACCCTGTGCATCAACTCTGTTTCAGATCTTAGTGTCATCTGCAAAGAGACATACTTTTCCTTCCAGTCAGCTTCTGCAATGTAAACATAAAGACATTGAAGAGGACTAGATCCTATCTGAACCCTGCGGTACCCCGCTAGTAACCCTCCTTTCTTCTGAGTGGACTCCATTTACTATTACTCTCTGTGTCCTATTCTCCAGCCAATTCTTTACCCAGGCTGTCATCTTGGGACCCACTCCCAGGCTGGCTAACTTATATATTAATCTTTGTGTGGGACTGTGTCAAATGCCTTGCCAAAGTCTAGGTAGGCCATGTCCACAGCCCTCCCTGATCTACTACTTTGGTCACCCAGTCAAAGAAATATATCAGATTCGTCTGGCATGACCTTCCCATTGTGAATCCATGCTGCCTAGGGTCTTGTGCCCTCTGGCCTCTAGATACTTGACAATTCTTTCCTTTAGAAGTGATTCCATCATTTCCCTATCACTGAGGTTAAACTAACAGGTCTATAGTTTCCTGCTTCTGCCTTGCTCCCACTTTTGTGAGAGAATCACATCTGCCCTCCTCCAGTCCTCGGGTACCACCCCATCCTCCCATGATTTGTTAAAGAGGGTAGTCAGTGGTGTCACTAGTTCTACCTTAGTTCTTTTAGAATTCTGGGATGAATCCCATCAGGCCCCATTGCTTTGTCCACCTTCAGTTTTAAGGTTCTTTCAGAACCCTTTCTTCTGTAAATGGGCTGGTATCAACTTCTGTATCAGAGTGTTACTACTGTTTGTTTTATGCCTCCCCTCTTCCTTTGTAAATACTGAGCAAAATATTTGTTTAGTATCTCTGCCTTTTCACATTCTCCTCTGCCCACCCTCCCTCCCTTTATTAAGCCTCACTATCCCTCCTTGGTCTTCCTTTGCTCCCTGATGTACCTATAAAGGTTTTATTCCCTTCTTAACTGAGTTGGCTATCTTTTCCTCAGTTTGGGCCTTTGCTGTTCTGACTGCCTTCCCAGCTTCCTTTGCTTTAACTGATACAGTTCTCTGTCCTGCTCCTGCTGCGATTCCTTGTACTTCCTGAATGCTTTCTTTTTCTCTTGAACCTTCACTGCCACTTCCTTTGAGAACCATAGTGGTTTCTTACATCGTCTTGTTTTGTTTATTTGCTTCACACAAAGGCTCGTTACCTCTGTGATGGCAGTTTTATTATTCCCCATTGTTCTTCCACCCTCCTTCCCATTTGCTAGTGCATTCCTTAGGCACTCACCCATTTTGGCAAAGTCAGCCCTCCTAAAGTCCAGTACTTTTGTCTTTGTAAGGCTGACTCTATTGCTGTGTTTATTGTGAACCATACTGTTCGATGGTCGCTAGTTCCCAGGTGGCTACCCACTTCTACATCTGTGATCCTCTCTCCATCTCCATTTGAGAGTATCAAGTCTAATATTGCTCCCTCTCGAGTGGGCTCCAGTACTAGTTGTCTAAGGCATGCCCCTGTGGGCATCTAGAATAACTGCACTCTTCAAGTGGCAGCTGCAACTGCGCTCCAGTTAACATCTGGCATATTCAGATCACCCATCAGCAATATCTCCCTTTTTCTGCCATTCTAAGTATACTTTCTATCATTTCCTTGTCCATTTCCTCCCCCTAGAAGAGTCTGTACTAACCCTGTGCGGATTGTGGTGCCATTGCCTGTCTCCAAATTTACCCACAGTGCTTCTTCTCCTCCCTGTTTACCCTTTTGTTCTGTTGCTTTTATTCCTTCCCTTATGTAAAGAACTACTCCTCCCCTCTTTTACCCTCCCTGTCCCTCCTGTAGATAGTGTATCCTGGTATGTTTATGTCCCAGTCATGGTTTTGTGTGTACCATGTTTCTGTGACTGCCACGATATCCAGATGTTCCTCCTCCATCAAGGCCACTAATTCAGGAAGCTTGTTACCTAGACTACGGGCATTGGTACTCATTGCTCTCCATTTTTTGATGGCCTTACCTTCTGTTGCAGCATCCCCACTGACCGTTCTACCTTGGTCTTTTCTCATTTAGTACCCTGTTTTGCGAGAGAGGCTGGGATTTTTCTGCTGCTTGTCAGTGCCTCCCCATTGACTAGTTTAAAAGCTTGCCAATGAAGCATTTAAACTGATTGCTCAAAAGACTTGTTCCTTCCTGGACAGATGCAGACCATCCTGCCAGTATAGGCTGGTGGCCCAACCCCTTCCACCCCTCACCCCTACCTCAGAGGTTGCAAAGAGTGCACAGCAGTTGGACCACAGCATGCACAGCCGAATCCCTCGTAGGTCAGCTGTAAGATAAGTAGAGTGATAGTAAGCCCTATGTGGCTAGCATGTGCAGCCAGACCCACTTAGGTCGGCTGGTAGGTAAGTGGAGAGTGGAATGGATTAGATAAGGCATCCAGTGGAGAGCAGGAAGGACTAAAAGGCATGTAACTGGAACTGAGGTCAGGAGATTAGAGTGTAGAAGTATGACAGGCAAACACGGTTCACAACATCCATATAGGGAATAACCGATGAAGGCTAAGGCAGGTAAGTAGTGTTGTAGGAGTCAAGGAGGTGAGCAATACGAAATGAGCTGCAAGCAGGGACCTACACATGGGTCGGTAATAGTAGTAGTGGATAGTGCAGTGAAATGCATATGTAGCAGCAAGGAGCAGCATTGAATTAATGCACAATGTTGTTTTGTGTAGCGACCAAACAGTGGAATGATGTAAGTACAATTATTGTCCAACATTAAAGATACAGACTTGGTCCTCCATGGAAATGTATTTACACTAAACCCCTTGTTCCACCATCGACCTGAGTTGATATCTCCAATTTGAAGATATGTCCTGGAGTTTGGTCCATAGTCACTGATTTCGTTAAGCCTTGTCCCTGAGTTATAAGGCAGGAGGTCAAGAGTAATGAATGATAGTCAGTAGACACTGGAGGACTGGCTGGAGTCATAGACGTGAAAGGCATCCATAGGGGTTAGACAGCTGATAGCTGCAGAGGTTTGCTAAGGAGGGCTGCCTGATACAGATGAGTGCATGAGCAAGTGCATGAGGAAGGGACGGAATGTATGCAGCAGTTAACAGTTAGAGGCTGAGATAAACAGTGGGTTCAGGAATGCTGTACATACAATGTAAAATGGTAATGAGAAGTGTCATACAAGGCTAGTACCTGTAGAGTCCCCAAAATAGTCACAAGCTGGCAATTGGAGTGGAAAGCAGGAGCTGCTACAATGTCAGCACTCATTAGATGTATGAATTGTTAAAATTAATAAAGCTCAGGCCCCATTTGAAACCCACTGCCACTGGTGTCTTCACACTCTCAGATGTGCTGGTATTGCATTATGTGTGCAATCGGATTGCTCAACAAGTAAATGAATATAACAATGGGCTGTGTTTGAATGGCTGCTTTGACGCAAAACAGCATCCAAGAAAGAAGGCGATCATGGAAGGTATCCAAGGAGGAGGAGGAAATGCCAGCAGACTCCAACAGTAGGCATTCAGGTGTCCAGGAAGCAGCAGGTGAAGGAATGGAAGCCCAGCATGGTAGTGGCAGCGTTCGCCACAGTGGATGTCTGGAGAAGCAGCGGTGCAGGTGGGCTCAGAGGGCTGGAAGCAACACACAGACTCATGGTAGCATGGAGCAGTGGCTACATGAAGAAAGAACAGAAGCAAGGAAGGAGAGCGAGCATGTAGCAGGAAGCAGATGAAGTCAAGCCAGAAAGCAGAGGCAGCAAGGGCCACCAAAGGTACAGCTGTGTGAGGAGGAACAGCAAAAATCCCCAAAGAACAAGGCATGAAAAGACACGACAACAATGGGGAGCACACAAATCAAAGAAAAGGAGTGGGGACACAGCAGAGGTGCAGAGAGAGATGGGGGGACACAACAACAGAGCGAGGAAGAAAGCAGCGAGCACCAGCACATAACGCCAGTGAGTGCGACTTCGTTCTGAAGTGCGACTTGCTCTAAGCAGAGCAGAAGTCTGCTGGTAGGTTTAAATAAACTGTGGGGAGGAGCTCTTCCCCACATAATCCAGCTACCCTTCAATTATGGCCAAATGGCTTACGACTTGCAATTTCCTATGAATCCTCCAGTCATTTCAAGTTACTTTCCATCCTTTGCCCCCTCCAGAGTGTCCAACCTGTTGCATATCTTGGTGTCATCTGCAAAGAGGCAGACCTTCCTTTCAGTTCCCTGCTATGTCACTAATAAAGACATTCTCTTGTGTTCCAGTTCCTCTGACCAACACTGATTATTTTCTGCTGTGCTGGTGTCCAGTTATAACCTCTTCCTATCCCTGTTCCTCCATATGTTGCTTAAACAGGACTGATCCATTGCCAATCCTGGTCCCACATCACCACATTGGTGGAGTCTCTCTCCCCTGTCATGCCTTGTGGCAATCCTGTGAAACTGCTTTCAACAGCTTTGCAAGACTGTTGCATTTTGTGTTGTGTGGTGTATAGCATGTAGCAGCTGACTTAGCGGATGGGAGGTGACAGTGCATAACAAAGTGCTTCATTAGCATACCAGCACATGCCCTTTTCCTTACCAGCACAATGCCAATTGCACTTCTGAATGGAAAACCTTTTAACTCCTTTATGTAACACGGGGTGAGGTATTACTGTGCCACAAAGGACCCTTGCAACCACTTTGCAGCATCATGGTGCAACATTGTATTGGCCCCAAGTGTATTGTGTTGAGAAGGTGAGCAGGAATAGAACTGGTTATATCAGCCACCAGGTAAAGTATTGCTCTCCACAGCACGCCTAATGCTCTTGGTTTAAAACCTCTAAAAGCAAAATGAAGGAAAAGTATTTCAGAAGTAAAAAAGCAACAACTGGCTACTTTGAAAACATAGAAACATCTATTTTTGTTGTTACTCTTTAAACACTAGAGCAAGGCAAATTTTGTGGAATTTGCATTTATAAGAAATGTGCCAGAAATTGACATACATCATAATCATTTATAGATTTGTTTTGCTGAAAATCCCTGATTTGCAGAACAAAGAATTAGCAAGTGCCACGTCTGAAAAGTACAAAGTATAGGAATTATTCCACAAATCAGGCATTTTCTTGTATTTTTCACTACTGGTTGGCCAGTTTTAGGAAACATGCCACAAATTGCACTTTGAAATGTGATAATTTCTTTTAGTTGTTTTTTTCGAATGGGGGCATTTTGAAACTCAGGCATAGCTTAAAAGTGTGTGATACCCAGCTTTCCTTCTGGCTCAACAATAGCATAAAACAGAATCACAAAATGCTATTCTGCATGATTTGCAGCAGAGAAATTAAAACAAATTTCCCATTTCCAGTAAACAATTCTCACTGGTATCCATAGAATTCTGCTACAAAACCCCTTAATTTAAAATTCAGGGCATTCCATTGTTAATTACTGAAAATATTTTATTAAGAGCAGGGTCTTTTTTCTTCAGTTTCATCTGTAGTACAATCGCAAATGACATTTCAGCCATTATTTGAAAATGACAGCTGTCATATTCATGAAGTGGGAGAAAAAGACCATGATGAAAATGTAGGAGTTTACGTGGTGACGAAGATGCCTAAAGGCAATCACCGTTATCGCACAGTCAGAGTGCTGAAAACATTTTTGGCATTCTGACAACCCCAACGCATAGGACAATGGTGCTGGGACATGTATTTTAAAGCTTTCTGTGGAGGGGGTTGTGCCTTCCATACACCCTCACAGGGGCCGCCTCCACACCCCCTACTAAGATTTTCAACTCCAGGGGTGCATGTCAGGGAGGTGAAAGCATAAAAATAAAGGTTCAGCCTGGGTGCAATAAAATCACAACAGCGCCTGGACCTGAACCTGAACCAGTACTTCACCCACCCCAATCACTGCCAACCCCGATGCCATGACTCAGCTCGGTAATCCACCGCAGCCCACTCCCTGCAGCTCCTCCGCCCCTCCCAGCCCATGCTCGTCATGCTTTTCCCCACCGTGCAAGTACACCTAGCGACATCCTGTTGCCCAGTTTGCCCACCCTCATCCGGTAACCCTGCCTCCCATTGCCGTGAGGATTGTACCAGGAAGGAGTCGCCATTATGGACAGCTACCTTTCCCATGCACCCACCTCACAGATTACTGAAAATGTGGTATCAAATATAACAAGTTGTGGTTAGAGCCAATATAGCTGCAGACAGATGTCATTGATTATGATGGAAATTATTATGATTATTCTCATTATTATTATTATGGAAATACCGACTTTTACAGTATCACTGCAATCCTTTAGGGTGATAATTGAAAGAGGCACTGTTTTATAGATACCATACACTCAAACTATCACCCTGTGAAGACTGCAGTGATACTGTAAAGTTAATATTTCCATTATAATAATATTCATTATCAATAACATCATTTTGAGACGGTATTGGCTCGGATCAGATTTTGTTTCTTTTTCCTACATGTTTCAGTGTATGATTTGTTATGCATTTTGCAAGCATATATTGTAGTCTGCATCCTTCACTGTAGGATACTTTATCAAGCATCTTGTTGAAGATAAGTAGCATTGTTGCTATCTGTACACTATAGGAACACCCCAGCTCTCAAAATTACTGCTTAGTGCTGTAGGCCTGCAGCTCGATACAATGTTTTCACCAAATGCACCATGCAACATTAACCAATGTGATGTCTGCACTGAAGGCAGTACATAATGCTAACAAAGGTGGTGTGTGCACCTAATGCAGCATGTAACTACAGCTAGTAAGATGTTTGCATGTAACACTAGCAGATACAGTGTTTGCACCATGTGCAATACATAACTTTATAACCGCTGCAATGTCCACACTGAACATAGCTTGTAACACTAATCGATGCATATCTGCACCACATAACTTACAACCAGTGTGGTGTCTGTACTTTAATGCGCATGTAATGCAAATCAGTGTGATATCTGTGCCACATGCATGACATAAAACTAAAAGGACCATATGCAGCACCTAACATTACGATCACAGCAAAATGTCTGTACTGAATGCAGCAGGTAATGTTAATCAGTGTAATATCTGTTACATTATGAGTATAGAACAACTGACTGCACGCATCACAGTCACGTTGTGTTAATAGTTTAAGGGTGCTTAAATATGGAATGTTTTTCTGTTTATTTTGCAATATAATATGTTTTGACCCTTCTATATAATTTCAGTGGTAGATCAAAAGGTCATTGTTGACCTCAACTGAATGTGATGTCATGATGTTCTGACTATTTTAAGAACTCAGGTGTGCTCTCTCTGGTCACACCACCTAAGGAAGACTGGGATAACCAAAGTGCAGGGGCAGAGAGCCATAGCTTGGACTGTTTACTTTTGCATTTTGCATTTGCATTTATGCCTAATAAACCTCAGACATTATTTGCAGACACTAGATTTATTTGACTGCCTTCTGGTTCTTGTGCTGCACTAGTTTGGACTCTGATGTTTTATTCATGGGTTGGCCATGTGCTAAATGTTTAGCACAATCGCAGCAGTCAGTCACAGCAACTGTTGTTGAAACTTGTCCGTTAATAGTAGTGCAGTGCTAGTAAGTCAACCTCAGCATCTCCACCACCTCTACATACCTGCTAAATCACTGTAGCACCACATCAACAGGCAGGACAGATCACGGTGGGGACAACCACATACTCCACACTACACCCAAACATTTATTGACAACACACAATAATTTATAATTAATTATACAACCATGGGACAATCCCAAACTACAGAGATTCCATTCATTAATCATTATATCTTTATGACTCTCTCTTCCAGTCTTTCATTTCATTATCCCTCCCCGTCACTGTGTCATCAACTCTAAAACAGGAAATTCTTACCATGACAGGTCATGTTTGGGTACTAACACCCATGCAACATTCATTATACATGGAGTAATGTATAAGTATTTATACATAAACTGTAATAGCGTATCAGTTCTTTGTGACATTCCTACTGACTCTGCCACCAGTACATTTTGACTTTGTGCCCCTCCACTACCCTTTCCTTGCCCTAATGATACCCCTTACCCCAGCTACACTATGCCCTTCCTTACCCCGATGGTGTGAGATGTGCTGGCACCAACATTTCTTCATCTTTTCCTTATGCAGCAGTACTAGGCATTTTAGGAGCAGAACGATGAGATGACATAGCCCCCAAAGGTGGACAGCATGTAGAGAGCCACCTGTTGTGGTGCACTGTGATGAGACAGGAGCTCACATGACTGACATACTATCATGATCACAATGGGTGGGCAGACCGACAAGTGTGCTTCTTTCTTCTCTGATACAGACTGACAGATCTGCAAGCAGGACACTAGCTCTGTTCACCTTCAAGCTGGCTAACATGTGACACAAAGGAAGACACTATGCATGCAGCCTAAATGGATACATGTATTGTGATAGAAATTGAGTCCAAATGGCCCTGGTAGTAGGAATCATGGGGTGGAATTGGGCCAGGTTGGCAGAAGGAGAGATTATTTCTTCTTCCATTTTATAAGAAAACCTTCCTCATGAATGAAACTCCCTTCAAGTCTCTCCTTCCGCCTAATCTGGTCCAATTACACCCTAAGTAGACTCACCACCAGGTCTATTTGGGCTCAGTTTTCAGCCCAAATGTGTACTAGTGCCTGTGTGGATCATTACATTGGGTCTTAGTGTGCTGTGTGTCTAGAGACTGGGTTTGGAGTGTTAGAGCCTATGAGTCTGAAATGGCCACTCCATAAATTACCTCAGAAGCTGCACTTGATGTAATATGGCTGACTGTAATCTATGAGACAATAAAGTAGATCTGGAGCAAGAAAATAGGCAGTGGGGGAGAGGAACCAACATGTAGTGAATGGAGAGGATGTGGAAAGATGCTTCAACTTCACTAGGTGGAAGGAGACAGCTATGGTGCATTCATAGTCACATGTTACCAGAGCCCACTTCTCAATGTAATTGCAGTACATCATGCATAGGTCTCGCTATGCAGCTGTAAAAATAAACTTATGAATACAATGTTGAAAAACATGCCAAAAAACTTAAGTCTGAAAACTGTATTCCATTGACTCTGGTCTTGGTTTCAGTAGTGTAAATGTTTAGAAGATTATGATGGCAGACCCTATATGGGAAAGTGGGTAGCTGGGAGGTGACGGGTGGTAGGATGCTAGAGGTGGGGTCAGGTGGGCATTGGATTCAGTTGGGGGACATGACAATGGACCATTTTTGTTTTACAGGTAAATTGGGGAGGAGACAACAAAGAACCATTTTCTTTTTACAGGTTAATTTACATATATTTTAGGTACAATGATGTGGGGTGCATGGGAGTTAAATGGGTGGGAAAGGATGGTGTTTACTTAAATAAAATGGTCACTGGCCTTATGCACTCTGATGATCAAATGTATTAAACAAGAAAAGTCAGCACTACCAGTCCCACACTCAAGTTTGGGGCTGGTCCCGATCTGCACTTTGGGTGCAAAACAATGTTTACTTACCCTTTATTGCAGAATAGTAGATTGTATCAAAACAAGAAGTTGCAGCACTCTGGTGTGAGAGACTGATAATGTCCAAATAAGTCCAAAAATAATATTCAAGGACAACAAGAGCTTGCATGCAGAATGCAGAGCAATTCATTTTACTGGACAACCAGTGCAAAATAATACCAGAAACCCCACAATAGCTTGGTCCTTTGCTTGGGAAAGCTTTGTCAGAGGACTATAAATTGTATCAGGCTGATTCTGCTGACTTGCAAACTGACATTTTCTGTAACTAGAAATCCCACACCTGAACTGACTGGTGATAGTCACAAAGGCAGTAGCAGACCAAATCAACCACCAGTTCAGATAGACCCACCCATCTTAGCTTATCAGGAAGATGGGGTTGGCCACTGTATTTCAATGCCTTAGTCGTGTCAATGGAGATAGCAGAGGTGATGTGCCCTTATTCCTTCCTTTAAGAACAGAATCAGTGATACAGATGATAGTGGATACTGTAGAGCGGTGTTTGCAGAAACCAGACTTGAAAAGATAGTGGAAGAAAGATGAGTCAAGGAAGGTGAGATAGTAGAGTGTGAGTTTTCTTGTATGTTATATTCATTTTGACCCTCAAACTTCCCTGGCAAACTAAGCCATGTAATAGTCACACATCTTTTTGTATATTCTGGGATTCATAAGATACTGTATCCAAAACAACTTGATGTTAACCAGGAGGACACTGGTTAAATTCAAGATCCAGCCAGAAGGCAGTAGCAAGAATATGGGTGTACAGCAACTTTCTAGTGCCTGTTCAAGAAGTTCAATTTGATATCCTTTTACCTCATTAAAGCAAAGGTGTGTCAAAAATACTCTGGGAAAAAGAAAATGTAAGAACCATCTGCACACCAGCAGGTTCCACTTTCCATATTAGAACCAGCAGGTAGATCCCATCCCAAACATGCAGAACCCAGCCTTTTGTTGACCCAGCTGAAGAGCTGATGATTTTATCATGTATCATGAATGATCAATATCAATTATGTTCAAAATCATGTTCAAGCTTCAAAAAATGAAAATTACATACCTACTGTAATTCTTGATCTTCTAGGATGAAGTCTCCACCACTCATTCACACTAGTGGGACTAAGTCAGAGGCACTAGGACCCAGCAGGAGACACAACTCTTCAGGAAGGCCAACACCAAGGTAGGACATGAGCCACGAGGCTGGCTCATGCTGTATAGGCTCTCAGGCCAACCCTCCAACTGCCTCAGTACCCTTTTTACAGAGGAGGTGCAGCATAAATTAACCTATAAAACTAATCCATCTTGCACATAAGATAGTCCATATGACCTGTCTAAGAAGAGTCATCTCAACAGTGTCTTACAGCCCAGCCAATAAGGGGTGAAGACCAAAACAGAATGAGTGAGCTCAGAGGATGGTGGGTTGACATGCGAATGAGTGGTTGAGACTTCATCCAAGAAGATCAAGAATTACAGTAGGTACGTAATTGTCATATCTTCCTGGACATGAAGGCTCCACCCTCATTCACACTAGTGAGAGAGTACCAAGCTAAAATAATCCCATGAGAAGGGTGGCAGGAAAGAGAAGCTCACTGGACAGAAGTCCATTAAATTGTCTTGCCAAAGGAAGGATGCTGTCTGGCATGGACATCCAAGCGTGAGTGCCTCACAAAAGTGTGCAGAGTTCAAGTGGCAGCATTGCAGATGTGTGCAATGGCACATTCGAATCTCTACAGAGATACTGCAACCACTCTGATAGAGTTTATGTACACCCTGCCTTCCAGCTTGACCTGCCATCAAATAGCAATGGTAGAGAAACGCTACCAGTCATGCTGAAATGCACCTGATGGCAACAGGCTGACCCAGCCAGGCCATGCTGAATGAGACAAAGAGTTGCTTGGATTTGTGACTCTCTTTCATTCTATCAATGCAGAATTGCAAAACCCTCTTTACATCTAGAGAATGTAAGGCAATGCTCCTTCGTTCTGAAAATTTGCAAAGTAGGTCGGAAGGACCAATGGCTGGTTCAAGTGGCATCTGAGACTTTGGGAAGGAATTGTGAGTTCTGAGAACCACTTTGTCCTTGTGAAATACTGTTTATAGGGATCTGTGACCAGGGCATGTATTTCAGAGACCCTGCAAGTGGAGGTAATGGCCAAAGGAAGGCAGCCTTCCAGGTCAGAAACTTCAAGTCACAGGTTACTACAGGCTCAAATGGCTTATGGGTGAGCATGTCTAGTACAAGGTTGCTATCCAAGCAGCAACCGGTCTTCTGACTGGTGGTTTAGTGCAGGATATCATTAGGAATATCTTAACTCAAGGGAAGCTGAGCCACCTACATATTGTGGACAGGCTGTGGTAGGCCAAAATTGCACAAAGAAGCATCTTCGCCATTGAGTATTGCAATCCTGCATTCAACAGTTCTAGAAGGTACTCTAACGTCTTGTTTGGTGAGAAAGTAAAGGGGTCTAGGGAGGACTTTGCACACAAATCGAAAACTGTTTCCATTTTGCTGTAAGTCTTCCTAGTGGACGACTTGCATGCTGCTAGGAGGATGTCTGAGATTCTCCAAGAGATGTTGAATCTACCCACTTCTATCTCCTCAGGAGTCAGGCATGGAGATGAAGAGATTACAGGCTTGGATGGACCACGGACCTTGGCTCAGGAGGTCTGTTTGAAGTGGAAGTTGTCTCAGTGGAATTTCCAATAATCTGCTGATTAATGGAAACCATATCTGATGAGTCCAGGAAGGGGCAATGAGAATCATGCTGCCCCCCACTGTACCTCCAGCTTGAGCAGCACCCTCTGAATTAAGGGAAGAGTAGAAAATGCATACAGAAAGCATCTTGTCCACCTACAGTCTGAATGCATCCTGACAGAAAATTATAGGTTCTGGATTTCTGGAGCAGAATAGAGGCAGTTTTGTGTTGAGATGGGATGCAAAAGGTCCAGGTCTGGAGTGCCCATTCTTCAAATAATGGTTGCATGATGTTTGAGTCAAGAGGCCATTTGTGTGGCTCCACCTCCATTCTGCTGAGGCAATTCACCAGATGATTCTGTATTTCTGGCAGGCAGACCACTGGGATCAGGGCTTCATGCTTGAGACACCATTCTCACACCTCATGGCTTCCTGCACAGAGGGTGAGTGTGCTCCACCCTGTTTGTTGATGTAGTACATCACTGCCTTGTTGTTGTCTGTCTGAAGGAGAATTACCTTGTGATAGAAGACATCCTTCAGGGCTCCGGACAGGCGTACAGAACAGCTCTCATCTCCAGGACATATAGTGCAGCTGGAACTTGTCCTGAATTCACAGGCCCTGGGTGTGGAAATCTGACAGTAAGCTCCCCAACCGTCAGAGATGTATTCATGATGATTGTGATCTGCATCTCCAGTGGGGTAAAGGAAAACCTTGGAGAAGGTTGTCTCTTGAGTCCACCAGGTGAGTAATCTTGTTAGAGGCTACATCACCATGATGTGGAAGGAGTGTGCATGCATGATCAGAGACCACTGATTGCTGAGCATCCATTGTGTTGTACTTATGCAAGTGGGCCAGGAGCACCTTGAACACAGACAACACCATGAGACCCAGCATCAGCTGCATCGAGAGGGCTTGAACCGAGTTGTTCTCCTTGATAAAGTGAGCCATCTGGAGAATGTCATTTCTCCTGTTTTCTGGTAGGAAGGCTCTTGCCCTGGAGGAGTCCATAAGAGCTCCTATGAAAAGAAATTGTTGGGAGGGTTGAAACTGTGATGTTTCCTGGTTCAGGAGAACTCCCATGTATGTGAGGAACTTGAAAACTGTGGAAACCACTTCCTGTGTCCCTTGTCTGGAGGAGTTCACTAGGAGCCAATTGTCCAGGTATGGAACACTTGAATTCCAAGATTTCTGAGATGCACCACAAGCACTGCAAAGCACTTTGTAAGACTCATGGCACTGAGGAGGCCCAAAGGCAGGACTCTGAATTGGTAGTGCTGGCCCAGAGCACAAAGTGTGGGTACTTGTGGTGGCTTGGGTGCACTGGGACCTGTTGGTAGCATCCTGCATCTCCTGAGATGCCAGCCATTGCCCTGATGAATCAAAGGTAGGAGCATTCATAACAATATCATCTTGAATTTCTCTTTTAACAGGTATTTGTTTAACTTCCTTAGGTCTAGAATAGGCACATACCACCTGTTTTCTTTGGAACTAGGAAGTAGTGGGAGTAGAAACCTGTGTCCCATTCTGCCTGCAGAATGACTTCTACTGTTCTGTTGTTCAGAAGGCTCTGAATCTCAGAAGTAAGGAGGTGTGACTGAATGGTAGACAGTTTTGGCCATCATATGGGTGGATGATCTGGAGGGTTCTCCAAGATATTTAGAGATTATCCTCTCAAATTATCCTGAAGATCCATTTGTCCATTGTGACAGACTTCCACTGGTTGTAAAACTAAGTCAGACTCCCACCCACCAGAGAGAGGAGTCAGGCAGTTGAGGTGGGACATGGACCGGTTCTTCAGAGGGTGGCACTGGTGCCTTTGGGACCTGTGCCTTCTGCTTACATTTTTTTCTGTGGCTGAGGGCTTGGATCTTGTTAAAAGCCCTAGGCCTTACTACAAAGGGCTGTTGGTTGATGAAACTGCCGATAGCTTCACCCCACTGAGGGGTGGCAGGGCCAATCTGGCCATCTTAATAGCAGTTCTAGTTTTCTGAGTGGCCTCCAGTGCCTGCTCCACCTGTGGGCCAAATAGATAAACAGCATCAACGGAAATTCATGATTTCTCTGTTGAGCATCATTAGTGAATCCTAAGTCCTTAGCCATGAGTGATGTTGGATATATATCCGGCCACTGCTGCTCTATAACCAGTGTCAAAGGCATCCATAGCAGCCTTAAGTTGTTTATTGTTGGACTCAATACCCTTGTAATGGTCTGAAGAAGCTCCGAGCTAATGTCTGACTCCAGAAGAGCCTCCAAAGTTTTGTTGAGCAATACCAGAGGGTATACTCATACTGAGAGAAATAGCCCTGATAGCTAGCAATATGCATGCCTAGGGTAGCAGCAGTGAACACTCACTTCCCAGAGTGTCAATTTTATGGGATTCATTATTTACTGGATGGGCCATGGATTCCTGGGGAAGAACAGCTTTGTCATTCTCTGCCAAGACCACTATGCGTTCACAAAGGCTTGAGAGGCAAGTATTGGACTATCCTTAGGAGGAGTGTATTTCCTGTCTATGGACTTAGCCACAAAAGGAATGAGCGCCAGTCTGTCTGACACCATTGTGAGAGACTTTCAAGAGAGGTTGCACTGGTGGTGTCCATTCCACAGGAATTTCAGGAACATGTAGATACTGAAGGCACAAAAGCTTATCAGGATCCACTTCAGAAGTCTGAAGAGAAAGGGTGGAGTTCATATTCTTCAGAAGGGACTTAAAAGAAAAGTCCTCGACCACAGGCTCTGTGGAAGTGGAGGGCTTACTTCCCACTCCAAGGATGAATCCTCATCCATATCATCCCCTAATCACAGATCAGGATCAGACTCAATATAGACTTCTACTAACCAGAAGGAAAGTATAGCAAGGAAAGGGAGGAACAAGAGCAGGAGGAGGCAGTCCCAAAATTGGAGTCAAAACCCTGGCACCTGAGTTGGTGTCAGTGCCATGTACATCACTGGAAGCAGTGCCACCAAGGCTGGAGCCAAGGGCGGAACCACAACCAGCATTGGCCGAGCATCTAGGGACCCCAAACCCAACCTCAGGACACTCAAAGCTGGAGACCTGAAAGAATGAAGAGAAGTAGGAGAATAAGCACCTGTGCTGGCCCCTGCACCACAGCAATGTGAGGGAAAGCATGAGTGAGTGTTGTCAATGGCACTGAACAAATTGTCATGCATCCAGGCTGACCCAACCACTCTGCCTGCTTGTCCATGGCCCCCAGGCCCAAAGGCCCCAGGGTCGGGTCAGCAGACAAGGATGAAACTGCTCACTGGAGGAGCCCCCAGGGTGGGAAGGGACTCCAGAGCCGAGGACCGAGGCCCCTAGCAAACGAGTACAGGTGACCTCGACAGGCCGAGGAGTCAGCCTCCTGTCCCCTGCTACCAATGATCTCATTGCAGATGTACGAGAGGTGACCTTGGTGGTACCACTTCTTCAACTGGTGGGATGAGGAAGAGCTCATGGCTGAGCAACTCCAGGTCCCCGACCTTGATAGGGCATGCTTCTTTGTGTTTTCAGAGGACCGCCCTCCTCCTAAGCACCGGACTACCCATAATCCGATCCCCTCCAAAGAGGGCAGTGGACCGCAACCAGCCCTGCTGCTAAAACAGCTTTCAAGTGACATCTTCCTACCATCACTGGCCCCATTCATCGTCTGAAGAAGACTTTCTTCATCGTTCAAAATGAATAAAACTGAAGACTTTTTATAATAAATAAATATACTAAAGACTAGTCAATATTGAATGAATATGCTGCTGTCATATAAATGTGAAGATCTGACTCCAGGTGGGTGAGTGACATGATCACTGAAGTGCACTCGACAGTAGGGAAAAAGGAACAGAGGCAATGGGAGGTCGATGCTGAGACAGCCTATACAGTGTGAGCCAGCCTCACGGCACTGTGCATGCATAGTCCTACTTTAGCGCTGGTTCTCCTGAAGATTTTTGTCTCCCACTAGGTCCCTAATGGCTCCAGCATAGCCCTACTAGTGTGAATGAGTGGTGGAGACTTTATGTTCAGGAAGATCCAGCATTGTGATCATAATTAATAATAATTAAACATGAACATTAAATGGCCACCAATAAAAACATGATCTTATGGAAATGGCGATTGTGATTAATAATGATCTCATATTATCATGATTTTTCATGATTGCCTATGGCCAAGATTATTGTAATAAAATAAAAATATATAACTTTATCTTTTTTCCATACTTTTGAATTTGTCTTGTCTTCAATGTATTTATCTGAATTTTGATGACTGGGTAGGCCACTGAGACAAAAGGGTCCTTTTAGGGTGACCCAGAGTTAGTTACAATCAGTAGGTGAAAAAGAAAATAAATGTCATTAGCAAAAAACATACAAGGTGAAACACTAGCATGAGCAGACTTGATGCTGACAGAACAAGAGTGTCCTGTTGTTGCCTGCTTTTGTGAAAACAAATGCAAACAAATACCAGGATAACTTTAATTGAAACTGTATATTGGAGCCCTGTTTCGTGCCATCCGGAAACAGAAGAGAGGTTGGATTCCTGATATTGCAGGAACTGGCACCCATTTTTAAACATTTAGCTGCGCTTTTAAAGTGTGAATTTTAAATACTAAAAGCAGTTTTGAGTAACTGGTGTGCCAGTTTATTACGCCAGTTTAAGCAGTTAAACAAGCATGGTGCTGTAAAGTGTGACTTTGACCCCCAGGATTACTTCCTGGGTCACTGCAAGCTAGAAAAGACATCCTGCTGGAGCAGGAAAGCCGAACAGGGGAGCACAGTGTCACAGAGTCAAGTGAGGAGATAAGGAATAAATACATAAAATCCAGTTACAGCAAGGCCTATTAAGGTAGGAGTCTCGAGAGTGAAAAAGGCAAACTGCATAAGGCAAATGAATATTTCTGCCAAGATAATCAATGAACTAATATATAAAAGGTGCAATATCTAATGTAATCTTTATAACTTGTAGTCATAATTGCTGTGATTACTATAAAGAAGCAACAGTATATTGAACTTGCTAAAATGGCAGTGCTAATCATAACCAAGGAGGATTCAAATGTTGGATTGTACTTTATGTCATATGTATAAGCTACCGAATTAGGAGGACCCTGACACTATGTTTAAATTCAACAAATGTATACAAAACACAGAAATGTCCAGGATATAAATGAGTTTAATAATAGACTTACAGCACTTGAGACCAGTCAAAACAAATAGCTCTAAGGTATCAAAAGCTGCACAATAATCAAAATGACATCAATATAAAAACAGAGACAATACAAATATAACAGATAATGCCCTACAAAACCAGCCTCCTAAAACTAGTGTAGTGGAACAAATGATAAGATGAATGAAGAGCAAAATATTGTGGTAAATAAAACAAACAGGAAAAGAAACAGCGAAGCAGAAAATGATGAAGACTCAGAAGATGATTAGTACACAGTCCAAACTATCAAATCATCCAAAAGAGGGTGAAAAGCAACGCACTATCATAGTCCCTTAGCAAACCAATTCGATCCTTATTGACTCTAGCTGAAAACCCACTCCAGCCTTCTCCAGAGGTTCCACAGGTCCACTCTTATGAAACAGATGACATTACTGAAACAAGTGATACAAATCACTGTAACGGAGAGATAGGAACAAGTAAGGCACGCAAAGTATGAATAACAGCCAATCTTTAATACACTTTGATATAGATACCGTAGAAAGTGCAGTGAAAACTGACAAGGCAAAAGGGCAAGAAATACTAGTGCTAGGTGACTCGATGATAACAGACCTAGATCAAACCATTTGTGAACCAAACAAAGCTAGCAGGACTTTGTCAAGCTATGGAGGTGCTAAAATTGCAGATATCATATTAATGTTGGGTAACATAGTAAAGAACACAGAAACAAACCCTTGGTTATAACACATGCAGGTTCAATAATATTTTTAGGAGCTAATCCAAAAATAAAACAAGATTTTGTAGCATGACTAACAAAATACTTCATCATGGCTGTGTCTCTATAATGACTGAGATTCTCCCTATACCCAAAGCCACATACAGTTAACAAAAAACTCAAAGCAATTAATAACAGGCTCACAGCATGGTGTTTGAATCAGAATATCCACTGCATAACTCATTGGGAATCATTTGAAAATAGGCCAGAGCTCTTACTGGGATGGACTGTACCTCAGCAGAAAAGGAATATACTCTTAGGTGAACATATTACTTCCTGTATACAAAACAATTTAAACTGTTAAAGGGGTGAAGAAGTTACCACTACACAACTTCAGAATACAGAGCATAATCAATTAATAAAAGCAGAAAAGACACAGGAGTACCAGAAACAAAAACGTAACCAGTTTAATCTGGACCGTAACATAACAAACAAGAATGGGTTAAAGATATTGCTCTTAAATGCAAGAAGCTTGAGAACAAAATAGAAAATGATACATTAAAAGAACATAACATTGACATCTGTGGTGTGACTGGAACATGGTTTAGAGATGGGGAATGGAATAGTGATATACCTGGTACCTAAAATATATAAAAACAGAAAAATGAAAATAGGTGGCAGCATTGCATTACATATTAAAACATCTTAAGGTGCTTGAAGTAAATGAAAACACAGAATCAGAGAATGAAATAATCTGGGTACAAATTAAAACTCAACAAAATATTAAACATAGGTTTAGTTTACTGTTCTCTAATCTCAATACATTAGAAAACAATGTATTACTGTCAGTATTGGAGGGCAGAGACATAACAGGAGATTACATCCTTATGGGTGACTTCAACTTTCAAAAATATGTTGGAAAACACAAAAGGGACTGAACCTTGTTGAACATTTTTTAGATATAATAACTCTTCAGAATTTAGATCAGATAACTCAAGCTGCAAGAGGAAACAATATACTGGACCTAGTTTTCACCAACACCCTGAGAACATAGATAACATTAGAATAGTACCACCACTTGGAGACAGTGACCACAATATGTTCTACTTTGAATATAAAATCAACTACAATATAACCAAAGGCAAAACTATAATTAAAGACTACAACAAGGTTGATTATAATAGCATGAAAACTACCTAAACAACTGGAACTGGATGGAGAAATGAAAAATAAAATACTTAGAAAGTGTGTGGAAAATAATTCATAAACACAGCACAGACTGTATCAAACACTGGGTTCCAACAAGAAAAAATATCACAGTTCCAATAGGATTCCTCCATGGTGGACAAATCGAAATATCCAGACTTATCAAAAGAAAAAAATATTTTAACAAATATAAAAAGAATCCAACTAGTAACAACTGACAAAAGTTTAAACAGCTGGCAAAGAGAACCAAACATAACATTAAAATGCCAAAATCAAGAATAGAATTAAACTTCTTAACACGTGTAAAGGACAAGAAAAAACAGTTCTATAGCTATGTAGGGTCTCTAAAGAAAACAACCAACAATAGAACCACTACAGACCAATAAAGGTACTAGTGATGATGAGACAGATATTGCAAATGAGCTAAATGACTATTTCCTGAGTGTTATGACATCAAAGATAGTAAAACAGTGCAGTGCGGAGAGATACTATGGGTTAAGTTGGAAAGGAAAATGGGGACAGCCATCCGCAGCAGGTGTGGTCTATAGACCACCAGCACAGGGAAGTAAAGACAGATAGGGAGTTGATGCTAGCCATCCAAAGGATGGCAGACAAGGGTGAGGTAGTACTAGTTGAAGACTTCAATATTCCAGACGTGGACTGGAGCATCCAGCAGCAGCATCAACTAGGAGCAGATTTATCCTGGACTCCTTCAGGGTGCCTTCTTCGAAGCAACTGGTCATGGAACCAACTCGGCAGAAGGCAATACTGGACCTTGTGCTCACAAACAGGGACAGTGTGATGGGGTAACAGTGGGGAGCACCTTGAAACAGTGACCACCAGTCATTGTGGTTTGAAATCACAGAAAGAGCAGAACCAAACCACACAAAACACGTATCCTGGATTTTAGAGGGCAGACTTTGGGAAAATGGGAGATACTTGAAAGAGGCATTAAGGGAATGGGACAGGAATCAGGGTTGAGGAACAATGGGCAGTATTTAAAATGGGGATTACAAGAACAACAGAATTATGCATTAGCAGATTAGCAAGAGGAAAAGGAAGAGGAGACCATTATGGTTTCCAAAGAGGTAGCAAAGAAAGTGAAGGCCAAAATATTGCATTCAGGCAATACAAAGAACACGGGCAGAGGGATAGGAGAAGTACCAGGAGAAGCAAGGGAGGCAGGGAGGTCAGTAAGGAAGCCAAAGCTCAGACAGAAGAGCACATTGCAAAATCAGTGGGTAGAGGGACAAAACCTTTTACAGGTATATAAGTGAAAAAAGAAAGACAAAGGAGGGATAGTGAGACTGAAGGGGAGGATGGGGGCCACGTGGAGGATGACAACAGTAAAGCTGACATATTGAACAGGCATTTTGCTAGTCTACTGAGGAAGAGGAGGGTAATGGGTCTGAAGGGAGTACAAGGGTGAGAATGGTGCAGAAATGGACACAAGTCCCTTACACGAAAGGGTCCTGAAGGAACTGGAAGTAATAGAGTTGATAGCGCAATGGGGCCAGATGGGTCAACCCAGGGTCCTTAAAGAACTAAGAGAGTGGTGGCTGAACCTCTGGTTATCCTGTTTAGCCAATCACTGGAAACAGGAGGTACCCAAAGACTGGAGGACAGCAGATGTAGTCCCTTATACAAAAGTGGGAACAAAGAGGAAGCAGGAAACACAGACCAGTCAGCCTCACCTCGGTAATGGGGAAGATCATGGAAGCACTACTGAAGGAGAGATTGGTAGAACATCTGTTGTCAATGGACTACAGGACCCAAGACAGCATGGTTTCACCAGGGAGAGGTCATGTCAGACCAACCTCATTGAATTTTTGACTGGGTGACTAGGGAGGTGGATCAGGGGAGGCGGTGGACATGGCTATCTGGACTTCAGCAAGGCCTTTGACACTGTGCCACATAGAGACTATTACACAAACTGGGGAATATGGGTGTGGGCAGGACAGTAGTGTGGTGGGTGGGTAACTGGCTGGGTGGCAGGACACAGAGGGTGGTGGTAAATGGCTGTCACTCCACAGAGGAAGAGTGACCAGTGGGGTACCACAGGGATCAGTTCTGGGACCGGTCCTATTCAACATCTTCATCAGTGACATTGACTGGGACCTAGAAGGCAGAATTTCACTGTTCGCTGATGACACAAAGCTCTGTAACAGAGACACACAGAGGGTGTAGACAGAATGAGAAGTGACCTGCAGAAACTTGAAGAATGGTCAGGGGTTTGGCAGTTGAAATTCAATGGAAAGAAGTGCAAGATAATGCATATGGGGCACAAAACCCTGGCACAATATATCAGTTGGGGGTGAGGATATAGCATGCACCAAGCAGGAAAGGGATCTTGGGGTTATCATCTCTGATGACCTCAAGGTGAGGAAACAGTGTGACAAGGCAGCAGGTAAAGCAAATAGGATGCTGGGATGTATAGGCAGGGCATCACCAGCAGGAAAAGGGAGGTCATAATTCTCGCTATACAAGACACTAGTGAGGCCCCACCTGGAGTACAGTGTACAGTTCTGGAGACCATACCTACGTAAGGACATAGACAGGGTAGAGAAGGTTCAGAGGAGGGCAACAAAGATGGTGCATGGATTGCATCACAAGTGCTATGAAGACAGGTTGAAGGAACTGAACATGTACTCCCTGGAGGAGAGGAGGGAGAGAAGGGATATGATAGAGACATACAAGTATCTTACAGGGAGGAACAGGGTGCAGGAAAACACTATTTTTAAGCGAAAAGATGTTCCAGGACTAGAGGGCATGGGATGAAGTTGGAGGGAGGACGATTCAGAGGAAACATGAGAAAGAATTTCTTCACAGAACGGGTGGTGGACAAGTGGAACACCCTGCCAGAGGAAGTGGTGGGGGCTGAAACAATCACGGGATTTAAGAATGCATGGGATAGACATAAAGGAATTCTGGAGGTCAGGGATAACCGGACAACAGACTTCTAGGAAAAAAACTGAACTTACAAGCTCAAATGGGCAGACTGGGTGGGCCATAGGCCCTTATCTACGACACTGTCTATGTATCTATGTATCTATGTAGGTCCTTTAACATCCAAGGACTGTCCATCCTTTACCATAGCAGAGATTAGGAATATCATTGATAATTTAAAATCTACAAGTGCATCAGGACCAGACGGTATTACCACACTTTTCATTAAAAATTAGCTACAGAACTGGCTGGTCCCTTACTTTGTTGTTTAACATCTCTATACAGGAAGGTAGCACACTAAAAGAATGGCGTGAGGCTGTGGTTACACCAATATACAAGAAAGGTAGCAGGATAGGCGTAAGTAATTACAGGCCCTTTAGCCTCACGTCAGTAAAAGACAAACTTATGGAAAGTCTTTTACAACAACATATTGAATCATTTACAGAAAACAGGTACAGTTAAAGTTGCTTTATAAGGCGCATCTGTGTGAGAAGATTTTGCCGTTATAAGGAGTGGTCATAATACCCAAAAACAATGATTTTACACCAACAGGCTGATTACTGTATTCCAGCTCGACCCGCTAGTCTTTGCCATTCTCTGTACAGTACTCTAAATAAGTTGCCAAACCCCGTTCATTTCATTGCACATACAGTACTGTATTTGTGCTCACATGCTCCATCACCTCGCCACCAACTAGGAGGCACTCTGTATATTTGTGCTCACCCGCCTCGTCATTAACTACTCTGCTCCTCCACATTTGATCTCACTTAAACAAGATCCCCAGTGCTCCAGTCCTCAGTTATTTTGGAGGCAGAGCTGGATCCTTTCTTCTTGTTCACTGCTCCTTCTCAAGTCTTAAGCAAGTCTATCTCCAGAAAGCACAGCAGGGCAGAAACCTTCATTTTTACTCACCTTGTCTTGTTGCCAACTATTCTGCTCCCCGCCACATCTGATCTCACTTAAACAAAATCCCCAGCTCCATCTCTGTAAAGCACAGCAGGTGGAAACCTTCATTTTGGATGGATCCTTTCTTCAGGCAAGCCCATAAATCAAACACAAATACAGTAGCAGCTATTTAGCACTATTTAGCGCTATATGTCCGTAGATCTATTTTGGGAAGAAATAATTCACACTTCAGCATGCTGCTAATCTGCCCAAAATCTGCCCAAATAGAAGGCGGGCATAGAGCGCTATAAGCAGCAGTTTTAACCTTGCAGTCTATATATTGGGCAAGTGCAAACAGAAATCTGCCTTCAAAAGTGACTGCCCGTATAAACTGCTGGTGCTATAAGTGGCGATACAGATATTACCACATGGTTTTACATCTGGAAGGTCTTGCTTTAACCAATCCAATCCATTTTTTGAACCGGTGAGTGCAGCCTTGGGTGTCCCAGTGGATGTAGTATTTCTGGACTACTCAAAGGCCTTTGATAAAGTCTCTCACTCCATATTACTAGATCAACTCAAAATAAGTTTACATTGTAACATTATTAAGTGAATAGAATCATGGTTGGAGCACAGAACTCAGAGTGTATCAATAAAAGGACATCTATCCAGATGCGTCAGGTAACTAGTGGAGTCCCCGGGATCGATACTGGGCCCAACCTTATTTAACATCATGGTCTCAACCTTACAAACACCTGGGAATACATGGATCTGCAAATATGCAGACAATTGTAAACTAGGGGTCTGGTACAATCTGAAGCTGAGGCTAAACTAATTCAACAGAACCTAGACAACCTGGCACTATGGGCAGATACGAATAAAATGCAGTTAAACATAGGAAAGTGTAAGGTTATGCATATATGGAAAAAACAACTCCAGTTCTCAATACAACATAAATAAAATTCCACAACTAGAAATAAATGAGGAAAAGGACTTGGGAGTATTTATCACTGGTGATCTAGCCTTCAATAAACATACCAGTGAAACAGTTAAAAATGTCAGAAGATAACAGGATGCACATTAAATAATATTAAGAGCAGAGACAGCAAGGTTGTCTTACCACTCTACACCAGTTTAGTCCTGCCCCATCTAGAATATTGTTCCCAATTTTGTGCACCATAGAATATAAGAACCCAGAAGTTAGTGGAGCATGTCCAAAGATGGATTACGAAAAAAATAAAGTTGACACAACACTTGGGGTATAACAACAGATTCAAAAAGCTGAACTTGTACTCAGCACAATACAGACACACCAGGGGAGAACTTTGCCTCACCTATAAATCAATTAAAGATCCTTACACCTTAGAGACAATTGGATTAACAAAATATCTAGTAGTGATTCTATAAGGTCCCATACACAAAAACTGCTAGGAGAGGGTTCTGTAACAGTTAAAGAAGCAAATTCTTTAACCAAAGAATAATAACAAAATGGAACTCTACCAAAGGAGATAGTTGAAAGTAATATCTTAGTAATATTGAAACAAAATCTGAATAACTACATGGGAGAAAAAATTATGTATTCCACCCATGATTGGGTGGCAAGTCTCTAAAGGGCCTTGGCTTTCTGAACTTGAATACAACCTATGAACCTATAAAAATAATCATCATAAACAAAAGTACATACTAGGAGAACTACAAGCAGGTACAAGGTAGTTAGTTACAACATTGGGTTGAAGTTATGCAAATATTTGGCAAAGGATTTGTTCATAATATGTAGCAGGCAGTGCAGCAGATGCTGCATATGGGGAGACATATATGGTAAACAATTTAAGATATAAATATAAATAAAGGTCACTAGCATAGTGGTTAGGTGGCAGTAGAAGTGCCAAGCAACAGATGGGACACACTACTAAAACAAGAAGGGTCAGTGAGTGCAATTACAGTAGACTGCTGCCCAGAAGAGGGACTTCAGCTGCCTTTAAACTGTGCTAGAGTGGGGCAGGTGAGGACCTCAGGAGAGAGAGAGAGAATTCCATAATGATGGGACTGCAAATGAGAAGGATCTCCTCACAACTACATACACGCACTTTGGGAATGTCCAGTAATGGGCAGGGTGCTGATCTCAGAGGCTTGACATACTGCCTGCAATGGATTATACCAGTGAGACTAGGTGGACAGTAGGGTTTTAGTAACTTAAAGGTAAAGCAGTGTAGAGGATAATGTGGCCTATTCTCAAAGGATGGCCACCCCAGGGTTGTGAGTACTGTACAGTGGTGGGTTCTGGAGTGGACAGTGGCTGTGAAGCACCCTATCCAGTGGTACAGGGTGTGAATAGGATAGGTTCAAGAGCCAACTGTATCACTGGGGCACCTGAGAATAGAATGGTAGGAGGGTGCTGCTGGCAATAGCTAGGCAAGCAGCCCTAGATAGGTAGGGAAGAAGTGAGTACATGAGGCCAAGGTTCAGATTAAAAGCTTTAACCAGGGCATCTGCATGGCTTTTAAGGTCAATGCTTAGTCCAACACAATGCCCAGATAGTTAAAGGATTGTACCACCTCCAGGTTGATGCCATTGATGGAAGAGAGTTTAAGGAGGTGGTATCTGTCAGGCCTAGGCTCTTGTGGCCAAGAGCATCGTTTTAGTTTTCTTGGTGTTAAGCACTAATTTGTAGTTCAGGAACCATCTTTCTAGACTGCGGAAGTCATTTTCCAGATGGGTGTTTATATTGTTTAAGTCAGCAGAGAACCTATATAATATGGCATTATCTACATACAACTGAATTGAGGCCCCATCACAGTTAAGGGGTAGATCATTAATGAACAGGAGAAGAGAAGGGACCAGGTATGGAATCTTGGAGTACCCCATCAGTGATCAGCCTTAGAGTGGAGATGCTGCCCACCATTTAACACTCAGTTTTCACCAGTCAGGTAGTTTTGAAACCAACAGCAGAAGAGATTGTCCAGACCTATGCCCCTGAGTTTACATAAAAGCAAGTCACGGTTGGCCAGATCGAATGCCTTTATCAAGTTAGCAAAGATTGCTCCAGTGGCCATACCAAGATCCATGGCATTAATAATATCAGAGGTAACACATACCAGGTCTGTACTGGTGCCATGGGTTTTATAAGCCATGTTGGACATTGGTTAGGAAGTGGCTACATTCAAGGAATACTTAAAGCTAATTATATAGCAACCTCTAGGATTTTGGCCACTACTTAGAGAAGGAAGCTAGGCCTATAATTCTAGATCCTGTCTTTGCCCCCATGTGGATAGGAACTAATAAAAGCTACCTTTCACGCCTCTGGGATACTGCCTAGAGTGAAAGACTCATTGATGAGGTGCATAGTAAAGGTGGGATTATAACTGCAGCAATTTTCAGAAACCTGGATTTGGGGTGTCAGAGCCAGAGGAGCCTTCACACTTTCTACTCTTAATCTGCTTGAGGATTTCCTTCCTGGTAACTGATCTAAGGTGAAAGTTAATAGAAATACTAGGTCTATAGGCTGCTGAGGCAGAGGTATCAGAGTAGGCACTTTGGGAGGCCTTAAACCCTCTCAAGATCAGTGAAAAGGTATTGAATCCATGGGCAATGGATAAGGGTCTAAGAAAGTTTGCACATTGGCAAAAATTTCCCAGGAGAAGAGATGGATCTGCCTTAAAGCAACTGGTTAATTTACATATCTTTAGTGGACTAATCAGTTATGATGCATCTTCTGTACAAAAGATTGCATTCAATTATACTTACTATGACACCACACTTCTCACGATAAAAAGTCTCATATTGGTTATATAGCTCTATCCAGTGGTTCCTTGTATGGTTGTGGTGAGTTTCTACAAGCATTGGAAAACTCATACAAACAGAAGAAAGAAATAAGTGCCTTAGCTGGGACTTGAATCCAAGCCACCCAGAATGCCATTCTAGTTGTGATACCAGCTGCACCACTAAGGAATCTGGAATGGGGATGTCCTGAGGCACCTTACTCTTTCTCTAATGCACAACCTGGTGCTGCACAGATAATTACACTTTCAGTCACATGAGTGTGGTGTGCATATTTATGGAACTCATACATACAGAAGGGAGAAAGAAAGAAATAAGTGCCGTAACTGGGACTTGAACCGAATACTGTTCCAGTTGCACTATCAACTGCACCACCGAGGCAACTGGAAACTGGATTTCCTGAGGCACTTTCCTGTTTCTCTAAAACAACCTGATGCTGTGGTGTGCATATTTAGGAACTCATACAGACAGAAGAGAGAAAGAAATAATGCCTAGTTTTGTTTGTATGAGTTCCAAAAATATGCACACCTCATTACCGTGACTAAAATGTAATTATCTGTGCAGGGAAATCCATTTTCCAGTTGCCTTGGTGGTGCAGCTGGTAGTGCAACCAGAATGGTATTCTAGGCAGCCTGGGTTCAAGTCCTAGCTAGGGCACTTATCTCTTTCTCTCTTCTGTTTGTATGCATTCCATAAATATGCACGCTGCACTCTCGTGATTGAAAATGCAATAATCTGTGCAGCACCAGGTTGTGTATTAGAGAAAGAGTAAGGTGCCTCAGGACATCCCAGTTTCCAGTTGCTTTGGTGGCACAACTGGTAGTGCAACTGGACCAGTATTCCTCGAGGCCTTGGTTCAAGTCCCAGCTACAGCAATTATTTATTTCTCTTTTCTGTTTGTTTGTACTCAAAACCTTTATTAACAGTCTGCAAACTAATACTGTCAAGGCAAAATTATATTAAAACAGAAATTACCATTGTTTAGGTCCATAATCTATTCTTCTGAAAGATGCAAATTAGTTATGCAGATGTATTTATTATACCTAACATGGCATGCATTCTTCCTATATGTATTAAAACTTGACTTCCTATGATTAACATTATCATTAATGTGTTTTTCTGATATTTAACATTCATATTTTCATAATAGTAACACATAAAACTTTAAGTAGTACTCACTTGACTTACAGACTTATAATACAGAACTAGTATAATAATCAGTGATCGTCATCAATGATCATCAGTTGGTCATCCACAGGACATCAAAAATCACCATGCTGATTTACTTATGACAAAATAATCAATAATCATCAATTGGTGATTTGAAAGTTCATGTCTGATAATTAAATCTTGATCTAGATGGTGATCTTAGATAACAATCTCCTTGATGATCATGTGGTAACATTTAATGATGATCAGTCATGACTGACCTTCAGAAAACATGATTGATGATTTACCAATTCACCAGGGTGTTGACTCAGACAAGGACCACAGTTTGAAAATGTGAAACTATTCTAAACAAGCATTTGTCAATGCCGAATGTTTGCTTGCTGTCATTAGCATTGGCAATGCAGGAGTTAGACAGCTGCAGAACAGGAATGGCAGTGAAATATTGAACTTCACGCAAACCCCCACCTCCACCTGCAGAGATGGACAGGCATTGGGGTATGCATTTGGGTCATGCCCATAACATTCATGCCATTTCACCTCACCCTATCCTGCAGACACCAACAAGTGTTGAGGTGTGCCTTGGGGTGTTCGACTTCACAGTTACCCATTCCATTAGGGACATATGCTGAAATTGGTGCAGTATAGGAGAATGGGGTGAACTCTGGGGCCAAAGAGTCCAAGGCACACCTTGATGCCTGTCACTGGCTGCAGGGTGGGTGGTGAGGTGGAATGACATGAGCATTACAGTTGGCAATCCAAAGGCACACCCTGATGCCTGTCAGTCTGTGCAGGGTGGGACGTATGGTTAAAACCCTAACGCCCCAGGTGTTTAGTTGGCATTTGCAGTACAAATTTCTCAACATGGCCTTTTGTGACCCCACCTCATGAAAGCATTTGAGACCTCTTCTCATGAACAGTGGCACTGTGATTTTGTTAATGTGTCCTGAACTTTGAGTTCCCACAGTGACCATGCCATTCTGCACCAGATTTACGAAAACACAGGTCAGGCAGAATGTGAAGAATGACAGCTGTACCATCATAGGAGCTGTGAAGAGATGGCAATGTTGAAAATCTGTAGTGAAAATATTAAAATGCTCGAACGTCCGATCAGAGATGGAAACTGTGCAACACATGCACATAACACAGTCATTTAGTGGAATTATTTCACCAAATTTTCAACACAGGCATTTTGTAACCTGTGCTCATGAACACTGTCACTAGGATTTTCTTAATCTGTTCCGAACATTGATTTCCCATAGTGATACGTACTATTCCTAGCCACATGTGTAAATGCATATTTTGGGCTGTATATGAAAATGACAGCAGCACTTTGTTCATAAGAGGTGTGAAAAATGCCAATGTTGAAAATCTGGAGTGAAAATATACATATGGGAGGAATTATGAGGGTGCGTGGAAACTGAGCAATGTACGCTCGTAACACAGTCATTTTATGGACTTTTGTCACTGAATTTTCAACATAGGCATTTTGGCACCTCTGCTCATGAACAGTGCCACTGTGATTTTTAATCTGTCCCAACACTGACTTCCCACAGTGACCACGCTATTGTGTGCCAGAAGTGTGAAAACACATTTTGGCCAGGATGTGTAAAATGACAGCTGTACTGTTCATAAGGAGGTCTGAAAAATGCCAGTGTTGAAAATCTGGAGTGAAAATACTACAGATTTGTGAAGTAACAAAGCGCATGGAAACTGCACAACACACGCCGTAACACAGTCATTTTATGGATTTTTGTCACCAAATTTTCAAAATAGGCATTTTAGGACCTCTGCTCATGAAAAGTGTCACTGTGATTTTCTTAATCTGTCCTGAACACTGATTTCCCACAGCGACCATGCTATTCTGTGCCAGAAGTGCAAAACACATCTTGGCCAGGATGTGAAAAATGACAGCTGTACTGTTCATAAGGAGGTGTAGAAAATGCTAATGCTGAAAATCTGGAGTGAAAATATTCCAGATTCGCGAAGTTATGAGTGTGTGTGGAACATGTGCAATGCAGCGCTCATAAAACAGTCATTTTGAATTTTTTACCAACTTTGCAACATAGGCTTTTTGAGAGCCCACCTTATGAACAGTGGGACTGTCATTTCGTTATCGGTCCTGAAAGGTGATTCCGTGCAGTGTCTGCAAAATCACCTTTCAGTGCTGAATAATGCCATGACAGTGACTGGATTCACGAGGAGGGTCCCAATAACCCCATGTTGAAAATTTGGTGCCAAAAGTTGAAAAAATGGCGAGATATCCACATAAGTTGAAAAACCCTATTTATGCCATTATACAGCTTACTGACATTTCTGCAGTTCGCGATCGGCTTTGAAGAGTGCAGACATGTTCCCGCCCACCAAGATCATCACGCCAGGCTCCGGAGGTAAGTATGAGGTGGGGGGTGGGAGGGAGGGTGTGCAGAGGGTGGCTGTAGGTTGGGAAGGGGCACAAGACACTGCGAGGGACTATTTTCTTGGTTTCAGGAACAACAAAATAAACAAAAGACATGAGGAAGTTTTTTGCAGGCTTGCTCTGGTCACAATGGGGTGGGCTCCCAGTGTGCCACCTGCATTTTATGGAAGGGAGGACTTAAGCCGATGGGAGATTGGGTCCCCTGTTGGCAAAGAAAGACTGCTTGGGGGCATGATGCTGAGGGATTGGGCACCCCTTGGCACACAACAAATGGGAGGGGACATTATGCCGATGGGGGTGGGCTCCCGTGAGGCAAATGAACTGGGTCGTGGCATGCCAACAGGGGATTGGGCACCCGTCAGCTTTCATGGTGTTCTGAGGCAGACCGTGATAGCCACCATCATGTTCATGGAAATGTTACACCAGGCAAGGAATCACCCTGCAATGACAGGTCTCTCCTTCATTGCAGCTAAATGGTCTGATGCTCCAATGATGCGGCAGCCCCTGATTGCTGGTGGCCAAATCGTTTCAAGTTGGCGGCACTTCTGGAGAACCAGTGTCATCAGGACAGTGGGCCTGCATTGGTTGAACACTGCCGAGCCTACAAATGCAGTGCTGGCATTGGCTGACACAGTGCCGCACCTCCACAACCCGCTTCTCTCCTAAGCTGCCACATAATGTTTCTTATGCACGCAAGCAAACACAAAAAGCAAATGTATTTAACATATCACAGCTTGTTTTGAGCTCTAAATAGGAAATGTTCCACCTGAGGGGTCCATTCTATTTCCTGTATAGAGTTTGGAAGAAGAGACTGTAAAGCTGGACTCCATAGATGCTACGTGTGGGAGATACCCAACCCTACTGTAGATTATGTACCAAAAGTGGGACTAACATTTTGATTAAACTGACCAACATTTTAAGAGAACTGAAATGATTTCCATTTGCCCAATTTAGCAGGATAGTTTTCCTAGATTACTATGGCTGGATCAGTTTGTGAGAAAATAATACCTCAAATTTTAATAACAGTCAGCATTTAATTTTATGCCAGCCACCATCTGAGGCAGATTCGAGACATTCCACACCAATCTCATACTAATACTTTTCACATAATTGATAGAAGTCTTTGACATTGTAGAAAAATCTCCTAACACTCAGACAGCCTTTTGTACAGAAGCTTCATCTTGTAAAAACTAACATATGTCATCTGCATAATCAGTAATTTGACCTGTGCAGGAAAGTCCTGCCCGTGCAATCCAAAAATGTTTGCATTATCTAAAATTTTATGTTAAGACCAGATTTGAGCAAAACACGTACAAGAGAGAACTCAGGGACAACCCTAGTAGACTGGGGCAGAAGCACCTAACCAACAATTATTATTTGGGCACATTGTAGCTGCATTATACAACATAGAGAGCCAAGAAATGAACTGATATAGAATCCCATAACACTGTAATATTTGAAGCATATAAGACTGCCTTACCATATCAAACAACTTTTTCTGATCTAAGAACAAAATATAGCCATCAAGATGTCCCCTACTCCCTCTCTCAAGCGCTTCTCTAATATAGAAAGATTATTTTGTATCCTTCTATTAACCATAGGACATAATAGACACTGGACTTTAACATGCTGTATGACATTAACCAATCTAGTGTAGAGGGTTTTGGCTAGATTTTTATAATAGTTGTTTAAGAAGCTAATAGGTTAGCAATTTTTAATGTCATCACCAATCCTTTTCATACAAAAGAACTAAAACAACCTTATACATTTCTTTGAACGTTTGTGGATTTCTAACTGGAGTTATACTATAGTCATGTCTGCAGTTAACAAATGATTACATACACGAAAAAATGCAACCATCGCCTCATGACTGTTTGATGCTGTATAGGCATGTAGTGTTTAAACCAATGAATCACAAACTCTGATCCTTTAAATAAGATGCCTATTCCATCATAGATGTCTGGGTCTCTTGACTAGATGGAGCTACCCCAGACCCACCCTTTACATGCTTGCTGTATTTCACCATGTAAGCTCAACTTTTCTGTAAAAATACATCAGAGGATCAAATGGGAGGGATAGTGAAAATAAGGAGGGCAGCAGGGGAGACTGCACAGAACAAGATCAAGAAAAGCAGACATTCTAAATAGGTACTTCTGCTCAGTCTTCACAGTGGAGGAGGATAGACCACCAGGGGCAGTAGGGACAAAGGGAGTAGACACAGGTCCATTTACAGAGGAACGAGTCCTGAAGATACGTGCATCTCTGAAAGTGAACAAGGTCATGGGACTGGATGGGATACACCCAAGTGTACTAAAAGAACTCAGGGAGGTACTATCCCTCCATGGATGGCCTTATTCAACAGCTCACTGGAAACAAGTATGGTTCCAAAGGGCTGGAGAGGATGTGATCCTACTTATAAAAACCAACAGGGAGGAGGCTAGCAACTATAAGCTGGTCAGTCTCACATCAGTGATGGGGAAATTGATGGAAACCCTTTAGAGGATAGGTTGGTAGAGTATTTTGAACCAAGGGCTACAAGACCAAAGGCAGCATGGATTCATGGGGGGTAAAGCCAGAGAGGATGAATCTGATTGTCTGGATGACTAGGTAAATAGATCACGGAGTGCAGTAGACATGGTCTATCTGGACTTATGCAAGGCCTTTGACACTGTGCCACACAGCAGTCTGATAAGGAAATTGAATAGCATAGGGGTGGAGTCCAAAGTGGTGAATTGTTATAAGGACTGGTTAATGCATGGGTAACAGATGATAGTGGTTAATGGCAGTCACCTTAATGAGGGGAAGTGACCAGCAGGGTGCCGCAGGGCTCAGTACTGACTGGTCCTTTTCAATGTCTTCATAAATGACATTGTAGAAGAACTGAAAGAGAAGGTATGCATTTTTGCAGATGACACCAAAGCTTGTTATAGGGTAGACACTCAGGAGGGAGTGGAAAGAATGCATAGGGACCTTGGGAAACTTGAGGAATGGCCAAGAACATGCCAGTTGGGGTTCAGTGCCAAAAGTGCAAAATCTTGCAACAAGGGCATAGGAACCCAGGAACTGAGTATAGGATGGGGAGGTACTGACAGTCACTAAGAATGAAAGGAACCTTGGGGTCATCATATCTGACAACCTCAAAGTGGCACAACATTGTGACAAAGCCATGGAAAGAGCCAGTGAGATGCTTGGATGCATAGAGGTACCTCCAGCAGGAGAAAGAAGATGATGTATCATTCACTTGTGAGACCACACCTGAAGAATTGTGCCCAGTTCTGGAGGCAGCACCTCAGAGAAGACACAGACAGGGTAAAGGCAGTGCAGAGGAGGACAACTAAAAGGTACAGGGAATGCATCAAAAGCCATATGAATAGAGACTGAGGGAATATGCACATACTAGAAGAGAGAAAGTGAGAGATGGAATGATAGTGACCCACAAGTACTTAGGGTGAATAGGTGCAGGAGGGGTGTTTCTTTCAAATGAGAAGGAACACCAGGACCAGAGGATATGTGATGAAGTTGTGTGGGGGTTAAAAGTGATGCAAGGAAGTTCTACTTAACTGAAAGAGTGGTGGACACCGGGACAGACTGCCAGCAGAAGTGGTGGATGTAAAACCAGTAGGGGCTTCAAGCATGCATACAATAGACATAGGGTAATATTAGTAAATAGGAAAGGGAGGAGGGAGGGAGGGTCGCTGGAGACCAGTTAGTGCCAGTGGTGACAGACTAGGCAGTGAACACCTGGGCAGACTAGGTGGGTCAAGTAGTCTTTTCTGTTGACAAATTCTAAGTTTCTCTTTAAAAACCGTATAGGGAAGTAAACACCATTTAGGCACCTTAATAATGTTGGTATTATATTGACATAAACAAGCCTTCAGTCATCTACGAAGTTTGGGTGTAACACCATAGACAAAGAAAAAGGAGAAGGAAAAACAATGTTATGTACAAAAGTTTTCCTGGATAGATCAGTCTCCCATCAAACCACAATCCACCTTCATTCACCTTTTTATGTGCTGCCTTTTTATGTTGCTTGACGCATGTGCAAGAAACATAGTGCCATCATCTGAGTTTTCGGAGGTGTGGCAGCCATCTTCCAATTCAGTCAGTGTGTTTGCAGGCGCAGCCCCAGTTCTCATCGAATGCTGCTGCTGTCTATGACAGCAGTTGAAAATGCAGTGGCATACAGTTGAAAGGAGATCTCGCTTCAGTGAGCAGAGCTCCCCCAACTCGCCGCACATTGCGTGCTCATGCACTCCCCTCCCATGCACACTCTGTATGGCCGACGGGGTGCCCAATCCCCATCAGCTCCAAGGCTCCACACCCCCCAAAGCTTTCTAGGGCCACGCTGGAGCCCACCCCAGCATGGCAGAAATTGTATATGCCGACGGGGTGCCCAATCCCCATCGGCTCCAGGACCCCCCAAACAGCTTTTCCAGCTGCCACGCTGGGAGCCACCTCAGCTGGCAACGTCCCATGTCGCCTTCCTAAAAACCATAAAACCTGTAAACAAAAACCTTCCTTGATGACAGTCTCCGTGCCCCCTCCCCACCTGCGCCCACCCTCTGCGCATTCTGCCTCCCCACACCCCAACCTCACCCCATACTTACCTCCTCGGAGTCCAGCGTGATGATCTTCGTAGATCAGGAACACGTCCGCACCTTCAAAGCCGACCGCGAACTGAAGAAATACCGTAAGCTGTATAATGGAATAGAGTTTTTCAACTTTGATGCATATCTCAGGCATTTTTGGAAGTTTGGCACCAAATTTTCAACATGGGGTTTTCGGGACCCCTCCTCATGAATTCTGAAACTGTCATGGCGTTACTCGGGCCGAAGGGTGATTTTGGCGGGCACTGCGTGAAATCACCTTTTGGGACTGATTAATGAAATGACAGTGCCTAGTGTTCATAAGGTGGGCTCTCAAAAGCCTATGTTGCAAATTTGGTGAAATAATTCCTAAAAATTACTGTTTTATTTAGCATGCATAGTTCCTACACACGCTCCTAAGTTCGCAAATTTTTAATATTTGCACTCCAGATTTTCAACATTGCCATTTTACCACACCTCCTTATGAGCAGTACAGCTGTCATTTTTCACATGTCACCCAAAATGTGTTTCCAGATATGTAGCGCACAATGACTCAGTCAGTGTGCGCAATCAATGTTTGGGACAGATTAAGAAAATCACAGTGACACTGTTCATGAGCAGATGTCTTAAAATGGCTATGTTGAAAATTTGGTGAAAGACAAATGACTTACAGTGAGAATTGCGCAGTTTCCACGCACCGTAAGTTCATGAATTTGTAATATTTTCAGTACAGATTTTCAGCAGTGGCATTTCTCCACACTTTCTTATGAACAGTACAACTGTCATTAGACGCAGTGGATGTTTTGGGAGGAAGGCATGGAACTATCACTTCCAAATACCTAAACAGCACATACAAGCAAGCAACATTCAGCATTGACAAATGCTTGTTTAAGTTGAACTGCCCTTTCTTTTGTTCACCAGTTTCGTCTCCCCATATCATCCTCATTACCTGAAAACTGCATAACCAGCACAGAGGACATGAATAAGGACTTGAAACATTTTATAACCTGAAACATGTTCAGTGTAAAAGGCAAAGAACAAGGCACAATAAATGCTGGGCTAGAGTAGCAGGGGAATATACAGTAGGCATAGAAACACAGAATCTGACAGCAGATAAGGACAGCTCGCCCACCTAGTCTGCCCGTTTCTCTACCTATTAGATAAACTCCAGATTCTATATGATCTGTAGCTTACCTTCTCCTTCCTACCACTAGGGTTGACTTCTGTCTGGCCCAAGCATTCTTGAATTCACATATTGTTTTTTCCCTACAGCATCCACAGGGAGGCTGTTCCAGGTATCCACCATCCTCCTCTGTGTAAAGTACTTCCTCACGTTGCCTCTGAGTCTTCCCCACCCCAGCTTCATGTTCTGACCTATTGTTCTTGTGCATCTCCTTTTCTGAAAGATGTTGTCCTCCTGAACTTTGCCAATCCCCTTGAGGTACTTGAAAGTTTCTATCATATCCCTCCCTCCCTAAATTTCCTCCAGTGTATACATATTGAGAGTCCTCAGTCTCTCCTCGTATGGTTACTGCTAAAGTCCCTGCACCATTTTCGTTGCCTACTCTGGACTGCCTCTGCCCTGTCTATGTCCTTACGGAGATGCGGCCTCCAGAACTGCACACAGTACTCCAGATGAGGTCTCACCAAATGTCTGTACAGTGGCATCACCACCTCCTGTTTTATACTGGTGATACCTCTTCCTATGCACCCCAGCATAAGGAGGTGATCGCCCCTGTACAGACTCCTAGTAAAGACACACCTAGAGTACTGCATGCAGTTTTGGGATCTAACCCTGAAGAAAAATAAAGACAGGCTGGATGTGGTGCAGAGAAGGGTCACCAAGATGAGCAGGAGAGGTCCTATAAGGAAACTGACTACAGGACATGAACATGTATGGTGGAGTCAGAAAGTATGCAGTGCAGTATTTTGCACTAAATGACATGTCACAAAGTATTGCATGATGAAAGGACTTAATTTGCCATTGCATTACGCTGTTTCCTGCAGCATACTGCAGCATTTGGTAGTAATACTGCAAGGTACTGCCCATCCTGGCTGCCCCAGCTGCACTCATTGGAAGCTTGGTGGGCTGGGGATGACTAAGACATTTCAGTTTCTGCAAAGCATAAAACAAAGTTTACAGCAGTGCTGTTCACCTTTACTGCAAACAGAAACACTCGGATAATGCAAGGAAACTGGTAGGGGAGATTAGGAAAGATGTGAGGAAATAAGTGTTGAAAAGAGGAGCAGACTGCCCAACAAGGTACAGTTATCTTATCTGTGCAAAAACAATGACTGGATTCAAACAGATGTAGGATAGACATATAGGTCTCAATTTTCCAAGCCCCATGAATGCAGCAAGCCCCTGATGCTTGTGGCATTCACCCAGCCAGTGAGCGGATTTTGATCTTGAGAGCTAAATGCCACAACTTAGACCAGGTTTTCCTTGTCTAACTTGCGCATTTGGGGACCCATTATAGGGGCTTGCACCAAACATTTACGCAAGCTGCAGTAAATTGTGGAAAGTGTCGCAACTGCACCTGATACACTAAAATCAGTGCAGTTGCATCAGAGAAGTTTGGTACACCTACACCAAAGAACGAGGTTGACGAGGGCTTTGATGCAAGACCTGCATCAAACTTTGAAAATGGAGCCCATGGTCTTAGTTGGGGTGTCGGTAGAAAAAAAAGAGGGAGTGGGAGACAAGTGACCATGAGGGGCTCAGGCTCAGTGGCTAGGTACTGTAGGGCAAAGGGCAGACTGGACAGAACAATTGGTCTTCATCTGCCGACAGTGTTCAATGTCTCTAAGTCTATTATTTTTATTCCTTTATTCATTTCGTTTTTGTTGACTGGGTGTGCACTAGACAAATTCTGCCTATTTTAGGCACGACCCGGGAGGGATATAGATGAATGCCAACTGACCTTGAACCAGATTAAGCTGTTGGTGGTATTTTTAGTGAACTGGGGAAATTTGACCAGGGCACCGTGGAAATTCCTTTACTCTTTTCGAGAAATGCCACAGGATCTTTAACATTCACCTGAACTACCACCAGAAAAGGCAGATGGGACCTCGGCTTAATGTCTCAGCTGAAAAGCAGTACCTCAGGAGTGCAGCATCCCTCATGCTGCATTACAGTGTCAGCATTGGGATTTAACCCACAGCCTTCTGATTTCCTGGCCTTGAGGCAAGTGTACTACCTGCTGAGCCACTGACACTGCATGTCTATGACTCTGAAATTCTTCCTCTTCCATCCCACCCATCCCTGGTTACCCTGTAACAGTTTAAATGTGTTCCCAGTGAAGCCACACAGGTCTCAGTGCTGTGATTCACCAACGGACTTTCCAGAAGTACTACTAGATCTAGATTTCTGTTTTCTATTAACTACCTTCATCTCTCCTCTGGCAGGGCATTTCTAAATTACTCTGGCCTGAAGTGCTCTTTATCTATCCCTTGCAGATGCTGCATCTCTTTCATCACTTTGACACAATGCTGCCCCTTGGCCATCATCTCCCCGGGTTCCTAAAGCAGACTACTTTCCAAAAATTGTTTAGGGATTGAACCTATGATGCCAACTGAGGCTATACACCCTTGGAGTACAGTCAAGAGAGTGGTAGATTTTTCAGCAGATAGAGAGGAGGGCAATCTGCTTAATCTTAAACACTGAAAAAGCTGGAGGGGATCCAAAAGAAGGCTGCTGAGCCACTAAATTTGTTAACCTGGCATGAGACAGAATCTGTACCTGATCCAGATCAACTGTATGATTGTGTGTTGGAGATTTTACCTGGTTCACAGCCCAAGAAATAGGGCTGGCTATTGACAGCTTCAAAAGAAATAAATTTTTCGGACCAGACAATTTCTCAATGGATTTCTGTAAGCAAAAAGTGACTGGTGGTCTCAGGGTTTGTCTGATTTATTCAACAAAATGATAATGTATGATTATTTTCCTAGACGTGGCATGGTAGTTATATAATACCCATTCATAAAAAGGAGCTAAAACTGAAATGGAAAATTATAAATCAATTAGCCTTCTTGAATATCTTGCAAACTTATTTGCAAAAGTACTGTTAAATAGATTGATCAACTGGTTAGAGCACAATAAAACACTATCACATTTGCAAGCGTGTTTTCTAAAATAAAGGAACTTATACTCAAATTTTTCTATTAGAACATTTACTAGAAAAATATTGTAATATTAGAAAACATTCACTTTTTGTTGCTTTTATAGATTTGTCATCTGCCCTTTGACCTCTTGTTAAGACATTACTTTGGGATAAAATGTATAAATTGGGCATAGACTGTAATTTGATTAGTTTAATTCATAGATTATATACCGATACCTCGGTACAGGTTAAATGTACAAAGGCTGGGGACTTAACAAGCAAAATCAGAACAAACCTAGGCATCTGCCAGGGTTAAGTTTTGCCCCTGCACTTTTAACATTTATATAAATGATATACTACTTGCACTTCAGGAAAATGATCAACATGCACCTACAATTGGGGCCATAAGATTCCGTTCTTGCTTATGCAGACGATCTTGCAATAATTTCAACCACTAGACTGGGCCTACAGAAGGCTCTGAATCTACAGGATAAACTGAGCATTACACACAGTTTAAAGCCTAATGCCTCAAAAATGCAGGTTATGGTATTTGGTAGCAGGAAAAATATAGATCCTTGCATATAGGAAATAAGAGACTTAAATATGTTAATGAATATCAGTATTTGGGGTGTGATTCGCTAGTAAATTATCATGGAATAAACATATTAAATATTTACTCAATAAAGCTAAGAATACATTAAAGGCTTTGAACAGGTTTCATTATTTGTATGGGGGTTGTACGGTAGTTCCATTTATAAAACTATTAATGCCAAGGTCATTCCTCAAATACTGTATTTATCTGAAGTATGAGGGCTAACATCACCTCTGTAGTCGGCAGTGAATATTGGGATAAAAACTTCTTAAATTTCCTATGGGTATTCCTGTTGAGTTAGATCACAATTGGGTCAGCTGAGTCTTCCCATCATGACACAAGTAAAACAAATGAATTTGGGGTAAAAATTAAGACACAAACAACTGATAATCTAATGAAGACATGCATGAAGGCAAAAGAAAACTGGCCTGTTTTAATAAGGATAGCTGGTTAAATAGGGTAGAGAGACTACTAGATAACTATCGACTAACATACTTAAAGGTATGGGGAACGCAAAATATTCACTTAAATAGATCATGTATTGGGTACATTACAAAGAAACTCCATCAGACATCTAGGCAAAAGATTTACTAGATTTAAAAAAATAAAATCTCAAATTGGCTTATGGGTAACACTGTAGAACATAATTTAAAGATCCTTGGGGATTTCAATCTAAACTGGCTTGCCTTGGAGACTTCCACCAGCAAGAATCCTTTACTGTACTCCTCATTAACCCAAGTCATCGATCTGCCTACTAGGCATAATGCTAAGTCAGGCAATCATTCCTACTCGACTGGGCACCAGTTTCCTGCCTAGATCGTGATACTGACAGCTGGGATCATGGCAGACTCTCTGAGTGACCACTCACCAATTTTCTGCACCTGGTCCAACAAGCCCCCAAAACTGCTGCTAGGGTAATAGAAGCCAGGAACTTTAGCAGGCTCTGCACTGCAGACCTCTGCTCAGACTTGAGGATCATTGACTGGGATCCTATTGTCTCCTTTCCTCACTTGATGAGGCACTTGACTACTTCACCTATTCATTCCTGTCTGTGGCCAATCTGCATGCCTCAGAAAGAAGCTCAGGTACAGGGCAAGTGCCACAAATGGTTGAGCCCTGGCCTTAAGCAAATTATGCTGCTCCACAACAGGGCCTGGGGACTCTACAAATCCTCAGGCAGTATATCTGACTGGGAGAAGTATAGGAAGTTGAGGAACCATTGCAAAAGCTTCCAGACAGGCCAACTCTAAGTACCTACAAGATCTCCAAACTAGTCACCTACGTGACCCTAAGAAATTCTGGCGTCACATTAACACCCTTCTTAAGGGTACCACTAATGCACAAGAAGGTGCACTCCTGGTTGGGGATACCTTGACCAATGACCCTCTGCAGTAGCTGAAGTGTTCTGTGCCTCCTTCTCCAATTCTAGTGGACTCTCTCTCTCGTCTCTCTGGGATTCCCTTCAACACCAGTGCGGACTGGGCGCTTCCTCGGCCCCAGTTCCACCTGAAACTGGTTGAATGTCTGCTGTGCTTCCTTCTACTCAAAATAAACCCTAATTCCTCCCCAGGGCATGACCTGCTTGAATTTCGGCTGCTGAGGGCCACTGCCCCTGCTATCGCCTACCCTGTCACGCTGCTCATCAACAGGTCCCTCCTCGAAGGAACAGTACCAAGTAAATGGAAGGTATCGACTATTGTCCTTGTCCACAAAAAAGGACCCAGGGACAAAGTGGGGAACTATAGGTCTATCTCCCTACTCAGCCCTCTAGGAAAGTGCAGAGAGACTGGTATACAATCAACTGTAGGATTATCTCGAGCAGCACCTACTCCTTGCCGATGTACAACATGGCTTTAGGAAAGGTCACGGCACTGACACTGCCCTTATCTGGCTCACATCTGACATCCTTAAGGCCATGGACCAGGCTCCCGATGGGGCGCTATTCATTGACCTGTCCAAGGCCTTCTACCTGGTCAGCCACAAACTTCTCCTTTCCAAACTCCTGCGACTAGGACTAGATGTGCACTCACTCTCTTGGTTCGAGAGCAACCTGATCAATAGAACCCAAAAAGTCCGCTGGAGAGGAACACAATCCGGCACTAGACCGTGGTCTCTGGGTACCCAGGGCTCGATCCTGGGTCCCTGCTATTCTCACTTTTTCTCAATGACATTGAGGGGGTCTGTGGGCTGAGCAACCTCATCCTATAAGTGGATGACACTTTTGTCTACTGTGTGACCCACTACCCAGTGTCATCTCCGCCAAACTGCAGGCCTGTCTCAGCTCTCAAGGCCTGGTCCACCACCAATTTCTAGTGCTGAATGAAGAAAAACTAAGGCTGTTCTGTTTAGGACTAGATGTCTGGGCACTGACAGAAGCGAGCTACTCCAGCTCAACCCAGCCCAAGGAAAGAGAGTAGAGGTCATAGACAGAATAAAGTACCTCAGGATCCTCCTTGACCAGGAGCTGTCCTACAAACCCACATTGACTCCTTAACAAGATCCATTCACCAGAGGCTTGGCCTCCTCTACCGGCTGGGCAACTCTCTTTCTGGCGAGGCGCGACACGCCATAGCTAACTGCAACCTTCTCCCTTCCATCCTATATGGTGCCCCTGCTAGTTCCTCCAGGAGAAGGAGTTCAGCAAACATTCTGTGCTCTACCACAGGGTGGCTCACTTTGCAACAAACTCCTCCCCAGGAATCATCATCATTCTGAGGTCCTTGTGGACCTAAACTACCTTACCGGCACAAGTTGGCCTATTCCTCTGTTTGCATAGCCTTTAAATTCACCTCCTTCAGCCTTCCTCCACATCTGAGTGGCTGCTCACTCTGAAAGTCCAGTGTCAGATACTGCGATCCTCGGCAAGTCGCCCTTGACATCCCTCGTGTTTGCACCAACCAAGGCAAGCGCCCTTTCAGTATGCTGCTCCCTACTTATGGAACGCCTCCCAGCAAGTCTGGTTGACAAGCCTACTCTCCTAGGGTTTAAGTCAGGCCTCAAAGTGTACCTTCTGGAACTTAGTCTCTGTGGTTGTAATCGCTAGCCCCCTGCCCGGCCGGTTGTCATGCTATCACTAACTTAGCCACGCCTGCTTACCCCATGAATCTCTTATGCAAAATTGTTAAATGTGCTGTGCACCTAGAAACATAGAATTTGATGGCAGATAAGGACCGCTTGGCCCACCCAGTCTGCCCATTTCCCTACCTAATGGATAAGCTGCAGATCCTAGTTAACCTAGTTACTATGAGCCTTGTTATGCCTGCTGTCTCTGTGTTAAATGTTTGATACCAATTTCCCAATATATATCAGCTGTAAATACTGTATATTGATACCTACATATGTAACTTACTGTAATCTCAACACTGGGTCGCCTCTCTGAAAAAGGGATCTCTGATCTCAGTGGGCTTACCAGTTACGAAAATCTAAATAAATAAATAAATAAATAAGTAATTAAAACACAGGAACACAGGACCATCTTGACCAAATTTAGATATGAGGTCTGTGATAGTGTGGTACTAGAAGCCAGATATAATAGGGAACCCAATACTTAATCTTTGTTACTGTAATTTACAGGAAACTGAAGACCTAAGCATGTAACTTTGAGGTGTCCTTGATATGATAAAGAAAGCGTTATTTTTCTGAAGCACTATTTAGATACCTGCAGTGTTCCAGGCAGATATATGCTGGACTTCTTGTATAACTCAGAAAATATGGAATTACTTACAAATCTAGCTCAGTACTTACTTGTGATTACTAAGCTTAGAAAAAAGAATGGCTATGTATAAAATCTAAATATAGCTACATAAATTATTTATAATAGAACTACACATTATGCTGTAATTGTACTACAGTACCTGCTCGTTCAATGTTCTGTTGGGGGAGGGTGAAATCTATTTTAGATTCCTTCGCTTAAACTAATACTGATTGATGCTTCTTATTTATCTGACATGATGTATTTGACAATCGGACTCTATTCTTTTTATTCAAAGTATGTATTGTATTGTATATTTTGTATGTCATGATATGATATTTGTAATGGCAAATTGTCAAGCAATAAATTATTGATTGATTGTATGATTGTGTGAAACCCATAGACACTGATGGAACAGACAATGATGGAAAAATGCCCACTGTCTTCACACAGAAAAGAAGCAAAGAACAAGAAGCAGAAGAATTAGAATAATTTGTTATATTCTGCTTTTCATATGCATACCCAAAGTGTTTTACAAGCATATCTACCCGTACTGATTTTCTTTTTGTTTTCCTCTATTCCATTGGTTTACTTTCAAACCCATATAGTGGAAACCTCAGATCACAGACTTATTAGGTTAAATGCTAGATCTTCATCTTCCCTAAAACTGGACCAGGAATTTGGCATTTAAATATGTCTCTTTTGAGACTCTTATTGTACAGCGGAGAGCTTCATAGTCTGTTACATGCTAGGAAGTCAGTGTTCATGTTATATGATAATCTTATTCTTTGATGGATTAGCACTAAGACTGATCTCAAGGAATTTTTCATTTCTCAAGGCAAAAGAATTAAAATGAGATGCCAGCCCACTGGTGCAGTGGTAGCACTGCCGCTTGCAGCTCTGACTGGGGTTTGGGAGTAGACCTTGAACGTTGGAGGGTGTGCTGGGGAGGAGATGGAGCATCCAGGGACTGCTTGCTTTCTTCAGTGAGGGAGGGAATAGGTATCTGGCACCTATCGACCCTTACTGTTGGCTGCAGGGTTTGGGAGCCTGGGACTATGCTGCCTGGCCTTGTCGGACGGGGCCAGTGGACCTCTGCACATCGGGGCAGGAATGCACCCAGTCATGCGCTGAGGTCATTGAACAACCACCTCCATTCCAGTGGGTCACTTGGGGATGCATAACCGAAAACACTTCAGCATGGGCCTTATGATGCCTGAATCCAAAACGTACCAGGACAGAGCCAATACAGGGTGGGGAGGGGTTGCCTGGTCGTCAACTGAGGGCCAAAACACAAGCATAAAAAAGAAAAAAGAGAGAGGGACATATATTACAAACAGCATTTTATCCTTAGAACCCAACTACTTAGACTGATTTCTTTAGCAATTGAAACTGAAGACACTTTTCAGAGTAAAATTGAATAGTTAAACAACAAAAGAAAGACATACAATATGACAGCGTTACATCCTTGTGTAACAAACAGAAATGTGGTACCCAAGGCAGTTCTCAGCAGTTCAATTCTTTGTTAGCTATAGGGAATGTGGGTTCAATTTTCAAAGGAAAAACTGATGCAAGGTGCACCTGCGTAAAGAGTGTAATTAAGTGGTACCTTGCATCAAGGGTTGTGACTATCCTGATTTTCGAACACCAGCTGTGTTGAAATTGAATGCCATGTGGCAAACCCCTTGGTCCACCCTTACAACAAAGACCCATGTGCCAGGTCACAAGGGGTGGTTGTGCCATGGCAGGGTTGCACCATCCCCCATTTTCCTATTCCAGAAGTCCTGTCATAGTCGCAAGAGGGGTTGCTTTTAGACCAGCCAGGAGGTGGTCTAGGGGCCCTGCACCACTGCCTGATAGGGTGGTGATTGGGGGACATGGAAGGAGGGACCAAGGCTGATGTAGCCCTGGTAGTGCCATGGGCCAAGGGAGGAATGGTGGCAGTAGGAGGAACAAATGAGGCACCCAGTGGTGGTGCCTTGAAATGGTACATAATGGACTAGGATGGGTGGGGTGCACAGCCGGACCAGCATGACTCAGACACTAGTACACAGCAGCCCTGGCACTGGCCCCACAGTTCCCTACATGCAGAGGGTGGCAGTGGATGCCACTTGCAGGGTGAATTTGGTGTCTGTGCACATGCCCTGGGTACCACAACTGTGTCCTGGTACAGTGGCCCCACCCGGAGGCAGGCTGGCAGCCCTCACTGTGTTGGGGACAGGTGCACCCATGGGGCAGGTGCTAGACTGTGGGCAGCAGGTGCCACGTCATGGTCCTCTTCTGGCAACCCCTTCCCCAGCCGATCGGTTCGCTGGAGCTGCATATTGTACCCTCACCAGGTGCCACCCCACCCCTCACACTGCCCCTGTACCCACCTTTGCTCCCTAGAACAACCTCCTTCATACTCCTTCTGCCCCTCCCCTCTTTGTCAGCATATTTGTCCCTGCCCCATCTTCATGGCATCTCTCAGGCTCTACAAGGTGGAGGGGTGATGGAGCCTCCATTAAACCCCACAGGTGTACCACATGTTTGGCGCAACCCTGAAACTGCAGCAACTCCTGGGTCTATGATGCAGGGACACCATTTTTTCAAAATGCGCGAGAGTCCCTGATGCACCCAGACTTTGCCGCAGCCTAAGATTGAAGCAAATTGTAGCAATCTAAGGGCCTGTTGAAAATCAAGCCCCATGTCTCAAAACAAGTTATTTCTGAAGTAATGGATGAGTCAGGGACTTCCTACTCCAAAGGACCTTCCATAGTACATACAGTATCACGATTTTATACAAAATCTTTATAGGTGTTCCTTTTGAGGGTAACAAACTACTAAGGATTTTTTGTTGGTGACTTATGTCCATATATACCACCAGAAAATCTACCCCTTTAGGATGGGAGGTGTCCCAAGAAGAAATCATTTCTTCAGTCTCGTTCCTTAGTAATACAGTACTACTGCTCAATGGGAAGATGGACTGAATAGTGAATTTTACAAAGTTCTGATTGATTTTCTACTGGATGAGCGGTCATTTTATATAATTATAGCTTATTGACTAAACGTACTCTACATTGGTGGAATTAAATACTAGCAAATACAGAAAGGCAGCACTTTTAAGGCAAAATAAAGAGAGCGCCACTTAAATGTGGAGCTGACCATAGTTTATTCAGGGGAAAAATAGCACTAAGCCTTGCCTCTGTTGCATGAGGCATCGCCTGTGTGTGTTAATTAAATACTAATTACTTATCTTACTTTATAAGAAGACGATTGATCTGACTTAAAAATGTGGTGGCTAATCAGTCTTCTTAATACAGATATTAAAATGTTGTCCCAAATTTTGAATGGTAGGCTCTCTCAAGTGGCTGAACACCTACTGCCTCCATCCCAGTTTTGTGCAGTGCCCAGTAGGAGCACACAGGATGGTCTTTTCTTAATCTGAGAGGCTGTTGAAAGGGAAATGAAGGCCTATTAACTGGCAGATTAAGAAAAGGCTTTGACTGTATCTCACACCCTTTTTAGTTGAAGTAATAAGGTCTCTCATTTCCCCCATTCCTCTGTCTCATAGGTTAAGTCCTTGGGCACAAACAGCAAATATACACACCACTGACTGAACCGTAAGCAGCTTTATTGAAGATAAAAAGCGCCAAACACCAGCACCAACCTGGAAAACCAGGGTTGGTGCTGGTGTTTGCGCTTTTATCTTCAATAAAGCTTCTTTTAACCATTCAGCATCGTGTGGTGCGATATTTGTTGCTGTTTTTCATTCTTTATATTTCGCGACAACTGCTTGTCCATACGGAGCAGTTTTGTTGTTGCTACTAAGTCCTTGGGCTCAATTCTCAAAAGAAAATCTATGACACAAGGTGCATGCGCCAAATGGGTATGATGCAAATAGCACCTCATGTCAATCAAAAGTACCCATGCAAAAGGTTGCATGGCTGGTGGTCATGGTACTGTAGGTCTACACCATCCCTTTTTCCCTATTCCAGAAACCCGACATGGTTGCAAGAGAGGTTTTCTTAGACCAGCCAGGAGGTGGTCTAGGGGTCCTGTGCTGCTGCCTGGCATGATGATGATTGGGGACCTGGAAGGAGAGGGCTGGGTGCAAATGTAGCCCTAGTAGTGCCATGGGAGTGAGGGCACAGCAGAAATGGGGTGACATGAGGAGGCACCAACCAGTGGTGCCCAGGAGTTGGAACAATGGATCAGGCCTTGTGGGGAGGACTGCTGGACCAGCATGACCCAGATCCTAGTTCACAGTGGCCCTGGCATTGGCCCATAGGACCCATAGTCCCATACATGCAATGGGTGGCAGTGGGTGCTACTTGCAGGGTATGTTTGATGGTTGGGGATGTTCCCTGGGCACTGAACTGTCTCCTGGTACTGCAGCCCTGTGTGGAGGTGGGTTGTCACCCACCCACTGTGTTGGGACTAATGCACCTATGGGGCAGGTGCCAGGCTGTGGGCAGCATGGGCCAGATCACAGTCCATCACTGGCAACCACCCTCTACCCTAGCTGATCAACTCACTTGATTCTGCATATGGCACCCTGGCCAGGTGCCACCCAATCACCCTAATATTGCCCCTGAGTCCCCTTACTCCCTATGGCACCCCTGTGCTCCTTCTTCCCCCTCTCCCTCCTTGTCGGTATTGTTCCCCACACACACCTTTTTGGCCTCTCTTGGGCTCCACTGGGTATGAGTAACATAGAAACATAGAAACATAGAAGTTGACGGCAGATAAGGACCGCAAGGCCCATCCAGTCTGCCCATTTCTTTTTCTACCTTATAATGTGCCATCGGCCTTTGCTATGTCAGTGACCTATCTATTCATAGTCATTTGTATTGCTCCCTTATGCCTATCCCATGCCTGTTTGAAGCCCTGCACTGTATTCATAGCCACTCACTTCTTGTGGTGTCATTCCATGCATCTACCACCCTTTCTGTGAAAAGAATTCCTCACATTCCCCTTAATCGGCCTCCTCTAATCTCATGCTGTGTCCTCTTGTCCTGCTATTTTCTTATATTTAAACATGTTAGACTCTTTCACCTTGTTTATGCCCTTAAGGTGTTTAAATGTCTCGATCATATCACCTCTCTCCCTCCTTTGCTCAAGGGTATACATATTGAGCTCCGTTAATCTGTCCTCATATGTCTTCTGATGCAGTCCCTGCACCATTTGGTTGCCCTTCTCTGGACTGCCTCAATTTGGTTAATGTCCTTGTGAAGGTGTGGCCTCCAATACTGCACGAGTACTCCAGATGGGGCTAACCAATGTCTTGTACAGAGGATTATTACCTTCCTCTTACGACTTGTAGATACCCTACTAATACACCCTAACACCCCCTAGCCTTACCTACTGCTTTAGGAGGTCTGCTTGATGATTTCAGGTCATCAGTGATGATGATGCCCAAGTCTCTTTCTTCCTTTGTGACTGCTAGCAACTCCTCCCAGCCTATAAGTGGCTTCAGGGTTTCTCTTCCTATGTGCATGATTTTGCACTTCTTTGCATTAAATCCCAGTTGCCACTCTTCTGACCATTCTGCTAGTTTATCCAGATCTCTTCTCATTCTGCCCACCCATCTGGATCATCTACTCTGTTGCAGATCTTGGTGTCATCTGCAAACAGACAAGCCTTACCCCAGTCCATCTGCTAGGTCACTAATGAAGATGTTGAATAGGACTGGCCCCAGGACTGATCCCTGAGGTACCCCACTTGTGACTTGCATCTCTTCTGACTGTATACCATTTACCACCACCTCTGTTTTCTGCCAGTCAACCAGTTTGCCACCCAGTTGACCAACTTCTGACCCACCCGAGCCTACCTAGCTTATTTATCAATCTTCTATGTGGAACAGTGTCAAAAGCTTTGCTGAAGTCAAGGTAGGCGACATCAACTGCTCCCCTTGGTCCACCACCTGGTTACCCAGTCAAAGAAACTGTGAGATTAGTTTGACAGGACCTTCCTTTGTAAACCCATGCTGTCTTGGATCCTGTGCCCCTATGGATTCCAGGTGTTGCACTATCCTTTCCTTAAGGAGTGCTTCCATAATCTTGCCCACTACTGAGGTAAGACTGACCGGTCTGTAGTTCCCCGCCTCCTCCCTGCTACCACTCTTGTGGAGTGGGATCACATGAGCCCTTCTCCAGTCTTTTGGGACCTCTCCTGTGCTCAGAGACTCACTAAACAATTCTGCTAATGGCTCTGCTAGTTCCTCCTTTAGCTCCTTAAGTACCCTGGGATGTATGCCATCAGGTCCCATTGCCTTATCCACCCTGGGCTTAGCAAGCTCTTGTAGGACCCTTTATTTTGTGAAGGGAGTAGTGCTCACCTCCCTCCCTCTGTGTCCATGATGCTGAGCTGTGGGCCCTGCCCTCACCTTCTCTTCAGTGAATACTGAGCAAAAGTATCTATTTAGGATAGATGCTTTACAGGTCCTCCTCCCTCACATGCCCCTTTTCTCCATTAAGCTTATAGTACACTCTCTGGACTTTCTCCTTTCACTAATGTATCTATAGAAAGTCTTGTCACCTTCTTTACTGTTTGTGCTAGTGTTTCCTCAGTTTGGGACTTTGCCTGCCTTACTGCCTTACCTGCTTCCCTTAGGCAGTTTGGTATGCCCCTATCTTCATCCCGCTGTGTTCCTTGTATTTTCTGAAGGCCAGCCTTTGGCTCTGACCTTTTCTGCTACTGTATTTGAGAACCAAAGTGGTTTCCTTCTTCTTTGCACTTCCTTTTCTGTCTAACACAATGGGATGTTGCTTCAAGTATTGTATCCTTAATGCTTGCCCACTTTGCCTGTACCTCCTCACCTGTGTTTCTTTTGCCAGGGCTAGCTTAACTCTGTTGGCCATCTTATCAAAGTCAGCTCCTCTGAAGTCCCATATTTTGCCTTGGAATGGGATGATTTAGATGTAGTAGCCAGATTGAACCATACCAGTAGTGACAGATCCCTCTGTATAACCCTGTGTGTGCCACATATTTGGCACAATCCTGCAGCTGTGGCAATTCTGGGTCTGTGGTGCAGGGACCCCCATTTTTACAAAATAGCAGTGCAGGGTCCCTGACACCTGGAGTTTTCTGCAGCCCTAGATTTCTGCAAATTATTGCCTCTAAGGGCTCATTGAAAATTGAGCCTGTATTAATTTACATCAATTTGCCACCTGTTAATGATTGGACTGGTACCTCTGCCTACTCAAGCCAGGGATCCATCAGGGTGCTCCTTAGTCCAATCCTGTTTGCCTTCTGTATAGACCTACTACTGCTTACTGTTAACAGCAGACATGATATTTTACACCATGTCCTCATCCACCTACCAGGTCCCCTCTGCTATAGCATCTGTAGATGATATTATGTTATTAAATATAGACAAAGGGCTTGATTTTCAAAGAGCCTTTAGATCACGACAATTTGAGGTGATCAAGGGCTGTGGCAAACTTTGGGTGCATCAGGAACCTGCTTCTTATTTTGTAAAAATAGAGGTCCTGCACCAAAGACCTTGGAGTTGCCACAGCTGTAGTGTTGTGTCAAACATTGGGTGCACCAGTGAGTTTTGATGGAGGGATCCATCACCCTCCCCGGCTGCAAACCCTAGCCAACTAGCAGAGGTTGGGGTGTTGCAATGCCCAGAATGGACACCTGGAGCTGATGGAGCCCTGGTGGTGCCATGGGGGTGAGGCAGGGCATGGCGGCAGTAAGAGGGACATGTAGAGGTACTTGGGAGATGCCATATGCCATGCCATAGCCAATCAGGCCAGATAGAGGGCATGGCTGGACCAGCATGTTCGGACCCCTGTTGACAGAAGTCCTGGCACCTGTTATGCATGGGTCCCACACCCACTACTGACCCACAGGCTCACGCCAAATACATCATCATTATCATTGTTATATTGCTGTATTGCACTAACATGTAGAAATAGTTACCCACCATACAAGCGTGATAGTTGGAATTGTGTTTGTTATTGTATACACTATATTGTATACACTCATTTTACAGTCTTATTTTACTTATATAGTATATTGTTATAGACAATATCATATCATGTGTATTCATTTTACTTATGTTTCATTATGCCTGCTAGACCTATGCATTTACTTATATTATGTGTGCATTTACTGATATTCTGTTGTACTCATGTAGTCATATTGTGTGCGATTTATACATACTGTCATAATCATATCCTTTTACCAAAGTATCATTCCACATGTATTTCAGTTTATTCTGCATTTTCTTTGTTCTTAGTTTATAGACGACACTGCATTTCCTTTGTTTTGAGTTTCTTATAATGTAATGCCCAAGGGAGCTACCTTATTATTGTTTCTGAGCCATTAGGGCTTATTTACCATATCTAGAATTGTAGCTGTTAGCTGTAGTATATAATTGTCTGCACAGCCAGCATCTCTGAGAGAAAACTAAACACCAGAGGGTCGGGAAAACCATCTCCTTTGTGACTGCTTTGCTTCATTTGTATTTGTAATAAACTTCCTTTATTACATGCTACAAGTCTGCTTGTTGTTGTGTTCTTTTGCAGTTCATCACCATCCAAGAACCTGAGGTGTGAGCTTGTCTCGCATAACACACTTGCCCAACAGGACCCACAGGACCCTAAAGGCAGCTAGTAACAGTGGTGCAGGTTGCAGGATTCATGAGGTGACTGGGGACATGCCCCAGGTACTGCAACATTACCTACATACAGAGATCCCTGTTTGGCAGCTGAAGGATGCCCAAAGAGAATGCCAGGGCCATGGGGTCCTGTGAGGCAGGTGCAGGGCTGCTGTCCAGAGGGATCTGAACATGCTGGTCCAACTGGGACCCCCACCTGGCCCATTCGGCTGTGTGGCATGGCACATGACATCTCTCCCATGCCTCCACATATCCTCTCTGCTGCTGTGCCCCCACACCCCATGGTACCACGAGGGCTCCATGGCACCACCAGGGCTCCATCAGCCCCGGTCCACACCTTCCAGGTCCCCACCAATAGCTGCCCTACCAGGCACAGCACAGGGCTCTTAGACCACCTTCTGGGTGGTCTTAAGTCCACTCTGTTGTGACCACCGAAAAGTGCTTCTAGAATGCCAAACAAGAGAGCAGGGAAGCACCCTTGCAACATGGTGCATGAGCACTTTTGTTGCAAAGGTGGCATGGGGCTTCACCTGCATGGCATCCTGATTTCACCCAGTTGGCATTTGAAAATTGGGATAGCCGCACACTATGATGCAAGGTACCACTTGGCCATACCTGTTTGACACAGGCACCTTTATGAATAGTTCCACTCTGAAAATCGAGCCCATAGATTCTTGTAACAAGTATCTAGAAATCTTTCAGGAGTTTTCCTCTGTTTCTGGCGCCAGATTAATGTCGCCAAAAGCTCAGGGTTAACCATTGGTATGCCTCAGTCTGATCAGCCATTGGACATTTGGGATATTCTCTTCTCTTTCCCAATTAAGATCTCTGGGGTCTTTTTGGACCTGGGAATACGGACTGTCATAATTGGACACTTAATACTGAGCAAGCTAAGCACATTACTGCCAGGTGAAAGACTTGGGATATGTGCAGGAAGAAGTACGCTTTTATGAAGTGTACCTTCCTGCTCATCCATTTTTGTATCTTAGCAATGTATACCCATTGCCCACCACTTTGGAAGTTTCTGTACTCAACATCTTTAGGGCTCTGTGAAGCCATCTAAACCCCATAATATGACATATTTGCCCACTAAAATGGAGGCCTTGACATGTTCAACCTGTTTTTTTTCCTTTTTACTTTTTCTTTCTAATATCTTTCCTACTATTAGTGGATGCCTTACAGTCTGGAATCCCTTTATATTCTGGGCTTAAAGTTTTGTGCAAGGTTGGGAAAGAAGATCTATCAAAAGCAAGAGGACTGGCTGCTGATATCTCAGACAACTTAACTGGTTTCTGTCAGAAAACTAAATTTAAATTGGAATCTTAATGTGTCGATTATCAAAACTTTAACTTGGAAAAGCTGTTATGCCTCCATTTTATTGAATCATTTTCAAATTACTACACTTATTTCCACAGCTGTGAGTAATATTGAAGCCAATGCCCTTAATAGTGCTGTGTGGAATTTTAAAATTCTGACGGAACTAAATTCTGCAGAATTTTCAAAATTCTGCCAAATTTTGCCACAGATGGAATGGTGAAATTCCACAGCAGAAAATAGTTGCAAAAGATTTTCTGCAGAAAAATTGCCGTTCTGCAGAATATTTTTTTAGTCTTTGAAACCAGGTAAGGCCCACTAAGCACAAGGGCCTGTTTTCAGGGGTGACCTGGGAGCACTGGGTGGTTAAGTGACTTGCTTAGAGTCACACAGTATGCAAGTGGAAGTTGTGAGAATCAAACCCAGATCTGGTCTGCTGGATGTACCAAGCTCATTACTCTAACATCTAGGCTATACGGCATCTAGGCTTATTCCGCAGATCTCAATATTTTCCATGGAAATTGTTGTGGAATAATATTCTGCAGAACATTGCCTTTCCACGGAATATTATTCCATGGATTGCAGTAGGCAGAATTCTGCTGAAGAACTAGTGAAATTCCAGTGAAAATTCCACTGGTGGAATGGCCATTCCATGCTAATTCTGCCTGTGGAATTCCACATTCCGTACAGCACTAGCCCTTAAAATGTTAACTAATCAGAGAATTCCTGGGAAAATTTGGGACACTATATGGCTCTTCTGCCATGATAAACTTACTATCAAATATGCCCATAAATATAAGTCTGTTCAGGACAGATATTGGCTGAAGAGGCTGTACACAGCAGTTTGAAACAATGCACCTTGTTCCAATATTCAAGGGTATTGGAAAAAGTTGGCTACAGCCTGAAGAAGCCCCTTTTCACATTATGTCATATGAAATTTTAGTTAAAGGTTATTGCCCATCTGGCTGGAGGGTTATAGACTCTAGTACCTTAGCAGTTGTGTTTGCATACACTAAATGGTGCATTTGGATGACAAGGTGTTAGTTTTATTTACAAGAAGAGTGTGTTGATTTAGATGAGCTACTTATGTAAAATTGACTTTGAGATACAGTCTTTATTTATTTATTAGAGTTTCACCAGAAAAACTCACTGAGCAAGAAGTTACTTATCTCATGGTGCATCCTGGGGAAGGGGAAGAGGGAACATAGGCAATACAGTATAGATAAAGTGAATGCACATTTTCAATTACAGTTTGGTATGGTATGCAAACCAGTGCAGATAAGGTGAATGCACATATACAAAAGTGGTTGGATAAGACATACACAAAGGTAGAATTGAACAAACTACATTTACAAGGTTATACATATAGTTCAACAAAGCAAAATAAGCTTGAAGTGCAATAAACATTGGGAAATACAGCAGACTTTTCATTGACAAGTGCAGTTTGAGGAGTAAAAGTTGTGTAGGGCCTAGGAGATGGAAGAGGAGGATGAAGAGTGTCAGATAAGCATAGGTAGTGAGTTTCAGAATATAGGGAAGTGATAAGAGAAAGCACCTGGCCGCTTGTAGTAGTAAGCTTGGAATAGCTGGAATGCAAGAGCCAGTGGATCTGAGAGAATGCTGTGAGGGAGGTGAAATGGAAAGGGAGGAGGATAGATAAGATGGGAGAGAACCAAACTAGAATTTAGAGGTAAATGTCACACAGTGCAAGAGTCGTCTGCACTCCAGGGAGGGAAAGCAAGGGAGTGATAGAGAGAGTAGTGGTGGGTACAGGGGAGTGTCAAGAGCAAAGTGGCAAAAGCATTGAAAGGGAATCCAATTTGGATAGGGACGACTTAGGAGCAGCACAATAGACTATGTTGCAATAGTCAAAAAATAGGAGAATCATTTTCTGAACAAGGTCGCCTAGCTGACAGAGGTAAGCAATTGCAGTTCCTGCAGAGGGCACCAAGTTTGGGGCACAGTTTCTTCAGGATGGCATTCAGAAAGTGTAGGTGTTGGTCAAGCCAAACACCTAAATATTTAAAAGAGGTGGTATCCTCAAGTGTGGTCCTGTCCAAGGTGTGGAAGATGGGAAGGAGGGAACCTAGAGAGTCTCTGACTCATGCCAAAGGTCATGGAGACTGTTTTCTTGGTGTTCAGGAAAAGCTGATGTGACGTAAACCAGCGCTGAACATTACTTGAAGTCAAGCTGAGGCTGGTGAATACAACAGAGGGAGAGTGGCCAGAGGTGAAGAAGACTGTGTCATCAGCATACATATGGATAGAGGAGGAGGAACATACTGATGGTAGGTCATTAAGGAAGATAGAGAATAAAAGGGAGTTAAGTACAGAGCCTTGAGGCACACAAGTTGAGATGGGCAGTGGCAGGGATGTGGAATCAGTTATTTTAACTGATTGAGTTATTCCCAGGTAGGCTTTAAACCAGCTACAAAGCCGACTGGGATAGGTCAGCTGAGGAGAGGGTCTCAAGAAGGAGGATGTGAGAAACAGTGTCAAATCCTTGGCAAGGTCAACAAAGATGGTAGATGTGATATGACCACTATCCATGGCAGAATGGATAGAGTCAGTAAGCCTAAGTAGGGAGGTCGTGGTGGACTGGTTCTTCTGAAATCTAGACTGGAATGGAGTGAAAAAGGAGAAGTCATCCAGGAAAAGGATAGCTGAGAGAGAACTAGGTGTTCCTGAAGTTTAGTCAGGGTAGGTAGAAGTGAGATGGAATGATAGTTCCCTGGAGTAGGGGTCACCACCTTTAGGTAGAGGAAGAACAATGACATGCTTCCAGGTTTGTGGATAGTGGTCGTGAGGAATGATACGTTGAGTAAATCAGTTAGGGGATGGAGATAGGAGGAGCAGATAGGTAAGTAGCTTGGGATCCAGGCCATCAGGTGAGTTGCCTTTGTAGGGTTTAGAGTAGGGTTTAGAGAGAGAAGTGCATGTAGGGTGTTGTGAGGAGAGATGGGAGAAAAGGAGAAGCTATATGAATACAGAACCTTTCATTCACAGAAATTTAAGGATCTATGGAAATGATTAGAATGTATTATTTCATACACTGACAAAACTGGGATTGGATAGAGTTTATGTATTTATGCTCAAATTGTGTTTCAAATAGTGTTTATCTTGTTTAATTTTTCTTTTAATTCTACGTTTTATTTTTATTTAATTTATTTTCCTTTGATGATTACTGAGTTATGATTTTACCTTCCTGAATTTGTTTTGATTTTTTGTACAGACTGTATTGTTTCAGATTTCTTTATTTTCAATAAAATACTCCTACTGTCTCTGTGGGGTGCTGCTGTGCTCTGTAGTAAGATGGAGGACCCTCAAGAGGAGATAGATGGTATGCTCTGTGTGTGGGAGTCTGCTTCCCTCCCAACCCAGCTTTCTGTGGAAGCTAATCTAATCAGTAATGCAAATGCTGTACAAGGTTCTGTACCTGATGACCCGATGGCTGTAGCTGCATCAGGTATCTCCACTACAGATGTGGCAAGTGCTGAGGTAGTATGTACAGTGATAAAAGGTCCTGCACTGTCTAATGGGTCTGCTGTATCAGCTCCAGGCATTCTCTCTCCGGACAGTGACACACTGGACACATTGGTTGAGGCCTTGAGGGCAAGGAAGGAGCTCTACACAGCCATATCACTGATTTAGAGGCATGATATTTTGCAAGAAAACACCAGCTGAGGGCAGGCTGCTGCTCCACCCTGGTAAGTCCTGTTGCTAAGCCTTAGACTGTACCCCAGTGGCCAGCTGCCCATTAAGCTGCCCAGGCGTGTCAGGTACTACTGCACTGGAAGATGTGGTGCAGCAACTGTGGCTGGGTAACAGATTCTGGATCTGTCAATTTCCACCCTTCGCACAGATGAGGCTTTGCTGATGGCCGGTGGATTTGCCAGGGAAATTTGTTGATACCTGATCCTGCCCTGCCACTTGCCAAGACCTCCTCTGTAGAAAGCAAATACTCCACCATCTGAGGTGACAGATGGAACTGATCCTCTACTTCTGAAGCACCTAGGAATTTACATTCCCCAATCCCCAGTTCTTTTGGTAACCCTAGAATAGCGCTCCAGAATAGTGCCAGTCAACTGAGCACTAGTCCAGATAGCGCTACCAACAGTGGCGCCATGCCCAAAGAGCCTGAGAAGGCATGTGCCTCCAATGTCCGTGAACAATCTTGGAAAAAAATCATGTATTTTTAATTTTATTTTAAACAACTGAATGGCTGAAAAATCAATGCTTTTTTTTTATGTCTTTGGTGGTGGGGTGAGGGAGGGTTGATGCCTGATCAGCTCAATAATCAAGGCCATTTACAAGAAATGCACACTTGCTGGACGTGATCTGTAAGATGTGAATAGTAGTCCATGCTGACAATCAGCATAAACTCTACCAATCACTTCTCCTGTTTCTGCCTGTTTTGTCGTTACTTGTGAAACCAATCACCGAAGAAAGTAATCGATCAACAGCCAATCGTAAAGTGACACAGGGTAGAGTGGCGTGAACAACAACACGCTGCGCAGCAAACCTGTGCATTTTACGGCACTATCTCAGGACGGCGCCTCCACTGTGAGACTGTGAGAGAGTGGAGGAAAGTCTGAGTAGTTAGGAACAACTCGCTACTCGAGTTGTGACTGTTGGTTCAAGCTCATTATATTTTAATCGGCTCTGAGTCTGCTTGCTCAGAAAGACAGAGGGAGGCTGAGCACAGCGAGTGGCATAGTACCTCTTCTAAGCTGCCTGCAGCAATCCATTTTTTTTAATCCAGTCCGCCTCTGGTGGTCAAAACTTGGGAAGGGTGTGCTGGCTCTGTCTGTTTGGGTGGAGGGTTGGGAGGTTGGGGACTAGTCTGGGTCCGCTGAAAGACAGTTCTTTTTTTTTAACCAGGAGAGACACACTAAGTTGAAGCTTGTTTACAGGTGCAACCTGGGAGCACAAGAATAAGTGATTTGCTCAGGGTCACAGTATGCAAGTTGGGGCTATGGGATTCAAACCCAGGTCTCCAGGTTTGCAGCTTGGAGCCTTAAACCACTGTGCTATACTGCCTCCATCAGTCAGTTCATCAATCACCACCATCCACCGCAAAATCTGCAAAACACCAGTCTGGCAGGCATCTGGTTCAGACATCTGATAGCAGCAAGCAAAAGGAGCAGAGCCACTAAGCCAGGGATCACCATCAGGCCAAAGACCAGTGCCAGGCTGCAGACTAGTTATAAGTCATCAGGTAAGAATTTGGACTCTGGAGGAGGATATGTTGAATGGATTTATTTGTGACTTAACAAACTAGCGATTTCTGACTGGGATAGATTTCATTTTCTACACTGTGAGACAGTCAGAATAAAGACATACAGCACCTGCACCTCGTTGCTGCTGTCACTCTGAGCGAGTCGCTCCACAGGCTGTGCACTTTATGCTCACAGAAAAACTGTAATGAATGCTTCTTCAGTTCATAGAAGAAAACTCAGGTTTATTGGAATGCGTTATGCTGAGTAAGGAAGTTGCAAAGATCAAGGGAGAGACAACATGATCACTGTATTATAGAATAAAAAGAGGATGAAGCATAAGCAAGTTGTTTGGGTTGGTGCATGGCAAATACAAGGACATGCACTCAAACTGGGGAGGCAAGACAAGGAAAACATAAGAAAACATTACTTCATGCACAGGCTGGATCAGGATGTGGACTAGCCCAAGGCCCCATCTGGTGAGGTAGTAGAGGCTAGCACCAGTCATGCTTTCAAAGTAGGACTAGACAGGTTCATAAGGGAGCATATAGCATCACTGAGGGTTACGTAGCATGCAATACAACATTTCAAGTTTTCAGAGAGAAGGTAAATATAGGTCTAAAAGCTCTTTTGAAAGGTTCACCAGCAGGTGTCTGCAATTTAGAGACTAGTGACATCACGTCCTGTCTTAAGTTTCGAAGATATGGCTACCTCTTTGCTTTAATACACAGTATGACTGATTTTGCTACAGACATTTGTGAACCTTTTGCACCCAAATATAAATTCAGTATCTCAGTTGAAAGAGCTTATTTATAGGCTTTCAGACTTTGAGGAACCCTTGCCCTAGAGTCTTAACTTCACCTATAAAGCTGGATTCAAACATGGGTAACGTCACTATTATGTATGTGTGTGTGTGTGGGGGAGCAGCCACAATGGACCCTAAGTCCATTTTGCTACCATAACTCTAAGTCACTATACAGCCTGGTGTAATATACCAGTAGCAGCATAACTGACTTACCATGGCCTTGCAATCTGGGTCACACCTGATGAAGCATGATCTCAGGGCAGTCCTGTATCTGTGGAACAGAAACATCAGACCAGTGATCCTATTTTGAACATTGCTGTCTGTCCCTCTGTTATGCAGACTCACCAAGAGCCCTTTGCTGGGACTTAAACCAGGGACACTGAGTCCAAAAGGCAGCAGCTCTAACCATTCCACTAAAGGTACGGTAAATTCCTAGCAGGTGGAAATTTACATGGCTTCTCTGATTTTCTGTAACTAGAAATGAGCACAAAGGACTTGGCAGTAGCAGTCTGTGTCCAAAACTGCTTGGTCGCTTTGTTAGTTGTGAACTTTATTGTGAAAAGAACAAAAGCAGTGCCTGTTGTAGCCCAGGAAGGCTATACATCTATTACCAATGTTTCACACTCATTACATGTGGTGTGCTTTGTCAAAGCACCTGTAGTGAGTGTGAAACATCGATATTAGTGGGTAGCCTCCCTACCCCAGACATACTGCTTTTGTTGTTCTTTTCACAATAAAGTTCCTTTCACAACTTCATAAAATGACCTGACTCATCTACAAGCAGTTTTATGACACAGAGTGCTGAGTCCTTTTTGCTCATTTCTGCATATTGTGGGACTTAATGAGCAGCTAGCCCCATGGGAGTGACCCTTCTTTCTTTGCTCTTGTGTAACTATAACCTGTTTTCTAGATGGTGCAAATGTTACTGTCCCTCAACACAAAAGGCTCTGTGTTTTACTATATGTAATCCATCCATTAGATATTCTGTGGTTAACCTTACCCTTGTCAGTGCGGCACTGGCATTGGCAGGCAGGCATGCCATCCATGTGTGTTTGACTTTGTTTTTGTTCAAGTTCACTTTAGGAGGGGCTACGAAGTGCCGATGAGACCCCAGCCTCAGCCATTAGTGTCAGATCCCTGCCTGGAGTGTTGCTATACAGAAACATACTGTTTGAGTAGGAGACATGATGCCTTTTGTGAAATAATGGCCTCTATCAGGCCATGATGCAGCTAGTCTCAGCAGTTTGCCTTTCTTGCACTTTGTGCAGTTGTAAGAACTACTGGTCAAGGGCCTTTACCCTCCTTCACACCTCTAATGTGCCCTTAAGCATGTCACAGGCATCTTTAAAATATTAAGATAGCTCCTCTCCTCCTGTGGCACAGTAGTCCATGTTTCTACTACCCTCCATGGAGAAAACTTCCTCACATTTCCCTTTGCTTGCCCCTTCTAATTTCATATGATGCCCACTTAGTTTTGAACTCCACCCATATCTCCCCTGCACCTTGTTAATGCCTTTAAGGTTCTTGAATATTTCTGTCAAGTCCTCCCAGTCCTCATCTCCTTCAGCGAGTACATATTGAGGTACTTTAATCTCTCCTCATATGTTTTCAGGTGCAAGACCTATACCATGTTAGTCGCCTTCTATGGACTGCCTCCACCCTATCAAAGTCCTTACGAAGATACAACCCCAGAATTCCACACTATTCTAGGTGAGGCTTCACCAGAGTTTATACAATTATATCACTGTCTCCCACCATCAGCTAGTGATAACTCTGCCTACTACATATGCACCCCAGCTTGCCACTGACCCTCCCTGCAGCTTTAGCACTCTGCAGACACCTTGCAAGTCCCTTTCTTCCTTGGTGATCATCAGCAACTCCATCCATTCTGTAGTTCACCCCAGGGTTCCCCATCCTATGTGCATTATTTTGCACGTCTTTGAATTAAACTCCAGTTGTCACTCCTCGGATCATTTTCAAGCTTCCCCAAGTCCATCTTAATTTTTCACTCCGCTTGGAGTAACCATACTGTTGCAGATCTTGGTGTCATTTGCAAACAGGGAGACCTTCCCACCAGCCCTTCAACAATGTCTTGATGAAAACATTAAACAGAACTGACCCAAGGACTGATCCCTGAGGAATCCAGCTGATCACCTACACTCTTACCTCCACCCTCTGCTTCCTGTCCATTAACCAGTTCCTAACCCCGTTTACCACCTTGTGCCCATGCCCAAACTACCCATCTTGTTATGCAGTCTTTTATGTGGGACGGTGTCAAAGGCCTCGTTTTACCATGTTTATACTGTTTACCATGCTTGCCTCACCTTCTAATCAGTTATAAACTGATGACTGATTGTTTTAACTAATGTAAGTAACACAATGAAAATACCAAACAGTAAACAATTACAGTTTCTTTCAACCCTATGTGTTACCTGTCTGTTCTACTCCTGAATTTTTGTTTTCAATCTGTATCTGTATTGTGATTATTTATCATGTATTCTGACTTACCTTACTGTGACCGGAGAGTTGTATACTGTGAACCTTTTACTGCTTTGAATTACTGCATATTCATGTTACCTTACCATGGTCGAACCTGGAGAGCTAGCTATTGTTTAGTGTGCTTTTCCTGATTACCAAATTTTAAATAATTAAAAAACAGCAAGAACAGATGACGTGACATTATTTCTCAGGTATAACATTTATAGTAGATGACTGTAATTATATGAAAATTCAGATGGTGCACTTCTGTCATTTAGCAGTTAGTGGGTAAGCTAGGAGTGGACTAAGTAGTTAGCTGATTTTATATATGATAAAGGATACACAAAATGCACAAGTTCAGTGCTTTAAAAGTTCTTTAAAATACAAAATGTCACTGTACACAGACTGAACAAAGAATGAGAATAATATATCATTGCTCTAGCCTCTATCAATATTATGGCAATTCGCTTGTTGGGGAACAGCTTTCTGACCTGCTAAAAGTCATCAAAATGCACCACTTGACTTCAATTTTTCAAACTTTTCATGGGTGGCATGCCCCAGGACCCCCCAGAGAGGCTTATATTTTGTGCTCCTCCAAAATTTCTGACTGCATGATGCCCTGGCTACCAAGGACAGTGAGAGGGGATTCACAGTGCTTGCAGGAAGCACTCCCAGGTCGCTGTCCATGGTGCTGACAGTGGACAAGGGCACCAGAATCCTGGAGGCTGACCAAGTTGCTCCTGTGGTATGAAGGGCTGAGGCATAGAGCAGCTTAGCCAGGTGGCAGTGGAGATCAGGGTTCTAATCCTGGTCTCTTTAGATTTTGGTGATCAGGACTTTCATTTTCTCAGGGGCCATGGAAACCGTATTCCACGGTCCCACAAATTTCATCTTGATCGTCATCTGCTCCTCCCAAGAGTGAGAATCCTTTAGTCTGGGGAGGCGGAGCCCCTGCAAAAACAAAGAGATGGCATTTTGCCTCACGGTTCTGACCATGCTGTTCTGGTCAGTGATGTTCTGACCCAGTGCCATTCTTTTTTCATTGCCATGGTGCTACCCCAGCCCCTAAGCTGAAGACACCCCTCAAGGGGCCCATTGATTATAGTTGGAACTCTTCCCAGAGCTTCTGTCTTCAGACCCTCTGTACATTTGCCAGAACCTTCAGTGTCTCTGCTATGATGGACAGCTTGCTTGTCCCAGATAGTAAGTCAGCCTTGCCTCGGGGTGAAGTATCTCTTGTGGATTCCCTGTGCCTTTACCAACAGATATTGCACATGAGCAACATATGCCTACACAAACTGCCATAGGGCACCTGTGATTACAGACACCCCAAACCCCTTTTCAGAGTCAGTACCTGACTGATCTGAGAGTACAGATGCCTGTGAAGCTTTGTGGAATTCAACTACACAGGCTGATCCACTGGATTCAGAGCCTCCTGCTGTCATTCACCCCAGTCCTGAATCCAGTGCCAGTGACCATGAGGTGGGCCTTTCTGATTCTGCTGGGGCCTAGGCTCACATGGTGCTGACAATCAGGATGCTAGGGAGGAGGAGATTCCAACCAGATATCACACACTGATCAACAAGAACAAAGACACTTTGCAGACCTCTTCAGACCACTTACTGTATACTGCCTGCAAAACTCGAGCAACGTGGTCATCCATAACAAAGGGAGGCTGGATTTCCAGACAGAATTCATGTAGGTAGGCATTTTAAAGACACAATGCATTTTTATGCCTCTGAGATCTATTCCATTATACATACCTTTGGGGAATCGAATTTTGACATTAATTTCAAGACTGCTCTAGTGCTTGGTCGATTTTTGCAAACATAGTATACCTTAGAATTTACCTCACTTTGGGAAACCTTTTCAGACATCTCCCTAAATAAACCATCTCACAATACCATTACCTTCTTATTTGAAAATGAGGAGGTAAATATTGTGGGCATTCTAAACTGGATCAAACAGCAGCTTGAAATAGTGGGAGACCCAAAACCAATTTGGGATTCAGAGAACATTTGGACTAGGAGGTTGAACTTAAGTAATAAGTTTCTCCAGGCAGAATATGGGATTCAACATCTACTAAATAATTTCTACCTGAGGAGGGACAGGGGTACTTATTTTTAATAGGGCTAACCCATGACATGTTACACATGTGGGTCAAATTACCATCTCAGTAATGCCTGTGATTAGGTCCTTTGCAGCTCATGCACGAAGCTGGGTCACCTGAGTGCAGTTTATGAAACATTATGAGATTTAATTTGTGTGAAGGAGCAGGGTCATTCCATTCAGTCATGTCCCTGGGTATCCCACAATAAGGACAACCAGTCCGACCAACTAGAAAAGGATTTTATGTGAATCAGGTAGAGACTGGTCCCTGTCAGGACTGTAACCCCTGTCCTCTTTCTCTTTGGATCCTTTGGATTTCCTGGATCTGAAGCTCAGACACCAGCTGTTAATATGGCTCCAACCAAGGGCCAGCAGCCCCAGCATACAAGCTTAGTACTTCTCCTCAAGGAAGCACTCCTACTCCCACTCCCATACCTGTTGCTATTTCTGTGATCAGTTTCACAGATCTGACAGGTGTAAGAGTAGTAAAATCTTTATTGTTCCTACAGGATAAGACTGTTAGGATTACAAACTCTATTTTCAAGATTGTCCTGATAATAAAGTTACATCAACACAATACAATAAACAAAGCACACAACTAACAGTATGGAGAAAAGGAGGTACATACACAACATTTGTAGAACAAGTGGATGATGAAGAGGTTGCACTTACAGTGTTAAACTCATCGCTGCCAAACTGCATAAAACCTCTGAGCCACAAATGTCTCACCCTCTGGAGACAGGCTCCTACATGCCATCCACTCCTCTGCCATTATCTGGGGCAGACATCACAGTGACCAGACGTAAGTGCTCCTATCCCTAAGAGTAGGTGATTTTCCCAGTGTCCTGCCAAATCTGCCATATTCACTTAAATCCACCAACACCTTAAACTGGTTCAATATCAGTTAGTTTGCATCTGTATTCCCCAGATGAGCTTGAAAACTGGAAGTATTTCTAGTCCTTCTTTCCTAGACAACAAAAACAAATAAATACATGTTCTCTACATATACCCTTGTTCTGTATTACTAAATAAATTCACCTGAGAACAGGATCATTCTGCCTCAGTTGTAACCTCTTCCTCCTGCTTTTCCTTCCTCCCCACTATCATCATTCTCTGTTTGTGACATCAAAATATGTAGTTGAGTAAATGATCGTGATCTGACAAAGGATTATGACTTTGGGAGGGAGATGGAAGAACGAGATAATGTATGACTGAGTCACAAAGATCCTTTTTCATGTAAATGACCTCAGTAATGAAATACAGAAACGAATTTGGAGGGTGTCTCCAAGACAGAATGATACAGGTGCCACTGAGCTCTGTGCTCAGAATCAGTAATCTAGAGAACCAAAGACAAGGTAAGATCATTCAAAGTTTGGTAATCACATTGCAAAGTGTAATAGTGATGCACAGACATGAGTCTGACCAGGGTCCAATGTAAATGTTGGAGTCTGCTCAGACTCACTTCTGTGTATCACTGCTGCACTTCACAGTGTTTGATTATTAAAGGCTTGGATGATCCTGCTTGTGAGCTGAGATATTTGTTTTTGATTTTCAGTAATGAAGTGCAAGCTGAAGTGTGTCTATGTATTTATATTTTAAAATGTTATCTGGATACTGAAAGTCTCATTAAATATATCCAGCCCTGAGAAATGTACACTCATTAAATGCCTAAAAGAAGCCTGTGCTATATTCAGCGCCAGACAAAGATTAGTGTAGGAATATGACAATTTGGTAATGAACACATTATAAAAGTGCTGGCAGGAGAAGACAAAGGGTTAACGAGAATATTTTCTGTAATAATGTTTTTTATTTGTCCTTGTTGTTGCAAAATAGACTTGTTAGTTAGTAGACTGTGCACAGCTTGTTACTAAGATAAAATGATGAACATATAGACAAAATTAGAGATAGCAAGGACTCTGTTTAAGACGTGCAGTTGCAGACTGAAAATGGTGATGTACCCCAACATCTAATTACTGTATATGGACATATGCTGAGTTCTGTAAGATAACGGCTAGTACTGAATGTATATAAAATGGATTATGACAGGCAGAGGGTGAGAAGCTACAGACCAATTAAATGAAGAGCAGATGCCTCCACACCTGCTTGATTTGTTTCTCCACAGGAAGGTAATTAATCATTACTTTTCTCTGAAACCTGTACTGCCGGTACCAATACAATATCTGTGCCAGTTCAATAAACTTTGCTTTGTGATGTGCAGTTCTCTGTACCAGTGTAATCACTGGCTCAACACTCAACATCTGACACTCCCAGTTGCAAGAAATTAATTTGCACCTTAAAGTTGAGGAATAGAGGTATGCAAGGATAGCAACATAGATACTTCCATCGGTGGGAGCCAATAGTAGGATAGAGACTGTCAGTGGAAGGTTTCATTTTCTGAAACACAGTCTGGCTAAGAAGATGGGTTACATAACATGGAGGAATTTATTGTTTCTTTGTGACTGCCCATGAGGCTGAGAATTGTTGTAAGGATGATAGACATCAAAGAGGAGACCCCTAGGACTATGTTAAGAAACAGTTTAATTTAGAATCAGATAAGAAACTTCAAGACAAACAGAAAAAAGGGTTATAATGTATGGTTTGGGCTTATTTTGTACTAAATCACACAAGTCAATAACACTATTTTGTTCCTTCCCTGGCTAAGTGTACATTCCATATTCAAATCCCTCTGATTGTGCATGTTCCATATACAAATCCCCTTATTGTGAATGTTCCATATGCAATCACCCCTAGTAGCTGGCCTAACTCCTTCAACTAATCTGACTATTTTCCTTCATGGCACTTCAAGGTGTCTCAGAGAAGTCAGAATGGCACTTCTGTCAAAACAAAAAATGTGAGTGTAGCACATTCAAGTGTGGGTCACTCCAATGAACTTTCTGCCATTCCAACTTTTCTGAGGTACTTTAAGTGCCATAAAGGAAAACAGCCAGGAAGTTGGTGGCAGTCAGCATGAACTACTGGGGTGATTTGTTATTAAAATCCTTATGAGAGTGTCTAACTCTAAAACCATACACCATTTATTTATTGAGTTATTGAGTTTTAGAGCTTTGCACTCAAGGTCCATATGCCAGTATCTCAACCCTGAAATGAAAATGCAGACTTGTGCATGGGTGCCCATACATTATTCAAGAAGCAAGGCATGGAATGGAATGGCAAAATTGGACAGTAAACATGCATGGGCATCATGCAACCAGAAATTTTGGAGGGCACAAAATCCAAACCTCTCTAGGTGGGTCCAGTGGCATGCTCCACTGGGAAAATTTTGAAAACTGAGGTCAAATGGTGCATTTTGGTGCCTTTCAGCAGGCCAAGAAGTTGTTCCTTAACATGCTAAATGCCATCATAATGACACAGCATTGATACATTTTTTTGTCTTTGTTTAGTCTGTGGACAGTGACCTTTTATTTTTCAAAGAAATTTTGTAAGAATTGAACTGAAATGGTGGTGTGGTATAAACCTGGTAATGCTAAGAATAAGAACCGAGGTCAACATGCTCAGCTGCATGTGGCAAAATAATAAGTGGTGTCAATGGCAAATATCCCTCAGAGTCCCACCCATGGAACTAGCATAACCCTTTATCTCTTTGTCAGGCCAACAGCTGAAAAAATTCACACAGTCTGAGCACGCAAACAATGAGATCTGTGTAAATCAGTTCAGATGATGGCCAGCAAAGGAAGTGTGAGAAGTGGACTGTGCCAATAGCCATGTGGAGTGGAACTGGTTCTGTAGGTTGGAGAAGACCAGCAATTTGTAATCACAATTTAGAGAGGCCCAGCATAGATTCCAACAGGTGGGGACAAGGACCACATTGTAAGATTTGTGCTAGCTGGCCACAATGTGTACTCTGTGTGCTAAACATCTCAGTTTGCTACTTACACTGTTTACTGCAGCATAGTATATATTGTATCAGACTAATTTGTTTACTTCTAGGCTAACATATTCTCTTACTACAAATCCCAGAAGCTCCTGCAGCTGGCCCCAGAACAGTATTCAGCAGTGGAAGATTCATTAGCCTGCATTGTATATTAGAGCTTACATAACTTTTTGATCTTTGTTTGTTGATCCTGTCATCCTCCCGTGCCACGACAGTCACACAGAGGGCTGTAATTAGCATATGGAGAAAACAGAACTGGAAATGATCTACATGGAGACTAAACAAAAGCTCTAACATGCACCACAGGCTTTTGAATCTCCCACTGCTGCCTACTGTTCTGATGTCAGCTGCAGCGGATTCTAGAATTTGTAGTAACAGAAGATGCCAACCTAGTACTAAACAAAATTAGTTTGATACAGCCTACTACGCTACAGTAAACAGTAAGTAAACCAAAATGTTTTTGCACATAAAACAGTGTACAATGGGACCAGCCTCACACTTGAGTGTGTTTTTTTTGTGCTGACTGATCCCTTTAATGTACAAGCCACAATTCCCTCTCCACAAAAACTGGAGTTGATCTTGTCTAGTGTAGACTCTCCGTATACACACCGATACAGCTGTAGGCACTCATCCTCTGTTTAGTATTACAGCAATCCCTAATGCTATCAAGATTTATGAAATAGGTGTCAGGATAAAAGTGGCAGATAACTCCAGTTATCTGAGTCACTGTGAATAAATGGGTGATGCGTAATCACTAGGAGAATAATGTCAAGTTATTCCCGTAGTGATTACATCATCACCATTTATCCACACAGTGAATACGCCTCACCATCACCACTTGTATAGCCCACTCGCAGTACTACCTCCCAGTGTCACTTTCACCTTCTCACAGTGCGTTACAACCCAAGCTATCATGGTCCTGCAGTCTCACAAAATGCACATTCTAACCACATCCCCCCAAAACTGGAACCAAATTTTAAATTAAAAGCACTTTCTAAGAAAAGCCATTTTCCCCCTTTTCAGCTACTCACAACATCTGTCCTCCCATCCCCTTGCTTCGCCCTTCTCATGGTCTTATTCTCCCACCTCGGTCCCCTGTTTCTGCTTCTGAGTCCAGCATGAAAGACAAAATTAAATGTACCTTTTTATAATTCAAACACTATGGGAAAGATAAGCTTTCTCCCACTCTGTACCCCAACATCTGACCAACACCACTCGCTAAACAGGACCACTATGTCTCTTTCACACTTTTAAAAATCTGCTTACTCCACCAATCAGCGAGTACGTCATGACATCACCTACTCTCCACTCATCAGTGAGTATGCCATGCCATCACCTAAAAATCAAACACAGCAACCAGGCAAAGAAAAATAGGGGAAGGAACTGAAGGAAAAAGAAAATATAACAAAACTGCCCCCCATGAAAAAAAATCCTGTTGTATAAATCAAATAGCAGAGGGGTCCTGTGGATATTGAAGTTATTTGTACAGTTGCTTGTGACCACTCATAACCCTCATTCATGGCTTCACCACTTGTGAGGTTGCTCGAGGTTATAGGCAACTGTACAAATAACTTAATTATCCCTTATATGTTTAACAAGGGCCTTAAAAGATTTGAATTATGAGGAAATAAAGTGAATAAAAATATATTTTAAAACAGCAAGAAAAATAATTGTTATTAATTGGTTACTATGAAAGCTACAGGTAAAGAGAAGCTGTAATATATTAGCCTGGTGATGATGACAAAGGGAGAAATACACAGCAAATTAATTTTAAACTTTCCAGGGCACACTTCCTCACAGATTCATTCTGCAGCATCACTAAAAAGTACTTGAATAAATGACCGTCTGTAGTGAAGGGACATAACTGATTGAATTTCCAAATGCCCCTAAGCGTGGGGTGTGTAGACTGCAAAGGATAAAAAGCATAAGTAGGAAACAATTATGTGAAATTACATTAATTTATATTTAACAGATATTTCATTATTTCACTGAAACATGCTAGCATGGGGAGGGGAGGAGATGAGACAGGAATTATGCTACCCTCCTCCACAACCTTTCCTGATATATTTTTGCACTGAATTTTATTCAAATATTACAACTTCAATCAATACATTTTAGAAACTTGACTCACTGTGAATTAAATAAAAATAAATAAGCTGATAGTTTTGATTTGCTCCAGGCTCAGATCTGACTTTAATAATTCTGCTTAAAATAAAAGTCTCTCTCTCTCTCTCTCTCTCTCTCTCTCTCTCTGTATGGTAGGGGACAGGACAGCTAAGCGCCCACTAAGCATACCACCTACCACAATTTCTATATCAGCTTATAACCATACTGAGACCACAACCCAACTAGGACAGCTAGAGGGTATTAGCACTGGCCTTGGAATGAAGGGGATGATCACCCCTTGCCTCAGATGGCATCATGGCACTTCATGCATTACTGCTGAAGGTGCAGTCAGACTTTCACACATTAAACCTGGTGTGACCTGCCATGTACCACGGCAGGTATGTCAAAGAAAAGGCAATAAATACATGCAGTCCTGAACACTGTGTAATGCTAGGCTGCCTATTGCCAAAACCCACAAACAAACAAAAAGCACTGCTGCACCTGCCTGAAACCCAATACCTGAACCACAAGAAGAATGACAGAAAAAAGTCATCCTAAAAGCTGGGACATTCTTACCAGCAGGGTCATTAGTAACATAGAAATATAGAAACATAGACTTTGATGGCAGATAAGTACCACTTGGCCCACCAGTCTGCCCATTTCATACCTACAGTATTTGATAAGCTGCAGATCCTAGTTAACAACAGCCTACTTCTTCCTACCCCCACCAGAATTGGCTTATGTCTGTCCCATGCTTTCATGAATTCCCCTACTGTTTTTGACCCCACAACCTCCTCAGGATGGCTGTTTTATGCATCCACCCCCTCTCTGTGAAAAATAATTCCTCACTTCACCCCTGAGCCATCCCCTCTGTCTTCAAATTGTGCCCACTTGTTCTTGCACATCTCTTTTTCTTTTTGCAGTTGATCTTTTATTGAAGTATTTAAAAGATAAACAAACAACAAGTATATCCTATAAGAATACTATATAAGGTTATATAAATGATAAACTAAGTAGCATAACATCTAACAAAGGAGGAAAAAAGACTGTTCAATGGTAATAGAATAATTATGGGTTAACTACCTAAACTAAAACAGTTACAATATTATAATGAAAAAAGGCTTAGCACTACATAATATACAGTAAAAATAGAAGAAGTATAAGGTAAAAGAGGAGATATGAATAGTTGAAGTTGTACATTACTACAATGTATATATCATTAGAGTGCTACTAAAGCTATATAGAAAAGATTAAGAAAACAAGAGAAGAGGAAGAGATAGCAAAGAGAAGAGAGCATCAAGTAAGTAGAGAAAAAGCGAGACCACAATCTGAGGAAATGGGGACATCAACAAAAGGAGAGAGAGAGATATTATATAAAGTATTTCAATCCATACTTTATGCCAGATTGGCTAGATGAATCCAAATATTTAAAATATTCCTGCCAACATTTATTATATATGTTGAGTCAGTCGAGAGAAATGTGTGTCATATGATCCAGGGAGGCATATTGAGATAAATGATTAAGAATATCAGGGAGAGTGGGGATTATATTAGATCTCCAATTCATAAGTATACTACGTTTAGCTAGAAAAAAAGTATGGTTAACCATCTGTTCAAGGATTGGGGAATATTATAGGGATGAGGGTCAAAAATACCAAGTATACAGTGTTTAGGATCTAATACAAAGGGTTGACCAGTCACTTTCATTGCAAATATATGAATCTGATGCCAAAATTTTCGTATGGAGGACAATCCATAAAATATGAAGTAATCGCCATTAGGCGAGTTACATCGCCAGCAGTTGTCATTATCCGTTAATCTCATTTTATGCAATACAGTTGGGGTCCTATACCATAAATGAAGAATTTTAGTCTGAATGAGCAGCTACATTTATCATTAAAAGATTTGTGGCAAGAAAGCCAACACCTATGGCATTGCTCATTTGTAATGTTATAGTGTAGTAAGTTGCTCCATTTATTTTTGCACTAATGGACTGGTCCGTAGTGATTCTCTAATAACTTTATAGATGACACTATTCAATTTACATGTTGTTTTATCCATTTGGAGATGTGTTGATCATGTGAGGATTGATTCGTAATAAGTGAGAAATAATAAGTGCATGCTGTGCAAAGCTGTAGATATTTCCAAATATCCGCATGGGAAGATTCCATTGAGTGCATAGATCAGAATAGGGTTTTATTCTTAATGTATGGGGTTCAAGTATGTCTCTTAATAAAAGTATGTCTCTATTTTTCCAGGATCGACAGTAGATTGGATGGTTTTTGAGAGATATTTGGCTATTTCCAGATAGGAGCATAAACAAGAGGGTAGGATTTGATTTGAGATATTTATGAATTATTTTCCAGTAGAACATGGATGGTACTAAAGTGGGTGAGATTTTAATTTGGAAGGGATGGGATTATAAAGAAAAGAAGTAGCAATGTTGTTAGCACAAAGAGAGGCTTCCATATTAACCCATAAAGGTGACTTGACGCCAGATTGAATAAACCATTTGATAGTCTGGCTGCACGAAAGCCCAAAAGTAGGCCTGAAACCAAGGGAGGTCAAATCCACCTCTTGACTAATGTGATCTAAGTTTATTATGACTAAATCGGGGATTTTGCCATCCCAAATAAAATTACCTATTAATTTATCGATTTTAATGAGGAGCAAGAGGGAAGTTTTAGAGGTATATTAGAAAAAGATACAATATTTTTGAGCTATTGTCATTTTAATAGCAGAAATTTTCCTATTAAAGGTAAGATTAAGCAATTTCCATCTGTCAAATATATTTTTAATGTTAGTTAGTAAAGGAGAGAAATTAGCATCCTAAACTTTATTCAATGTTGGGATGATCCTAATACCTAGATATGAGAGATACCTTGGGAGCCTAGCGAGCCCAAAGGATCATTCATATAGGATTTACTGAGGGTGTTTAATGGTAGAATTTCAGATTTATTAAGATTTAGAGCTAGTCCTGAGATAAAGGTGAATTCGTTAAAGTTTAACTAAGTGTTGCCCTGAAGATTTTCTAGGAGAATAAGAAAATCATCTGCATAAGATAGTGAAGTGTAGCGAGAGTTACTGATAGGATGCCTTTAATTATGCAGGCTTGATGAAGAGCTGCAGAGAGAGGCTCCATGGCAAGTATAAACAAATATGGTGATAAGGGGCAGCCCTGTCTAGTGCCTCTTGCAAGATGAAAGGAGGGGATATAGTTGTGTTAGTCAGATCGAGGCAGAAGGGAGAGTGTACAATAATTTGATATAGGCGCAGAAGTTATTAGTAAAACCAAAATGTGATAAAACTTGGTATAAATAGTTCCAATTAAGGGAATCAAATGCTTCTCAAAATCAATGGCTATAGCCGTGGTGGTGTTTTAAGAGTTTTTGCTTTGTAGATTAAATTAAACAAGGAACTAAGATGATCAGAACCAGTTCTATGTTTAATAAATCCAGCTTGAGAAGGATGGATAAGTTTTGAAATTAATGAATCTAAGCGGAGGGTTAATAATTTGGAAAGATTTTCCTGTCTGTATTGAGTAGTGATATCGGTCTGTAACTTGAGGGAAGAGAAGGATCTTTATCTTTTTTGTAAAACAGTAATAATAGCCTCGGTCATAGTGTGGAGTAGTTTACCATTGGAAAATGCTTCCAAATAGACTTTAAGCAGTAAAGGGCAAAGAGTACCAGATAGGAATTTGTTGAAATCGACAGAAACCATCACTCCCAGGGATTTACCATTTTTAAAGATGATAGTGCTGTTTGGATCTCTTGTAGGTAAAGGGTTCATCCAGTACGGCCATATCTTGATGAGAGGTGAGGAAGATGCAGTTTATTGAGAATATAATGTATTTGATTAGAAGAACTGGAATTTGGATGAGAATATAGTTGCTGGTAGAAAGAACGATAATATGATTTATTGTAAAGTTGTCTGTGTAAATTTGGCCTGATGGGTCTTCAAACCAGCAATATATCGCCCATCTGCTGAGTTTTAAGCTGATAAGAAAGCAACTTCCACATCTGTCTCCTTGTTCCCAATAGCGATGTTTAAGCTTTAAAAGGGCAAGTTCAGATTTCCTGGAAATTAATTCATTTATTTTAATTCTTAATTGGAGGATTTCAAGATGTAATGGTGAGTCATGATTTTTTTTGTTTTATAGTACTAAGTTTCTTTTACTTTAAGGGAATTCTCTAAATTTGCTAGTTGTTGCTCTTTAGCTTTTTCCTATGAGCTGCGAAACTAATAATTTTGCCTCTAATTGTTGCTTTTAATGCTTCCCAAACTGTGCCTTGAGATACCTCAGAGGTATCATTAAATGAGAGAAATTCTTGAATCTGGGCTGTAATCCAAGGAATAAATTCTGGGTCCCTCAATAAAAGTGGATCTAAATGCCAAGAAGGAGATTTAGAGGGGTGGACCCCAAAGTAGATGTAAGCTAATAGGAGAGTGGTCTGATATGGTAATTGGAAGGATGTCTGTATTATTAGTTTTTCTGTAATAAGAGGGATGAAAGCCAAAAATCAATCGGCTGTAAGATTTGTGTAATGGGGAATAAAATGTATAGTCACGTTGTCTAGGGTGGAAAGTCTCCAGATGTCAGAAAGGCCCAGATCTTTCATTAGCAATGTCAAGGCATTAATGCTTGTGGATGAGCATCATATGATTTATTACTTCTAACTAGGTATGCTTCTAAGGTTAAATTAAAATCACCACCCATAAGAATAGGTAAGTTGTTGTTATTATTAATCATAATTTGTTGAGCCAAGTTATGAAAAAATTCAGGGAATCAGAGTTAGGCATAAACATTAACTGACATAAATGTACCTGTAGTGGAAGATAATTGAATTATAATCCATCTGCCGTCCGAGTCCGTAATAATTTTCTTTGGGCTCCAATTAGAGACTTATGTAATAGAATAGCGACACCTCGTTTTTAGGAGGCAGAGGATGCAAATACTGACCGACCCAATCCTTTTTAACCTGTCAACAACCTCTGACATAAGTTTAGTTTCTTGTAAGAAAGCAATATGTGTTTATGCTTCTTAAGGTAGGTAAGTATTTGTTTTAAACACAAAAAGGAAAATTGAGTCCTAACATTCCATGACTGTAATATCAAATCACTCATAATGGTAAACAGTAAAATAGGAAGTTACAAATCGGAAGGAGGGACTCATAAAAACTAAGTCAGAGGGTGTCAAAGGTTCTAAAGGCAGATGAGTAGGTTGTGCAAATGTGAGCAGGATCCTTAGAACATATGGATTCAGAATAATATGATAAATATGCCTATTGAGTCTCACTAAAGAGAGATAGAGGAATAGAATAGTAGAGAGAATATTCCTAGAAACAATGAAAACTTGTATATTACAGTAAGAACATTTGTGAAGTAGAGAGGAGCCGGTACACATACCTGAGACTCTCTTGCCACTACTAGGCGATGTAAACACATAGAAAACACTTAAGAAAAGGTTAGAGCATATTCCTAAGTTATTAACTATGTGTAACAATATCTTATAAGTAATTATTATGACTAGCACTCAAATATTTAAGCTAGAACCCTGGGAAAACCAATAAGCATCATACCAAAACAATGCATAAAACATTTTTAAAGTAATAATTAAACCAGACATAATAATCATGTTGAACTATATCAAATTAGTTCAATAAAAAGAATAATATGCCAAAATAACATCACATATCCCTGAATAGCATAATCAAAAGATAAAGGCATATAAGGCATATAAACATCCATATGAGCTTAAAAAGAATGGATATGTGATATGTGTGCTATTAGCTTAAAGTAATAGATGGACTAAAAAAAAAAATGTATATATATATATATATATATATATATATATATATATATATATATCTAGACAACCACTATGTAAATATATATATTTATTTATATATATATATATATATATATATATATATATATATATACATACACACACACACATATATAGCACTTGCCATAAAGTAAAATAAGTCTTTAAATGTAGTAAACATACATGGCAATATGTTATATTTTATGTTTCACTTTTTATTTTACTGATAAACTGATGACTAGTAGCACACCTATGGGCCTGGGAAAAACCTGACAGAGAAAAAAAGGAAATGGTATATATCCGGGTAAATAGGTTTACACATTTAGATAATTTTAGCAAGAATATGCTTATAAATTCAATTGAATGAAAGAAATACAGCCCCTAAGTTTCAACGTGATTTACAGCCTTAATACTTCCAAACCGCTGAGTGTGAAAGCTCTAATAGGTTAAGCTAGGCAACGATTTGAACGAAAAGAAAAGCAAAAAAAGGAGTAACCAAAAGTAGTACTAAAATGAAGGGCTACACATAAATGTTCACGCACAAAGTCAGAGATACATGGCAATCAATGAACCTTACAGTTCTGCACCCAGTATACAATGATAATTACGTTGATCTTCAGTCTCCCTAGTTTTCTTTTTTCAGGGGTTTAAAGAATCAGTCACCAGATTTGCCTAGAAGGAAACAGGGAGACAGCAGATTTGTGAAAGCATCAGTCAGTGGCTCCTAGACTTCTTCACGAAGTGCTCTACGAAGGTAGAGAAACATTTTGAAGTGGAACACACCTGTTAGATAGCCTAGCAGAGTGGAAGAACCGACCTGTTTACAAATTCCAAGTAATAAACGATAATGAGATGTTATTCCAGCATCGCTAATGACTCGGATATAGAAAGCCAGAAAATTCCTTTCATATTCATAAGCATAGAGACTTGGGTAGGAGCGGTTGGATTAGATGTAAACTGTGCAGATTTCTCTGAATACATGTCATTTACATAGGCGCTGAGCGAAAAACGCCAGTCCACCTAGGAGGATTCGGGGCAATAATTAGATCTAATGCATCACTATTAACAGATGTGATGGGTGCATTTCAAGATGTGTTGTAAAATGCAGATGCACTTCAAGTAAGCAAGGATAAAAGAGAAGCTCTAAATACAGCCCTTGAAATTTGATGCGATTTACAGCCTTACTCAGACCAAACCGCTGGGAGTAATAGTGTTACATATTTTAATATGAGATTACGGGGCTTAATATAGATACTAGCAAATACTATCAGGACCTTCTATCAGTCAGTGCTTGTGACGATTATTTATCTGAGAAGCAGTATTATGGATTCTGTTCTTTAGTTTCCCTTTCTTTTCTTTTGGGAGGTTCTGCTGATTTGGATGTGGAACTAGATACCAGCTCTGCCCATGAGGAGTCAGGTGAATTGGTATTAGGCAGAGCATTCACATAGGTATCAGCAGGTGGATCTAAATCATCTTCTGGCATTATTCATGAGAAAAGAGTGAATCTTCGATAGTGGAGTATATTTATTAGACAACACAAGAGGGTGGAGAAGTTAACATGCTTTTGGTTTGCAGGTCCGACGTAGAAGGAGTATCATTCGAGCAGCATAAATGTTTAGCATGCAGAGATTGAACAGACTTTTTTTCTTGTATGCACGTTGAAACTCTGGCAGGAGCTGAAGTTTTAAATGCGGTTTGTGCAGGCTTCTCTATAGTTTTTGGATTAGTTTCAAAGACGTTCACTGGAGATTGACGGACCTCTTGGAAGGAATTGGATCAATATTTAGGTCGGCTGCAGCACAATCAATAGGTATAGTATGTAGTTTGAGGTATATTGAGGAATGTTGATAAAGCTTCAGGTGTGTGGAAATCTTTAAATGAATCATTCAGAAATAGACGATTGTGGCTGGGTAGTGTAAAGCAAATTTAATACCCGCTGGTGCAAAACAGTTTTGATAGGATTATAAAGTCTGCATTTATTAGATAGTTCTTTTGAGAAATCTCAAAAATTGATATTTTATGATCCTGCCAAATAAGCTGTACCTACTTGCCTTGCTTTTTGGATGATTAATTCTGTGTAAGCATAATTCAGGAATCTGGCGATGATGGGCCTTGGTTTTGAGTAGGACCATGCCTTGGGCTTAAGTATGATGAGATCTCTCAATAGTGAGGTCTTGGTCAGGAGGAAGTTTAAGCAACATTGGAGCGCATGTTTCAGAAGTGCACTGGTATCCCCAGCTCTGCACCTTCAGGAAATCCTAGAAATCTAAGATTGTTACGTCTGTTTCTGTTTTCAAAGTCATCAATTTTGTCCTGAAGATTTTTAATAATTCTATCCTGTTCCTTATTGTAGCTTTCAGATCCAAAATAGAGCCTTCATTTTGAATTGTTTTAGATTCTGTGCAGAGATTTTTGGTCAAGCAATTGTATATTAGTAACATTTTGTTGTGAGGTAATTTTAAGTCATTTAACTCATTGATTAATTGCTGAAATATTGATTCAATTCTGTTGACAGAGCTGCTTTGCAAAGGTTGGTCTGCCATTATTGCAAGCCAGAAATAGAGCAACTGTCTGATTGCAGATATAAAATACTATAACTGCAAAATAGCAAAAATACTACACCAGAGCTGAGCTGTGATGCAGGTAGAATAAAGACCCAGTATTTGGCAAAGAATGAATGTCTGGGTAGGAGTGGATGGATGATGATAGTTGGTGATCCCAGAGTAGCAGAATTAAGCAGCCATCTTCAGCTCAGCCAAGCCACGCCCCAGCACATCTCTTTTTCTGAAAGATACTACCTCTTGGACTTTGTTGATTCCTTGAGGTACTTGAAAAGTTTCTATCATGTCCCCTCTCCCTCCTTTCCTTGAGAGTGTACATATTAAGCTCCTTTAGTCTCTCTTTGTATGGCTTCTGGTGCAAACCCTGTACCATTTTAGTTGCCTCCTCTGGACTGCCTCCATCCTGTCTATGTCCTTGCAGAGATGGGGGTCTCCAGAACTGCAAACAGTACTCAGATTGGGTCTCACCAACTGTCTGTACAGAGGGATAATGACTTCCTGTTTTTACTGGTGATGCCTCTCCCTATGCATCCCAGTATCCCCCAGCCCTCCTTACTGCCTTCTCACATTGCCTTCCTTTAGGTCATCTGATATGACTACACCCAGGTCCCTTCCATTTTGTTGTTGTTAGTACCTCCCCATTGTAGTACTCTTCCCTGGGTTTTGTTTCCAGGTGCATTACTTTGTACTTCCTTGCATTGACTCTAAACTGCCATGCTTTTGACCATTCCTCCAACCTTGCCAAGTCCCTTCTTATCCTTCCATCCTCTCCTTGTGTGAAAGCAAAGGTTGCTGTCCTGACATTACTCAATCTAGTCCCCATACATAAACAAGTTAATGAGTCACTACTGCCTGAGCGGTTAATTAGGGCAGAGGCACTTTACACTTCTGTGTGTGACAGTGAGCTGTATTGTTTTCTAATTATAGCTGCCTTTGACAGTTTCACAGGTAACTCAGGAGACTGATGAGAGAAGTGAGAGTAGCTTACTGCATTAACTTAAACGGAACTTTGTTAGGACCATGCCTGCAGTTTTCTTACCAGTTCTCCTGTTTGTCGCTGGCCCACCCATTCAAAGTGGTGCTGCTTCACAGTCAAGTATGGGGGCACTTGCCCACTGGTCCCCCCACAGCTGAGCCCTGCTTCTGACTAATCACATTCACAAAGTTCGCTACTTTGCTCTTGGGATGGGAATCGCTTACTCACCGCTGCTCTAAGTCCCAGCACTGTGGCACCCGCCACTTTCCCAGTGGGACCTCACACAGGAAGGAGCTGAGCTGCCACCTCTCATCAGCCCACCAAGCACAGAACTCCTCAGCTGTGGGCTGGCACCAGCTAGTCAAGTTGGTGGACACTGGACACACAGTGACAGCAATGAAGAATGATGCTTATCTCACCCACTCTGCCTGGTCCCACTACCCTTACACAATGACCTCTGTGAACAGAGCACTTTTACCAACCCACCCAGCCCTGAGAATGAAGACACTCAGACTCATCCACCTCTTCTTGTTGCTGGAATTGCTTCTACTCTTCTCTCCTGGGAAGGGACGATTGGTATGGCCCGGCACATACACACAACCATGTGACCATCAGCCACCTATCTTATTCCATACTGTGGCCCACCACTGGTGAATGATTACCCTTTTAGGTGCAGCTTCACTTTTTCTCACATGGGTTGCATTGTCCCCTGCTCAGTCAGTCCTCCTTGGGTGCACAGTGAAAATGGGGCCTGAAATGTACACTGTGGCACATCAGCTTCATCATGGATTGGAGAGCTCCTTGGAGACAGGCAGACAGCACAACCAGAAGAAGTGATTGGTGGAAACTACACAGAATGTCATCATGGACTACCAATCACTTCTCACATCCCAGACAGCTAGCAGTAGGCAGATCCCCACCCCCACCACAACCAACGACTTCATAAAAACTTATATTGTTTTGGACGCTGGGATTTTCTGGAAAATAAAATAAAATGATATGTATAGTTTTCCTAGTTTGGGCAATTATATCGGGGGGCACATGCCCTCAGGCCCTTTGGGCAAGATGTCACTGTAACACGAGAAGTATGAAAATGATTTGATGAAAATAAAACAAACCTTGTCATACAGTGACCAGAATATCAAATCCATTGTAGACTAGCTGATTAATTTAACAGTGTTTAACAAAGCAATATCTTGTAGCAGAGATGATAACCACATGAGAGGCTTATGCATGCAGGGAATGTATATGGCATGCCTAATTTTAAATGACAAAGGTTAGCGATATGAAGGAAAACTGCATACCAAATAACCTTAACCTTTAACTTTCTCTAGTTTGGGCTGCAGTCCTCATTTCTCTTATACTATCCTTCCTGCTTATCTTATCTTCTATCTCATCTAAACACTGGCTTGATCACCCAGAATTTACAACCTTTTAATTTTATTTCTGACCATTTCACACACACACACACACACACACACACACACACACACTAGAATATGTTGTTGCAGAAGTGCAAGCACAGCTTGCTGACTACTAGCACTGTGTGATAGAAGTTAAATAAATACTATGAATTTAAACACTGGCTTGATCACCCAGAGTTTATCTACATGTTATGTTATGTTATTCTGTGCTTTACAAATGCTCAGTCATTATACCACTGTATATTATGTGCATTTGAACTGAGATTTTATTTTTCTACTGAGTCGCAAGTAAAATATTCTAGGCTAGTGCTATGCAATATTTTGGGAAACATTATCTCAGTCAAGAGCAGAGAAATAGCTGGTGAGAGAGACAGAGAGAGTACTGCAATTAAGGATATGTTTTGCTCTGCAGTTTATAGCCATTCCTTGTATGTGTATTTTATACTAACAATAACTTTGTGATGACATTGACAATATTCATAATAGCGATATGTGACATTTTGATTTGAATATTTTACCATATTCTGCTTTGTACCTGGCTCCAACATACATCTGTCTTCCCAACTGTGGCTTCATTTCAAGTACAGTACTTAGTGGTGTGGCTAGATCAGAATCTCAGATGCTCCTCCTTTTGATGCCATGCACAAGAAACTTCACCCAAAGCTTGATATGTTATACTGAAACAAATCATGCCTTGATTTTCTGGTCCATTGTGAGATCATCCTTAAGATGATGTTGCCTGTGTTTGACTATGCAGATGTAGTCTGCAGTGCTATCTCAAAGTCTACACTTGACAGGCTTGACCCCCTTTCATTCTGTCTACCTGATTGCCCTTAGTGTTCCATCTTTCATCCATCACTGCTCTTTATATGCTAATCTCTTTCCCTCTCTTGAGGTCTGACATGTCCCATGCTGTTCCTTCTTCTTGGTCAGATACTGGTTTGCCACTGCTCCCATTTACCTCTCTCTCTCCTTAGCCCTGCCATCCCTTCCTTCTACTCCCTCTGTTCATCTGCTGTTTGTTCATTTCATATCCCTCATAGTAAATCTGTAGCAGGCCAGTCCACTGTCTCTGTCCAGCTTCCTACACTTGGAACAGCCTCCCTCCCCATCCAACTCTCTTCTACCCTCTACTCTCTCAACCACTCTAACTGTCACCTTCACTAAAGAATGCACCTGCAGCTGAGCTTCTTCCTCTTCTCTCCACATTACAACAAACCATGTCCTATCTACCCCTCCACTGTTTTACCTGAAGTACCCTTTTTGCCTACTTAATTGTATAGCTTACAACTCAATGTGCTCTGTAATCTGAATTTGATGCCTCATTGGTTCTATACAAATGTGTTGTCCAATATTGGTAGCATGTTCCCTTTGGCTTTCAATCTGGTTACCCTATAACCAACGTGTATGTAAACTTTTACATTGTTTTTGTCTTTCTCTGAAATTTTTTGTACTCTGATTTTACTGTACATGTTCATGCTTGATTGTTATCCCTTTGTTATAGCTATTTCACTCCCTGTCGTCCTCCCCCCTCCCCAGGTCACAGTCGGAAATGAGTTCTGACTTAATGTGCCAGTTCCAGTCTGAAGGAAGGGTGGGAAGGGAAGGAGGAGGAAAGAAAGAAAGAAAGAAAGAAAGAAAGAAAGAAAGAAAGAAAGAAAGAAAGAAAGAAAGAAAGAAAGAAAGAAAGAAAGAAAAAGAAAAAACTTAAAATTAATATTGCTACAACATTCACAAAGAGGTGCTGGTATTGTTCGTAGCTATAATATGTACTGTACATTATTCTGTTGATGATAATGCACACTGACTCTAATTTTTGTTTTGTTATGGCCAGATACATCAGTCCCCATCTTCATGTTACCCATAAACTCCATTTCCTACACCAGTACTGTAAAGTGTTCTATGACAGCTGACCCACCAGGGGTTCAAATGGTAATCTCATGTGTGACCTAACCAGTTCTGATTCATACAGTAAATGCTAGAGAGTGAAGTGCAGCTGCCTGCTCTCCATTCTCCATGCAACTCCATAATGCACTGGCCTTCCTCCAGCTATGTGATGATGTGCTCTGTTAGCAAAGGATAACAGTTGTCCTGAGTCAGTTTGATTTAAAGCACTTTTTATTTTGTTATCATCAGACATATACATAGACATATATATAGTGCATAGTAGGGTCCCCACAGTCCGTCAGTTCGTTTGCCACTCCAAATGCCATTCTTACTGGTATGGCACTCTGTCCTGCTTCCTAGTTAGTTATTCTGAGGACTAGTTGCCATTAAAGCACTTATGTATTATTACAGTAGTAGTATTATCATGATACAGCATTATGTTATTATCAATACTGGAATATATATTATTGTACACAATAGCAGCATAGGTATACAGCATCAGTACATCAGACAAGTGCACAACTCCTTCCACTACCTCCTCTTACAGTGACACAGTTACTATTACAGCAAGCAAGCACACAAATTACTATCACTATCACAGGTACCTCCAACTATCGTCCTTGATGCCAGGTTTCTGAGCACTAGCTAGTAACAGCAATATCACCAACCTGGTTAAATTGCTGTACCTGCTGCAACACCAAGATAACCCAGCACTCATTCATATTCATGAAATGCCAACTAATTTTATATATACACACACAGAGCAGAGACAGGCATCTAGTCAGTGATCAAAATCTGCATTGCAAAAACATTGATACAGGTAAAGGGTTGGGTTGTACAACTTGCTCACATTCACATCAGATGGCTCTATGAAGCCGGTTCGACAACAGTTTTGTCGACCGGCATCTCATCGACAGGAATTATGTCAACAGCAAGTTGTGGTTTACATAATTCCTGTGTGTTTCCAGTCTGTTTTTAATGGGGCTTTGCCCGAACTCCCATGTGGGAGGCTCCTCACACGTCCCGTATTTATGATTATCAACTCCAGTAGGAGTTGACTCGGGAGGTGCAGGACTGGGAGACAGTGTGCCCTGTGTCGGGCACACCAACTCAGTGACCTGTCAGCAACCTGTTGATTTGTTCGATGGGTTGGTAGGTCACTGTGCTGATGTTGCTGTCGGAAGGGCATACCACATTGAACTACTGGATAACAGCATCAAGATTCTGATATTTTGCTCACTTTCTCTCAGGCTCAGCAGCCTAACTGACACTAAAAATGCAACATAGGGATGGCACACTTAGCACACAGCTTTTATGGATGGAGAATACTCTGTCATCTGCAACAGGGCTGATACACAAGGAGGTGTGGAAAGGATGAGAAGGGACTTGCAAGGTTGGAGGAATGGTCAGAAGTATGGCAGCTTAGATTCAATGCAAAGAAGTGCAAAATAATGCACCTGGGAACAAAAACCCAGGAGAAGATTACACAATGTGGGGAGGGAGGTAGTAACAACAACAAAAATGGAAAGGGACCTGGGGGTAATCATATCAGATGACCTTAAGGTTGGCAAGCAATGTGAGAAGGTAATAGGAGGGCTGGGGGTATACTGGGATGTAGGAAAGGCATCACCAGCAGAAAACAGGAAGTTGTCATCCCTCTGTACAGACAGTTGGTGAGACCCCATCTGAGTACGCGTCCAGTTCTGGACACCCAGTCTCCACAAGGACATAGACAGGATGGAGGCAGTCAGAGGAGGGCAACTAAAATGGTGCAGGGTCTGCAAGAGAAGCTACGAGGAGAGACGAAAGGAGCTTAATATGTATATCCTTGAGGAAAGGAGGGAGAGGGGGACATGATAGAAACTTTTAAGTACCTCAGTGGAATCAACAAAGTCTAAGAGGGTAGCATCTTTCAGAAAAGAGATGCGCAAGAACAAGAGGACACAATTTGAAGATAGAGGGGATGGCTCAGAGCAATGTGGAGAAAGTATTTTTTCACAGAGAGGGAGGTGAAGGCATGGAACAGCCTTTCTGAGGAGGTTGTGGGGTCTACAATCTGTGAGAGAATTCAAGAATGCATGGGACAGACATGAGGCAATTCTTGTAGGGGTAGGAAGAAATAGGCTGTTGGTTAACTAGGATCTGCAGTTTATCCTGTAGGTAGAAAAATGGGCAGACTAGGTGGGCCACGGTCCTTATCTGCCATCACAGTCTATGTTTCTATGTTTCATCAATATACGAACATCCTAGAGGAAGTGTGGGATAAACTGATACTTGCAAATGGATAGCAAGTATGAATGACAATGACAGATAATGGGCTTAACATAATAAAGGACCAGGCCTTCAGTGTCTATGACAATAGGGTCAAATGTTTATCCATTGCTTTGTATTTGTATGTACATTAAAACATTTATAGCAGCAGTGCATGTTATGGTGAAAATTCTGACCTAAACTGTTTTATTCCATGCTAGATTGCCCTTTGGCTCCTGTTTTGTATGATACCCTTCCTTCCCCATTTTGAATCTGCTTAAATACTTTTGTTTACATTTAAAATAATAAGAGGAGTGCTCTTTTTAATATGGCTTGGGGCAGGTTTTCATTAGTATTCTGTGCTGTACACCTACTGCTCCCCACAATATCAAGGAGTATGGGCTACTGCATGCTAGTTCAACACAGTCACAAGAAAAATGATGTTATATCATGTGTGTTCAAAAATCAGCGGAAGTAGTGATGGAAACCTGGACTGAGGAATTAAAAAATTTAAGTGTTCAAAAGTGCTGAAGCAGAGTCAAAATGGAGAAATGCTGCATCATATATGACAGGAGGAAAGGGCAATCTAAAATAAAATAAAAGGTAAAGGTCAAAGTTTTAACAATAACATGCACTGCTGCATTAAGTAAAATAATTTAGTAGGCAGTATAGCCTAGAGGCAAGAGCGCCAAACTAAGAATCTGGTGACACAGCAGACCTGGGTTTGAATCCCACAACTGCCACAGGTATACTGTGTGACACTTATTAAGCCACGTAACATCTCTATGCTCCCAGGATCCCAGGTTGTGCCTCAAAATGAACTTCAGCTCAATGTGTCATTTCTAGCCAAATATTCTTAATAAAGAACAATTTATAAAGGCTGTCAAAGCTAGTTTTAAATGAGGTCTTCCCATTTGAATGTAATTTCACAAAATAATGCCTACCTTCATTCCAGGTGGTCCAGGCAGACCTAGATGTCCCTAAAACATAAACAGAGTCATACTGTCACTACATGCTGGAAACAACAAGAATGCATGTAATAAAAATGCTAACATTATACAATTAAATCTGCCTGCTTAGGACACTGCCTATCAAATATATCAAAAATTAAGGGCATTTGTTGGAGTACTGACAACAATGTTTTAAGTAATATGCAGAAAAAAACAACAACAAAGAATGGTGCACACAAGCCCAGCCAGGTGAAGAGGCAATACTCAAAGGTGAATGCAGGCGGTGCAACTGAGGGTTGAGGCGCTGGATGCCACACCTCATGCTGAACCAGTGACCTGGGTTCAGGAATGGACTTGGGTCAGCGGGGATCGGCAAGGAGAGGAGGATTGAGCATCCCAATGGGTGTTCTCCTCCCTCTTGGTAGGGACACCAGGGTGCCTTGTGCATCCACATCCCGAGAGAGCTGGTGGAAGCACGGGCTCTCCAGGGTTCTGGCAGCTCCGTTCATCAGAGTCGGGAGGAGGATGCTGTCAGGCACTTGAGAGAAGGTGTGTCAGCACATTGCCTCTCTGGACGTACATCCTTGTGCCGGCGTCCCAGGGGGCTGGGACCGGAGCCACAGAAAACGGAAAAGCCTCAGTGAGCCTAGATGACAGCCGCTCCAACAGCCATCCAAAGTCCAGGACCCATGGACAGATCTCTGCTGTGCAGGTGCTCCACAGAAGCAATAGAGGGAGGTAAGGAGTAACTGAGCACTCTAGAGGACAGACACCATGGTAACGGACTCAGGAGGGACATGAGCAATGCCTGAAGGTGGAGCACTGAGGGTGTACAGGAGGGACATAAATGGGCAAGAGTTGCTCCAAAGTAAAAAAAAAAAAAGATGAATGCAAAATATGTGTTTTGGCAGATAAACTATAGCTGAGGAGGTATCCCAGCATTTATTATTTTATCAAGGGATAAAAAAAACACAACATGTTGAGCTTCCTGCCTCAGGTACACTAGTTAATCTGCCAAAATCAAATCATTACAGTTTATCAAAAAATTCAATGTGGTATAATGGTTACAGTACTGGTTTGGGAATCAGAAGAGCACAGGTTTAAACTCTACCAAAGCCAAAAACTTGCTGTGTGACCTTGAGCAAGTCGTTTAACCTCCTGGTACTCCAGTCCATCCAGCTATAGAAAGAGGTGACAAAAACTGAAAGACCCACTGTAAAGGAGATGCTGCATCTCAGCTAAACTATCCTAGGTAAATGAGTTGTAAAACAAATTTATATATATATATGTTTATATATATATATATATATATATATATATATGGTAGCACGGTAGTGCTACCATAGTTAGGGTTGAGGAGCCATTTTATGTTAAACCCCAAAACTTTGCACCTTAATAACTTTGCAAACCGTTTGACGGATTTAGCTGAAATTTGGAATACTTGATCAAGAACCATAGGCCTTGGATTTGCCAAGTTTTGTACTGGTTGGATACACAGCTGTGGAGTTATTAAGCATGATCTGCGTGCATGTTTACGCTTTTCTGGAATTCTACGGTCGCACTCTACAGGTCGCACGGTTTGGCGCGACTTGCCCAAAATCTTCAGGGAACATGCAGCAGTGGCCCCAATGTGCCTTTCAAAGATTTCATGAAAAAATATTAAACTGTTCAAAAGTTATGGCAGTCCGAACTTCTGTTTTTTCACATGGGATAACATTACGGCGTTCGCCCGGCGCCTTTGAAGACTGTATCACCGAAAACAGTCACGAGAGATCTGAGTTTTGTCGAAAAATGTTAGCCCCATGTATATAACTAGCCAGGAAAGTGATAATACATATGACTTTTAAATTTTTTTATATGTCGTGACGGTTACTGAGATATAAGCAATTTACTAGTACAACTACTGATTTCTGTGTTCCGAGAGTCATTATTTTGCATACATTCTTTCTACTCACTGTCTTTCTCTATACAGCTTTTGGGAAAAACCAGCCTGTGCGCTTACATTACTCTTACCATTACCGTTTCTGCTTGTGGTTCTGTACCGTTTCACTTACGTTCACATTTCGCCACCATGTGCGTTACCCTTTCGCGTTTTCATTGCGGTTGCATTTCCGTTGTTTTAACATTTCTGTCTACAGTACTGTTCCTCTTTCTGTTTCACTTTAACGTCATCATGTGCATTACGATTTGCGTTTCGCGGGCACAATGTTACAATGCGACAAGACATCACCCGATGCTCCGCGGCTGCATTACATTCACTATTTCATTATCATTCTCAAAAGAAGACAAATTAGAGGCAAAAACTCTGTTTAATGTATCAGTTAGGGTTGTTCCACAGTGACAAAGCGAGGAAATTCGATGTTAGGGTTGAAACCCCATTTGCACCCCTCAGCCCACCCTCCCAACTGGAATCAGGGTGTGCATTGGGGTCATCGGTCCTAACTGTCACCCCATTCTCCTATTCCTCAGCTTCTTTCCACATGTGATGGGGTGTCACTTAGGGCCGATGACCCCAATGCGCACCCCATTTCCAGTTGGGGTGGGCTGGAGGGGTGCAAGGGGGTTTCAACCCCAACATCAAATATATTATGGTAGCACAGTAGTGCTACCATAGTTAGGGGTTGAGGAGCCATTTCTATGTTAAACCCCAAAATTTTGCACCTTAATAACTTTGCAACCGTTTGACGGATTTGCCTGAAATTTGGAATACATGATCAAGAACCATAGGCCTTGGCATCTGTCAAGTTTTGTACCAGTCAGATACACAGCTGTGGGTTATTAAGTGATTTGCGCCGCATTTACGCTTTTCTGGAATTCTACGATCGCGTACAGGTCGCATGGTTTGTGCGACCAGCCCAAAATCTTCAGGGAACCTCGGATGGGGTTCCCAGTGTGTCTTTCAAAGATTTCATGAAAAATATTAAACGGTTCAAAAGTTATTCAAAACAATTTCCCATTATAAGTCAATGGGAAAAGTTAACAAAAAGTTCGACAGTGTCGCAAATGCACTTTTACTGTAGCAAATGACCCCTGTTACTATCGCAAATCCGCCATCTTGTTTTCAGTTAGTGATCATAAAATGCTTGGCATTTAAAATTGAGACCCTCTAGTAACCTAATTATTTTTATATTCACCTAGTCGGGCCCTGAGGATGATAGCCATGTCTTTATTTTGGGTAAAACACCCCAGAAATATGTTTTCAGATTTCTGGAAAAGTACTTTTCAAAGTAGTGTCACGCTCATGAAAGTGTCACAAATTTTTCTGAAAGCTTGCAAATGCGACACTACTTTGCACACTATGCCCAAAATAACAGTAATTCTTCTGGCACTCCACTGCAAAGAACGGTTGGGAGTTTTGGGCTGAAATTTGGAAGGAACGCAGATGACATTTCACAGATGTGCCTTTCAGTGTTGTATTGAAAAAATATTACATGGTGGCAAAGTTACGGCACTCCAAATTTGACAGTTTTTCCCATAGAATAACATTACGGCTACCGACGCATTACAGGAATCCTTTGGCACCCTGCTAAATAACGGTTTGGTCTTTTTTCCTGAAATTTGGAGGAAGACAGCCAACAGCCACAGATGTGCCTTTCAGTGGTTTGGTGAGAAAATATTACAGGAGGCAAAGTTATGGCACTCCAAACTTCTCTTTTTTCCCATAGGATAACATTACGGCGTCGCCGTGCCTTTTCAGGGCCCGTATCTCAGAAATGGTGTGAGATACAGACTTTCTTCAGAAAAACACTTAGCCCCTATTGCCAAATTAGCCAGGACAGTTGTAAATCATACAACTTTAAATTTTTTTCACGTCAGACGGTTCCTGAGATATAACCTATTTCGTATTCCAAGTTCTCATTTTCTGCTCGATACTCATTATTGTGCATACATTATTTGTACTCACTGTCTTTCTCTATGCAGGTTTTGGGAAAACCAGCCTGTGCACCATTACTATTACTATTGCCCTTTCCGCTTCGCGATTCCGTACCGATCTCACTTTCCCTTGGCGTCTAGCCACCATGTGCATTATCCTTTGCGTTTTCATTTGCACTTGCGTTTCTGTATTTTTTGCCATTTGTGTCTACAGTACTGTTTCTCTTTCTGTTTCACTTTGCGTCACCATGCCCATTGACATTTTCATTTGCAGGTACCATGTTACTATGTGACAACACATCACATGGCAGACCGTTCCCATCTATGCCACCGTGTGCATTACCCTTTCTGTTCTCATTAGCTTGTGTTACCATGTGCACCACTGTTGGTGCTTCTGTTTGCGTTGCTGTTCCTGTTACTATGCCACAAGACATGATGTGTAGGCGGGGCTTGAGGCAGAGGCCCGCACTCCACCGCTGCATCATATCACTATTTCTCATTATCATTCTCAAAGAAGGGAAATTAGAGTAAAAAACTCAGTTTCATGCATTAGTTAGGGTTGTTCCACAGCAACAAAAGTGAGGAATTCACTGTTAGGGTTGAAAACCCTAACTCCATTCACCCCAGCACCACACACACACAGACACACACACACACACATGCAAGTATGGGGGAGGACCAAGTCAACACAACCAATGACAGACATCCAGCAGCAGGTGACAGAAATAACAAACAATTGTCTAAATGTACTACAAGACATCCCCACCCACCTGACCAGGTACTGCATGCTCAGTGGAGATCAACAGCAAAACTGAGGCCATGTACACCAAACGTACACATCCCTGATTGCAGCTGCACACAGCGTACCACACTTAGTAGTTGCATGGCCTTACCTAACAATGCCCCACACCACAACTGGTACTGTGCCATTAGTCAATATAAATGCTAAAGGTGCATGATCACAGTTGTAGAAAGGTTTTAACTCTAGTGAGTATACATTGTTTAAGAGAAGTACATAAATTAACTACAAGATACTAGCATGCTCAAGATAAAAGTAGTGTTACATTTAGTATGTGATTTTCATAGTAGTACATTTACTGCAACTGTTTACTGAAGATAGAGGCTGATGTAAACGTATGGAAAAGCATTGCCTGTTCAATGCTGTGAAATTTGTACTGCCAGTATCAGATGCATTCTTACTGATGAAGCTGTACTGCTATGTACATACATAGACCTTCAGTGTGTTTCAATACTAAGATGCAGTAAGTATTCTTTGTAAGAAACAGTGTAATTGTATGGATCAGACCAAGCAACTTCTAAATATCATAGGACTACTGAGCCAACAATGACGTACCTGTATCGGAGATGTCTATAGGATAGATTTTCCTGTAGGCACTTACTCAGTATGTTGTACCTGATAAAGACAATCTATTGCATCTGTGATGACTAACTTATTCAAATAGTGATACATTTACTATTGTTGCAATGAGTGATCTATGCTACTTATGGACACAGCGTAATTTTTTAACAGTTGTTTCATACTCAGGCTGTATACGTAGTGTTTGGGTTTGCCACACTTCTGTCACTGATGCTATCAAAGTGATAACTATGTCAATTGTGGTACAACAGCAATCAAGTAGGTATAGTGTAGATATAAACAGAATGTATTTTAGTATTGATTTAACTCACAATGGGATAAGTGTACTAGGATGGCAGGGGTTATTCTCTATCACTGACTCGGTCAGTTATAATCACACTAAGGTTTCGATGACTGTAATGATCAAGTTACGCTGTTCATCTTCATGAGTTCATATTCACAGCCATTCTCCAGTAAGCAGACAGAGTATGGTGTAACTGGGTGCAAAACTCCTGCAGTGCCTAGCAGAGGAGAGTATCAGTGATAAAGACAATTAAGCAATAAGGCATGACCAACAGTTATGTTAAATGGTCTGTTAATCACCATGTAGAGGTTTAATGTTGAATGAGGCGTGGCGAGTGCCACATGTCGCTAGACAGTGATAAACTGACCATTAACATATTACCTGGGAGTGGCTTATTGCTATCATAATAAAACTGTTTTTTTAAACAACATTAAAGCATGTTCATCATATGGTTAAGCTCTACATGTATGTTAATAAAAACTAAAACATAAGGCTGTTACAATGTTTACAGTCAATTAGAAAGCTGCATTTCTCAAACCCTTGTTATAATCAGAGATATTATACCTGTACAATTCCTTGGTTTTGCTCAACTCTGTTGCTCAGGTGGCCCATCACATGTGGTGTCGTCTGGTGTGGGGCATCGGTAGGTAAGGTCATGCAACTACTAAGTGTGAGTACGTTTGTGCAGCTGCAATCAGGGATGTATACGTTTGGTGCATGGCCTCAGTTTTGCTGTTGATCTCCACTGAGCATGCAGTACCTGGTCAGGTGGGTGCGGATGTCTCGTAGTACATTTAGACAATTGTTTGTTATTTCTGTCACCTGCTGCTGGATGTCTGTCATTGGTTGTGTTGACTTGGTCCTCCCCTATACTTGCATATGTGTGTGTGTGTGTCTGTGTGTGTGTGGTGCTGGGGTGATTGAGTTAGGGTTTTCAACCTAACAGCTAATTTCTCACTTTGTCGCTGTGGAACAAGCTAACTAATGCATTAAACTGAGTTTTTGCCTCTCTCTCTCTCTCTCTCTATATATATATATATATATATATATATATATATATTGCATTCACCTTTGAATACTGACTTCACCTTGCTAGTCTTGTGTCCAGAGTTTTTGTTGTTGCTGTTATTTTGTTCAGTATTGTTTTTCACAGTCTGGTAATTGGCAATACCTTTAGTTCATGATGCTTGTTTTTTGTGTGTGTCTTTAGCTTACATAACATGCAACCAGTATAATAAGGGCAGCTAATATGAAGTACAGAATCATTGTTCCCAATGGTGTTCTTACCAGACACGTTCCACCACTGTATTTAAGCTATTTGGAGACCCTAATGGCCAAATAACTAAAATCAGAGCTGTGTGGAATTAGAAAACTCTGAATTTGTGTAATTCTAACGGAATTTTGTGGATTTTTGAAATTTCTTGATTTGGTCATAACACTGTTTTGTCCCCATTCCTTGTTTCTATTGTGTATACCTCTTGTATTATATATATTTTTTTTTGTTGTTCTACATTTTATATCTCCTGTCTATGTAATTGCGAACTGTATGTGTATGTGCCTCAGGACCTCCTTGTGAATGAGCTTGCTCAGGAGTCTTTCCTGCAATAAACTTGAACTTGAACTCTCTTGGTGTAACTAGATAGATTAAGTGAACCACTGGTCCTCAAATATCTCTCCTTGTTCTTCACAGTGACACACTCCCTTTAAAAGAAAGTCACTTACTACTTTCCCTATCAGACCAATCCCATTGAATCAGTTAGGATTTCTCCATTTTGAATCTTCAGACATTTATTTCCTCCACTACATCTTTATGAGGGCCTCTGAGTCCTAGACTTTGAAGTGAACCAGGCTCTCAGGATAATCAATTTTATATTTAGTTATTTGTTGTGTTCAGAAAGACCTTTGAGCCCAACAACCCTTTTATAAAGGTGTCTAAGTCAGGAAAGAAACACATCAGCAGCAAAATGTAAAATATCATGACTTAAAACAAATTTAGAGAACAAAGCACAAAGTGGAGTACAAGTACCGGTTGCACCTGGAAACGAGCCTCGGCTCAGTGTGCCTTTCCCAGTCACCAGTTTTAAATAAATAAATAAATCAATAAATAAATAAAGTAAAATGAGTTATACAACTATGGTTTAAAGATAAATCAGATTTAGGCAAAAGACTGTGAGCAGTTGCATTTAAGGTTTTGAGGAAGAAAGCTGCTGTTTGTGCATTGAAGGAGTTAAAGGAAGGTGAGCCCAGTCACTACTGGGGTTGTGAGTTCCATGCTTTAACAACTCCAGATCTAAGAGAGCACTGCCCAAGGGCCATTTTCCTAAAGTGTATGTGCAATGTATTATCACCCATGTATCGAAGTACTGTATGCGTTGACAACCGGGATGAAGAGGTAAAGAGGTTATAAACATCGTGGGGCATTTAGCCTGGTAGAGAATTGTTTTATTATTTTATTTATTTATTTATTTATTTGAAAGTTGGTGACCAGGAGTACAGAAGAGGGTTGAGTCATACAGAAGATCTGAGGTGGACAGAGAGTCAATTGGAAGCAGTGCAGAGGTCCAAACAATGTATGTCAGTTTTATTTATTTCAAAAGTTTTACCAGGAAAGACATATGAAGCTGGTATATGCTCATTTCCAGATGCATCATGGGGAAAGGGAGGAGCAGGGAAAAGGGTAAATACAAAGTAAGATGAACAAAATTGCTTTAGTATATAAACACTGTAAGTATAACAATATAACAAATAAGTGAATGAAAGGACAATACTTCTTAGTAAATTGCAATACAATAACAGAAAGAACAGCAAATGAATAAAAGCAGTGAGCATCATAGCAACAATATGAGGGGTATGGGTTATGACTGACAACTGGGGTGAAGGAAGGTACTATTGTCAGTACTAAAGCTTTTAGTTTCATACAAATCTGCAAGCACAGTTAAAAGCAACGAGACTTTTTTCAAGGACATGTACTGTTAGCAGCAGAGTAGATTACTGAGCCAAAGTCAATGACTGAGGATGAGGCTAGAGACTAACAGTTTCTGGCCTCACTGGTGAAGTTTAGCTCTATTTGGGTAGAGCAGGCCTGCTTTGGAGGATGTATTTGATGACCAAATAAACATCATGGGAAAAGGACAGGAATACGGTCAAAGTAGATTCCTAGGTATTTGAAGACCTGGACATACTCAATCAAGTCACCATTAGGGGTGGCGATGTGTAAGCCAGAGTTCACCTTCAGGGCACGGGTATTCCTAAACAGTAGATTTTTTTTTTTTTGAGTTTATTACAAGTTTATTGGTAGCAAACCAACTGCACACATTGGTAAAGTCAAATTGCTGATTTTTCTTAGGGTTCCCAGATCCCGATGAGATGTAAAGAAGAATCATGTAAAAGTTACCAGACGAGACCTCTGAGACATTGTTAACAAATAAGCTAAGCAGCAGGGATCCCAATATAGAACCTTGAGGTACTCCAGTGGTGAAAAGCTGAAGCCCAGAGAACACGTCCTGAACTTTACCTTTAGATTCTGTTGGCTAGGTAGAAAGGAACCATGTAGTTGCCTCAGTTGACAGACCCAGTTCCAGGAGTTTTTTTTATTAAAAGTCATGACTTACTAGGTCAAATGCTGTAGAAAGATCAAGGAAGGCAGCACCAACATATTCCCCTGTGTGCAGAGCTACATGGAACTCAATCAGTGAAGTGGTTGTGCTATGCAGCTTCCTAAAGCTGCACTATTCAGTGGTGACAAGATTGTGTGTGGTGATCTGGTCCACAAACTAGTCGCTAACAATTTTTCCAGATACTTGGACAGTGTGGAGAGAACTGAGATGGGCCTGTGGTTAGAGACAGCTGTGATGCCCTGATTTCAATATAGGAACTACATTAGCTTGCTCCCTGATGTCTGGGAAGGAGCCAAATTGTGGACAGAAACTGAACCATTTTGGATTGGCACAGCCATCTCATCAATGGTCAATTTAAGCAGTTTCATGTCTACTGAGTCTGGTCCACCTCTCGTTTTAGTAGTGGACATTTATAGGTATTTTTTAACTATGTGAGAGGTTACCTTCTAAAGAAGAATTTGGGTCTGGGTGTGCTTTAAGGGTCAGTGGAAGTCAGGTAGGTCATAAGCAGCAGTTAATGTGTCAGTAGGCAGGTCCTTGCATGCAGTGACAAAGAAGGAGCTGAAGTACTCCATGGTGACCTGGGGGTCAGTGTTGTTAGAGCCTTTACTTTTTAGTAGAGTATCAGCTTTTCCAAACAAGGCATTGTTTATGTTTTCCCATTATTTCTTGGGAGTCATTGCAGGCTTTGTGGAGTCTTCTTCACAGTTATCACTTTTGGCTTTTCAAATATGGACTTACAGCGGTCCCTTAGCTCCTTGTATTTTATCATAGAAACATAGATATTGATGGCAGATAAGGACTGCTTGGCTAGACCCCACTTGATCTCCAGCTTCCTCCCTTTCCCACCTCTAAGGTCCCTTTATGCCTATCCCATACATTCCTGAAATTCATTACCATCTTTTCCCCGCCACCTCCCCAGGGAGGCTGTCAGGCATCCAGCACTCTTTCAGTGAAGAAGTACTTCCTCACATCTTCCTGAGTCTTTCCTCTCCAGCTTCATAGCATGTCCCCTTGTTCTTGAGCATCTTTTTTCTGAAAAAATGCTTCTGTCTTGAACTTTATTTAGAAAATGGGCTTTTTATTTCCTGGCATCTGATTGGCTAGTACCCTTGCGGGGGTACATTAACTTTCAATAGATGCCCAGGAAACAAAAAGTACCAGTCTACAGTGCCCCTTCACCCAGTATGTATCCTAGTGCCCACCCTGCTTCCTAATTGGCTGTAACACCTCATTTCAATTTTAAAATGCTGCCATTTTGTTCCTCGCTTAGCAAGACAGCCCCCACCACCATCAGACCTCAACCCAGACATAGTATATCCAGTACTATGTAATGTGAAGAAAAGAACACCAGTACACACAAAACAACTGAAAGCAATGTTTTTCAGTTTCTCTACGCTATCCCGTTAGGTGATGACAGAGCGTTGTTCTCTGTAGGTGAAGGAGACTGATTGCAGGTGCCAGTTTACTGGTACACTCGTTCATGACATCAATATGTTCATTTTCCCTTGCTTAGTATGCTAGTTCACAGCCAACCCCCAGGTTAATCGTAGCAAAATACTGTAAGTCCCAAACACCTGTTAACAAAAAAATAAAACATTCCCTCTCCCCAACTGCTGTTCCTCTCACGTTCCTAATAACTGGGAAGCCTACTAAGAGAGTAGAGGAACGGAACTTTCAGCAGCAACACTGTGAATCACAACATTTAAAAAATCGTTACCTCTTTTATTTTTGTACTTTTCCACTTCCAGTTTATCCATAATGGCTCAGTTCGGATGATACAGCTGAGTGATGTCCCCAGCAATGCAGTTGTCACCCCCCAAAAAAGAAAAAGCAAAAGATACCGACCGACTGTCACTTCGTTAATTATCTCCCAACCAGAAAGGCACCATCCCGGAACCCACAGATGACATCCCATCTCTCCTGCAATGCCACAGGTATCAGCTGGAGTTCCCTCCAGTCCCCAAAAGTGGTAGCCACTAGCCAGAGATAAAAGATCATTTTTTTAAAGTCGCGGCTTTTTACTAAAATAACTGAAATGACCACGATCACACTAACTGTATGTCAGATTTAAGCCTCTCGCCGGCCTCCACCCAGTCTTACCACACAAGTGAAGACAGTTTTTTTTTAAATCTCTTCTCTTGGCTAAAAAGAAGAGACTGATCAGGATAACAAAATTGCAGGGTCACGCAAGGTCACGATCTAACAGCACGTCTTCTATTCTAACTGAAAAGAAATTCAGGTTCCTCATGGGGGTGAATAACTAGAACAGAATGGCTCTGTGGGGTGGGGTACAACAGACAGAACAACACTAAAACAGAGGAACTACTTTACTGCAAAAATGTTTTTTTACTACTCTTCATTTTAAAACTCAGTTCCTCTGTTATTTGTACTACTCAATTGAAATTTGCACAGATGCCCATTTTCTAAGCACAATAATACCACTCCAGGGTGGCAGTATTAGTAATACCACCCCCTCGGCTGGGTATTATTACTTGCTTATATCCATGAGGTATTTGAATCTTTCTATCATATCTCTGCTCAGGTTCTGAAGGGAGCCAGTGACTCTGAACAGGGCCCACTGTTTAACTTTGAAAAGGGCAAATTGTTCTGGGGCAGCCAGTGTCTAGAGTCACTTCTGATCATTTTCTTTTCAGGGAGGAGAACAGGTCACAAGCTTCATGAAAGGTTTGGGAGAAGTAATCAAAAGCAAGGTTGCTGTCAGGGATGCGGTCAATAAATTACCAAAGTTGCCTACAAAAAAAGGTTGCCTATGTGCCGTGTATCTGAGACACGTGGCAACCCTAAGTTGAAAAGTCATGCACAGGACCTCCAATGACATGCATTATCCATGTGCAAGTCTGTTACGTATGGATCCCCGGCGTGGACAGCACTGAGGGGCATGCCAGGGGTGTGCTCTGCACAATGCGCCATTCACTAAGGCACATAGTGCTGTGCACCTGGGGGACCCTGCCATAACCACATTATATGCCCAGCCCCATGCACACAGAACACCCACATGACCCCAGCAACAGTACAGATACTACCCCCACACACACACACACCAACACCTGCCATGGTCCCAGCAGTACAGTGGCCCCCACAAGACTGGATCCCAAGACCAAACCCATATGGAAACCCCTCCCACACACATGGCTTCACATCCCATCTGTGCGTGTAGCCACCTCCTGACACACAGCTGTGCCCTGTTCCCTCGTGAGTGCAACAGCATATCTCCCACCCCCACATATCTGCCTCAGTGCCTGTATCACAGAAGCATACTCTCTGCCCCCACACACACAGGTGCCCCAGTCCAGGTGGTGAATAAGATCCTCTGCCCTCACACACACACAGGTGCCCTGGTCTGGTGTTGAATAGGACCCTCCGCACACACAGGTGCCCTGCATGCAGTAGTGAATACTGCACACTCTGCACCTGACTAGGGGCTACAGAGCTACAGATGGGGGTACTGGGGTTGGATTCTGATAGTGTAGACCAGGGCACCTGTGTCTACAGGGGTGGGGTATGTTTATGCATTATGAGCACCAGGGCTGATATATGTTGGGGCTGGGGGTATGCTACTGCATTACAGGGATGGGGCACAGATGTGTCGGGGGGTTACTGCACCCTGATGAGGACGGATCTTCCTGTGTGATGGAGGGGTCTTACAACAAACTGCTGACTAAGGGGCATGGGCGCATGGGTCTGGGTGCCTGTGGAGGCATTCACTCACTTGGACCCACCCCTTGGTGCAAGTGATCCACTCCAGAACCCAGGACAAATATCCGATTGGATGCCCACCTGGTCCTCTACACTGCCCCGACCACCCTCGCAGTCCTGTGCAGAGGGGGGAGGGAGCAGTTCCATGGACAGTGACTTCGCGGCATGTGGTAGTGAATACCATGCACCCTTCACCTGTCTGGGGCCATGGAGCTACAAGGGTGAGGTGCTCACCTCTGGAGCATATTTTCCACTTCTATTGTGAATAATGACCAATATGATTATGTAACTTTTAACTTCAGGTAGTTTTGCCTCTTTAATGTTATATGAGTAAATGCACATTTAGGGTGTGGCCTTGATTTCTAGCAGACCAGGAGCAATATATTGGAGAATGGTCATTAATCAAGTCAGGTAGCTTGTCTACCCAGTTTAGTTTGTCAATGTTGGACTAGATGGGCAAAATCGGCAAATTTCCGCTTCAGAATTAATTTGCTAATTTTGCACAATTTGCAAAGCACAGTTCACTAAAATCATGCAATTCATGGATCACAAAGTGTGAATTTGTTACTATAAGTACAGAATTTTGCCAGGAAGTGCAGAATTTCACCACAAAGCACAAAATTTTGCCTGTAAAATTCCACACTTTGTGGCAAAACTTTGCAATTTGGGTGAAGTCAACATTTCCCAGACTTGGGAAGTCTTGTGAAGCTTCTACAACATGATGAATTTCATCACTTTAAGCAAACTTTTACTGGCAAAGTTTTACTTTGCCACATCTCTAGGCAGGACACCAGAATCCAGTTGGTGTCTCAGTGGGCTGTTTGTAATTAATTCTGGTGGGGTGTTGATGACTTGGCTGAGGTAGTAATCAAGATAGTTTAGTTTTGTATTTCTTAGAATGGGTGGAGAGTCAATTTATGGTGAGAATGAGTTTCTCACAACTCAGTTAAGGTTGTTCATATGCTCAGTAAAAGAGTTGAAACCTTGTTTTACCAAATATGGAGGATGCAGGCAACTGCCACAATTTAGTTCCTCGTCCCATGGTCTCATCTAATATTGGTGGCCAGGAATTCACAGGTATGATCTTTATCCTGGGTAGGGAGCAGAAAGGCCTGTAGGTGTTGCTTGACATATGAGGCAGCCCTCTCCTGTTTACCAATCCTGTCATTCCTAACGAGCGTAGTAAGGAAGTGAAGTCTCATGGTCAGTTGTCTATGATGCTAGCCAAGATTCCAAGACTGTAACCACTTTAGGTTTTGGGTGAGTACTAGGCTACAAACTCATCAAATTTTGGGAGTAGACTATCCACACTGATGTGCAAGCAATCATTGAAACCGCTGTATGTACTTTATTTGAGGGGCATTAAATAGGGATGGATGAGGGTAAGGATGAATGGAGCACAAAAGCAGGGTCGGGTAAATGGTGGCATCTTTCATTATTGCAAAAGTTTGTCTGACAATCATTTTATAACTTTTTTTTTAAGGAGGTGTTACTATAGGCCTAGAGACATAGGGCAACATTATTCAACTTAGAGTGTTTTAAAAGACTCACTTAAACATAGACAATTAGTACACTCCACAGTAAGGGATGTGCCTATAACTAACAGGGTAAGTATAGTAGGACTGAAGGGATCATTGGATGCACCAGGAGTGTTAGTCATAAATGAAACTGCTGAAAATTGTTATACAGTGCATTATCAGAGTTAGGCAGTACATTACCATGTTCTTGTGTTTGAGACAGGTACAGTACAGCCCTTGGAGAAGGTATAGTACACAGAATCATAGAATCATAGAAAGGAATACGAGTTCAAGAGGTGAACTATTAGGAACTCGCCACCAATCTACTGGTGGAAGTAATATTTTGATCACCCATGTGCTTATCTAATTTATTTTTGAATGTTGATGTAGTTTCACTCATTACAATTACAGAAGAAAGATTATTCCAAAGACTAATAACTCTCTGGGAAAAATATGACGCATGTTTTGGGTCTTACTTGTATCTGCTTTTAATTTAAACTTGTGAGATCTTGTGTTATTACTATTATTTTGTTTAACTAGACCAATTGTCTCGAATAAAACTTCACTATGCAATGCTTTGTATGTCAGACCTAAATCACCTCTTAAATATCTATAGTTAGTTGAATAAAGTCCAAGTTTTTGAAGTCTCTCAGAGTAATCCAGTTCTTTAAGATTGGTTATTTATTTGGGCAAACTTATTTGAATTCCTTCAATTTGTTTTTGACTAACATTTTTTTAAGTAGCCCAAAAACAGCTCAATATTCCAAATTGGGTCTTATGAGGCTAGAATATAGAGGCATTAAAACTTCAGCTTCTCTACTTTTTATAGTTCTTAATATACAGCCCATTAGTTTATTACTTTATTGACCATACACCTGGTATATTCATTAAATTCAAGTTTGTTGGAAACTAATATACCAAGGTCCTTTTCACATTATGTTTCACCTATAGCTAAATTGTTAATTTTGTACTGATACTTCAAATTCCTTTTACCCAGATGCATAATCTTGCATTTAGATGTATTAAACTGCATCCCATTAACATTTGTCCAGGCTACTAAGGAATTTAAAGCTGACTGTAGTTGGCATGCTAATTGAAAGTTATTAATACTACCACCTAATTTACAGTCATCAGCATATTTTGTAATCCAACCATACTCAGGAGAGATCATAGAGCTATAAAATGTTGAAAGTATAGGGCCCAGAACTGAGCCCTTGGGGACTCCACTTGTAACTGTACAACAGGTAGATTTAAAGCCTCGTATTGAAACAAATTGAGTTCTATTTTCTAACCAGGATATCCAATTAATGACATAAGGATGTATTTTTAGCTTGATTAGATATTCAACCAATATTTTATGAGACATGGTATCGAAAGCCTTAGCATAGTCCAAAAGATAATATCAACTGGTAGGCCCATATCCAGAGATGCACTAACAGATTCACAAAAATGCAACTGATTGGTTAAACATGATCTGCCAGTAATAAAACCATGTTGTGTACTGTCTAAATGTCCATTTGCCTTTAGAAACTCAGTTATATGTTTCTGATTTTTTCTAGTAGTTTACCTAGGACAGATGTCAGACTAATTGGCCTGTAATTCTGAACATTGTTTTTATTACCACCCTTACATATTGGTGTTATAACAGCTCTTTTCCAATCATCTGGTATTTTACCTTCTTTCAAGGATAGGCTGAATAATAATGCCAAAGGACCTGATAATTTGGCTGCTACGTTTTTAGGAATACTGTTGCTATTCCATCAGGACCAGGTGCTCCATTTTTTTGAGCTATTTTTAACATTAATTACATCTGTTGAATTAATAATAAATGGCATATTATCATCTGATGTTTTAACATGATGAATAAGATCTTTGTCCTTAAATACACTAAGGAAGTATTCGTTAAGTTTTTGTGCAATCTTAATTTCATCAATTATTATCTCAGTGTTTACAAGAAGAGGTCCAACTTCAGTTCTTTTCCTCTTAAACTACCAAATATAATTGAAAATTGTTTTTGTTATTAGAAACCTTTGTTGCTAATTGTAGCTCTATGTTCTTTTTGCATTATGAATTAAGAGTACATTTTGAGACTTTTTTATATCTGTCTTTAGCTTTACAAGTCAATTTGTGTCTATCTTTGCAATATAATCTTCTCTTTCTATTAACACATTTTTGTATAGTTTTATTTCACCAAAGAGATGTTCTTTTACTATTTTCATATTTATATTATATGGTCTGGGACCCAGTGTTGCATACAATAGTTAATAATGGATTTTAATTTAACCAAGTTTGGTCTAGGTTGAAATCAACCAGTTCTTCCTGCCAGTGCCATTCTTGTAGGAATGTCTTTATGTCATAATAATTTGCCATGTAGTAGTTCTTAAATTTAGATTTTCCTTTATGATGTGTAGTTGGTGTAATCCTTAAATTGGTAAGTACCATGTCATTGATATTATCATCAAAGTTAGTAACAATTAAATCTAATGTATTCAACCATCTTGTGACTATTTTTACACTCTGAGTCAAGTCCTTTAAAATAATAATATCAATAAATTTACTATCAAGAATACTATTGCCTAATATTGTCTCCCAGTTAATTCCTAGTAGATTAAAATCCCCATAAGTACATAATGACTGTTTGTCTCCATATGTTCAATTTCTGAAAAAAATGTGTTTTGTTCTTCATCTAGACTAGGTGATCTGTATCCTGACCCAATAGTCAGTGGATGTTGTTTTATACAAAGTGTGATCCACATAAGTTCATTATTACTGATTTCATATCCTTTGCAGAATATCTTATTGACAGTTAAGTGATCAGCACAATAAAAGCTACACCACCACCACCCCTTCTACTGGGTCTATGTTTCTCTGTACAAGTATAACCAGGAATATCAATGCCCCAAGACTGATCAGTGTGCCATGTTTCAGTGACACTGCATATTTCAATTGAGTAATCAAAAGAGTAGTGGCTAGTTCTTCCATCTTGTTGGTTAAGCTACGAGCATTAACCAACAAAATAGATAGACTAGTATTAGTTATCAATTCATTCCCATATTTGTGTTCTTGATAACAATTATCCTTGGGTGGAGCAGATTTTATTGATGTAATTAGAACTGTTGTCAGCCCCCAGATTTCAGTTTAAAATAAATTAACTCTGTAAACATTTTATGTCCAAGGAGAATACCCTTTTGCTTGGATGTAACCCATCCCTACAGTACAGCTCATGACGGTATTCAAAATCTTCCCAGAGTGTTAAACATGTAATTTGTTGACTAAGACACCATTTCTTAACCACTCATTAATGAGTTTGATCTTATTATTAATATAATCCGGGCTCTTGAATGGGTAATATCTCTGAGATCACAATTTTGCAATTCATTTCTGATAGTTTTTTAACTAAGCATACATATTCCTGTTTGATTCTATTAGTCAAATCTGATTTTAAATTGTTTGTCCCTGCATGTATGATGACAAGTGGGGGTGGAGTCAGAGGTTTCTATTATTGAATCAAGCATACCAGTAATATCAAAATGTTTGCTCCACTAAAGGAAAATACTGTTCGGTTTTCTTTATCAGGATTGCATAGCAACCTATCCAGGTTCTTAACTATTGAATCACCCAGTATATACACTTGTTTTTATTCACAGTTTGATTAGGAATCTACATTCATTATTTCTACATCATTTACAGCGTTGTCTGTGTTACCTTCCACTTGGATAGTAATCAAATCAGTATTATTTGTAGGTCTTATTAAGTGCTCTGTTACAACATTGTTTGTGGGGAAGGATAGTCCTTGTATTAGTGGTGTTGAGCTATTACTAGACAACAAAACATCTTGTTCTAAGGGATCAGATCTATTCTGAGTGACAAGGGAAAACATCAGCCTTTCTACGCCTACATGAGGATTTGGCTGCTTGGACTGAGTATCATTCGCTATCAATTTTGGGTCCGTATCCTCTTCCCTAGTCCTTTTTAGCAGAATGTTTGGCATAACAGATTGAAAAGAGGTTGAAGCATTACTAACATTTGTTGTCTTAGTCACAGGAGAGTGGTCAATACCTGAATTAGGGATAATTTCAGAGCAAGTTGGTACTGATTTCCTCTGTATAATGGTGTCCTCAGTAGCTATCTTATATCTTTTATGTAGTTCAATTTGACTGGTCTCCAGTGTCTTTAGTCTGTCACTAAACATTGCGATTTATTTACACATATCTGCATTTTGTATACATTTTATACATGTAAACAGGTTGGCTTCTGTAGGCTTAGGCCTAATGTCATACATAAGGCATACGTTACATTTAATTGCATATTCCGAATATTTGTAGTTACCAACTGAGCCATACCTCCACTGAGTATAGTAGAGTAAATTACAAATCCTATAGCTACCAATTACTATCCAACACATACTCTATAAATTATTTGGTGGTTTATCTTATGCACAGTACCTTAGGATGTACACTCCTATCACTCCTAACACGCTTAACACAGAGCTAAGGCGAGGCATGTCTCTGCATGCCCCGAGGCACATGCTCCTGCTTGCTCACCCTGCTCATAGCAGGGCAGTGTTTTAAGTGCTAGTGCAACCCAGAAGTGGTCACAAGTGTCACGGCACCTGCCAAAATTAATTTTTAAATCTGCCTTAAAATTGTAAAGTACTGCCACCATGCATGACAGCAGTTTAAAGCTTCAGCTAAGTACGCAGTATAAGGTTTAATACACAGCCCAAGAAGTTTAGTTACAGGTCTGTAGTTAGAACTACAGAAACCTCTCTTCCTGCTTACTGCAGGGCTCAATAGTCTGAAAGATGTCAGAGACGTTCGTGGAGCAGAATAAAATAGGTTTAAAGGCAACTCAAAATCATATAAGCACTCAAGCACTCAACAGCCTGACAGGCTGAAACTGCAGCTAGCATCTCACAAAATGCTTTCTCGTGAGTAGGGCAGTGTTTTAAGTGCTAGTGCAACCTGGAAGTGGTCACAAGGGTCACGGGTACCTGCCGAAAATTAACTATCAGTATTGCTCCAAACATAAAAACAAATTTAAGTTCGGCCTGACTAACCCTAGCTATCTCTGGTGTACGATCATACAGTTTGTATTACTTGTTTTGGAGAGTACCACCAAACCACAGTAAAGGGATTACCCAGCTAGGTGGGGCCACGACTAACAAGTACAGTATCACCCAGTCACAAGAACCACCCTTGCAGAAATATAGGGGTATCCAGATAAGGAGGACCACCCACTCTCAAATGTAGAGTCATTCAGATATAGAAGACCACCATCACAGAAATATAGGAAGTACCTAGTTAGGGATGGTCACCCACTCACAAGTATAGGATCATACATTTAGAGAGGAGCGCTTCTATCGAAATATAGGGGCACCTAGTTCAGGAGAGCTTCCTATATGCAGCAGAACTGCACAGGAATACTCAGAGTCAAATATTAGCCTGTGTGAAAGGGGCTACATTAAGCTAGAGACTGTTTACATATAATGCAATACCTAGGAAATAAATATTTTGGATAAAGCAGGTGCAGCATATAGGCCTATTACCCTAGCAAGATTCAGATACATTTAAATCCCAAGCATGGTTCACATACATTTAAATCCCTAGCTTGGATTACATGCATTTAAATCCCCAGCATGGTTCACATACATTTAAATCTCCAGCATGGTTCATAATCATCTAAATCCCTAGTATGGTCCCCATACATTTAAATCCATATCATCGCTCACACACATTTTAATCCCCAGCATGGTTCACATACATTTAAATCCTCAGCATGGTTCATAATCACTTGAATCCCTAGTATGCTTCACATGCATTGACATCCCTAGCATGGTTCACATACATTTAAATCCCTAGCATGTTTCACATGCATTTACATCCTAGCATGGTTCACATACATATAAATCCTTTAGCATGGATTACATGCATTTAAATCTCAGTGTGGTTCACATGCATTTACATTCCTAGCATGGTTCACATACATTTAAATCCCAAGCACGGTTCACATACATATAAATCTCTAGCATGGATTACATGCATTTAAATTCAGCATGGTTCATATACATTTAAATCCCTAGCATGGTTCACGTGACAGTTTAATCCCAGCATGGTTCACATACATTTAAATCCCAAGCACGGTTCACATGCATTTAAATCCTTAGCATGGTTCACATGCATTTAAATCAGTACCTCTTCCTCCAGCAGGTTCATATACATTTAAATCAGTACCTAGGCACCCTTACCATGGTTCACATACATTTAAAACAGTACCTAAGTATTTTGGAGTTAAACTGTATGTGATAGTCATGTTCAGGCAGCATGAGTGGCCACCGGCTGCCATCTTGGCTGATGCACTTGTCAGACACCAGCCTCGATGACCTTTGCACTGTGGACCACAGTACAGAGGACTGCTAGAATAATATCTGATTTGAAGGGCATGTGTAGCTCAGCACACTCTCCCAGTTCAGCTGCCCAATTGGCAGAGGGAGAGACAGGGGTGGAGGAGCTGATAGACCATTCTATTCTCAAATCCTGAAGCTGGTTTGTCACTGGGGAGGCAGTATCTGTTGGGGAGGAGGACTGTGGATGATCCACTTATGGCCCAGGTAGCACCAGCCCAGCTGGGCAGAATTCAGCCATGACACTGGACATTGAGGTCAAAAAGCATCTTTCAAATCTTGGCACCTCACTGTAGCTCGCCTCAAGCCACCTGATTGGTGGAAGTGAGAGGCAGGGGATGGAGAACTTGGTGGACAACCCCAGTCCCAAGTCCTGAAGCTGGTTTTGTCATCAGGAGGTGGTATCTTTTGGAGGGATGGGGCTGGTGGGTGATCCTCACAACCCCAGGAAGCAGCAGGTCTCATGGACAAAGATTGGCCATGGCACTGGATGCCGAGTAAAAGAGCATTTATTTTAAACATTGGTGCGTTCACTGTAGCTCCTCTTCCCTCCTGATGCAGCTGCCCAACTCACAGAGAGGAGATGTGGGGGAAAGACCTGTCAGACAGCCCTGATCCCAAGTCCTGAAGCTGGTTTTGTCATCTGGGAGGTGACATCTGTTGAGGGGCTGGTGGACGATCCCTCATGACACCAAGTAGCATCAGGCCCAAGAGGAGCAAAGTTTGGCAATGGAGTGGGATGCTGAGAGAAACTTGGTGTATTCACTGTAACTCCACCCACTATCCTGATGCAGCCACTCTATTGGCAGAGGGAGAGACAGGGGTGGAGGCTGGCAGACCCTTCCCAGTCTGATGTCCTGAAGCTGGTTTCGTCTTTGAAGAGGCAGTGTCTGATGATGGGAGGAGGCTGGTGGACAATCCCCTCATGACCCAGGCAGCAGGCCCAGTGAGGGACAATTCAGTATAAGAGCATCTTTATGAAACTTGACACCTTCACTGTAGCTCCGCCCACTCACCCAATGCAGCTGCCTGACTGGTGGAGGGAGAGGCAGGGGTAGAGGAGATGGTGGATTGTCCTATTCTGAAGTCATAAAGCTGGTTTCAATGTCAGGGGTGATATATTTTAGTGGTGAGGGGACTGGTGGACAATCTCCTCATGATCACCGGCTAGTAGTAGGCCCAAGGGGCAGACTTCAGCATTGGCATTGAAAGTGAAGTTAAGCATCTTTTCAAAACTTGGGTCTTCGCTGTAGCTCTGACCACTCCCAATGCAGCTGCCCAGTTGACAAAGGGAGAGACATAGTTCAGAGGAGCTGGTGGACTGTCCTGGTCCCAAGTCCTGAAGCTGGTTTCATTGTCAGAGGTGGCATCTGTTGGTGGGAGTGGGGCTGGTGGATGATCCCTCACAACCCCAGGTAGCACAGCAGCAAATAGCAGGAGAGCTTGAAGACTTACTGGTCATGATTCTTATATAACCTGCATTCAAGTTGGAATTGTTATCCCTCTAAGCCTCCTTGCTTCAGCTGGGGTTTAATAGCTTTGACCTACCCAGCTCAGCTGTTCATTTCTTGGTGGACCAATGCATCTACAGTAGCTCCTGCAACTGGTGACCCCTGCACTCACTGCCTCACCAACTACAGTCCTTCACTCCCCAGACTCCATGTCATTTGATAAGAAGCATAGCCCTCCCTCTTGGCACAACTGCAGCACATCCTGACTATGCTGGCATTCCTTGCCCCAGAATGCCCTCTAACATGCCAAAAGAAGACCCTTCCTCTTTCAACAGACTCTTAACAAAAATTTGCTTGTGTAATTGATTTTACTGTCATTCCTCACAGGCCTCAGGCTCATCAGAACCTTGGAGAACATCCCTCTGGACATAATTCCTTTTTTGAACCCCTGTAATTCAGCAAATGACCTCGTCATATCCGCAGAACTTGAGCTCCTTATCACAGTGCACACAACAATCAGCTACTCCTCTACATGCTGTGCTTAGTTATGGCTCATTCTCAACTGACATAAAGTGCAGGCAGCCAAGCTCCTTAGTAGCACAAAAGTCATATAATGCCCTCCAACTCTCCTGCTACTTTTACAGTGGAGTCCTTCTTGATTCCAATCTCAGTTCTCCTTTCACCAACCTTTCTTTTCTCCTCTATGGCTGGACAAATGTATGCCTTGGGGCAATATTCATGATTACGCTTCTCAAAATTATCATGAAATTCCAGTTTTTACAAAGACTGATGGAATTCAACATGTAGTACCAATGTTATTTTGCAGTTTGTGGCAGCTTATAATACGGACATCCTTTAGAGATGAAAAATAATGCAGTCTCCTTTTAAGTTCTATGACCTGCCACATTTTATTGTGTTTTGTTATCTTTTAAAGTTACAGGGGCATATAATTTTGTAGTTTATATACTTACAAAACTTTTAATTAAAATTTTGAAAGTTTGACTACTTATAACTCAATCCCTTTTAAAGCTAGAAATGTTTATATATGGCATTCATATCCATGTACTGTAGCAGTTTTAAAGTTTCAGAGTTGCTAAACTTTGCATAAGTTGTTTTACAATTAGATAGAAATAACAAATTTAAATTTTGGCAAAATGCTTTTCTGACTATAACTCAGCTCCCTTTAAAATCTGAGACATAAAACTTGGAACATGTATCCATGTTGTATAGTTCTTTAAATCTTGAAACTGTGAAGAAATGTTGAGAACAAATAAAAAATTAGATGGCAGTAACTAAAAATTATATTTTGATGAAATGTTCGGCCACTTAATATATAGTCCCTTTAAATCTAGGAATCTGCAACCTGGTACACCTACAGTACAGTATATCTGCAGAATAGACTGGTATATCTACCAAATATGGTAAGATTTGAATGACTGCTTTTAAAATTAGATCAAATACTTGACATTTAAAATTTGACAGAATTCCACAGAATTTTCAAGGAAATTCTGCAAATGTTTACAGAATCTGTTTAAATTTCACCAGTTCTAATTAGCATGAATGCTTCCAAAGAGAGGGATCAGAGTTCAATTTCCAATATGTATCAAGGCCTCCTTATTAGGTGGGTGCCCATCCTACAGACCTAATGAGGTCCAGATCTTGTTAGAACATAGCCAAGTTCTAAACAGATCTTGTTTGCAACCCTTATTCAAATCTCACCATATGTATGCATTTGGAGAAGAAATATGTACTACTTAGGTTAAATATAAAATTTTCATTGTAGATCTAAACTTTATTAATTAATGCAGAAATTCTTTTGAATTTAGAACCACCCAGGTTATTTTCTGGGGCACACATACATAGTGTAGAAAATTAATCTAGTACATTGTACCATGATTGCAATAGCAACACTCCAACAAAGATAGCCACAAATCAACTATCTAACATCCAGTTAGTCCAACATGGAATTGACTTACCTCTATAAACTACAAATAATTCATTAAATTGTAAAGAAATTCCATTAAGCAGTTTTGGAGAACTTGTGGTCACTAGTCAGACATATTTGATCTGATCAATGCAAAACCTAATTAGTATATCTTCATATAAAGGGTAATTACTAACTGAAATTTTAGGTAAATCATTTCAGACATCTTTTAGGTATTTTAAAGAACAATTATCGTAATGGTAGATCTTTGAGAGAATCCTCCACTGAGCCACATCATGGAATTGTAAGTCATTGGCGTGAGGATGACCTGGAAACTTTTCCTAGCTGGGGCCACCCACATCGATGTGAATTGTTTCTGTCTATATAACGTGTGAGACCCCATCATGCCTCAGTTCTCTACTGGAGACAAGCCTGGAGGATCACTGGACCAGCAGGAACCAAAGTAACCAGGATGAAAGTGGGCACGCAGTAGGCAATATGGAAACCTGAGTAAAGATTTCAAATTCAGGTATAAGAAGAGAATCAACATGTGAGAGCAGAGACAGGATTAGTACCCATTACCCAAAAAAGAGGAGAGATGTGGCTCAATGGAGGAGATTCTCTGAAGATCTGCTATTACAGTTAGTTAACTATTCTAGCTTCTTCAAAAACATCTCTCCACTGAACCAAATATTGGAAGAATTTCTGAACAGTATCAAAGCACCGAGGAGGAAGGAAGAATCTAAGGGCCCTAAGCAAGGAAGTCTTGCAGCACAGTAATTACAAATCTGGCACATCTATAAGAAATGATGCACAGACTGTAATGTTTAGTAAATGTATGAACAGTACTAGAAGTGGCAGTAGCACATAGGTCAGTATGGGACACATTGTGAAAACAAGCCATGGAAGTAGCCACCCCATGGGTAGAGTGAGCACAGACAATACCAGGAAGCTGCTTAATGCACTTCTGGTAACAGAAAGAATTGCAGCAGGACAACCATTTAAAAGGCCCTGCTTAGAAATTGGGAGCTACCATCCTGTGGGCAAAAGCCACAAACAGCTGAGAGGATGTTCTACAGTCCTTAGTATGATCAATGTACCAATGCAATATCTGATGGACATCAAGCGTATGCAGAGGACATCTCCCACTATCCATGGAAGTTGAGTAATAAACCAGAGGTTAATAGTCTTTTAGTGTTTGCTCAAAATGACTTTTAGCAGAAAATGAGGACAAGTATGCAAGGTCACACTATCCTTGGGAAAAACAAGAAAAAGAGCTCAACAACCCAAGCCTTCAATTCAGAAATAGATTTAGCAGATGCCATAGTATGAGGAACAGTGTCTTCCAAGAGGAAGCACAGTTCAAGTAGCAGCAAACTCATTGGGAGGTGCTGTAAGGGTCTCTAGAACCAAACTGAAGTCCCACACTGGAACAAGATCATGTATCGGGCTGCAGAAGTAGAATAAGGAACCTGCATGAGACCTCAAGCTGGGCCATCATCTTGCATCAGTGAGGGCAAGAAAAGCTGACACTGCAGTCAAGTGGACTTTAATGGAGGAATACCCAAGATCTGAGTCCATAAGGTCAGGAGGTAGTCCATCTGGACAAGTAAAAGGGTCCAGCTAATGAACAGTCACCACATCATAAACGTTTCCATTTTGAGAGTAGGTGTATTTAGTCGACTGCTTACAAGCTGCCAGCAGAACACGACAGCCATCAGAGAAATCATACAGCAGGAGAGTTCTATGTCCCTCAGAAGCCAGGCATGGAGTGCAGGGATCAAAGATCCTGATGCAACAGAGCACCCTGTTCCTGTGACAGAAGTCCCGTTAATAGAGGAAGCAAGATGGGGGTTCCACCAATTGCTGAAGTAGAGGAACCAGATTTGCCTGGGCCAGTAGGCAGCCACTAGAATCAGGGTGACTGACACAGCCCTCAACTTAACCAGAACCCTGTGTATTAGAGGTATTGGGGTAAAGGGCACATGAACCTTCCTTTCCAAGAGAGGATCAATGCATCTCACCAAAAACCCAGGTCCTGGAGTGAGCGATCAGAAATGCAGCAGTTTTGCATAGTATGGAGATGCAAAAAGTTGATGTTTGGGCAACCTCCTTTATGAAGAGGTTGTCTACAACATAGTCCAATAGCTCACAATCATGGCAGACAACCTAGGATCAGCTGAGATAATCTACAAGGGCATTTTAGGGTACAAGAAAGGAAGATGGCCAATAGGAATATGTTGTGTTCTGTCACCCAGTGCAGACTACGCATTGCCTCTCTATAAAGAGGATATGAGAGGACACCACTTTGGCAGTTTATGTAATATATCACCGAGACATTATCTATATGGATCAACAGCTGATGATCTGGAAAGAAGGTGATGAAGGCCTGTAGGCCAAGCAGAACAGATCTCATCTCCAAAGTGTTGCTGTACAGAATCATATCCAAAGGGGACCACTGGATCTGAGTCTCAGAAGGGCCCAGAAGAGCTCCCCATCCAGAATCCAAGCCCTTCATCATCACTACTAACAAAGGAGATGGACAGAGAAAGAGTGATCCCATCTTGAGATTGGAGTGGTCCAACCACCAGAGCAGAGAGCAGCGCGCGCAGAGGGTCACTTCTATGAGACACTTCAGCTTGTCAAAATGCTGAGCTGAGCTCACTGGGGAAAGAGGAACTATTGCAGAGTTCTCATACAGTATGCAGATTCACCAGCAGGACAGTCAGAATAGCAGAGGCCATGTGGCCTATTAGTATTAAGAAATATCTGGTTGTGTCATATTCTCTGGAAGGGACCAGCTCAGCCTGAGCAACCAGCACCATTGCATGGTCTGAGGGAAGAAAAGCTCAACCCAGCCCTGTGTCCAGAACTGCTCTATGTATTGGAGATGCTGACACAGAGTAAGAACAGACTTTGGCCCATTCATCAGCATGCCCAACTGTTTGAAAAGTTGTCTGGTGCAGACCAGTATATTAATAATAGCCTGCCTTGATTGGGGTATTCAGAAGCCAATCATTGATGTATGGGAAGACATAGAGGCCCTCCATTTTGAGGCACTGCACGCTGAAAGGCACTTGATAAAGAGATGCAGTGCAGACAACAATCCAAAGATCAAGAAATAAAACTGATTATGTGAGCTCTGGAGCAATTGCAGGTATTGTCTGTGGGACCTGCAGATCCTGATATGGAGATAAGTATCCTGCATATCCAGGGCACACATCCAGTCCCTTTGCATGAGTAGGGGAGGTGGAACTGTAGAGAAATCATTTGGAACATCTTGTAGTCTACAAAGAGGTTGAGGCCTCAGAGTTCCAGGATGGGCTGTAAATCCTGTCCATTTTGGTACCAGGAAGTACCAGGAATAATAACCACATTAATTTCCGTAACCTGGAAAAGTTCTATGACTCTTTTTTTTGAAACTTCTCCAGCTGAAGGAAAACATGTCCTGGAGGGTAACAGTTTGGCAAGGGAGGGTGCACTAGAGGGACAGAGAGGAATTCTAGGGTGTGTAATCACTGAACCCCTCCAGCATCCAAACATCTGTTGTGAGTGATCTTCTTCTGCTTTGGAAAGAAGAAGAAAATGCAGCCCTGACCAGGACATCCTGATCTTCAAAGGCCAGAGGAAGTGGGGTGATGAGTCAGAAGGTACTGGCTGTGCAGGGTGCCACTAAAATCCCACCTTTGGTGAGCCTGGCATGGCCACCACGGGGCAAATTGGCCTGTGAGAAGGCCTGGAGCTGCTGTGAGCCATGGCTGGGTTACTGGTAATAGCCCTATTGGGGTTGGCACAGGGCCTGTGAAAGAAATCGGCATGGGGTTCGGGACTGCAGGGTCATTTTAGTCATTTGGTGGTCCCTCAATGCAGACTTAACACTGGAGCCAAAAGCCACTTACCTATAAAGGAGCATTAAGGACTGACTGTTGGACATCAGAGATAATGCCAACAACATGAAACCAGGAGAGACAGTGCAGGCATATGCCAGAAGTAGCAGCATGAGTAGCAGCATCCAAGGCAATCTTAGCAGGTGCTTACCAACCTCCAAACCATTGGCAACCATCTGCTGGACTTCAGTTATTCTGGGCCATCAGGCAGTTTGTTGGCCATGGCAGCCATAGACTTCCACAGGCTGTTCTGATATTTGATCATGCAAGTCTGGTAATTGGCAGTTCTAAGTCCAAGAGATACTGAGGCATATGTCCTTTTGCCCATGACATCATGCCTCCTGGATTCCTTTAATTTAAATAAAAGTTTCCAGCCAAAACACTTTTAAGTTAACCCATTCTAAGGATAATGTCTTTACAAAGACCAGCTTTTAAACTGTTGTGGCTAGAAACTTATTTTTAAAAGCTTGGTGCTATGTTGATATGCCATAAACTTTTACCATGAAACTATCATTACAAGTGTTCTGATGTATAGTGAGTGATGTAGATTAACACAAGAATCTTTATGAAGTTGATCTTTCCACCTCAAACCTTTCATGATCCTTTCTTTGCAAAAATCAGAAAATAACAGTACCCTAAATAACTTGAAGCAAATATGGCAGACATACTACTGGTATTCCATCAAAGAGAACCACATGCTTTTCTGACTGCAAAATGCTCTCTTCTCAGCATGCTGCAGACATTATTTAGATAAAACCATCTCTTCAAACAGAAACCCAAGGTAATCAATATTCAGTGCTAAAGGAAACAATTGTTTTAGTTTGAAATTCAGGAATATATCAGAAATTACCTGTGGTCCAAGAGGCCCAAATGGTAAAGGAAGTAACGGTAGTTCGGTACTGCTATGTACTGCATCCTGTAATGATAAAATGTAAGATGAAAGGCATGCCTGGGTCGAAACCTTCCATGTTACCATGAAATCACTGATGTTCATTCACATTCAATTTACACTTTTCACAGTAAGGAGAAACTGATCAAAACTGTTCCTTTATAATGTATTTATTTTATGTATTTAAAACCACTGAATTTATAACCATGGAAGAAACCGCTACAGCATAATTCATATTAAACTCTCTAGCCAATGAGTTGCTTTTGCATGTCTGAATAACTTGCTCAAGTGTTGCTGGATCCAGCAGAAAATCTTGCAAGAACTATTGCCTGAGAGTTACTGAAAAGCATTGTGACTGAACTGCAAATACATTCTAGCTGAGTTGTGAAACCTTTTCATAATGGTTGCTCATGAGCTACAGTAGTTAAGTGATAAACAAATGACACCATTTGAACTGGTCATGTATTGTCATCTTTAAAGGTAATGCTAATGCTAGGCCAACTCACTGACATTACAGTTTGATGTGAACATTGCTGTATGTAATATGGTAGAAATCCAGTAAAAGGGTTGCTGTTCACAGAGATGATCTTGTTCAAATGGTTACTTTGTAGGAACAGATTTCTTATTACCTGTGGGGAATTTGTTATGAACATACGAATGTGCCAGCAGAAACAGACCACCCAGTCAATCTAAGTCTGTTCGAGTGTGCAGCTAGCACCCTAGCTTGCAGCTGCCCCACCCCTCCCTTTTTCATCCTCACTATTGTCTCCTTGCACTTCCTTTTCTCCCTGATGTATCTGAAAAAGTCCCTCCCCGTTAATTCCCTGCACTAATCTCAGGCTCCTCTGGGCCTTGGCTTTCTCACTTTTCTGGTCACCTCCTGGTCCATCCTGCATACTCTTCCCTGTCCCTATCCACTTCCTTCCCCATCCTTCTATACGCCTGGTGCACCTCTCGCTTGCTCTCACCACCTCCCAGAGTTTTTCGTTAAGAGAAAACCAATACAGGGAAAAATGAGTATTTAGCTCCCTTTATGGTGATCCCACTGACCAAACCTCTGACAAAAACTGTGACAGTTATGTTCAGTTACTTGGGTTACTTTGGTTATTAGTCGAAGTACTGTAGGGTAATTGCCCATCTAGACCATCTCCAACTCCTTATGTTCTTCTTCCAAACAAGGTGCCCATACAAATGACAGATTTCGCTGCTTTGTTTATTATGTATAGAGTAATGTAAGGGCAACCTTATACACATCGTTGTGTTTCCATTTCAGAGTTGAGATAAGAGCAAATGGACCCCAAGAGTGAAACTTGAGAGGTCCATGCTGTCATCTCAACCCAGAGATGGAAACATATGCTAGTTGTGTTTTCTTGCCCATATCTCATTTTATATGGTGTGTGTTTTTTTATAGAAAAAGTTGTCTGACTGATGCTGACCTGACTGGAAGGAGCAGCTGTGAGCACAAAGAAAGACTTGGGAAACCAATACGTAGCAAGGTAATGTAACAGTGACATACAGAATGTACAGCAGGAGGCTTTATAGAGGTGCTTCTGACAACAGAACTTTGGCACAAAATATAGAATACATGGGAAAGTTTGTATTGAGGATTTTATGCACACTCAAGGTGTGTGATGTTTCATTTATCAAGGCATCACATTCTGAGGCTGTGCATAAAATCTGAGTATACACAAACTTCCCATGTTTTATTTTTATAATAACTGGTTTCTTTGATATTTTTGTCAGACAGGTACTTGTTAAATAGATTAATGTCGGTTTTGGTTTTTCTTAGAGTGTTTCTGTTTTCTTGCTGCTCTATGAATTTTGTCTTTCTAGGTCACTAGGTTGCTGAAATGATGATAAATGTGCCATTTTAGTAGGATAGACAGATGTTAGTAGACTGCTGGTTATTTTTCATTTCTGTGAGAAATGTGTCTTTCTTGAGCTGCACGTAAGTTAGATTCCCATTTCAGTGAGGCTAGTGCAAACAAGTTGACAGCGTGAGGAGCCAGTAGCACTAGCATGAGAGTGATTTTACAATTTTTACAAATAGTGCTGAATCAAACTCTGTCATACACAGGTGATTATATATATATATGTGTATAATCAAATTCTGTCATACATGGGTGATTATACACAGCCGTGTATAACGGAGTTTGATAGCTTCACAATGACTAACCATCACTAACCAGTTATTATAACTCTGTTATAGATCCCTAAGTGATCTTTCTCCTGCTTAAGAACTTTGTTTATGTATTTATTTACAATTTTTGACAAGGAAAGGCAAACTAAGCTGTGATAACTTATTTTCAGGTGCATCCTCAGGGGTGGTTGCCTGGACCTTTTTATTGGGGAAATGTTGGTCATGACATCAGGAGAACTCCCATACATTTGGCAGGGATACTGTTGGATCACTGTTCAAGATGGCAGGCTCTGGTGAGTTGGAAGTGGAGGGTACTGCTTTGCAGGCTGGGGTTTGGTCCTCTTCCTAGTCTATGTGTCTCCAGAGGATGACTTGCTGACACAAACTTCAGATATAGGATATTTGGATACAGAAGAAACTACTACTGGGTATACGGATATAGACATTCCTACTATTCCTACTTTAGAAGATTATACTATTGCAGGTGAACTGGACATTCAGAAGGCTGAGGAAAACTGGAGTTACAAGAAAGAAAGAAGCAGTTACTCAGTAAGTTGGCCAAAGAAGAAAAAGATGTAATGAATGAAAAGCATCTTTGAAATAACGTTTGATGCAATTCACTACTGAATACCCCTCAGGTATGGAAACATCTGGAACTGTTAGCAAATCAGCAACCCTGGCAGCACCAAATGTTCTGAACATGGATGTGACCATTTTGGACAGCTGTTCAACAAGGACAAAGTGGCTGTTGACAGCCAGATGGCGTTTGATCAATTTATTTAAACTATTTACCTATTCTCTGGCTACAGCTCCTTGGTTGCCTGAAAAAGCCTTACATGTGACTGACTGGATGTGGGACCCCACTAAGAAGTGGATTCCTGACTCAGAGTGGGAGTTGGCAGCCTTGCAGTCTTTGACTCCTTTGGTTTCTTCAGATGAATTGCCATGAAAACCATCAGTATTAGATTCAGCAGGTTGGGACATGATTTAGCATAAAGGCACCCGGTACTGCTACTGATTGTGTTTTACCACAATATTTGGAGAAAGCTGGTAAGCAATTACCTCTAGAAACAGAACCCCAGCATACAGATGAGCCTTGGAGATTGACTCCAGTCACCATGGGAGTCATGGAAACCTGGATACTGGATGAAACAGTGAGTACTTTTGCAGTGCAGAAGTATACTTAGTGCCAATGCCAAGGTGGAAACACAAATGCCACTATTAAATAAAATGTTTCCTTCTTCTCATAGTCACAATTCATAAACTTTAAGGTAATGTCAGTTTTAGAGGAAGAGTTACCTACTAAAGCAGTTGCAGACATACTGGACACTGCAGTTTCTGTCATCCACCTGCTTACAAAGTTTGCTATCCCTTACATTCTCCAAACAGAAATATGAAGGAAATGCAGTCTTCTATGGAGGCAACAGTGGGTGGGACTACTCTGAAGAACAATACAAATACAAGAAATACTGATGTCATATTTGATAGACCTATTCCTGCCATAGAGAAACAAATACAAGCCCAGATACAAGGCAAGAGGCAGGACTGAGTCTGGATACAGATCAGTGGCAAAATCATGAGGTGGGGGACAAGGCCCTGCTTTTGCTAATTCTAGAAGATCGAGTACAGGTCCTTATTTTGCAGATTTTTTAGTACATGGCTGAACCAGCCCCTAGGAAAAATGTGTTAGGCTCAAGTATAGAGAAGGATTACCGAACACTCAGACAGAGTTTATGTAGCTCAAGCGCTTACTGAAATAATCTATGTAGTTCCTGGCATCAGATATATATGCCTTGATTCACATTTCAGGGGAAGACACGTTTGATGTCAGTTTCAAAACACTGCAGGGTCTGGACAGATTTTGGACCATACACGTAGATGAAATCTTCCCCGTGTGGTCTCCCTTATGGCAATTCCACTGACCAAACCTCTGACAAAAACTGTGACAGTTATGTTCAGAAATGAGGGAGTCAATGTGAGTGACATCCACTGTTGGCTTGAGAAAAGGTGTGATCTTCTGGGGCCCCCTGAAGCCATTATGGACACAGAAAATATTTGAAAGGGAGGATGGTGATTTAAAGTTTTGCTACATAAACAGAAGCTGGGATCTCCCATCTCCCCAACAGTTTTTTCTAGGGAGAGAAAGGGAGTATATTCATGCAGGCAGCCTAAAGCCTGCTACAAATGCGGTGTATGTACACATCTTAGTAGCACCTGTGACAAATTGTGTCGTGGAATCTGTGGGAGTTTGGGCATGTGAGTGTGGGGTGCACAAATATTCACAGGTGTAATCTATGTGATGAAACGGACATACTTATCCACAATGCCCTTGGCTGTGCCAAACATAGAAGATGGGTTTGACCAAGGACATCTGATACAGAAAGGCCAAATTTCCACTAAAACTGTTGTTCAGTCTTCATATGCCCCTCCCAGAGCAGTAGAAAGTTCGGAGTCTGCCTGTGCAAGCACTAACAACAACAGAGACCGACATGAGAGTGTGATAGAACCTTGGTCCATATGGATGAATCCAAGAAAGAGACTCAGCCTCTTCTTCTGTATCCCAGTCTCTCCTCCAACAGCCTGATCCTTCAGAACAAGTGCAACAAATGGAAAGTATTCAATCACATGCAGGCCCTGTGGTGGTACCGAAGACTCCAGGAGAGGCTTGTGAATCCACTGTTCCAAAATGGACCCAGCTGTAACTATGCCTCCATCATCAGTGGGACCATCTATTCTTCCCAGAAGAATAACCAGAGCATCTTCAAAAAGTTCCAGTTATCAAAAAATCCCCATTCACTTTTCAGAATAAATATTAGGTACTGCAAGAGCAGGAGATTCTGATATAGAACCTGACATATCATCATCAAATTCCTGGATTCCTTCAGAGATGGAAGATGACAGTGGGAAGGTGGACTGCATATTCAGGAGGGAAAGTTCAGTTAAAAAGGAGTTACATTAGGTATTTTTATGATGTGTTTTACTTTTTCCTCTCATGACAGCTTTAAAAATATCCTCTTTTCACACCTGCAGCATTAATAATTATAAAAATGTGTGACTGCCTTATATTTTTTTTCCAAAATTCATCGGATAACTTAATTATGTTGCAGAAAACCAGGTTATCATCTCTCTTTGATGTAACACAAGTTAAAAGAAGCTGGGTATGGGGTCCCTCTTATTGGACATTTGGAAATCATAGGGCAGATGGGGTGAGGGTATTGTTTTGTGGGACACAAATCTCAATAACACAGGTTGTAGACATTTGTTCAGGAAGAGCATTATTATTGGACTTTGAATATGAAGGAGAACATTTCAATTAATTGATACCTAGGCACCTCAGACTAAAACAGGTATTGACTTATTTGAGAATATCTGGCCATTTTGTATACAGCATGATTAGTAATGTGGGGTGAGGATTTCTATTGTGGAATTGATGTTCACTTACAAGGAGAGGTACAGAAAAACTTAATGTGATGCACATGCCTTAAAAATGTAATACTAAACACAGATCTAATAGATGCATATAGACCGTTATACAAAGAGGAGGTACACGTATTATAGAGGTAAGTTTTCAACTTGAATTGACTGTTTCCTTATCTAAAAACTGGTCACTGAGAAGTTAAATTTGTTACCATTGGATCTGTCAGACCATTTTCTTTTGGAATGTATCCTTTTCTAGATAATGTTCCATATAACCATCCCTAGGGAGTGGTAGGTGAAGATTGAACATTTTATTGTTAGATTCTCCAGAAATAAGGTCTAGGGTATTACAGTTATTAGATGCTAGAAAGCCTATGTTTTGTTTATATGATAATCGCTGGACATGGTGGGAAGATACAAAAATGATATAAAGGATTTTTTCCAAAACATGGGAAGCATGAGAGACAGCAGTAGTATTCATTTAAATTATAGGAATCAATTATATAGAATTATTTCATTAATGGAGACAAACGGGGACCAATACACACAACAGACTGGGGGCTGGATTCACAAAAGGCAATTCATGATGCAACTTACGTCCAAGAAAATGGTGCAAGTAGCACTTGCATCATGAGTTGCATCATATTTGGATTCAGAAAGGCAGTCTGTGACATGCTGCAGGCTGCCTGTGCCCAAGTGGACCAATGCACCATAAACCCATGTGTGACATGGAGTAAGGGGTTTATGTCAGCAGCTGCACCCTATTGAGGTAGGGTGGGCTAAGTCCCCAATTGGGATTTAGAGACAACCACTGGTGGACAAACATCAAAGAACATTCACGCCAACAATAAGCTGTTGTAAGTGGTTTTGCCATCCACTGGGGTTGCCAATGTGCCCTGATCGATGCACTCAGATAGCGCTCTATGGCTACAGTCCCAACAGCCCCATTCCTATGGCATTCATCCAACTCCCCCACATGCCCATACCCCCATGCATAGATCTCCCCATGCCCCAATCCCAACCAGTAGGGGACAGAGGTGCCAGTGTGGGCCATGCCCTCTCATTCCTGAAACACACTCCACAAGCAATGAAGCCCTTGTATTTGTATCCTGCAAAAGACAATGATCAAGAAATTATAAACCCTTCTGACCACATTACCCGCTTGCTATTACTATTGCTACTGATATCGGGCAGTATACACCCTAACCCTGGCCTGCTTCCTACTCAAAATAAGTCAAGGCAAAAAACAGCAGGGTTTCATGTTGGCTGCACTAAACATCTGCAGCCTTCTACCCAAATTGGACAACCTGAGAGTATGGTAACTCAGCACAACCTCAACATCCTGTCGGTTGTGGAAACATGGCTATCACCTAAGATACCAAACTCCGCCATCACACTGCCTGAGTACACCCTTTTCAGGCAGGACCGATCTGTTTTTTTTTTTTTTTCAATTCATTTTATTGGTTATACTGAAAAGCATGTAAGCATTGCTGCCTATTTACACAAGCATCCAGTTACATACAACAATCATGAGAAGACATGACATATGCTTAAACATTTAACTAAAAGTGAGGGTTAATAAAATGGTACATAAATTTAGGATAATATAGATTAAAGGGCAAACCATAAACTAGCCTTGGTGAATTAACAAATACAAGGTGACATTAAGCATTCGGTGAGGGTTTAACAATAATATAATATAACAGTGGAAACAAAAATTTAAGTGCAATCTGAAAACTAGCCTAGGTGATCAACAATACTACAAGTGCTAGAAAGAGAGGGTAAGTGCCTGAGGTGGATAACCAGAGAATGAAGGGGAGGTGGGAGAATGCAGAAGAGGAGCCAGATTAGAGCTGCAAGCAGGTGCAGGTGGGAGAAAAGGTCTCCTGATAATGTCTTTGAAGGCATTTGTGGAGGACAGAGTTTTAGTTCCGGAGGGAGAGAGTTGAAGAGCTTGGGTCCCATAAAAGAGAGTGTTTTCTGACCTTAAGTGGTCCGGCAGAAAGCAACAGTGAAAGAGAGAGGAGGACAGTCTAGTGGTTCTGGTGGTGGTGGCTGTCTGAAAGAGAGAAGTGAGGCAATCAGAAAGCAGTCCACGGAGAGTTTGAAGAAGAAAGTGGCCATCATGCAGTTGAGGCGGGCCTCAAGGGAGGGCCAACTGGTGAACTTTATAAAGGTCACAGTGGTGTATGAGTTTAGGAGACCTGAGGCAAAGGGATAGTGGTGTTGTAGAGAGCTTCAAAGTCTGGAGAAATGTTTGATGCAGGCGGGAGAGGCAGACAAGTGAACCATAGTCAAAGACAGGGAGGAGGAGGAAGCTGGAGACTAAGAGGGATTCTGATTCCCTCTTAAGGTAATGCTTGGTTCTGTGGAGGATACCGAGGTGCTGGTGGGCTTTTTGATTGTGAGGCTAGTGTGAGCATCGAAATTGAGGTGACTATCCGGAATAAGCTAAGGCATTTGAATTCACTGACTCTTTCAATGGCGTTACCAAGGTTGTCATAGAGGAGAGGTCAAAGCCAAGGGTTTGCGGGGGCTGGAGAAAACCATTTACTTTTTTTATCTGAAGTTGAGTACAAGACCTTTGGACGTGAACCAGGTGTGAAGTCTGCTGAAATCAAATTGGAGTTTGTTAATGAGAGCGTTGGTCTTTTTGCCCTGACAGAAAAGGGCTGCATCATCAGCATAGAAAATAAGTTCGAAGGTGGTGCAAATGTCAGGCAGGGAGTTAACGATCAGAGAGAGAGCCCAGGTTGGACCCTTGGGGATGCCATATTTGATGGGGCAGGATTCAGAGAAGACACTGCCAATAATGGTGTGATGGGATCTTCCATTAGGTAATCCTTGAACCAGAAGCAGACCTCAGGTGAGAAATGGAGCCAGCCAGAGTATGGAGAGAACTTCATGATCAGCGAGGTAGAAAGGCTTTAGTGTGGTCTCTGAATGCAACACTGGTGTGAGGCCTTCATTGTTAACTTTGTCTATGGAGTGAGTGAACTTGATGAGGGCAGTTTCAGTATTAGGACAAGCACAGAACCCATGCTGGGTCTCTGTGAGAAGGTTGTATTTGGAGAGGAATTCTGAGGTTTGCCTGTGGACCACTTTCTCTAAAATTTTGGGAGAGAGGGGCAAGGAGGAGATGGGATGGTAGTTGGATACTAGATCCTTGGAACCAGATTTGTAAAGAGGTTTAATAATGGTGCACTTTAAAGCTTTCGGAAGGACCCCATGCAGAGGGAATGGTTGAGGATGTTAGTAAGAGGGATGGCCAGGAGTCACAGACAAGACGGAGAACTCTGAAGTCAATGTTGTCAACGCCCTGGGATGGTCTTGGGTCATTTGTTTGATCAGCTTGACCACTTCACAGGGTTAGGTACCTGAAATGGAACTTAGGGTTGGAGACTGGGAGGGGTGGGAAAATGAGGTAGGAGTGGAGCTGGGCTTGTACTGGTCGAGGTCACCAAGTATTTATTGAAAAGGGAGGCTATTTTGCTTGGCTCAGTGGTGGTTGTCTCCTTCGGAGGTAAGACAATATGATCTCCAGAAATTCCTTACCAATAAAGTTGTTAAGAAAGTCCAGGTCCTCCTAGGGTTCTCCTGGGCAGCATGTTGTTTTTCCAGGATGAAGGAGGATTTAGCAGATCTTGTGGAAGATTTACACCTGTTCTTCAGAGTTTTGATGTCTTGGAGGAGTTGTGGGGGTTTGTGTTTTCTGTACAACTTCCAGGCTTGGTCCCTATCCCTCATTAGTTTGTGAAGCTCGGGTGACCCATTCTTGGCTAGAACCCTTAAACTGGAGTTTTTAACCGGGATGAAATGGTTGCAGATGGCAAGGAACTTATTGCTAAAGGCTTCAGGTACTTTGCAGATGTCAGAAATGTTTTCAGTGAAGGACCAGTCTTGGGCTAGGGCAGCTTTGGAAAACTTGAAGGCATTCATCCTCTTCAATTGCCTGGTTTGGATGAATTTGTGTGGGCAGGGGGTGTTTTGTGGACCATCAGCAGAAAACAGTACAGTGGTCACTGACTGAGTTGGGAAGACGTCTGGAGGTGGTGACATGGGAGGGGTGTGAAACCAGGATCCAATCAATGAGAAACTGAGATCCAGTATTGTAGTTGGTTCTGGTAGGTTCAGTGATGAGCTGGTGTAGGCCAAGGCCAAGTATGAATTCCTTGGTGGAGTCACAGTAGGGGCAGTCAGTTTAGGTTGAAATCCCCTAGGATAATCCAATCTCTCCTTGGGGAATCTCAAAAAGGAGGTTGTATTATCTACATTAAGGATTCTCTCCAGGGCATATCCTGCCCCTACCCATCCACAGTGTCAACCTGCAAATCTTGCCTATCAAACTCCTGCTGGGAACTCACAACAAGGCTCTTACGACACTCACAGTTTACATCTCACCCAAAACTACAGCACCTGGAACCAGTGACCTGATGGACTTTATCAGCACGCTGAGCCTAAACCCAGAGATTCTGCTACTCAGGGACTTCTGCATCAGCTGGCTCTCACATGCTGGTCCCACAGTGAGGTACACTCTAACTGCTATCCACTTCTCCCAAATGGTGGTGACCCCAGCAAGGATCAGCTACAAAATGGGCACTAGCACACTACTGGACTGTGTTCTGTCAAACCAACCTGCACATATTTTCAACACCACCTTCCTCTCCGACTCTCTGAGTGATCACTCCCCATGATATGCACCTCAAGCAGCAACTTCTGCAAGCCCCACCGAGAACCATAACCAGCCACGTGCTTCTCAAAGGGCATCTACCTCAGCTGAAAGTGGACCTGCAATGCCTAGACTGGTCTGAACTAAACAAAACAGAGAACGTGAATGATGCCCTTGACCACTTCATTATGAAATTCAGTGCCGCTTGTGATACACACAACCCCATGAAAACAAGAAAACTAAAAGATCCCTGCAATCCCTGGATAATGCTGGACCTCCTACTTCAACTCAGTGCTAAAGTCCAACTTTGGCTGAAGGCATGAGCACATGGTACATCTGGCAACATCCAACAATAAAAAAGGCTGAGAATGAGTGTACAAGGCTATCCTCCTTGCCAAATGCTCATACTATAAAGAAGCTCTCCAACTTCAAGAACCGCAGCAAGTCCTTCTGGGCCATTATCAGCAATATAACAGGCAAGGATCCTAAAATTGCCTCTGCTATGCTCATGAACGATGACGTACCGTCTATGGATCCACTGAAAATAGTGACCGCTCTGAACAATGCTTTCACGGACCTAAAAGTGGAGTACTCCCAGCAGACTTCTTTAATATCCCCGTCAAGAAAGACCCTAAAGGTGAACTAACTCCAACTGCCAACCATTCATTATTCTACTTTAAAGAAGTTATCCCCACTGAGGCCTGAGAATACCTGGAGAAGGTAAGGGAAAATCAAGGCACAGCGGGACAGCCTGGACCTTAAATTTGTTGCACTGATACTTGAAGAAGTCCTAAGCCCTGACCTCAATAATCAACCTGTCCCTGCACCACTCTCAATTCTCTCAGCTTTGGAAATCGCTGACCATAACACCAGTCTACAGAAATGGGGACTGTGGATTACATGACAACTACAGGCTTATCTCCATACTCCCATCACTCTCCAAAACACTTGAATGGATTATGGCAGATCATCTTGTGGAATATCTGAACCAGCATCAACTCATCTGCCGGAACATGGGTTCCGAGCAGGGCACAGTACCATCTTGGTTCTGCTGGAATTTATGGATGCATCCACAAAACATTAGATCAAGAACAGCTGGTCAGGGCTGCATTCATCGACCTATCAAAAGCTTTTGATATGGTTCACCAAACACTCCTGCTTGAGCAGCTAACCAACACCAGACTCTTCCTTATACAGTTCAATGGTTCAGCAGCTTTCTCAGCAATCATTCCCAGCGGGTCAAGATTAGGGACGTCATCTCAGATAGCACACCAGTCCACTCAGGGGTCCTCCAGGGATCAATCCTGGGCCCCTTATGTTCAGTATTTTCCAAACAAACTCCCAGGCTCCTGCACCAGTCATATGCTACTGTATGCCAATGACACGGTCATTTTCACCAGCAATCCTCACCCTAAGCAACTACAAACTGATCTCCAACTAGTATTTTCCATTGCGAAACATGGTTTAAGGTTCACAGACTAGTCCTAAACTATAAAAACAAAGAACTTGATCTACTCCAGCATCCTTAGCAAACACAAGACCTTCCCCTATCCATCCATCCATCTTGAACTACAGTGGTGACTCACTGGAACTCATGCAGCACTTCAAATGCCTGGGCATCACACTTGACTCCACCCTGTCCTACATACAGCACATTGACAACACAGCAAAGGCCATCAGTTCCAGAATTAGGATACTCTACCACCACAAGCACAGCCTAACATACGAAGCAATAAACTTAGCTATCACCAGCAATTGTCACCATCATTGATTTCGCCTGGCCATATATAGTCAGCAATGGACTCTGCTCTTCAATGCATCTCCTTAGCCCTAAATAAGGCCTCCGCCTCCTCACAGGTGATGCAAGACTCACATACACCCGTGAGCTTTATGCCCGGTAGGATGGCTCCAACTGAAGAACAGAATCAAATACCAAACTTGCTTACTTGCCAAAAAACACACTAAATCTGATGCCACCAGGCATCCAGAACCTGCTCACACACCATGTGAGTGCTAGGCTGACCAGAAGCTCTCACAGTCAAATTTTCAGTGAACCAAGATGCCGCACTGCACAGGCTCAGCATGCATTTTCCTACTACGCACTCCACTGGACTAACACCTACCTCCAGCCATCTCCAGAATCACAGCCATTGGTGCCTTCAAGCATAATTTCAGGCAGCACCTTGCCACTAAGGACATTGTGACTGCTTCAGCCAGCCACAGGTGCATTCATAAATTACCAAAGTCTGAACTCCCTACTGCTGGCACTTGTGACAGACTCCACCATCCTCTCAGTAAAGCACCCACAGCACTTAATTGTACCTCTTGTCTCGGGGCACTTACTAACACAGCACTTCTCTGGTTCCTCCCCCGCTTGCCCACCTCATCTTTCCACATGACACTCCCTCCTCCCCTCACCCCTTTCTATGTCACCTATGTCTGTCACCTGCTCTGTGTCTATTCTCCCTAAGTATATTTTAACTCCCTGATGCAGGCATACATTGTGCAATGCCTCAGCTGTGTCTATTTGTGTGCCAACCACCTGCAAATTACTGTACCATCAATATAAATGTATTTTTGTAATTTTTATATTTTCTGTTAACTGACGTGGAACCTACAAAGAGCATCCACTCCCAGGTATTCTTCCAAGACCTTAATAAATAAAAATAAATAAAATAAACATCTGCTGAGACCATTCCTATAGTTTAAAGAGTAGTTCTGTACTTCAGCGTACTTTCATCAATGATATGCTTCAGCTGCTACAATTTACTAAAGAATACATTTGTTTTCATTGTCATTATTCCTTTCCAAGATTTATAGCATAGCTTGGTAGTCCGTCTAAAAAGTCTGTATAGTAAACATTTGCCTCTTCACTGTTAACCTCACACTGCCTTAGTTTTATGACATCATAATACTCACCATGACAACAGACTGCGGTGTTACAAACAGCAATTGTGTGGTTATCGGGGAGAGTCAGATGAATTTTGAAAGGCTCAGTGAAATAACTGTTGCATTATCTGCAATATTTAGCAGGCCAACAGCAAATGAAAATAAAGAAAATAAATAACTAGAAAACAATAAAATTGAAACATAATTGATGTCACTCTAGTGTTTTTAAAATTTTCCTTATAATAGAAAGTTGTTCTTTAAAGAATGGTTTCACTTACATTCTTAGGGTATCAGAAACCCTCACCTTTGGTTTGCAGTTCTTATACCCAAAGAATGTAGTGAGACCACTCTTACAATGTTACGGGTGGTCTTGAAGGTTGTATTAACCTACTAGTTATATGTTGACTGCTGGCTTGCTTTTCGATTCTTCAAACTGTTTATTTAGTTATAGGGTAAGTTAACTGTTTTCAGGTCTAAATTTAAATGGAATAGTTTTCACTACTGGTAAGGAGGGTAAATCACTTAAATTCTGTGGGATTTAATTTTGCATGGTAGATGGTCCATAGAGATAATTTATGCCTCAATACAATGGCCATTCTAATGGAATTCTGCTAGAGGAACAAAAGATTTTGTACACCTCTACTAAGTAATTCATTAAAAAGAATCTATTTGGCCAATCCACAGGAAAAATAATAAGTCTTTATTGACATAAATGTATAAACTGACTTACTTCCTCAATGGGTTGAAAATGTGGTGGAAATGTTATCGGTCCAGGTGGTCCAGGCATGCCAGGAGGGCCAGTCTCGCCTTTTAGGCCATCTTTTCCCTGAAATTGCAAAAAAGGTTAACTATATGTATTGCACATCTTTTGTTACTGTATATAATTACATTTAGAACATTGTTTTTCATGACTAAACCTGCTTTCGGTTCATCAGCATTTCCCATGACTAACTCTAATTTCTGTATTTAAAAGAAAACATTATTCATTCACCATTTTGCTGACTAATTTGAGTCATGAATAGGTTGTAAGGAAATACAGTGGTCTAATAGAGCAGTACACTGTTCAAAGGATGCCATTAATTTTAGTGCTTGAACTGTATCTCCCAAACTTCTGATCTGATCCTTCCAGTCATTGGACTTGTCCTTCCTCCATGAAGACTTAGCAGATACTGACTGGTTGCCAGTCTCCTCTGCCAGCACTATTGATACTGCCTCAATTATTTCAAGACCACTTTCCAGTCTGTCTGAGATCATTATGCTTCCTTCACGAAAATCAGTGTCCGAGGTTCCCATCTACCCTGGTTCTCAGCTGAACTGCTGGCCTGCCTGTGTGCATAGGATATAGCATGGAAGGCTCATAAGTCCTCAGGCTCCCTGCTGACTTGCTCAAATACTGAGCCATCTGAAATTTCTGCACCAGAGCAACCAGACTTGTTAAGGCTAAATACTTTTCATCCACATTCCAAAAATATTAACCACCCTCAAGTTTTGGAAGCTCATCCACACAGTCTTCACATCTCCAGCCTAGTCCTCCACCTGCTCCTCAAGGTGAGAGACACCATCATTTCTGCCCCCATTGCCTCTGGATTCAATGCTTTCTCACCTCCTGCGCCTCAACCCATCTTTTCTCCTTCTACCACCCCTATCCACCAATCCTGTCTAATCCTTTCTCTTTCTCCTGTATCTCTCTGGCAGACACCCTCAAGGCCCTCCAGCTCTTAATCCTTTCAGGGCAAGAGACCTGACAGGCTTGACCCTGAAATCCTCCATCTCTCTGCCCTGCCATTAGTCTTCCAATCAACTCCTTCTAAACCTTTCCTCCTCCTTGCCTCTGTTCCAGAAGCTTGGAAACATGCCACGCTCAACTGCCTCTTCCCAAAGGTGGTTAGCATCCATTCCTGGTAACTATCACTCAACCTCCCTGCTTCCTACTCTTGCTGAACTTCAAGAATGCTTAATCCTTTCTCAGCTCTCTCCTTCCTTCCTTGACTCATCCTCCTTCTTCACCCCTTTCCAGCCTGGCTTCCATAAACCCCACTCCACCACCTCCTCCTCCTCAGGCTTACTGACTCCATTCTTTCAGGCATGAATCAGGATCAGATCATCTCCGCCATCTTTGTCAACCTGGCCAAAAGCCTTTGACTCTATAGCCCACCCCCTTCTCTTTGTTAAGCTTGCAAAATTAATGTGGGACTTTCTGTTTCCACTACTAACTGGTTCTGCTCCTACATTGTGGTTAGGACTCAGTCGATAAGAATTAGTGCTTCCTGGCTCCCTCTCCTTATCAGCACTGGAGTCCTCAAGGATCCATCATTGGCCCTATGCTTTCTCAGTTTTCCTAAGCAACCTCCTGCTGCCTGCTCCTCTGCATCAATAAATACATATGCATACAATAAAGTTATATTTGCCCTCTAGCTCCTCCCCTCCCATTCAGCACTGGTTCTGATTGAATCAGTTATCCCTCAATGCCAAAAAGAAATGGTTTCTATGATCTTTGCAACCAGGCAAAAGCTCTCCAGGCTTACAACCTTCCTCATTTCACTCCCTAGATGGGACCTTCTTTGAGGATGTCCCTTCCTTCAAGTATCTTGGGGTTTGGCTTGACCACCACCTCAACTTTTCTGGGCAAGTGGAGGCCATTGATAAAAAGCTGCACCCAAAATGAGATGTTTTATATAGAAACTGTGAGTACATCCCTTGCCAGCTTTGTTAGCCATTCTACAGAAAATGATTGTTCCTATTTTCAACTATGGAGACATTTGTTTACAGTACTGCTCCTAAGTCAGCTTTAGCCAGACTGGGTCCTCTTTCACTCCTTCTGCTACTTTGACTTGGACTGCCCGCCACACTAACCATTGCTCAATATGCACCTCCTCTCCCTTCCCTCCCTTGAAGCCAGGCATTTCACTCATTACTCTTCCTTTATTGCTAAACACTGGCTAAGCTCTCCGTCCCCTTATACCTCTTCTCTCCCTCCCCTCATTCCTTTTACATCCTTTACAACTCTGGCTTCCACTCCTAGCGTGTCCTATCGAGGTCATCTATAGCTAGCCAGGCTACTTTCTCCTACTGCTTCCCTAAACCATGGAACCCTCTCCTCTATCCACGTGCTCTGCCTCTTCCCTTTGCTCACTCTCCTCTACTCTGTGACATAGAAACAAGAAACATAGAAACATAGACTTTGATGGCAGATAAGGACCGCTAGGTCTATCTAGTCTGCCCATTTCACCTACAGGATAGGCTGCAGATCCTAGTTAACCAACAGCCTATTTCTTCCTACCCCCACAAGAATTGCCTTATGTCTGTCCCATGCATTCTTGAATTCTCCCACAGTTTTAGACCCCACAACCTCCTCAGGAAGGCTGTTCCACGATCCACTACCCTCTCTGTGAAATAATACTTCCTCACATTGCCCTGAACCACCCTCCTTCTATCTTTAAATTGTGTCCTCTTGTTCTTGCAAGTCTCTTTTTCTGAAAGATGCTACCCTCTTGGACTTTGTTGATTCCACTGAGGTACTTAAAGTTTCTATCATGTCCTCCCTCTCCCTTCTTTCCTCAAGGGTATACATATTAAGCTGCATTAGTCTCTCCTCATATGGCTTCTCTTGCAGACCCTGCACCATTTTAGTTGCCCTCCTCTGGACTGCCTCTATCCTGTCTATGTCCTTGGGAGATGGGGTCTCCAGAACTGGACACAGTACTCCAGATGGGGTCTCACCAACTGTCTGTACAGAGGGATAACAACTTCCTGTTTTCTGCTGATGATGCCTCTCCCTATACATCCTAGTATACCCCAGCCCTCCCTACTGCCTTCTCACATTGCATGCTAACCTTAAGGACATCTGATATGATTACCCCAGGTCCCTTTCCTTTTTTGTTGTTGTTAATACCTCCCCACCCATTGTGTATTCTTCCCTGGGTTCTTGTTTCCCAGGTGCATTATTTTGCACTTCTTTGCATTGAATCCTAGCTGCCATACTTCTGACCATTCCTCCAACCTTGCCAAGTCCCTTTTCATCCTTTCCATGCCTCCTTGTGTATCAACCCTGTTGCAGATCTTTGTGTCATCTGCAAAAGGCATACTTTTCCTTCCAGTCCCTCTGCAATGTCACTGATGAAGACATTAAAAGGACTGGACCCACTACGGAACCCTGCGGTGACCCACTAGTAACCCCTTCTTCAGAGTGGACTCCATTTACAATTACCTTCTGTGTCCTGTTGTCCAGCCAATGTTTTACTAGGCTACCACCCTGGGTCCCACTCCCAGGCTGGTTAATTTGACTATTAATCTTTTGTGTGGGACTGTGTCAAATGCCTTGCTAAAGTCTAGGTAGGCCATGTCCACAGCCCTCCCTGGTCTACTACTTTGGTCACCCAGTCAAAGAAATCTATTAGATTGTCTGACATGACCTTCCCGCTGTGAACCCATGCTGCCTTGGGTCCTGTGCTCCACTGACCTCTAGGTACTCGACTATTCTTTCCTTCAGAGTGACTCCATCACTTTCCCTACCACAGAGGTCAGACTGACAGGTCTGTAGTTTCCTGCCTCTGTCGTGGACCCACTTTTGTGAAGGGAATCACATCTGCCTTCCTCCAGTCCTCGGGTACCACACCATCCTCCCATGATTTATTAAAAGAGTAGCCAGTGGTTTCACTAGTTCCTCCTTAATTCTTTTAGAATTCTGGGGTGAATTCTATCAGGACCCATTGCTTTGTCCACCTTCAGTTTTAGGACTTCTTGCAGAACCCTTTCTTCTGTGAAAGGACTGGGATCGACCCCTATCAAGAGTGCTTCTGTTAATTGGATTAGGCACTTCCTCCTCTTTTGTGACTACTGAGCAGAAATATTCGTTCAGTATTCCTGTTTTTCACTGTCCCCTCTGCCCACCCACCGCTCATTCTATTCAGCCTCACTATCCCTCCCTTTGTCTTTCTCACGCCGCTGATGTACCTATAAAAGGTTTTATCCCCTTCTTAACTGAGTTGGCTATCTTTTCCTCAGTTTGGGCCTTTGCTATTCTGACTTCCCTCCCTGCTTCCTTCTGCCTTAACTGGTACAGCTCTCTGTCCTGCTCCTTCTGTGTTTCCTTATACTTCCGAGAAATGCTATCTTTTTCTTCCTGACTTTCACAGCCACCTCTTTGAGAACCATAGTGGCTTTTTCTTTCATTTTGATTTGTTTATTTGCTTCACACAAAGACTTGTTGCCTCTGTGATGGCAGTTTTGATAATTCCCCATTGTTGCTCCACACCTCCTTCTAGCCTGTTTGCTAGTGCTTTTCTGAGGCACTCTCCCATCTTGCCAAAGTCAGCCCTCCCAAAGTCCAGTACCCTCACTTTTGTATGGCTTGACTCTGTAGCTGAGTTTAATGTGAACCACACTGTTTGATGGTCACTTGTCCCCAAATGGCAACCCACTTCTAGATCTGAGATCCTCTCACTGCACCCATTTGAGAGTACGAGGTCTAAGATTGCTCCCTCATGAGTGGGTTCGAAACTAGCTGTCTAATGCCTGCCACCTGTAGGGCATCAAGAATGGCCCTGCTCTTGGATGTGGCTGCAGCAAATGTGCTCCAGTTAACATCTGGCATATTCAGGTCTCCCATCAACAGTATTCTCCTTTCTCTGCCATTCTAAGAATGCCTTCTATCATATCCTTGTCCATTCCTTCCCCTGACATGGGGTCTGTACACAACCCCTGCGGATTGTGGTGCCCTTTCCAGTCTCCAAGGTGACCCACAGTGCCTCCTCTCTCCCTGTTTACTCTTTTGTTCAGTTGCTTTTATCCCTTCCTTTACATGAGAGCTACTCCTCCCTCTTCTCCCCTGCCTGTCTTTCTTGTAGGTTATGTACCCTGGTATGTTAACATCCCAGTCATGGTTCTCTGTACCATGTTTCTGTGACTGCTACTTACATATCCAGGCATCCCTCTTCCATTAAGGCCATCAGCTCAGGAGCTTGTTGCCCAGACTATGGGCATTGGTACTCATTACCCTCCATTTCCTGATGGCCTTACTTCCTTTTGCCCCACCCTGTCCTTCTTGCCTTTGTCACTTTCTCCATTTACCCCTGCTCTTCTCCCTATCAACACCTCTATGTTGGTGTTTGCCGACTTACTACCATGATTATTTCGGGGCCTAGAATTTTCCTGCTCTTTCCAGTGCCTCCCTTGGCTAGTTTAAAAGCTTGCCAATGAAGCATTTAAACCTATCACCTAGGATCCTGGTTCCTCCCGACAGATGCAGCCCATCATGCCAGTATAGGCTTGCATCACTCCAGGAGGACCCCAGTCCCCAATGAAGCCAAACTCTGAGCTCCACACCAGTTTTTCAACCACTGATTGAATCCCATGGTGTGGAACATCCTAGCCCTCCTATGCCATTGATGGGTAGCACCTCCAGAAGGTTACCATGCGTGCTACTTGACTAAGGCCCTCCCCAATTCCACAAACTCTTCCTGCACTTCTCTAATCCCTTTCTTAGCCAGATCATTTGTCCCTAGGTGGACAATGACATCCAGCTCCTCCCCTGTGCAGCTGCTCTGGCAATCCTGAGGATTCGCTCCCCTGTCCCTCCAAGCCATGGTGCCAGGCAGGCACCTCACCTCCCTCCCTTCCTCCCCCAGTTCTACCTTCCTAACAATGGAGTCCCCTGCCAGGAGTTGTTTCTTCCCTGCAGGGTCCCCTGCCACCCTCCTGTGGGTCTCTTTGTGGAGGTTCCCAGCATCCTCCTTGGTCTCCACTGTGGATGCCTCCATAGATGAACCACACTTTGAGAGAATGGCATAGGAATTGTGGCCTCATCTCTCCTTCATGCAAATGCACCTGATCTCCACCACTGTTCCTCCATGTAACTATTCCCCACCATCTCCCATCTTTTCTTGCTCCCATAACCCTGCACTAGTCACTGCTACCTCTACCCAAAAATCTACTGTTTAATATCCACTGCCTCAACTGTATAGCTCCATGATGCACTTAAATTGCATCCTCTGCCCTTCCAGGCCTGTTATTTGTAAAGTTGCAAATTGTTGATGACTGCTTCTCAGTGTTAATATTGTTCTATTCCCTTGTATAAATATTGTTCTGATATTGTAATGTTTTGCCTCCCATTGCCCCTTCCCTTCAGGACACATCTGAAAATGAGCTGCTACTCAGCTCAGTATGTTTTCCTGTTGAAACTTTGGAATAAATAAATAAATACTGAAACTGAAAAATAATAACTGTGAGGTATTGGTTTATTACCAATTGAATCTAGCCAAGTCCACTGAAGCCACTCTTAGAGTACTGTGCTCTTTTCCAGCATATCCTTTTGGATCTCAGTATGGCTTTTGACATTGCTGACTATTCCGCCTTCCATGTCACTTAAACATTATGTTAGTACCTCTGATCCCTTAGTATTCTGGTTCAGCTCCTATCTTTCTGACTGCCACTACTTTAGTTCTAATTGCATCTCATCCCCGCACCATCGACAATGCGTTGTCCGTCAGTGCTCAGTTCTCTGCCCTGTTATCTCTTCTTCATCTCTCTCTCCAGGGGCAACTTATTTTCTCCATTGACCTCAGCTATCACGGAGTGTGTATGACTCAAGATCTACAACCTTTTCAATTCTTTCCTCTCCCCATTAAGTTCCCTTCAGCTCAGTGTGTCTAAAATGGAGGTGCTCCTCATGGGTAAGACAAGTGCTCTTATAGTTGCAACTCTGTCTCTTTCATGTCATTCTTCAATCCTTAACTAACCTTTGAGTCACTTGTTCAGAGCCTCTGTTCTTCTAAACCAAAACTGTCCTTTTTATCTCCAGTGTTAATATGTATACTATCACCTTTGTAACAGTTCCTGTGTCTGTCAATATTTCAGTTTCTCCTCTGCTGAGATCTTTATCCAAGCTGTTGTGTCCTCCCACCACAATTACTGCAGCCCTCTTTTTTTTTGTCCACATAAATCTCAACATTCAAGACTTAAGTCTGTCCTGGATACTGCTATTAGTAACAGCTAAGTGTCTGAAGCATATATCATAATGAGAAAAAATACTTTTACCAAATTGAGTTTAATACCCATAGTTTTTACTTTAGGAAATATAATTTTTTTGTTCTGAAAGAACTTGTTATGACCACCAAATAGGCTATTGCTGACCGACTGCCATTATATGAAAGTCCACAGGTCTGAGTATATATGGAACTACAAACAAAGGCAGCCACATAAACAGAAAGATGCCCTCAGGCTTGATTAGTTCAATCTACTATGTTTTTGGGATAAGAGAAAGGATAGCAGTCTTGAAAATTGGTCCAATTGCCATACAATGTCAGCACTAAAATATTTGGAGGCCAGAAACAATTATTTTGGAATTAAAGTCCATCTCTTTTAAACTATGGGTGAGAGACGCAGCTCTCTATTCCTCGTTGTCTTACATTGTTTACACAGAAAGTAGTCAAGGTATGGAACTGACACTAGCTGAGCTAGTAGAAGCTGTATTGGTGAATATTCTTTCAAGACGTGAATAGACAGGTACCTGGGTGAAGAAGGTAATATGGTGTTTAATAGTTAGGTTGGGGCCAGGGATAGAACAAACTGGGTTTCATGGCCTTGCTCTACCCAACCATTTCTAAAGCATGTTAATACAGTAAGTCAGTTGCTCTCCTTTTCTGGTGGTACTTCCAGCTGCAAAATGTAGAATGAGGACCTCTGTAAATGAGCTACTGTATCTCATTTGTGCTGTCAGCCCTGGGTAAATCTATCCTCAGTCTATTCTTCCAGCTAGAGCTGCAGCCCATGAAGATGCAGCTTGGATTATTGGTTGGAGCAGCAGCTTGGGAACCAGTGAGATCTCAGGTTTAAACCCTGCTTCAACAAAATACTCATCGTGTGACCTTTGGCAGGTCACTTAACCTCTCAATGCTCTATTCCACCCAGCTATAGAAATGGGTGGAAGCAAGGTCTCACTGAAAATGAGATTTTGCATCTCAGTTGGCTATTCTGAGTAAATAAATTGAAAAAAAAATAAAGAATTTACATCCCATAAATCATTGGTTTACTGAAGGTTGATTTGGTACCTAGCTTGGTTCTGGCATGTAAATTTGTCATGTAATTGTCAAGGGAGACAGTGCAGTACAATGGTAAGAGCACTGAACTATGAAGCAGGAGATCATTGTACTTTGACTTGCATAGCCATGGACTCACTCTATGACCCTGAGCAAATTATCTGAACTCCAAAGTACTGTAGTTTAGTCTTTACAGCTGTACAGTATATTCATGTGGACTTTTCTTGGCTAGATCCTGCCTCAATCGTGCTGACTGGTAAATTGCTACAGTATTTTCCATTAGTGTTTATTATTCAATATTTTTTTTATTCTACAATCTTTTGAAGATATTGGCCTTTATACAGTGGGGTGTTACAATCTGATATGAATCTTGTGGGGTTTTTACCAGATAGACATCACCAAGCTGAGACAGACACACAGTTCTTCTTCCAGCAAACCACTTTTATTATGAGCAGGTTTGTTGCATACAAAGCAAAGAAATCCTCACAATAACCTTTGGTGGCACCCCATAATTTTTCCACTGTTGTGGCCCAGTAGCACTGACTGTGGTCTTCTGCCCCCAGGAGAATAATGCTGAGCAGGGCTGGATTAACAAGTCATGGTGCCCTGGGCAAAATTGAATTGTGGGCCCCTATGACTTAACCAATAGGTTGGGAGTTCGGAGCTGCCTAGGCCCCTGAAAGCTGAACGATTTTTGATGCCTTAAAATGCATTTGAAGGGTTTTCAAACTACCAGAATGCCATTCTTGGGGTGGAAATAGAAGGCTATTGTTTGAAGTGTTAGCACTCAAGCACAACCATGTTACTGGCCCCTCCACACCAACATCTCATTGCCTAACAGATAGTAGCCTGCCCTGTGGTGTGTGTTAAGCAATCCTGACCTCAAAGTCTCCAACCTGGGGTGGGTGATACAGATCTGAAGAGTTAGGGGTGGAAAAGTGGAAGAGATTGAAAGGAAGTGAGTTGGAGATTACAGCCACAGATGAAAGCAGTACTGAGTGAGGGAGTGAGTATCGCTATAACTTGCATGGCTTTGCACCCCTGGTATTCTGGTTTGGGAGCTTGCTGCAGCTGTGCTGGTATTACTGTGACCTGCATGGGGACAGAGTGGGTATCACAGTGAGTTGCATGGCATTGCTGGAACTGTGCATGGTTTTACACATAGGCATTGTGTGTGTGTGTGTGTCTGTGTGTCTGTGTGTGTCTGTGTGTGCAGTGATTGATATAGACTTACATGGCATTAGCCCCACCCCCATATTGTGAGTGGGTCTGCATCCCTGGTATTGTGGTGGGTCACTGCAATATTTTAATTGGCCCTTGTACTGAGATAGATAGATAGATAGATAGATAGATAGATAGATAGATAGATAGAATAAATTATATTTATATTGTGCCTTTTCTTGGTTTAAAGTCCTTAACAAAATAGAGAAATACATTTAAAATAATCCTGCCTATACACCTACAACTAATAGAAACTGAAAGAATACTTCTAAAATATCAACATTTTAGATTGTTGGAAGGTTCAATCCCTTGAAAACTGTATTCTTAAAATAGATCCCTGTAAGGGACTGGACCAATTGTTGTAACTTACAGAACTTAGAAATGCAGAAAAGCCACTCCACTACCACACTGAGCTATACAAAAAATCTCAAAACAAAACAACATGTACAGCATCAGTACCAGTGTAAAGATTTATTTAAAAACAGTACTTACAGTACATGTCATTGAACTCCTAGTACTGTGAAGGAGGTAACGATTCTTGCAACTTGCATAGTATTGTACCTCCATTTTACTGTAAGGGGAGGGTCATTGATGTCTACTAATACTCTGAGGGAATATTTGTGAATTGCACACACTGGCATTGAAAGGTGGTATTGCACCTCGGACATTAAACAAACTTTTAACTGTGGCCAGGCAACCGGGGCTATTTATGGACCCCACCAAAGCCTTTGACTTGGTGAACCATGAACAGCTTATACTGAAATTAAAATTATTGGGGCTTGACCAACACTTCACTACCTGGATTCAAAACTACCTCACTGGCCATGCCCAAAGTGTTAGATGGGCCAACTGCCAATCTACCTTCAGACCCATTTCCTTGGCGTACCCCAGGGCTCTGTCTTGGGGCCTCTACTCTTCTCACTATTCATTAATGAGCTGCCTAGCTCCTGCAGAGGGCATCTGTTCAGCTATATCCAGATGATGCCAATATATATCAGTCCTCTGCTGACATCTTATTGCTCAGTCATCGCTTGGATTCCGACTTTCATCAACTGGAGCATGGTTCCTTGCTAACAACTTGCTCCTGAACACTAAAAAACTAAAGCAATGCTTTTCCACCCACACACCTATAGAACCAATCTCACCCCCAACTCACTGTTACCACTCGGAATGGTGAAACCTTACAACAAGTACACTCTTTTAAATATCATGGCATTCTCCTCAACCCTAGCCTCTCCTTTGAGGCTCATGTCAATAAACCATTACTATTCTTCACCAAAAGCTGGGTTTGCTCTACTGACTCCATCCACTACTATCTAAAGCATCCTGCCTGAAGCTCGCCACTGCCTCCCTCCTCCCTCTACTTTCCTATGGCTCCCCCATTCCTATCAATTAAATGCTCTCCCTAAACTGACTAAAGCAAGTATATCATAGGAAAGGGTGTTGCTCTCAGGAGCTATCCCCCCCCAGCATCATTGTACTGTACTGGCATCTCTGGGCTAGCTTCAACTGGAACATCAATTCCAGTACTTCTCCCTTGCCTGCTCTATAAGCTATTCACTCCCCAAGTCTATCCAACATTGTTGTCAGAAACCTGTCTGCCAGACCCTTCTGCCTTCTCTCTCGAACTGTTATCTGTACCATTGGCACGCTCTACCTGCTAGTAGAAGATCCTTTGCCTACACTGCACCTTCAGTCTGGAACACCCTCCTTCTGTCTATCCTCTCTGCCCTACCTTTCCTAGTTTCAAACTTGCCTACATAATTATTTATGTGACCTAGGTACTTGCCCTCTGCCTTACATAAATTCACCTACACTATTTTGCACAGCAGCTGCAATTGCAAAGGTCCTATGTCGGGAACAGCACTATATTTTAGCATTGCTCTTACCTGTGTGATTTATGTAGAGGTTCTGTACACTGAATTTGTTTTAGATGTAGACAATGTATAGGACTGCCAGAATCAGCTCTATATTTTAGCCCTGCCCTCACCAGTGTGGATTATGCAGTGCCTCTGTGCATTGAATTGTGTTATAGTGTCTTCATTTTTTCCTTAAGATATCATTGTCTCATACTGTGTGTATTTACTTAGCACTGGTTACTTCTGCATATGGCTTTGTATTAAACATTTATATTCTAACATCCTATGTACCTTCCCGGTCGCCCTAAGGGACTGCATAGTCTCAGTGGGCTTACCTGGTTACCAAAATTCAAATAAATACATAAATAAGTGAGCAAGCTTGCTGCTGACAGGTTATTGCTGTGAAAGTCTGAAATGTGGCAGATATACTGCAAATGCATGGAATTAAGCAATTAGACAAGCAGTGGAGAGGGTACAGGCTGAGGTGTATCAGCCTCTGTTGGGGCTACCGCCACACTGTATCCAGCTGCAGTGAGGGTTGCACTATATCCAGCTGCTGTGGAGGGGCTACAGACCACACTGTATCCAGCTGCAGTGAGGGCTGCACTGTATCCAGCTGCTGTTGGGGTTGCAGGCTCTGCTTTATCTAGCTGGGGAGGGCTGCAGGTTTCACTGTATCCAGCTGCTGCTACAAGGCTGCATACTGTATGGTGTCCAAATGCTCTGGGTAGGCTGCAGACTGCACTGAATCCACTGGTTGGGGGTGCAGGCTACATTGCAGTTAGCTACTGTGGGGAAATGTGAGCTGCAATGTAGCCAGCTGCTGTAGGGATGGTTCTGGCTGCCGTGCCTCCAGATGGTGTGGGGGGGCTGCCAACTGTACAGTAGCCAACTGCAGAGGGGGCTGCTGCATGCTGTACTGTATCCAGCTGCTGTGGGAAGGATGCAGACTACACCCAGCTGTGAAGAGGCTGCAAAGTGTGCTGCATCCAGCTGTTGCTGTGAGGCTACACTATATCCAGCTGCTGGGATGCTGCAGACTACACAGTAGCCAGCTTCACTGGGGCTGCAAGCTTCACTTTCCAGCTGCTTTTGTGAGGGAGCTGCTATCTGTACTGTATCTAGCTGCTGTGGCAAGGCAGAAAGTTGCCCCAGTTCTGGAGAGGCTGCAGTTTGTACTGCATCTAGTTTCTGTGAGTGAGGCTGCACGGTACCCAGCTGATGTGAGCAGGCTAGTGGAAACACTGCATCCAGCTGCTGTTGGATGCCTGCAAGCTGCATGGTATTTAGCTTCTGTGGGGAGGCTGCAGGCTGCAGTGTATCTAGACATTGTAGTGAGGCTGCAGGCTGATCTGTATCCAGTTGGTTGGGGCTGCAGGATGCATTGTAGGCAGCTGCTTTGGGGGCTGCAAGGTGCATCATTGACAGTTGCTGTTGGAAAGCTGCAGGAACAGTATCACCTTATTCAGCTGCTGGGATGGGGAGACTGCAGACTGCACTACATCCAGCTGCTGTGGAGGCTGCAGGCTGCACAGTATTTGTCTGTTCTTGGGAGGCTACAGGCTGTATTGCAACCAACCACTGTAGGAAGACTTACTCAACAGTCTCTCTGTCATGATTCAGCTATTTTCCGGATCTCAAGACCCAACAACTGAGTTGACAGCCAGGCCAGACAGTGGACCTAGTGACAGGCCACAGGTGCTGATGTGCGGAGTGTGGAGGGATGGTCTTTCTCTGTATCAATGACGACATGATTTGGGCATTCGGAGGCACTGAGAGGGAATTATTCTGTTGGCTTGTGGCACCGTTTTCTTGATCCGGGCGGACTTACTTCATGTGAGCGTGATGACAGGACCACCATGCACCGTGCATGATGCAAAGACCTGAGGGCTAGGGGAGACTGAAAAGATCTGGTCCAGGGTTGGGTGGGAGTTCAAATCATCAATGGACCATACTGTAACAATTTAATTGGCTAGCAGCATGTTCTGCTTCACCTGACCTGCAGAGAACATCCATGGGGAAACAAAATGCCACAAACAGCAAGCTGTTCAGATGGTCGAGACAGTGGGGCAAAGGAAAGATTGACAATCGACCGCCCCAGCCACTGAGGTTTAGTCACACACACAGTGGGAAAGTACAGGGGGTTAGGGAAGAAGAAAAAATAAACTGAAAACAACAACAACAAAAAAAGAAATCAGTGGTCCTCGAATTAATAGGCCCAGGACAATTGCCCCTTCTGCCCTATGGTTAATCCGGCCCTGAATGTGAGCCAGTGCCAGCCTTGGCTAACTCATTATATACACTTTTGCAGTATGGCATCATCACTTACAATGTTTCTAGAACTGATGAATGCTCAGAGGAAAGGAGGAAGATTCCTTGCTGGACTGGCTAGAGCTGTTTTTCTTGAGACAGACACCCTCAAGCTGACTGATAATAACCATCCCCAGGCTTTTCTGTAACTCCTGGTTACCTCATCATATAGCCAAAAGCAGAAATCATTCTCTTTGCAAACATGGTTGCACTACAGGAGCCATCTTGTACATAGGTCCATGCCACAGAAGCTGTCTGGTTATGTTATATGGCATATATATATATATATATATATAAGGACCTAGGAGTGATGATCACCAGTGACCTGAAACACTCCACACAGTGCAAGAAAGCAGCAGCAAAGACAAGCAAGATGCTTGGATGTGTAGCTAAGGGGATTAGTAGTAGAGAGAGGAGGTTATGCTGCCCTTGTACAGGTCACTGGTAAGGCTGCATCTAGACTGTGGAATTCAGTACTGGTGCCCAGACCTCAAAGGACATTAACCTGCTGGAGAAGGTCCAGAGGAGGGCTACAAAGATGATAGCCAGTCAGCAGGGCAAGGCTTACGAGGAGAGGTTGAGGGCACTAAACATGTACTCCTGGAACACAGGAGAGAGAGAGAGAGAGAGGGACATGATTGGGATCTTCAAGTACTTGAAAGGGATAAATAAGGTTGATAGGACAGTCTCTTTAAGCTGAATGGCAACGTAACACAAGAGGCACAGTCTTAAGCTGGAGGGTGGGAGGTTTAGAAGGGAGGTCAAGCACTTCTTCACAGAAAGGTGGTGGACACTTGGAATCGCTGCTGGAAGAGGTCATCTCATTGAAGGCAGTGGGAAGCTTTAAGAGAGGATGGAATGGGCATGGGGAAGGTAAGGATCATGGGTAGGGAGGATGGGAGGAGTGGGGAGGGAGGGCAGAGACATTAGCTCAAGCTGTGGACCCTGCAATATGGGCAGACTTGATAGACCAAATGGCCTTCTACCTTGCTTTCCTCATATGATTGTATGTATATGCCTTGCTCATAAGCTCACATCACATCATGGGAAAGACAAAATGTACAGATAAATTAAATATTTACATGGCAGTAGAACCTGGAATGATGATAAATCGTTTATGAAGACTAGAGTGGATCATCACCATTTATCATCAGTTGAGTCTGGTCACAAAGTAAACCAATGGAAAAGCAGCTTGAACAATGCCTGATGACATCACAATGACCTCTGCTGCACTCAGAGCAGTGAAATTAATCAAAACATGTTATTCTTCATTCAAAGAAATAATCTGAAAGCTTTACAATTTAAAATACATTGCATAAATTGGACACGCAATGGCCTCACTCAGAATATGACATTTATCGTCACTTGTGAGGGGCAGGACTTTCATGACTCATTTGTGGCTCTGCCTTTGAGTTATGGTCCTGCCCCTCACTCACATGGTGATATAAACCAGATATTTGTAGTCCATTCTACTAGAGTTCTTTTCTTTTTATTCTCTGGTCCAATTGTGGTACACTTTTTTGTATCAGTGCTGGTGATTCTTCTGTGGGTTTTAATTTAATTTACTCAATAATGTACATCAATGCCAGGATTTAACCATCAAGGTTAGTTTTTATTTTAATATAGCACCTCTCTTGGTACTCAAAGTGCTTTACATAGCATATACATATTTACAGAGCCAAAACATGTAAAGTAAAATGATTGGAAACATGGAAACAGAGAACATGACAACAGAAAAAGGCCCAGCATGCCATTCTATCTACCACTCTCTCTTGCTGCACTGCCAATGCCCTAGTTGCCATTAAGGAATACAATGAATCGTTGCAGAGCCAGTAAACAAATGCCAAGGAACTCTTATCAAACATCATAAGCAACAAGGCTCAGTTGACAGGGCCAGGGAATGCATGTGGAAAGAACCACAGGCAGGGGTAAGAGTCAAAATACCAGGACCAGGACACTAACCCTGCCATCTTCTAACAAACAAATACAAAATCTAGGAAAGCAAATAAATAGATGCCCTGTCTGTACCCAGGAGGAGAGAGGCTTGGGCTCAGTGAACACAGACTGGTTTCAAGGCCTCAGAACTGTGTATTCTGGGCATGTCATGGTAACCAGAGGCAGTTGCTGGCCAGCCAGCTCAAAGGCACCTACAGGAGTTGGCCAAGGTGTAGTGCTGTCTTTAGCTGCTTCACCTATCCTTTCAGAATTATCTGTCACGAGGATGCAAGTGGGTTGTTCTATCCAACTGAGACCATTGGACAGACTCACCAGTAAACCATGTTTTTGAATGTCAAAGAGAAAAGGCCTCTAACTGGATCAGAACAACAAGCCCTGAGTGCCAAAGACAAGTGATCTGCCAGTCAGTGGAAAAAGAGATTTCCATTAAGACCTTTCTATATATCTCCTACTTTTAGGAGGAATAACAAATTGCAGTCTGCACTTAGCTAGTTCCAGTTATTGATTTCATTTTCACAGGACTGAAAGAGTTCCAAGTGCTTTTAAGTTTTCTTTTCACAGCATTTGGTGCCTTTCTCTTCTCACACAGAATTTACATACACAAGCCAGCTTTGCCCTGTCTGGCATACTCCTAGTAATATCAGACATCACCATTTTCTGATTCAGCCCTCCTTGGATAGCTAACTAAACAAACCTCCAAGTAAGTGAATAAAGGAAAGTTCTTTTGAGATACACCAGGGAGTAACTCCTCACAGAAATTTTATTCTGGTTGTGCTAGTCAAAACGTTTAAGAGATAACAGAGGACTGCTGCTCAAGCTGAAGGACTTTAATTTTAATTAAGCAGTCATAGCGTTTTGTCCCACACATGTGGAGATAGTATTTTTTTATCAAGAACCACAACGCTAACCAACTGTGATTTTTACCTGCTCTTTCACTAACCTTAAGACCCTTTATGCGTTTTGGCGCAGACCAGATTTGAATTATCTTACAATTTAAAGGCTGTTTCTAAGATAATTTTATTTTACTCTGTCACCACAATCGCCTGCCAGCAGTATCTTCAAACCCTGCTCTTTAGGACTTAGAAACCTGTTTGCATTTAGGCGTCAAACCTGACTTTCACAGTATTTTAATTTTAAAGTTCTATGTTGAAGTTAATTTAAAGTTTACTACAAGCTGAACTGCATGCTGAGTAACTACTGTGAGCAGACGTAGTATATCTAGAAATATATGCTTTCTCTAGCCGCATCTCGTGAGTATTAAGTAATTTAAGGTCTGTTAACAACTGTTTATCAACTGTGAGTAGACTTAGCAAAGTTAAGATAAAGAAAAAAAAACGTTCTCTCCAGCTGCATGGCAATCTTAGACAGGACGTGTCTGCTTAAACTGTGGCTTGCAATCTAATCCCTTTGTTCATCCCATATCCTGCTGCTATAAATAACACTCCCATTCTCCCTGTTTCCCTGCCCACAGCAGGACCACCTACCTGAGGTCGTGAGGGTCTCCACTGCAGCCCTCCCCATCACCGAAGCTAAGAGCGCTGAATTTGGATGTCACGAGGGTCCGATTGATACCCTCCTCACGCTGAAGTAGCTCACCACACCAGGTACGCCCGGAGCCTGCCTCATCTGCTGCTGCGGTCGCAGTTAGCTGCTGCTGAAGCTTAACTGTTGCTCAAGGTGATCCCGCCCCCACCACCACCCTTGGTCGACATCGGGCTTTACAGTGACAATCACGTGATCATTTACGCTTAAAACATGTTTAATTCTGCAGCTTATACAAGATCAACGCTAGAGGGCACCCTCCCATTACCTCTAATATACAATCCCCTCTAGCAACATGGCTCATATCTCCTGGGCTCTAAAACACACCACCTTAATCTTCATTTTAACTCTCCCTCTCACTCCCACCCTTCTCTCCCTGAGGGCACATCCGTCTCAAGAGACCACTTCAGCTGCCCTAATACACACACCAGCAGCTATGCAACCATGTCATGCTACCTAACATCATTTCCCCTATTTTCCACAGCACCAATCTTACCTCCTGCTCTAGTTGCACCTTCACATGGTCCTTAGTGGATGGAGTCCCACCCCCAGGCTCGCACTCTCTAAATATCCTCATCCCTCCCTATCTCTAGCCCAGCTAGTCCAGCTAGTCCGCACCATCGCCACTCCAGTTGTACACACCAAATCTCCATCTAACCTACGTTACTTTACCTCTAGACCCAAACTGTTGTGGAAAGCCACTCACCGCCAGGCTATCCTCCTCTAATTTCAGGCAGCGTACACCCTAATCCTGGCCCAATAGCAATTAGTGTTCCCAGGGAGCGAGGGCAGAGAGGCCCTAACACACCTAATATATGCAGCCTACCCAGGAAATTCACTCAGCTGCAGTGTTGGATCGCCCAACATTCCCGACGTCTTGGCACTATCTGAGATCTGGCTCTCCCACAAAGTTGCGGATGCCTCCGTCACTCTTAAAGATTACTCCATCTTCAGAGCAGACAGGACAGGCAAAAGAGGGGGCGTTGCGCCATATATGCAAGAATCTCTCTCAGCCACTCCTTGTCCCCTCCCCCCTCCAGCACACACGGTGCCCAAGCCATCACAATTAAAACCTCACTAGGCACCTCAGGTAAAACACTGTACATTATGGCAGTCTACATCCCACCCTCAGACCAGAAATAAGCCTCTGAATCTATTCTGGCTAGCATCTCCCATCTCCCCAGGAGCGAACTGATTATAATGGGTGATTTCAATGTAAACTGGTTATCCCCTGCTTCTGCCACATTCAAGGATGCAATACATGCCTGTGACTTTACCCTGGTTGTCCAGTCACCTACCAGGGTCAATCCCAAATCTGGAACCTCCACCCTTATTGACCTCATCCTTACTAATAAACCCACGCACCTCACCAAAGTAAGAGTCCTCCCTGATGTCCTAGTGACCACTCTCCTGTCTCCTGCTGCTGGTCAAATAAATCCACTCCCAGTCAATCTAAACAATCCACCCAGAAACACCTTAAAAAGGAGCCCTCTCTCGTCTCAAACCCTATCTCTCCTTCAGTGACTGGGCACCCATTCACACTGCCACGTCCGTGAGCGCTGCCCTCACCTCCTTTATCAAAATTTTAATACCGCCTCGACATATTTTCCCTTTCACTACACAAATTATAAAAGACAGGGATACTACGTGATCTCGTATCACCCATTTAAAACAGTTGCAACACAGAGATGACCTCTGGTATAGGTCCTTGCACTCCCAACTCCCTCTGACCATCAGCTATATAGAGAGGCTAAAACAAATGCACCTCAACAATTTGACTAGCTAAGTCTACCTACTATGCAAGCACTCGCCTTCACATGGGGCGCCAGAATAAATTCTGAACAATGTCAAGAACTCTGTGGGAAAGCCATTTCCCCATCCCCCTGCAGATTCTCAATCTGGACACCCTCAACCAGGACCCTAACACCATAGCAGATGTCCTAACGACTCCTTCTCTGATCTAAGCCACATCCTACCACAAAACTTCTTTGACCCTATCCTAAACGGTCCCTCTAGTGCCTCCTCACCTAATACCGCCCTCCCTTTCAGCTGAGAATCATCTCCTGCAATGAGGCTCAAGCTACCTAACAAAGCACTGAGCAACCAGCGTTTCAGCAGTGATTCCCTGGACCTTAAAATCCTCAGACTTACACTCGATGAGACCCTGCCTCACCTCACTAAAATACTAAACCGTCCTCTGACACTGGGTCAATTTCCAACTCTCTGGGGAAAAGGTATCATCACACCTATCCTAAAAAGGTAATCCAACTGACCCTAGTAACTATAAGCCAATCACAATCCTCATCCCCAAAGCGCTTGAAAAAATTGTGGCAGACCAGCTCACATAGTACCTGAACAAATACAGTCTGCTGTGTCCAGAACAGCACGGGTTTAGATCAGGGCACAGCACCACTACGGCCCTCCTTGAATTTACCTCCTACATACATGAAGCGTTGGATCAAGGGTCACTTGCAGGGGCTATCTTTGTAGATCTGACCAAAGCATTTGACACCGCTAGTCATGCACTTCTTATCCACTCGCTCCCTCCTTCATCTTGCCTCTGAGCAGTCTTCTGGTTCAATAACTATCTCTCAGACTGGACGCAAAAGGTCAAAATCAACACCACCCTATCTGCCAAGCTACCTGTTCCTCTGGGTCCCCAAGGATCTATCTTAGGCCCCTACTTTTCACTGTCTTTCTCAACTCCCTCCCGAGGCCTGCAGTGGTAAATTATTACTCTCGCCGATGATGCTGTTGTATACTGGAAACACACAATCCAATCTCCTTCAAAATATCCTAGAAAACTGCTTTGAGAACTTGAATCCTGGTTTACTGATCACAGGTTACTACTTAACTACTAGGTGTCAGCATGGCTCAGTTGGTAGCACATCCACCTCTGGACCAGAAGGTCGTGGGTTCTCGTCCCACACGGATTGGACTTGCACCTAAAATTGCTGGCATCCGAGTGCAGTATTGAGGTGCTGTACTGCTGGGGTGTGCCGTCCTTCGGATGAGAGCGTTAAACCGAGGTCCCTTCTATGCATCCTGGTATTGTCCTGGTGGGTGTCCAAGTGGAAGTAAAAGAACCCAGGGCTCTCTTCGCAAAGAGTAGGGAGCATTCCTGGTGTCCTGGCCAACATTCCCTTCCCATGAAACCGGTTCATGCAATTATCCAGGCTGTGTGTGGTGATGATGTGCGATATGGCTGCCACCACACATTCAGTCACTTCGCTACCAGTCTAGCATTGCTTGTAAAGCGCTTTGGATGTATGAAAGCGCTATATAAATACTGATTCTTCTTCTTCTTCTTCACAACGAGACCAAATCTATGATCTTTGCTCACCACCAAAACCCCATTAGTAATGCCCAACTAACTATCTCCAATCCACAGGGCACCCAAATTGAACAGGTCACTAACTTTAAGTACCTGGGCATAACACTGAACACTCCCTCACCTCCCACTCGCATATTAAACATCTCTCCGCCTCTGCCAACAAGCGGCTGAGGATTCTTTACAGGCACAAGCACTGTCCCCCAGCGCTTAGACTCACTGTTACCTGCTCAGTCCTATCTGTTGTCGACTATGGATTATAATATATGGCATAGCCGATAACACAGCCCTAAATAGTATCAAATTAGCTCTTAACAAAGCCTGCCGATTGGTCACTAATGCAGAAAGATCAACCCACACTTGTGAGCTCTATAATCAAACAGACTGGCTGACCTTTGAAGGAGGCTAAAGTACCACACCTATCTCCAAGCAAAAAGATCCTGATGAAACTTTCACCCTCGGTCTTCACCCCTCATCAACCAACCCTAATAGGAGCACCCTCGACATCTGGCTGACAACACACTCCTAATCCCCCACTGTAAGGACTTCACTAGGGCAAAGGTCTTTCAGGTATTGAGCGCTACTTCTGGCTTAATCAACTCCCTCCTCCATCTCCCAAGCCCCAGGCCTTAACCTATATAAAAAGGCTTCAAGAGATTTCTCCTTGTCTCTGAGACTTGTGGCTGCCTCAACTAGTCCTCCCACACTAGGCTGAAGTCAGAAAACCAACTTCTCCTCAACTCCCTACCTGGTCATCATAGCTCTGGGTACCTTAAGCACAACCTTTGCACAACGGCTTAGCATCTGAAACTAGCAACCAACCCACCCCACCATAGAATGACCCTGGGTTCTTATTCAACCCTAGTGAAACTGTGTGAAACCAACCTAAATAGCAAATTACTCTGTACTGACTCAACCATGTTAGGTAAGCATTAATCATCAACAAAGGAGGGCTCTACCAGTGGATTAATGCCAGGTTGAGAGTGCACAAGGCTGCAGGCCGAGTGCTTCCAACCATCAGCGGGCATTAATCCCGTACAGCCCGATACTGGAGGTGATTAATGCACTTGTAACATGGCAAGTACAATGCAACTATTGTGCGACTAGTAGTTTGGTTCAAAATAGGACAGCGCTTGCCAACAGTGATAATGTTTTTGGGAAACTATGCTACCTTTCCTGTGCTGATGTGACAATGTGAGCGGTCACGCTGCAGGTTACACCACTTTTATATAGTGTCGGCTATTTTTAAATCGACATCAGCAGAGGATTACTGTGTAACAGATACAGTACCTTTCTAATTTTGGGATTCCCAGTGACCATTTCCGTGCTGTGCCATTCAATATTATGTGGCGATTATGGATCACGGCAGTGCTCTGTGGGAAACATATGTACTGATAGTCCCACATGTTCACAGAGTCAGCATACCTTTATTCATCTTATCTACATTCTGTGCCATGAAATTTTCTCTTCCATTTCTATTTGGCTAGCTGGCGCCTTCAACAGCTCCTCTACTCTCTCAAAGCGTGCACCAAGTGCATGGGTAGGTCCGCAACTGTACCAGCGATGTGCTGGCTCTTTGTACTACATCGGTATCTACTGGGTCGTGGGCATACCTAGTACTCCGGTCTGTGACTCGTCCCGGCGCTCCCCTGCTTGTGTCCACCACTTCCCTCAGCACAATGTCATAGCAGCTTCTGAGTAGTGCAGCAGCGAGCTGTACTATAGCTGTTGGATCTGTACCTGTTCATTGTTGGCTCAGTGCTGCACCATGTGGCTGCTTGTGAAGTGCGCCAGCCAGGCTCTACTGCACTGTTGCATCTCTACCCTGTTCGTTGTCGGCACAGTGCTGCACCGTCGGTTGCTTGTGGAAGGGCACCAGCGGACTCTACTGGTGGGTTAATCACCGCCGTTTGGATCACATGATGCATTTCAACCAGTCTCTGCTCTCCATTTCGGTATCCTTTTCTATGCCATGTTGCAAACTGCCTTAATATATTGTTAGCTTGGTTAACAATGTACAACTTCTCACTATGTGTTGTTCTGTTTATGGACGTGGAGCCTTTGCAAAGGAGTCTTCGACTCAAAGGATTGTAATTCAAAATTTCAATAAATAAATAAATAAAATATGTTCTTAGAGAAATATGGAATATACAATAGGCTGATCCAAAATAAGTAATTAATTGTCATGTGTGAGGGTGAGGACATAACAGATGAATGGTGGAGCCACAAATGAGTTATGAAAGTTCTGTCCCCTCACAAGTTATACTAAACTACTATGTATTATGTTCCTCGCTGTCTAGTGTAATGTACCTGCTGTATGCTACCCCATGTATTATTCCATGTGTAATTCCCGGGTAGCCCTGAAAAGGGACCTTCGGGGCCCAGTGAGCTTACCCAGTTATCAAAATTTAATAAATAAATAAATAAATTGCATATCCTAGGTCAGGCGTGCATATTGGATTTCTATAATATTGGTTTACTAGTTATAGATTTTAAATCTGCATTTGTAAGCAGATGTAATCATTTCTCTTTGATTTCAACTGCTGATATCAGTGCTGCACATGGCTATTGTGATGTCATCAGCATTTTGAAAGCTGTTCTCCGATTAGTCCAGTGGTCATTGTGATATACTCAATATGACAAGATGTCATGTGTGAGATACCCACTTACAAGATAGCATGATATCATGTGAGTTGGGTGTATCACTTTATCTTATTATTTGCATCTCCATTGATGTGGTATAAATCTCTTGTTGAATTCGACTACACAAGCTCTCAGTAGAGCTTCACCCTGCTTGTAGCACCAAGTACATGGTTTCTTAACTAATTTCTGCTTAGTGTATATAGCATAATAAAGCAATAATGCATGACAGGGTGTGTGTCGTTTTGGGATAATGTCATATCTCAGGTGGCTAAAGCATGAGGCGCAGGCTGAGTATTCAACAACCAAGACTTGATGTTATACCAGAATGACACACACCCTGGAGTGTATTATTGCTATGATAATAATAATGGCTTGTTTTATACATGATAAAAATTAAAAAATATTTTTAAAATAGATTTTGAGCTAATTCTGCAATGTGCAGGTGCACCTATTAAAAAAATCCACACTCTATTTTTTCTCACTAGGTGGTGCTGCTGCTATTATATGCTGCCTACTCCCATGGTGCTTCTACTATTCTGCTGCCTGTCTTCCCTTAGCTGTCTCTGTCTCTCAGTCATTGACAATGTAACCCTGATTTACCCACTCAGTTTCTCTTGATTTTCCTCCCTCTCCCCATCTGTGCACCTGTTTGTGTTGCCTCCTTCAGTTCCTTTATGTTTCCTCCTGTACTTTGCTTACCCACCTGCCCATTATGTGTTGGCTGCAGTTTAATGTGGACTGGGTTTTTGTCAACATTACTATCATTCTCCCGATACAGTTGGATGTGTTCTATGAGAAGAAAATCCTTAGTCAGTGTGTACAAATGAAGAATGGAGCCTGTGACTGGTAAGGTCAGTATGATGTGCTTTTAAAAGCAGCAGCGTACGACAGTCTTCAGGAGAAGGCAACACCACTAGGTTGGTGCAGGCAGTGACACAGAAGCTTGGCTGAGTGATTAATGGCTTTATTTAAAATGAAAGTATGGATTTATTTACTTGAAGTACTATTTGTATTTGAGGAATGTGGATGTATTTGAGAGGGTTTTGACTGAAACAGTGGAACAGTTTAAGTACGATGTGAGAGATGCAGTGATTCTATGTTAGTAGTCATATGTGTGCCGGACCTTCATAGAGTGATATTGTGCTGGGATAACATCACTGTTGAAGGAGGCACTGACCAATCAGAATCCAGAAAATGTCATGCCATTGTATAATTAGGATTTATACAACACCAGTAGTAATACATGTGTCCTGATGAATGTGTTTATCCACTGACTGTGTGATTTATGAAAGACAAATAAATGTTTTATTTACACAGCAATGTAGTCTAAAATGAAAATAGATTTATCCTCACAGTTCCATGATTTATCTTCACAATTCCATCTTTTAGCCTCAAAGAGCCAATGTACTCTTTCTAACCAGCATGTCACGAGGACCGATTTAAATGACTGGTTTATCCTGACTTGCTGGGAGTGCCCTCTGTGGTTTCACCATGGCTCCACTTTGCTCTGCCACTCGTGAAATAACAGAGGTGTAACATAACTCAGCAGGATAAATCAATTATTCAGACCAGACCTATTGTATATCCCTGAATTTTCACACCATCTAATCTCCAGATAAAGATTTTCTGGAGGTTAGATATGTTGCAATAATTATCCCAACCTAAGGACCAATCACAGAGCAGCATTCAAAAAAATTGATGACATCATAAAGCCTCACCTGCCTTAAAGCCAGCTTCAAAATCCAAAGAGAAATTATTAAATCTTTACACAAACCGATGATTTAAAAGATATAACTTATAAACTGATGTCATATAAATCAAAGACAAAATTACTCAAAATATACAATTTATTTCCATTTGTGATGGGGCAAAACTAACATAACTGATTTGTGCCTCTGCCACTTATGAGTTATGGTCCTGCCTCATTACTCTTGAAGATAAATAGCATATTTTGAGCCAGACTATTGTGTATCCCTATAAACCCATCTGCATAGTTTGTCATTTTAGTATATTCCCTTATGACTCCTTTACGAGCACAGCAGGACGTTTCCCAGGACCTGATGGACCTAGTTTATTGGTTTGGTATAATCAAGTATTACTTAATTATCTTTTAAGAAACCATTTAGAAATGTTAACACCTGTGAGGAGCCTAGATGGCCTTGCTTTAGTGTTTGGATGAGCCAATGCCAATCGGAGTTTGATGAACCCATTAAAAGCATTACTTTTAGCATATGCTAAGCTGGTCTGAAGTGTTCTGTCTCTCCAGCAGTTCGGCACTTTGAAATAATTATTTTAAAAACTATCCCTTCCTAGGTGGCCTGGGATGGTTCTGTGACCACCCCAACCCAGTCACCCCTCCCGCCCATTCCTCAGACTTTTATTTCAAATGTTGGCTTCTGGTACTGTGCCAGGAACTGACTGCATCTTTTGAAAGAACCGCCTCCCTAAAACAACAACCAGGGTCCCTGAACCTAATGTGCTTAGTAGGTGCCCTCACTCCTCCTGAACCCTGATCACTGAATTTGAGGAACTGGTTAAACAGAAATAAGCTAGTTCACCCCCCCCACCACCACCACCACCACCACTATCACCACCACAACATGCTGCTCCTTCTGAAAGCTGTTTGTAAATGGAGTGAGTGGTCATGTGATTGGGAGTGAAGAAGCATGGAGCAGACTGATGGGTCAATCTACCAAGTATCAATACTGAAGCAGTTGCTCCATCCCATCTCTCCCAGCTATATAACCAACCACTCCATGCACAAACAGCTTGTGGGAAAGTGTGGGTGCACTAAAGAAGACTGAGCAAGCCAGTTTTTGTTTTACTAGCTCCCAAATGAAGGTTTGGTTTCAGGAAGGGGTCAGCTACTAGACAAAATGGGTTTGAAGACATGGGAATTAGGAAGGAAAATAAGTTTTTCAAAAGACCTGGTAAGACAATTGTAATAAAAATCTGGAGAATGAGGGTGTGGAGGGAGGGAGGGCAGAAAATTACTATAGTGGCCTTTTGGAGCCTTTAAGACTGGCAGTCCAGTATACTGTGGACCAGAAATGTTGGGCCAACTCACTTGCCCATGAATAACATCACTTATCTTTCAATATCCGGAAATATAAAAAGGACTTTGAAATATAAGTTTCTAATTGGCTGTTAACATTCTATGAGACCTATTTTAATCTTAGGGAAGCATATACTGTATGTAGAGTCTAATCATATCCTAAACAGAGCACAACTCTATTTTAAAATACATATTTTATAATAGCAATAATACACTCTCAGAGGTTATATTTGGGGTTGTGAAGAGTCCACTGAAAGGAATCATATTCGTCAGATTATGAGCCAGTTTTTGGTTTTAGGATTTTTGGAACTGCAGTCCAAAAATTCTAATTCCTAAACTAAATCCTAAAATGAATTTTTAAATAGGAATTTAGGATTTAAGATTTCAAATCTGAATCTGATTCTGATTATGAGGTCATTTTGGGACTTGAACTGGAAATGAATTAGAATTCAGAAGTTCTTAAATTCCACAGTAAGACAAAATCAGATCAGAATCAGACAATTCCAAGCATCCTTAGTTATGTCAATGTTCAGGTAATCAAGCTCTAGGGGCATGTAGTACTTGGCTATACCTCTAGATGGTGATTAACAGAATATTAATATAGCCTTGGTCTTGCCTTGTTGCTTAAGAAAACATCTGTAGATGTTTAGTTGAATAGAGGGATGTTAAACAGGGGAGTTATGGATCAAGGAAGCATTCCTGGAGGCAGGCACTCCTTTCCTCTGCACTTGTGACACTTTTATTCTGTTAAGAGTTCCTAATGCAGAGCTGCCCTGAAAACAGGCATATTCAGAGCAAGTTGTTTAAAATTTTAATATATTGTTGATAAGTCTCAATCATAGGAGTTGGAGCGGGGAGACAGGGGGCATTGCCCCCACTTTAAAGTTGAGGGACCATGCCCTCACTTTTCTAACAAGTTTTTAAAAAAGTCCATTTGTGTTTTCAGTGAGCCCACAGTCATGCTGTGCTGTTCTTAAGTTATGCGGTGCCGCGGCGAACTGGCAGGTGGCAGCACACAGCAGACTCAGACATTCAGAGTCAGAAGAAGGAAGGACCAGCAGTCATCGGGCAAGGTAGAGGAAGAAGGCAAGCCAACAGAAGTTAGTGCTGCGTTAAGGTTGGTGGCTTAGTGGAGAATAGGATTGGATGGAGGGAATCTGGTGGGCAACTGGAATGGGCGTGGGAGCATCATCATGTGTTGCAACACTGTGGAAGGAGAGACACTCTCTTCTTCTTTACTCTCTGGGTGCAGACAAGCTCTTCTCTGCTCTCTGCCTATTTTTTAAAAAGTTTGTTTGTTGGCATGCCTGTTTTCTGACTGCTGTGCAGGGCAAATGGAGTGGCTGGCTCCAGCACATACAACATACCAGTACTTTCCAGCAAGCAACAGCCTTTTTGGTCTGACTGCACCTTGACGGTCTGTCTTCAAACTAATGAGTGAGTGGTCAAGAGCCCACCGAGCTAAGAAAAACAAAGGTGAGTAAGGAAATTGCAAATGGTTTGTCGGAAAATAATGCAGTGGAGACTGACTGAGACCTTTTTTTGTTTGGTGCTTGCTCATAGATGATGGATTTAAAATGGGTAAAGACATCCTGCTTCCTGATTGGTGAGGTTCAGTTCCAATCCTGGTTTTGATTAAATTGATTTCCATCTTGCAGGTGCTTCCTGCCTACTGCCCATCCTCCCTTTGCAGCCAGGGGCCTCTGAGGATTACCACTGTGATCAGTGTACAGTAATTACAATACATGGCTGCACATTTACAGAGTTAATATAAGGGAAAAGGTGCCAGCAGGGATGGGCTCAGCCTTATGGGACTTTTTCTTGGACTAGGCAGTTGGAACACCAAGGATTTGGGGACAGATTCAGTTGCAGGTGGTGTGGAGGTGGGCACACACATCGTGTGTTTTGACACTGTGGCTAGTAGCTGCTTTGGGACTGGGAGGAAGTAATTCCAAGTAAGCAGTATGTACTGTGAAAGAGTTTTATATAAGGCTGGGTATAGGGGCTGCTAGGGCTTGGTGAGCCCCAGACCCCCAGCTTTATATAAAAATCTTTGCAGCAGCACATTACACTAATGCTTCTCTGTGGGTGGATTGTTGATGGCAACATTTGTGGCAGTTGCCCACCCCAGCCATGGCTGCAAACTTTGAGGTCAGCCAGAGTTCCCATCTCCTAACTCCGGGAAAAAATATTTTCCCTGGAGTCAGGAATAGGAAGATGTGACAAAATCTATTTTATCTTAAATAAAACCCCCAAAACTCACCACAGGCACCTAAAACCCCAGAGCTTATGGGGGCCTGGCAGCCCCCAGACCCCCAGCTTTTATTCCAATTTTTCATGCCCACATCTCACCCCCCACACCTTGGCCCCCACTTTTAGAAAGGCTCCAGCGCCACTGGTCTCAATAATATATTAATACTGCTACTGAGACTACTCTTACAGTTACAAGAGTGGTCTCACTTACATCATTAGGGTATCTGAACTGTTCACCTTTAGTTTGCAGTTCTCATACCCCAAGAAGGCACATAAGACCACTCTTAAGTAGTCTCATCAGCATAGTAACATAAAATACATTAGATCTCCACTGCTGGCATTGCTTGATACAAGGCTGAACTTAGTCATTTGTTTCTTTTTGAATCCATTTGACCAAAGACTTCTGAATGAACTTTTAATGCCGCTTGCTTGGTGCTCATACAAGACAAGACTTGTAGGAGCATACTGTACCATGTAATGACAGTAAAACAGAAATAAAATTAAGTGTTCTTTCTTACATCTCTTCCTGGAGTTCCCATGTCTCCTTTTCACCCATTGAATGAAACAAGTTGCATGTGTTATAATTATTACTGCATTTTCTTACAGATATTGACATAGTCTTTCTTTTCTGAGTCTAGTACATTTAGAGTGATCTAAACAGAATACAGTTATGAAATATTGTGACTGAATGTACTGTACAGATATCTGAGAAAATAAATGTCTTTTACATGTTCAGTATCGATCGCATGAACAAAAGCAAAATCTTTCCCAAAGCATTGACCCCATGATTCAAAAATGCTCTGCAGGGCAGAAACTCTGAAGTGATGGAATTACGACATTGCACATCTGGGAGCTAGAAGCCATTTATAATCTCCACTGGTGTTAAAATGTATTACAGTTCATGAAAAGGGAAAAAATGGCTTGGAATAACAGAAAAAATGCAGGAACACAGCAAAATTATAGATCACTACCTTTCTGCGGTTGCTACTCTTCTGTTTTGTGTTTGATCCCATGCCTCCTTTTACCAATCACGTGACCTTTAAGGCCATGTTAGAGGCTGTGTCACATTGCTCCAGTGTCTGTGACCATTTTTATTTTGTTTTGACTGAGACTGGGATTTGAAGTTTAAATACAGTATGTTAAATATAAAGATTCTATACCTGCCCATGCAATCATTTATTTTATTATTTTGCATTTTGGATGATGCCTATAAACCCTGATGGCACACAATACAACGTTACTCTTAAAGCAAGAAAAATAATAGTTGGCCACTGAGTTACATACATAAAGCCCCATCAGATTCACACTGTCAAAGTCATTATTTAATATCAAACATGAAACAGAAATAATTTCGTATTTTATGCTGTCAAACATTAAAAGCCAAACATTCTCCAAAGTGAGACTTGGACATTCACAGCATACCTGAGCGTTGAAAGATTACAGATTGCAAGACTGATGTTAAATGACAACCACTGGCTATGGGGCCACAAACTAGCAACTAAAGGCTCAATTTTGGAAGTGAAGGGGCCTTATACACAGTTGCACTAAATGATGGTGGGCTTGAGCGCTAGAGGCTCCACATACTGTTGCCCCAAAACTACCATACACAAAGGGCTGTTGCGGATGAGTCTTCCACAGTAGTGATGTGCAAAGGTGGAAAACTTCACTCTGCAAATTCATTTGCGAATTTTCTTCATTTTCCAACGTTAACCCACCTTGTGAAGTCCAAATTCACAGTAAAATGATAACTCTTGAAATGCAAAGTTAGTGACTTTGCTGGCAAAGTTGATAGAGAGGACGTTTGCAATGTACTATGGTATTGAAGGTCACATGTTGCTAAAACAAGCTGTATGCCACAGGAGGCAGTCTTCAGTGCAGTCTTCTGAAGACAGAGTAGAAGAGAAGTCTGTGTGTGCTTGCCTGGGGAAAAACACGTTTAAACTACATCTCAAAACTTAGCTTTTTGAATGCAGATTGCTCACAAATTGTTCTAGAGGGCCTTGTGCCACTATATTTGTATTTTTTGTTTCTTTTTCACAGATTATTTACTTTAAAGTAGTGATTTCTGTTTTGTTAGAATGTGAAGTAGTGGTGTGAGAGAGGTAGGTGTACTGTAAGCAAGGCAGCCCAGAAAGATCTGGAGCTCTATTGTATAAGCAGGAGATTTACTGGACCTAGAAACATAGAATGTGTAGGCAGATGTGGTCCATATGGATCATCTAGTCTGCCCATGTATAGACTAGATGGTCCACATGGACCCCATCTGCTGACACAGTCTATGTTTCTATATATATCTCCTGCTTAGACAATAAAAGCTGCAGATTTGTATTATATTTTGGTTTTCTCACATTTTTGTTCATCATTTTTGATCTGTAGTGACCAAGTTCTCATTTTTTATTCTTGTGGTTTAGTTTGGTGGGTTTAAATAAAATATTTTGTAAGTGTCTTTCTGTAGTAGTTTTGTTATTTTTAGTTATATATTTGTTAAAGTGACAGTGTTCTGTCACTTTCTATTATCTAATATTAAAGTACCCTGTTACTCCTGTCATTTTAATCCCTCTTCTGTTTAAAAAGAAAAAACTGTTTGGGTTGTTTTCAGTAGTGGTCTCTAAGCGTGAGGTGTTGTCTGCTGTTGTTCATGGTGCCAGATCCACAATTTAAGTCCAATATTCATTACACATGCACCAAATATGCACCTCCTCTTGTACTACATCAATGCCATGTTTCACACAAATATGACTAAATTTGACCGAGTTATTCCTACAAAACCTGAAAGGAGTAATTGGTTGAAGTCATTTTGACCAGCTTCACCTTTGTGTACTCAAGGAGAAGTTACAGGTGAAGTTGCAAGGCAAAGTTACCAATGTCAGATTTCTTATTAAACAGAAAATGTTGCGAAATGATCCACTGAAGTGAATTTGGCAACTTTGCCTTAACTTTATCTGCAAATTAAAACTTGCAACATCTCTATTCCATGGTGGCTAAGTCACAATGCAAATGTGGTCCACAAATGTCTGTGATTGCAAACAGGGTTTTTATCACAATTTCTGGACTTTGGCACCCTCAGACATTTGAACATGCTAGTGCACAAGACACATGGCTAGCTGCCATGTCCAAATATCTTGGGCAGAGGTGCTACTGCCTTAGTCATCCCCTGACCCCCTACCTTAAAGCTCATTTGTGGACCAAGGGAATAACGATAATGAATTATTGTGTCTCTTGCAGTTCTTTCCTGATAGCCCAGTGCCCCCAACTATCAAGAGGGTTAAATTCATTCACTGGTGTTTAATGGAACCCAGTCCATATCTCCAATCTCCTCACATTGTGGCTTAACAAAAGTGGTCTCTCACCAACTTCTGTCTCATGTGGCCACATTGGTAGTATCTCTCTCCCTGCTGTACTCCTGTGGCAAACTTTAGGAAATGCTTTAAGCTGTTCTATGTGGGTGTCACTCTTTGTGATGTTACAGCAGTTGACATCAGGGGCTGGGAAGTGCCTTTGCCCATGCCTTCCTCTGTACTGGTGGAATGGCTATTGAGTCAGTGAAAGGAAGGCTTTGTGATCCTTTACTTGATAGCACAAGGGGTGCAAGGTTGAACTGTACCATTTGCAGCACATATTTGTGACTGTGTGGGGTCCCTTGTGTCATGCAAGCCCATTAAATGTGCCAGAAATAGTACAGTACTGTTTGAATTTGGTATAAAGGGCCAGTCACAGACCTTGGTCCAGTACATTTACATCAGACATACAGTAGCTACCATTTACACTGGTGCATCCACTTTGCCACTTCAACCCAGTATGTGTGTGTAGGAAGCACATTTATCATTTCAGTTTTGCACCCATTTTGGTATTTCAGCTAATATGTGTGTAGGGACACATGTACCATTTACAGTTTGCTACCATTTTGTCACTTTGACATGGTACACATAAAGGACCCATCTACTGTTTTCAGATTTACTACACTTTCATTCCTTTGGCCAGGAGCATGTGTAGGAGACATGTTTACCATTTGCAGCTTTGCACCCATTTCGGTATTGCAGCTGATACATGACTAGAGGACACTTCTACCATTTGCAGTTTTGCACCTGTTTTAGACCCCCATTTGTGTGTATGAAACATATTTAATGTTTACAGTTTTGCATCCAGTTCAGTTGTAGGTGGTTAATATTTCCCTGCTAGTGGCCATGGAGAGAGGATGTAAATTATAAAGTGGACAAGATAAATAGAATAATAGATAGGTTAGTGTACACTTGGGCTTCTCCCTTCTTTAGGTACCTGTCTGTATGCATGTTTGGAATAAAATGAAGCTTTTCTGAAATAAGTTGAACTTTGTCTGCGCTGCTCCTTGAATCCAGTATGGGTAGAAAAACTTAGAACTACAATATAACATAAATAATGGATGGCTGAAGAAATCAGTTGAAGAAAGGGATTTGGGTGTCATTGTTAAAAATGATCTGCTGTGACCAGACTGTAAAGGAAGCAAATAAAGCACATAATTGTATGCTTAGCATATTGCAAGCAGAAGTAGAAGTTCTGATCCACCTTTATGGGTCACTGGTGAGAATACAGCTGGAGTACTGTTCCCGGTCGGGCACCATATCAGAAAGGTGATGTGGCAAGATTGGAGGGTACAGAACAGGGTAACCAGATCAGTACAGGGGATGAAGGATAACCCCTGTGGGAAAGATTGAGAGATTTAAATCTGTACTTGCTTGCATATAGGCATTGGAGGGGTGATATGATATTAGTATATTGATCCTTTCAGGACCAGACGTTAAGATTAGAACTAGGACAAGAACTCAGACAAAAAATTACCAAACTAGAACACATAATGTAATATGCAACTAAGTCAGCAGAAATGGAATTTACTCAAAAGAAAATGCTGGTTTAGTCAAAGGGTGGTTCCTATTAGAACTCCCTCCCAACTGAGGGGTGGAAAGTCAAATCATGGAAAGCTTTAAAGCTATTTTAGACAATTATAGTCAAAATAAGGTTATAGAATATTAAAACAAAACCTGAAGTTAGCATGGGATCATCAAGCAATACGGATGAAAGTCTATTACATGCTTTGTAACTACTATGAGACTATGGAGTTATGGGCGTCCTTTGGAGTGTTGAACGTTCTGCTACTATCCGTAGCTACTTGTTTTCCTTATTGACTTCACTCCTGCAAGTGCACTCTGAGCTTGTCACTTGATGATTTGAGCTACTGGCCATCTTGCATTTTGTTCTTTGTCTGTATTGTTACTGTTTTGAGAGAAACACTGCCAGCATGCTCCAGGCTCCATTGTAGCAGCAGTAGGTACCCATTCAGATGTTTTGAGCATTCCCAACTCAGAGAACAAATTGTGTTCTCCATGAAACAAATAAATGAACTTTTTAACAAAGTTAGAACAAATGAAAATCATACAAATGATACAGTCACCCTTAAAATCTGAAGAAAGTGAAAGATTTTAGATGCATGCCCTTTCTCTCTTTCAGTATTGGAGGGACAAACAAATCCCTAGAGGGTTTAGACTTCAGCAGCCCCCTGCATTCGGCCTGGATGATAAAGAGTTTATGGCAGAATGGTAGAAAGTTTTAAATAAAGGCAGCTTTGATTTGATTTTACTTGTCATAAAGAAATCTAAAAGATTGTGATTTGTTGCTCACTCAAATACAGGAGCTAGAAACAAATATGAATGTGGCTTTCTCGGCTGAACAATTGAGAGGATTAAAGATTAAACGGACCAGCAAATTGAGAAATTTAAGAATGAACTGAAACAATATAAACAGCATAAGCATGATAGAGATTTAAGAGACTATGCTGATGGCACCACATATAAATGTCAAGGAAAATGAAAAGGTTTTACGCTAAACCTATTACACATGATTCCACAGATGAGGACATTTTGTTTGGCTTAGAAAGTGATACATCTGACACAGATAATGTGGGACCACAAGAAAATAGACAACAGGGTCCTTTTTAGACAGGGAAGTGAACCGAGGATACAGGAGGAGGTCAGGAAGAGAACACAAGGTCAAACTAATTCAAGAAAGGCGAAGAGAGAGTGGGTAGGAAGAAATGACGGAGGGAACAAAGAGGAAGAAGCAGACAACAGTGGGGCTCAGGACATCAAATGTGGAGATCTCCATGGAAAAGGAATATGAATTGGAGGTCATACATTTGACTGATAAAGTGCTTACAGATGAACAAGTATCAGTATTAAAGGGGGGCTATCTTTCGTTCATACCAACACTGCTAACATCTTTAATATAAAAGTTGACTTGCAAACATTTTTAGTAGTCTCTTATTGAAAGATTATTTTTTGAGAATACTGAATTTATAGTAACCACTGATGCAAATAATGCAAGACATGAAGAATCAAATGTTAGAAATAAATCAAACTTCTGTCTGGTTACCGATAATCCTACATTGCAAACATATATGCCAGTAGCCGAGTGTGAAATTAATGACCTTTTAAAAAACGATATAAAAATAACAAGCAAAATATTTCTAGTCAAGAACAAATGATTATTACAGAGTTAAAAATATGTCAGACATAGTGATACACCCGCAGACAAAGGAGGTGGTGTGGTAGTTTGGAGCTACGATGATTATATGACAGAAGCATAGTTACAACTAAATAACAGCAATTTTATGCTAAATTAGATGCAGACCCCACCCCTCATCAAACAATGGATTCAGACCTTGGTATCTGATGTGCTAGAAAGAAATTGGATATCAGAACACAAAAGTGAATTTCTTGTGGTTAAAGAACCCAGAAAATCAACCCTATACCCCAAAATTCTAAAACGAATCCCTGTCCCTGGACATATGATTTGTGTCCTCGATTGGCTTGGTTACCAAGTCATTGTTGAAATATGTTGATTTCTATATCAAGCAATTGTACCAAGCTCAAATCTTATATGAAAGACACAAATCATATGTGTCTAATTATTAAAGTAATCAAAACTGAAACTGAAGACATTTTGGCATGCATCAATATAGAGAGCTTGTATACAAATATTCACCATTGGGGGGACTAAATGCATTAGCTAAAGTACTGTCAAGGAGGTCAAGTGAAATGATCCTCTGTCTGATTTTATTCTCAACCGTGACCGACTTGTCCTTGAATCAATTTTTTCACTTTTGATAACAAATACTATACTCAAATAAAGGGCCCCAGTATGGGGACTACTTTACCCAAGCCTTGCAAACCTTTATGTTGGTGAATGGGAGACTCAGTTTGTGTACGATGCACATTTAATCCATTCTTTAACAATATTGTCTGTTGGAACCATTTCATTGATGATTGTTTTCTTGTGTGGAGGGGTAATGAAGACATATTAACTGATTTTATTGTATAAATTAATCAGTCCAACACACACCTGCACTTCACAATGGAGGCGACAAAGCTGGGCCCTCACCCCACTGCTGTTGTTTAGGCTGGCCTACTCCCTGATGCCTTAAGCAACCATCACGCAACTGTCCTCCCTTTACCTAAGGGTGGTGACACCTCTCTCCCAGCAATTACCATCCAATTTTTCTCCTCCTGTACTGGCTAAGCTTCAGGAACATCTGGTCCTCTCACAACTTTCTTCCTGTCTATCTGACTCCTCTTTCTTCACTCCTTACCAAGCTGGCTTTAGGAAAAATCACTCCACCACAACTTCCCTCCTTAGACTCACGGACTCCATCCTCACAGGGATGGACAGTGGTCAAATCACTTCTGCCATCTTTGTTAACCTTGCTAAGGCTTTCAACATGGTCTCCCTCCCTCCTCCTCAATACCCTTACCTCAGCCCACCTGTCTGACTCTGCCACTAGCTGGTTCAGAGCCTAGTAGGTAGAACACAATCAGTCAGGATAGTGATGCAGTCCCCCCTTCAAATACACATCAGTGTCCCTCAGGGCTCAGTGCTTGGCCCAATATTATTCTCCATCTCCCTAAATGATCTCCCGACAGTCTGCTCATCTTTCTCCATCCATATGTATGCTGATGACACTGTCTTGTTCACCTCCAGCCACTCCTCCACCAATGTAGCAACCAGACTACATCTTGATTTTAACAAAGTTCAACTATGGCTTCATCATCAACTCTCCCTTAATGCTAAGAAGACAGTCTTTATGACCTTCGCACTAACATACTAACATACTAAAAGCCAGCAGAATAGGCCTAACGGTCTTTCATGTCTACACTTTGGTCAGCTCCCACCCTGGGAGCTGATCTTGTTGCTCCCTCGCCTCTCTGGCTTCTCCCTTCCCAGTTCCATATATTCTCGCTGCACTAGATTTTGCTTCCAGAACCCTTCCCTGTACCTGTCCCACCCCTCTTGAGCCTGCACTGTCTCTGACTTCACCCAGCCCCTGGGCAGTGCATTCCATGGCTCCACCACCCTCTCGAGAAGTAGCACCTCCTCCTTTTGCCTCTGAATCTCCCCCTCCAGCTTTCACCCATGCCCCTCTAGATTCCCCTCCTTCCTTCGAAGCACCCTGACTGCTCCTCCCTATTTATCCTCTTCATGTGCCTGAAAATCTCTATCATGTCCCCCGGTCCTTGTCTCTTCCAATGTGTACATATTTAGCTCTTCAAGCTTCTCCCATAGGTCCTGTCCCCAAGCCCCAAATCATTTTGGTTGCCCTCCTCTGGACCCTCTCCAGGATTTCAATGTCCTCTTTAAGTGTGGCCTCCAAAACTGCACACAGTACTCTGAGGTGTGGCCTCACCAAGCAGTTACACAGAGGGAGTATCACTTCCCTCCTTCTGGAGGTGATCCCCAGCGATGCATCCCAGAATCCTGTTGGCCTTGGCTGCTGCCCTCCTACAAGTCTCCAAGTTGTTCATCTTGACATCCACCACCACCCCAGGTCCCCTCAGCCATCGAGACTTGTAGCATTCCCCCTCAGGGTGTACACTTGGCCCGGGTTTCTGAGCCCCAGGTGCAGTGCCTTGCATTTCCCTGCATTGAACCTCAGCTTCCACTTTCTAGACCATCTTTCCAGAGCCTTCAGGTCCCCCTGTGGGCCACCCTCCCTCCTCCCCATCCACCACCACCCCCAGTTTTGAGTCATCTGCAAAGAGACTCATCTCACTCCTGATACCTGTCCTTATGTCAGAGATATAGGCTGGAACAGGAGGGGCCCATGGACTGATCCTGTGGGACCCCACTAATGACCCTCCTTGGGATGAGACTATCCTGCCAACTATGACCCTCTGGGTCCGGTCCTGGAGCCAATTGCCTATCTATCTGATCATCTGGTTCCCCACCCCATTTCTCCCAGCTTATCCAACAGGCCCCTGTGAGGAACAGAGTCAAATGCCTTGCTGAAGTCTAGAAAGAGGAAGTCCATTGGTCTACCCAGATCCAAGGCACTCGTCACCCAGTCAAAGAACTCCACAAGGTTTGTCTGACATGATTTCCCGGATGAATCCATGCTGTCTATCATCCAGGCACCCTGACTTTTCCAGGTCTCCCCAGCCTCTCCTTGACAATGCCCTCCATCACCTTTCCCACCACTGATGTCAGGCTGATGGGCCTGTAGTTCCCTGCCACCTCCCTTGACCCCCCTGTGGATAGGCACTATATGCACCACCTTCCAGTCCTGGGGCACCCACCCTATCCTCAGAGAATGGTGAAAAGCTCCGCCAGGGGTTTCACCAGGACATCTGCCAGTTCCTTCAGCACTCTGGGATGTAATTTATCCAGCCCCGTGCTTTCTCCATCTTAAGGGACCTGAGGGCTTCCCTCACTCTCTCTGCTGTGATTTCCACCTCCGCTACCTCATCCCTCTGCTTAGCCTTCCTCCCTCCTGCCAGTGATGCCTCCCCTCTCCTCAGACCCACCAATTGGTAAGGGTTCCCTCCTCAGTATCACCATCTCCTCCCATGTATGATGCAGCCTCCTATTTTCCTAGGTGAAAACTGAGGTGAAGTACTCATTTAGTACCTCAGCCTGCTCCCCGGGTCTTGTGCCCATCTCTCCCCTGTTTTAATCCTGCTAATCTGCCCCTTCACCCTTCGTTTTCTAATGTATCTAAAGAACCCTTGTTCCCTCTCTCTAATTTCTCTGACCAGGTTCTGCTCCTTCCTTGCCTTAGCCTCACCACCCTAGTGGCCCTTCTAGCCATCAGCTCGTACTCCCTCATTCCCTTTCACTTCTTTAGCACTTGAATTGCCCATGGCTGCCTTCTTTCCTCACCACCTCCTGGACCTCCCTGGTCCACCAGCAGGGTTTTCGGCCTACCGCATTTTCCTCTTACTCTTGCACAGGTGCTGGTAGCATCCTGCACCCCTCTCCTGATGATTTCCCACCTACTGTCAGCGTCCATGTCTGTCCCAATCACATCCAAATGCTCCTTAAGGATCCTTCCTATTTCCTTAAAATCCGCCCCTGAAATCAGTTACCTCCGTCTTTGTGTAGCCTTCAATCCCTCCTAGGGTCCAGGCAGAACAGATCATGGCATGGTCGCTCCAAGCCAATGGGTCCCTTACCTCTGACCCCAATTTGGTCACTGTCTGCTAGGGACCACATCCAGTACCGCATTCACCCTGGTCGGTTCCCCCACCTGTTGAGTTGAACGGTCCTGAAAGACATCCAACAACCTCTGTTCCCTGGCCACTGAGGGATGTCATAATCTCCCAGTCTGTTCCTGGCATGTTTAAGTCTCCCAACACCACCACCCTTCCCCTGCCCAATCTGCAGTGTCTCCCAACATCTGCCACCAGACTCTCTTCAGCTCCTCTGCCAGCGCAGGGATCTATACACCACTCCTATTTTTACTCTCTTTCCCCTTGTTATCCAGGTGACCCAAATCGCCTCCACAGTTCCCTCCACCTCCTCTACTCCCCCATGCCAATGCAGTTTTGACTATTATTGCTACCCCTCCTCCCCTTCCCCCCGTCCTTCCCGAACATAGTGTAACGCTCTAGGTTCAGGTCCCAGTCATGTCCTATGGTGACCCAGGTCTCAGTGACTGCTGCCGATCCATCCCCTCCTCAGTTAGCATTGCCTGGAGCTCGGCATTTTATTGCCCAAGTTTCTGGCATTTAGCAGGACTACCTTCCAGGTTAACCCAGTTTACCTCACGGCTCAGCATGAACTTGTCCAGAACATGATTCTAACTATTTTTGACTACTGTGATGTGGTCTACAGTGATGCTCCCAAGTCCTCCTTAGCCAAATTGGATACCCTTTCAACTCCTTCTGTCGCTTCACTTTGGACTCACTCCCCACCACCACCACCACTGTCGGCTCTATCATTCCCTGGCTTTCCAATTGATGAACAACAGGCATCTCTCCCATGGCTCCAAGTTTATCTCCAAATTCTGGTATGGTGCACTGACCTCCTCTCTCCTCTTCCTCTACCCCATCACTCCCTCAGGTCGATCGACTCTTGTAACTCGGCTGTCCTTGCCATTCCACTACTATCGGCCAAGCTGCTTTCTCCTATTGCCTCCTCAAAGTCTGGAACTCCTTACCTCCTCCAATTCAACACTGCATCCCCTTCATCCTTGTCTTTGGCCTACTCAACTTCTACTCCTTTAACTGCAACTGCTACTAATCTTTCCCTATTTGTCAGTGTAATCCTCTATGACCTCCCTGCCTCTCTGACCTATTGCCCAACCCTAGCACTTATCAGCACTTAGCCCTATGTAATGTTCATGTAATTGTCCTATAAACTCACAAATTGTTTCACCACCCTGTTGTATATAAATGCATTGTACCTTGTGGTGATAGCAGCTAGTGGTTATATTTGCTTTGCATAGTATTTATATGTCTCATCTATAACTAGGAACTTGTTTGATTTAGTGGAAACTGTGTTTCTCCTTTTCTCCCCTTCCTATTTTTCATCTATCTATTTATACCCTTTTAGGCTATATATTGGTGACTGTATTACTGCAGTGTCTATTTGTACTTGCTTTTTTTTTATTATATTACTGTATAGAGGTATTTAGTTAGAATATATTTATTGCACTAGCCATTTTAGGGTGTTTAGAGTTTGGTGAGTCTTTTTATACGTATATTCTTTCTTGAGTATATAAATAGTGCAGTTTCTATTTGTTCATCTGTTAGAAAAGCAAAATGAGATAAAAGAGTAAAATATCAAAAAGTTAACAATATAACTATTTTGTTATACGGGTGTACTGCACTTTAACAATTTTGTTTATGAGTGCAGTCCTACCTGTCCCATTTACTCTGAAGAAGACATCCATAGTGACATTGTAACGTCAGCCACATGGGTCAGGACAGGTGTAGCTCAGGTGTGCACCATCAAGAAGCAAGCAGCAAAGATGTAGTGACGGCTAGTGGATCTTTTCACTTGCCGCATTTTGGATTAATTCTATGTATGCCTACTGTAAAATATGAACTCTTAATGACACTTGGGCTTCTTCCTTCTTTGGGTACCTGTCTGTTTGCATGTTTTGAATAAATTAAGCTTTTTGAAATAAGTTGAACTTTGTCTGCACAGCTCTTGAATCAATATGGAGTTATGGGTGTTCTTTGGAGTGCTGATCGCTCTGCTACTATCCATAGCTATGTGTCTTCCTTATTGACTTCACTCCGTAAGTGCAGCCTGAGCTTGTCATCTGATGATTTGAGCTAGTGGCTGTCTTGCATCTTATTGTTTATAGGTTAGAGATATTGAAGGCAATAATTCCAGCGAGAGGTTCTGGGGCATGGGCAACCTGAGGCGAAGCTCAGGAGGTTCCCATGTTCCCAGAACCTCAAGATGGAATCACTGGCCTTGAAAAGTACTACTTAACCTACTTGTTATTTTCTTAATATATAGATCCAACTTTTGTTTTTGGCATTTTTTTAATCAAGCATTTAAGTCCCATCGTTTCCTCCCACCAACTGATGACAGGGACACATACTTATTTTATGGTTTTCTCCTCTGATCCTCCAAGGCCCTGGCACATGGCTGTGCAAGTGTGGAGGCATGCTTCACACCTCATGGCACCTGCTCAGCCCCATCCACCTCCCAATACCTTTGCCACCCCTCTCCGCCCATGCTTCCCAGCGGACCGACACCTGGTGGGAACGGAACCACCGGGGACACCAACCCACCCTTACCACCCTTGGGAGAGGAGATCTGCCCACTGGCATGCTCAATCCTGCTTCCCCCTACATCAGCACGCTGATGACCAGAGGTCATTCCCAAACCCGGGTCACTGGCATAGCATGAGGCAAGGCATCCAGTGTCTCAACCCTCTGCGCCACCAGGCTGGACCATTTTTGGCATTTTTGTAAAGGGCAATCAGCTGCTGCCATGAAGGACTCTCTTGATCCTGGCCACCGCTGGACTGACTCTCTCTCTTCTCTCTCCCTCCTGCTACTCACCCACTCACTCTCACACATGGTAAGCCAGAAAACTTTGCTTTGTTTCAGTCCTACCTTTTGTTTTGGGGAGCACAGGATCAGTCAGATAAGTCCTTTTTGGTACAATTAAAAAAAAAAGGAAAACTGGGAAGTACCATGGATGCCATACACTCTAACTAAGCGAGAGATGGACACCATGTGTTTGAAACTGTTTTGCCCACCCACAGGCAGAAAGCGGTCAACGATGAGCCGCAGTTTTAATCTCAATGCTTAACTGACATTTCACAGCATAGCCTGGGCACACAGCAACCAGTCAGTGATTTGGAGAGTAGTGCACTTGCACTGTAAAGTTTTTGTGATAATAGTATCATTCAGAGCTCTGAATGATAGTATTACAGGCTCTGAATTATGCTATTATTACAGCTGAACTGTAGTACTATTGCTCTGGGAGTGATCCTAGTACCGAGATTTTTTTTGTATGCTTTAGTGTGGACTTGATTTCAAAATCCATATATTAAAAACCAATACGTCTAATTGGCTAGATGTGATCACATGATCAAGTGTTATTCCAGCACAACATTGCAAGTCAGAAAATGTAACTTTCTGAATCTTATTACTCAGATTTTAAAGTAAAATCAGTGTTACCATTTTATAATCACAATATCAACACTCCATGATTTGCATACTTGTAGGATAATGGCACTTCTTAGGTGTGTAAGGCACTTGGAGTTGCCTCATGCCTCACTTCCCAAGGTGTGCCATCATCCCACAATATGCCCACCCTTTCATGCCTTTTTACTTAATGTCTGCAAACTGTTGCCGCAGCACACTTCTAAAAATCTCCTCCTAGCTGGTTAGTGCAAGTGTCACAGCTGGTCACACCACATTGTTGAACTGCAGTACAAAACGGAAGGTTCAAGAATAGGGTCCCAAGTAGTATGAAAGTGCAGGAATAAACTTGTTTAAATAAGGTAATGACTAGCCAGGCAGTATCCAGCCACTAGGTTTTATGTTGGGGAGTAGAAAGGCAATAATCTTCAAGAGGCACTGTATGCTTTTGGACAGATCTTACCACACAAACCAGGTGGGCTGTGAAGCATGAAGCAGAGCTATGTACCTGCAACCCCTTGAAATTGCAGTCAGATCTGTCTTAAAGGTGACAGGAAATGGTTTTACACCTCTAGAAGCTCTGTAGTTGTTCTGTTATTATTACCCAGTATTCTGATATGTTTTGACCTTTTTATTAAATTAATCTAATTTTGTTGCCTTTTAAGGACCCTGATTCATCTCTCCTCAGCAGTTGCTACTTCTCTTTTCATATTGCCTGAACATTCTGTGACATCACAGGCACTTTTCCAGGCCATTCAGATGAATAGCGTGGAATGGGAGTTTCGATGTCATAGAATGTCTAGGAAATATGGAAATCAAGAGCAGTCGCTGGTGAGGAGAGTGGAACATGGTAGTAGATCTGAAGGCACCCCAAAGCTAGATTATTTATTTATCGAAAATCATCCAAACTTATCAGAATACATAACTGAGATGGAAGGAAGATGGAAGGGCAGTTAAAGAGCTAGTGGAATCAAAACAAGCATACAGGAAAATAATAAAAGTTTTAAGAAGTAGTCAGTTGTAACTTTTTATTTCTGAAGGGTTTTCCTTTTCCTCATTAGAAAGTCTTCTTTGTGATGATACTGTATTGTGCTGGGTGTTTGGAACAGCTGTTTGCCTGGTAGCGCCATTTCTATCTCGGCACCCCACCCCACTACATCATCAGCATTGTGATCTCACTGACAGTGACATCATAGGTGATTGACCTGACAGCCACTGAGTGGCTGTTCCTAAGCAGCAGTGATGTCACAGTCACTGAGGTCTCAATGTTGAGGATGTAGTGCAGGACAATAGAGACAGATATGTCAACTGTCAGACAGAGTGCTGTCCCACACGTCCACATCTACTAACAACAAAAGATAACATAGAGGATAATGGCTGGGAATCGGTTGATATACACTGTAATCACCTCGAGTGGTTGCTAGGGCAACATGGTAAACCTCGAGGCGCCTCGAGAGGTTTACTGGTAACCCCTAGCAACCACGGTGATTTCAAGCTGGTTGTCACCCGATCCCTAACCATCATCTTTATAGTGTATGGTCCAAAAACACTGTTTGCATTCTATGTGTGAGAATTATGGAACTCTGGTACATTCTTTTTCTTATGCCACTGTTTGAAGTTCCGAAGTGTGGTTAACAACTTTTAAAATTCTAAACAGTGCATAACAAAGCTGTGTGACTGCTGATTATGGTGGTTAATAGGCACTTACCATACATTATAATCGTCTAATTAAACATCAGGAAAAGGAAAAGTACCTCAGATATAAAGGCAATGGTTTACTGCTTTTAAATACTAATTTTAGTTTCAGGCAGTACACTAGCTCTTTGACTATGTAAAATTGATTTCCTATCTTCTTTAATACTCCCAGGGTGGGTTATCAAATGTTGTTTAGGTGGCAAAATGTTTGAAAAAAGACCTTCTGTAAGGTAACCCCTGATGGGGCTTACTTTCAAGGCTCCCTACATTCTCACATCAAAGTCTCCAACTGCTGTGTATAGATGGTATTGCCTCTGTACAGATCACTGGTAAGATCCCACTGCACATAAGAGTACCATGTCCAGTTCTAGAGATCACATCTCTGAAAGGACACAGATAGAGTGGAGGTGGTCCAGAGGAGGACAACTAAAATGGTACAGGGTCTGCATCAACAACCCTATAAGGAGAGACTAAATAACCTCAATATGTACCCCAGAAGAGAGGCAGGGAGGTGATGTGAGAGAGACATTTAAATACCTCTTGAGGGTAAATAGGGTACAGGAGGGAAGTATTTTGCAGAACAAACAGACTTCAAGAACAAGGTGACATGTTATGAAATTGGAGGGATAGATTCAGGAGAGATGTAGGAGGTATCCTTCACAGAAAGAGTGGTGGATTCCTGGAACAGTCTTTAAATGGAGGTGTTGGGAGTAGAACATAGTGGTGGGGTTCAGGAATGCATGGGACAGGCACAAGAGAATGCAGTGAAAAGGAAGGAAGGAGAGAAAAGAGCTGTAGCTCAGGTAGGGGCTGCACTTATAATGTAGGTTGGGAAAATGGGCAGGTTGGTGGGCCAGTGGTGCTTACTCGCTGTCAGATTCTATGTTTCTATGTTGCTAATGCAGCAACAGAGTTCCTGACTGACTATGGAATCTCCCCATTGCTGCCCCAACTGAACTGCACACATTAGGCTACATATGACAGGACTGTTTGGGGCATGGAATACAGTTTGCAAGCAAGACTTTGTGCAGATACAAACATTTGGGAATGACTACCTGTTGGCTTCAGGTTTGGCAGCCATCTTTATCATCTCCAACCAAAAACACATGACAATAGGGTCAGAGGGTGAGGGTTAGCCAATCAGACTCACAAAATCAGCGCTCTCTTTTGGGATTTGGTATTGTCTCATAAATGTCTAATGGTTGTAATATTTTACAGATTATGATTTTAGAAGGTCTCTGGTGGGGTGTCCTTGAGACTTTATGTCTCCGGGAATTATTGTTCCTGTATTTGGTTATTGATTGTTATCCCCACACCAGGCACTCTGGGTTAATATCCAATACTGACACTGTAGTGCAGCATGAGGGGAGTGCTGCACTCCTGAGGTGCCGCTTTCGGATGAGACATTAAACCGAGGTCCCATCTGCCTGTTCTGGTGGTAGTTCAGGTTGATTGTTTAAGATCCCATGGCACTTCTTGAAAAGAGCAGGGAATTTCCGCGCAATGGCCAAATTTCTCTATTCACAAAAATACCACCAACAGCTTCATCTGGTTCAAGGTCAGTTGCCATTCATCTGTATCCCCTCCCCGGTCGTGCCTGAAAATAGGCAGGATTTGTCTAGTGCACTTACCCGGTCAACAAAAACTAAATAAATAGTTTATAAAGCAGCACACATCAGGGTGTATTGAGAACAAGATGACAAACTAGGTGATTTAATACCTTTTAATGGACCAATAGAGATTTACAAAAAAAAAACTTAAGCTTCGGACCTAAAAGGAAAAAGGCAGTATCTTTAAGCTTAAGATTTTTTTATAAATCTATGTTGGTCCAGTAAAAAATGTAAAATCACCTAGTTTTGTGTATCTTACAAGGACCAATATGGCTATAAGCATTTTTTAAACAAGTAATTCTAATCTATTGCCCAGACATTTTTTATAATTACTGGCTCTGAAATCTAAGATGCAGAGTTGACTTTAGTTTGTTGCAAAAGTGAAACTGAGTTCTGCCACGGTGCTATCATTTAAGGATCGCAGATGCTGAATATGTGGTCTGTTAATGTGCCTAAATTCAGCACCATTGATTTTGATTTGGCCTAGTCAGATATCTGGGCCACTTTGGGAACACTTTAACCTTCAGCCAGTTAATAAAAACAAAAAATGTTTTAACCCTTTCTAGGTGGCCAGAGCTAGTCCCATTACAGCCCCTTAACCCACTTAGTCATTTCCCACCATCCTCCTCACTCCCTCTCCAGACTTTTTTATAATTAAAAACATTTCAAGCTCCTGGCACTACACCTGGTGCTTAAGTTTTTTTTACCTGATTGAAGGACTAGCGTAGGGTGAGAGAGGTCAGGATTGACTAGGGCTTGAGGGGTGGGAGGTTACCATTTACCTTTATTTGTAGCCCACTAATGCTCAATCACCAAGCACCTGAAGTGTCATAGTCGAACTGAAGACAGAAACTTTGAATCAAAACTGAACCAAAGTTGAAAAGTTTTCACATCCCCTCACCCTTAATATGGTTAATCTAGCATGGGAGAAGAGACAGCTGTGAAAAACGTTGACCACAATACACAGGTTAAATAATGCACACTTGCGATTACAGAGTTGGGAAGAGATTAGTTTTAGTCTATTAGTTTCACTAACTGGCATGGCTGGTCTGGATTAACCATTAGGCAGAAGGGGCAGTTGCCTAGTGCCCCATGCATGAGAGGGGCCCCAGAGGCAGTGCAGTTTATTTTATTGTTTACATTTTTTTAGCAGCTGTGTTTGCCAGCCACATTTAATTTTTTTTGCGGGTGGGGGAGAACAGCTGAGCTGGAGTCGCTGAGGAGTGAATGAATGTGAAAGGGTTATGCTGTACATGCTGCCTGAATGTAATTCACCCACTTTCATTCCTGGGCTTCTCAGAATCAGTGCAGTGAGTGTTTATACAGTATATCAAGTCCTCTCATAGTCCTTCCAGAAATCTCACTCTTGACATGTGGATCAGATGGTAGGAACACTGTCTAAGGAGATGCACATCTTTGTGCAGCAACTGCTTAGGAGACTCAGTGCTAGTTAAATGGAACCACCCAAGTGTTGTGTGTTTCTTTTAAGATGCAAACTGTTATCATTAACTGGTTGAACTGAAGCATTTGATCTTTCAAGTGTCATTTTGGAGCTTTCTCTCCTTTGCCATGGATAAAGGCAAAATAGGATTGCCAGTACATTACTATTCATTCAAGGTGGTAGTAAGTCTTGCCTCACACCTGGGAAATGCAGTACTGTACAGTAGCTACTAGAGAGTGCAGACCAAGACAGTGTAAGTGAATTGTCACTAGAAGAAATGAAAAGTAAATAAAATTGAAATATTTAATGCAACTGCTGTTGTTCACAAAATAATGATAAGGCTTTGATTTATCCTCCTTTGTGCTGTGCTCCTTTTGGAAACTGTTGAAAGAATCATTGATGTGCAGTCAATATTTACAATGGGCTGTGAGGATTTAACAACTAATTCTCTGGCCTTACTCTCCCATTCATTTTATTAGAGAGATATTTTAACCACCACTTCCACAGAGCCCGTAAGAGTTCCCCAAAACATCACTAAAATGTTGATCTGACAGTTAAACAGTCATTTTTATTAGTACTTCATTGCCTGATCTCCCAGGCTGCCTCCTTCTGACAGACCTCCCAAGCCACATCAACCCAGCTCCTTTGGGACTTACCTTCACCTGCACCTCTGCCACAGGGCTGCAGCGGTGCATGGCTACCAGGTGTGGAGCCTGCCGGGGTTGGTTGTCACCCGCAGCCTGGGGTGTTTTTCTGTTTTTCTCCCTTTCACTTCCCTTTGCTGGGGCACACATGTCAACATGCATGCATAGAGGCATGGGCTTGCTGAGAAGTCCCACAGCATCCTCCCCTTGTTGGCATCCATAGTCCCAGACTACCCTCAGGCCTCCACCCGGAGGCAGTCATTCAGTGGGAATGCCAGTCCTCCCTCCCTGGGAGAGGTGAGCAGTCCCACAGATGCTCAGTCCTCTCGCTCCCCAACCAACCCTCAGTGGCCCACCACACAACAAACACGGGTCGAGGCATGGCAGCAGGTAAGCCACTGATGGCTCAGCCTCAATGCCACTAGAGCAATTTAAATAGTCTTTTAAATGAAATAAAGGTCAAATTTTATATTAAGAATGGATATGTCACTATCCCATGCATTTTCAGAAATTCTTATCTTCATTTCCCACCCCAAGTAAGGGCATTCAGAGCAGCTGGAGACCCTACAAATATATTTTAGGCATTAAAAACCCTTTAGCTTTTGGGGTCCTGGGTGCACCCCTAATCTCTCAGCCTATTGGGGAAGTCATAGGGGGCCCCACGAGTACACATTGCTCATGGCCCCAGAAGTTGTTAATCTGGCTCTGCTGACCTGTAAGTGTACAGTAGTTGCTATATCAGAATCAAGTTATAACTGGGAGTGTTGCATGAAGGTAGCATTGTACATCAATATATGCCCCAGAAAATATAACTTAGTCAATAGTCAGTGCCCAATGTGACAGAGAACATGTTTACTGCATTTTGCAACTCTGGATGACACAAACCTTTTGTCCTGTTTCCTGGTAGGCCATCTTCTCCCTGAAATGGATTATATAAACGCCAATTAACCACTTAGATACCACAGAGACACATGCTAACACTGTCAACCCTCAGGGGTTTAAAAGGCATTTTGAACCTAAACGGTGCTTGAATTCCATACAGCAGCAGCACAATTGTTTAGGGCTGATCTGCATAGCAGAATAGTTCCTATTGTGATTAAACTCAGGAAATGTTCTGCAGTTGTCCCTTGAAATACATTGGGGGCTGGGACATGATATTTTTTATGGCTGACAGTGAGTGGTGTCCCTTGCTACTGCTTCAGGAATAGCATGGGCTGTTATACTCTTGAGGCTATTTAATTCAATAAACCAAACCATAAAACTCCCAAAGGACTGGGAATAAGGACCTATAAGGTGCGTTCACACAGCCCGTTGCGCCTGATGGGTCTCTGGCGATCGTTTCAAAAATTTATTCTGAAACACCAGAGGAGCCGTGTTCATACGGCATTGGCTTTGGTAGTTCCTTTTCTTTCCAGTGGAGTGGTCATTCTTCCATTCAATGTTGGGTGAGTGGGGAAATGTGGTGATGTCTGCTCACCTGCTGAAAACAAGCTGACATCAGACCCCTTTCCAGACATAAACAGGAAGCGTGCAATTTAATTTTTCTAATAGCTTCTGTTTTGCTGTGCCTGCTGCTCAGTTTGTTGGTGTGCTTCTTGCATGGTGGCCCCAAAGTCTGTCTACCTCAGCTATCCCTGGTTTAATCTTGTGCTCATTTTGCCTGTCGTTTTGATAGTTGATTGAATTACATGATTTACTGCAAACCTCTTTAATATCAGAGGCACCAGAGTGATAGCACTGTGCACAGACTTCGGGACCTGTTTTGTCCATGTGGGTCTGGGAAGATAACAACAATGCAGCCTGGGAAAAAGTACACTGATGGAAGTGTTCACACGGCAAAGGAACCCACCCACAACGTGCTGCAAACCATGGAAAACAGGGATCATGATGGTAGTGCTTACACAACGCTGAAACGCCACAACAGTAGGGTTCAGACGTGGAAAGGGGCACAGATGTGATTGTTGGGAGCCACTAGCAATGGCTCACAGTCGCTCGTGTGAATGAGCCTATGGGTGAGTTTACACTCCAGGATCTGCACCATTGCAAATGGTGCAGATGAGTAGCACCAGTGCAGATCCTGGTGTAAATACCTGCAAGAGTACGTAAGTCACTCCATTGCAGCTGACTGTGATCCCTGGCTTTGTGGGATTTTCTACTGGTGCTGCTGTTTTCTGCTAGCATGTGAACACACTGATCTGCCTGCACTAGTGCACTCCTGCAGCAGCACCTGTCAGTTATCAAGAATGCTCTTGGTAGATGGGTTTGATGAGTTCTGTTTTATGACTGGCCCAGCAAGAGTGAATTCAACCTAATAGGTATGAACTTTACTTGATAATTCCTGCTAACTGACAGGTGCTTGCCATAGAGAACAGTGGGGCCATCCAATCAGGTACAGTTCTTGTAAATCAGTTGGCAATCTGGTCTCCAGCAGAAATGCTGAATAATGCAGGTAGCCTTCCTGCACCGATGCACGCACACTGTCAAGTGTGCAAATGCAGCCTGGCAACATTACAGCTGGAGTGGTGGGTAAGTGCTACAGACTACAGCGCATCAGCAAAGTACATACAAATGTGCCTATAGTACCACTATTTAAGAAAGGAGGCCCATCAAGCCCAGACAACTACCGTCCAGTAACGTTATTATGTAAAGGTTTAAAATCTATACAAGATAAATTTTGTCTCAAATGGAAGAATGGGTTAAAGAAAATCATTTAATATTTCATGTACAAGTTAGCTTTTGGGAAGCGCTAGGAACTATGGATAATATTTTTGAATTAAACTATCTATTGAGAAACATACTATAGTCAAAAAGTGAGTCTTTACATGGCCTTTTCGAAACTGAGTTGAGCTTTCAACAATGTTAACAGAAATCTCTTGTGGAAAATCCCTGGAAGAATGTGGGATATATGAAAATATGTTATCACTTCTTAAACATGTGCATACAGAGACTAAAGCTGAAGTTCAGGTCACTAGAGATGGTGTTGTATCAGACACAATAGAAATAGAAAAAGGAGTTAAATAAAGGTGCATATTGGCACCCATTTTGTTCTAACTTGTACCTTGAAACTTTAGCTCCAGCATTACAAGATAGAGATACATTACAGTACCTCCAAGGTTCTTGACACCAAGAATCACTTTCTAATTTATGATTACTATATTTTACTGTGATATTTAACCCCATTAGGCCTTAAGCGTGAACTTTTTCCTCCTGCCCAATGCCTCTGTTTTATTAAGTACTCAGAGTTCAATCCTGTTATCCATTCTTTTGTGGTGTATATGATGCCCCTGGGAGACATTATTAAACATTACAGCATAGGTTTTCATTGTTATGCAGATGACACTCAGCTGTACATGTCTTTTGCACCTGGACAACAGGACACAGTCTCTGTTTTTAATTCTTTCCTGGTCAAGGTCCAGGGATGGATGTCCTCCAACTGGTTAAAGATCAACCCAGATAAGATGGAGGTACTGGTGATTGAGCCTGGTTGTCAGTGGGATGCTGGGTGGGTCAGGAAGAACTGTGGCTTAACACTCGGTGACTCCCAGTTGACCATCTTAGAGAAATGAAAAATCTGGCGTTATCCTCGACAGTGATCTGACACTAGAGACTCAGGTGTCAGCCATTGTCCAAAATGTTTTTACAACATGAGGAATATTTTCTGTATTACACCTTTTATCCCCAGTGACCTGCCCTCTCTAATACATGCTTTGTGACATCCAGGCTAGATTACTGCAATGTCTTTTTACCTGGGGCTAACGGAAGGCACCCTGAGTTGCCTGTAGCTAGGTGCAGAATGCGGCAGCCAATCTGTTGGTGAGCCTTCCAGGTCCTGCTATATAACACCAGTGTTGCGTGGTCTTCACTAGCTGCCAGTGAGGTGGTGGATTGCCTTCAAAGTCAGATTGCTGACCTATAAAGCCCTACATGGTCTGTTGCCTTGCTACCCGTGGGACCCTAATGCCTCCCTACCAGCCCCCATCCTCTCTGTTCCTCTGAGGAGGGCCTCTTGGCAATTTCAAGGTCCAAATGAAATCATCTGATGAGCATGAATTTTCTGTTGCTGGTCCGAGGCTGTGGAACTCTCTTCAAGGTCCTTGAGAGAAGTCCTCACTGGAAGCCTTTAAAGAGGGTCTAAAGACCTACCTATTTAAGGAGGTATTTTACTTAAATTAAAATTGCCAAATATTCCTCAAGAGGTATTAGGTTTTAATTGGTTTATTGTGAAAATTGTTTGTTGTTATATTTGATATTTTTCTTTTGTTTTATTTAGACTGTTGTACTTTATTACTGTATATTTTTATCTCTGTACAGTGCCTAGAGCCTCTGGGGATGGACACTTCATAAATAAAGTTTTACTTACTTACTTTTGAAACCATCACTCACACAAACAAAGTCTAAAGCTGAATGCAGGAAATTAAATGTAGTGTTTTATGGAAAAGAGAACAGGGCAAGCCAGTCCTGGACAATTGAAAATATAAGCTTAGGCAAGAAATATGAATATGAAAATTTAGGTATAACTTTGACACCACTATGTCATAGAAGAAACATATTGGAAACATTAAAACACAAGGCATCCAGGCATTTGAAGGCATAATTTGCTTTAGCAAAGCTTTCATGAGGAATTTGTATGTTGTCTCATGGCAGAAATATGGTCTGTCTGTAAATGGTCAAAAAATGGAAGAAGTATAGAATGGCTTTGCTAGACAGGTTCTTGAACTTCATAGTGTCACACCAACAGCAGGAGAGAACTAAATATAAAATCTATTTCCTGCATGCACTGACTAGAGCCTTGACTGTTTGGGGAAAATATTGTAATAATGGGCCAGGGTGTAACCCTTTCAAAATGCTGGACAGAATGTGAACAGAATCCCAATCAGTCTTTATGGTTCGAAAATCTGAATCTATGATTAAGAAACCAGGTATCACTGATAATAATCTCCTCATACTCATCACTGCTCCCTCTGCTCCTCCCTCTCCATCCTAACACTTCCCTCCCATTGTCAGTCCCACTCGTGCTCCTTCATCTCTAATATGCTGGTTTGGTTGCTACCTTCTAACCTAGCCTCACTCATCTCACCTGTTCCCTTTGCCTCATACTCCCTCCACTACAGAGATCCATGCACCTTCTCTCTCTCCCACCCTCACTCCTCTGCTGGACAGTCAGCCATCTCCTATTGCCTTCCCTCCTTCTGGATCCTTCTCTTTCCTCTCTCCATCTCTCACCTCTCCAGCTTCCCTTAGACACCAGCTTAAACTCGTGCCCTCCCACTCCTGTTCCTGTCAGCACTCTACCTGACTTGCCCCTGGTGCCCCTCTGAACCCCAGCTTGGTGTCCTTTCTGGGATCAGCTTATGTCCCAGCCACCATCAGCTCATGTCCCAACTACTGCTGCACTGTTTGGCTCAACCTGTTGTTATTTAGTTACATTGGGCTTTGGTGATGCTCTTAACTTCAACTGTTGCCACCTTTTATTGTTATTTGCACTTGTACCATGTTGTACAGTTCACTATTTACACTGTTTACACTTTATTTTGTGGAATGCTTCCATAGCACTGTATAAGATTTACCTTTCTGGCCATTAGGGCACCAGCATTACAAGCGCTTGGTCATTATGGCGCTAATCTCTGGATTCGCTGCCCCTCCCAAAGTCCGCCCCCTGGAGTTAGTATACTTAGAAAGGGGGGATGGGGGCTCAGCACCCTTTGGCTGGGGCAAGCGCAAAAGAGAATATGTTGACTTTCCAGCTTAGCTCCACAATGACCGGGCGCACTTCCGCTGGTGCACTGAAGTGGTGGAACCTAAGATTTATTGTATCCCTTCCCTTTCCTTAGGTCACACCTGGAAATAAGCCATGGCTCAGTGTGCCTTTCCTGGTTTCCAACTTTGAAAAATATAATAATAATAATAAGTATAGCTCAGTGGTTTAAGGCTCTGAGCTGCAAATCTGAGACCTAGGTTTGAATCCCACAGGCCCCACTTGCATACTGTGTGACCCTGAGCAAGTCATTTAACTTCCTGTGCTCCCAGGCTGCACCTGTAAACAAGCTTTCAGCTTAGTGTATCTCACCTGGTTAAACAATTGGAAAAAAAGAAATAAAATATGTGATGACTATACACTTGATAATGTGGATGCTAATGTCTGACTGATGTTTTTTGTTTCAAGCAGAAAATGGTAAACTTGTTGGTATTTCTAGCATCAAGCTCTTTAGACGTTTTAAGAGTTTTAGAAAAGATAAAAAATATCTGAAATTGTGCAAAAGGCAGTCACATAGATCTGCTTATTGAAGATTTCATAGGAACAGTTGGGGTGGACGGGATACCTGGTTAAAAGAATTGGGGTTAAAAATGTGACCCAAACATAAGATCATCTGTCAGTCATATAATTTTGATTGTCCAAGACTGAATAATAGTAGTGATGGTGGTTGAAACCAATATGGGGAAATTTATAAACCTGTACTAATGGAAACAAAACTTTAGAGTGTATGTTATTCTGTGACTATGGCAAGCACAGTTATGCCACTGTATCTTTAGCACATATGCATTGTGATATTATAAATTATGATGTATATATGAGATCTGGAAGACATATAAAATGATGTTTTATGCTAATGCAGAACTGTTTTTAAACTCTGTATCTGTTTTATTCATAATATGCATGTAATAAATGTTTAATTTTATAGATACTTTGTGAAATAAACTTTGAAAATACTGCTTCTTGCAGCTATCTGTAATGCTTTGCTGTCTATTGGCTCCAAGAAGGACAGTGCATAACTTTGAAAATGTTGCTCTTTGCAGCTATTTATAATGCTTTTCTAACTTTCTATTGACTACAAGGGGAACAGTGCAGGAGATCCTGATGAACAAGTAGGAATCTCATGTGAACTTGCAGCTGACCTAGGTGATAGACTAAATAATTCCTTGGTTGTGTAACCTAGCCCCAACCTCACTGTGATGACAAGAACGACAATAAATGAACTCAGAGGAAGTACTAATAAACTCTCAGTCTGCACAACTTAGTGAATGGAAAGCTAACCTTTTTTCTGAAACGAAGAAAATTAAATTGTCTATTAAAATTAAGAGTGTTCATGATGCTAAATTACATCAATGCAAAATGACAAAGAATAGTAGAGATGTGGCACCATGTGATGCTTCTAGGAGCTAGTAAAGATCTTCCAAAGCCTCTTGGTATAATGAAAAGTAGCTGGTTTTCCAATCAGTCCAGGTAGCCTGGTCAGGGACTTGGAAAATCAAAGGGTAGATCAGTTGTTGGAGCAAGAGGGGCCAGGGAAGCAATTTGCAAAACAACACTTAGCCAATATAACAAACTTTGGCAGAGCCACTAGGGCTGCTAATGAGCCAGCTGGTGCGAGAAGGATTGAATGCCATCTGGTGAACCTCCTTCTCCGGTGGGGGGAGGGAGAACATTCGGTATGTTAGCGCCCCTGATGGAAGCTGGGAAGCAGCAGATACCGAGGCTGCATATCATGGGAGGTGGAACAGATTGAAAGTGCTAATTTATGCAATACATACAGTACAAACATATGACTGAGCCAGATGAAAAGGCCTTGAAGTCTGTTACATCTGCTCAATTTTCCAGACCCTCAGTGTCTAATGAGGTATCTGCCCGGTTCTCATTATCTGCGCCTTCCTACCCACTGATGTCCTCCCTCTCCCATCCCCCATGTGCATTTTCCCTTTGCTCTATCCCAACCTCTTTGCAATTGCCCACCATCTTCAAGGAGATTACTTACCCCAGCAACTCATCCCAATTAGCTACCACCCTTCCATGAAAAAGTGCTGCTTCATTTCTCCTGAATTCCATACACACACCAGCTTGAGACAATGCCTCTAGTGGTCCTGTTTACAATAAAGCTAAAGAATACCACAGAGTTCAACCTGTTGAAAGCCTTAAGGTTCATGAATATTTTGATCATGTCACCCCTCTCCCTTCTATCCTCCAGTAAGTACATGTTGAGATCTCTGTCTCTCCTCATATGATCTGCCTTGCTGTTCTGTACCTGTATCATTTTAGTTGCCCTTCTTTGACCCATTTCCAGTAGGTTGATCTCCTTCTTTAGGTAAGGGAACCAGTATTGCACACTGTACTCCAGGTGTAGCCATACTAGTGATCTGTATAGTGGTGGAATGACCTATGCATTCCTACTGGTTTTACCCTGGCTGTGCAAACCAGCATCTGATTCACTTTAGCTGCTACTTTCTTGCGCGCTGATTGCTTAAGGTCACCTATAATGATCATTGCAAAGTCCTTCTCCGTCTTGGACCTGGTAACCTGCACACCAGCCAGGCAGTAGTTGGTTTTCCGGGTTCTTTGCCCCAAGTGCATTACTTAGCACTTTTTGGCATTGAATCTCAGTTGCCAAATACCTGACCATTTCTCTAGTCTAGCCAGGTTCTCCATGATGTCCTGTTTCCCTCCTCCATGTCTACTCTCCTACAGAGCTTTGTGTCATCCACAAATAGGCATTTTGTACCTTTTCTACTATATACAGTATTACTGATGAAGATGGTAATCACATCAGACTGAGCACTGAGCCCTGTGGGCCCCACTAGTGACTGGCAAAGCCTCCAAATACTTCCTCAAATACCACCATCTGATTTCTGTCCTGCAGTCAGTTTCTAACCCACAAAACTAGTTTCCTCCTATCCCAGGTCTTCTAGGTTTCTAATTACACCCATATTAGGAACAGAATCACAGGTTTTACTGCAGTCCAGGTACATGATGCCTACCGCTTGGTCCCTGTCCAATGTTTCAATCAATAAAAAATCAGTCAAGTTTGTAGTCTAGCAAGACTTCCCCAACACAAACCCATGTTCCCTCTCATCCTGGAGCCCATTTTCTTCCAAAAGCTTATCAGTCATTCTTTCAGTATGGCTCCTGAGTTTTCCCACTATCAAGGTCAGACTGACTGTTCTGTAGTTAACAGGGTCATCCCTCAGTCCGCTGCAGAGTGGTACTACATGTGCTGTTCTCCATGCTAGGGGTGCTTTATCCAACTCCAGTGAGGTGCTACACAGGTGTCCCCCTCAGGGTCTGCCTGCACATCCACCAACTACCTCCTCAACACCTTTGCACTACAAAACCAACAAACTACAAGGATTTTACCATTGAGAAACGGCAAGTCTAAATGGGTAAATCTGCTCCACTGGCTTGTAATAAACCTATAAAACTTATGAATGCCATTTGATACTGAGGATTTGTCTATTATCAGAGCCTTCAAAGCCCTTACTCATCCTGTCAACCTCAATCTCCTGTCTGCCACCACCCACCCCATTGCCTCCCCTTCATTCCTTGAGGTAATGACCCATCTTCTGTATGACTTGGAGACCCATAGAATTAGACGAGATATCCTTGTGTTGTTTAACATTCTGAAGGATCCTAACCTACAGAAAGATTGCAATATAGAATGGTTACATAAACCTGGGGACTCAGATGTCACAACAAGCAGCTTAGGGTTCCTAAAATAAGAACATTATAGAAGAGACAATTTTTTGCTGTCAAAGTCACTAAAATGTGGAATGCACTGCCTTCTTACCTAGTAAATATAGACTCCTTTGGACTTTTAAAAAGGAAATAATTATTCACCCTCATGTGCGGGAAGGTGGTCCCAATGGGCTCGGCCTTCTTCCACCTTTTCAAACAGAGTAATACTGAGCAATACCCTTCTTACTTCTTAATCTAACTATCCGTCCTTCATATAGAAACATAGAACTTGTTGACAGATAAGGACTGCTAGGTCCTTCCAGTCTGCCTGTAGACCCTATGCATTATATGTGACCACTGACCCCATGTAATCAATGGCTTTTCATCACTCCTTCCCTCTCAGGCTTCCTTGTTTCTGTCCCAGGCATGCTTAAACCTCCACTGTATTTGTCCCCACCACCACCTGTGGCAGACTAGTCCAAGAATTGACTACCCTTTCTGTGTAGTAAAATGTCCTCACATTACCTCTTAATCTATGCCCTTCCAATTTCATATTGTGCCCCTTGTTCTAGTACTTTTTCTACATTGGAAAGGTCCCCATCTGTACCTTGTTTATGCCCTTGAGGTACTTAAGTTTCAATTATGTCCTCCCTCTCCTCTCCTCCAGTGAGTACATATTGAGGTCCCTTAGTGTCTTCTCATATGTTTTGTGCTGTAAGCTCTGCACCATTTATGTTGCCCTTCTCTGGATAGTCTCCACCTTATCCATGTCCTTGTGCAGGTGTGGTCTCCAGAACTGCATGCAGTATTCAGGTGAGGCCTTGCCAATGTTTTATACAATGGCATCACCACCTCCTGCCTTCTACTAGTGATCCCTGCCTATGCACCCCAGCATGCCACTGGCCCTTACACCTTTGTACACTACTTTGATACCTTAAGGTCATTAGAGATGATAACCCTAGGTCCCTTCCTCTTTGGTGTCAATCAGCCCTCCCACTCCAACCTGTATCTCTCCCAGGGTTCCTCTACCCAAGTACATTATGTTGCACTTCTTTGCATTGAACCTCAGTTGCCACATCTTGACCATCTTTCAAGCTTCTCCAGGTCCTCTTTATTTTCTGCACCCTTCTGGAGAATCCATCCTGTTGCAGATCTTGTTGTCAACTGCAAACAGGCAGACATTTCCTTCCAGCCCTCTGCAATGTCACTAATGAAGACATTGAACAGGACTGGTCTTAGTACTGATCCCTGTGGTACCCACTGGTCACCCCTCTCCCAGATTGTACCCCATTTACCACCACCCTCTGTCTCCTGTCTGTTAACCAGTTCCTAATCAAGTTCACCACCTTGTCTCCCATGCCCAGTCTACTCATTTTGTTAATCAGCCTTCTGTGAGGGATGGTGTCAAAGGCTTTACCGAAATCTAGGTAGGTGACATCTACCTCCCTCCTGATTATTTCTTAGTCACCCAATCAAAAAACTATTAGATTGTTTGACATGACCTTCCTGCTGTGAATCCATGTTTCCTCAGATCCTGAGCACCACTGGATTCCACATGTGCCACTAGCCTTCTTTCAGCATTGTCTCCATGATCTTTCCCTCCACTGAGGTGAGGCAGACTGGCTTGTAGTTCCCCACCTCCTCCCTACTGCTGCTTTTGTGCAGTGGGACTACATGTGCCCTCCTCCAGTCCTCTGGAATGACACCCATGTTGAATGACTCTGTGAACAGGGCTGCCAGAGGAGCTGCTAGTTCCTTTACAGCTCCTTTAATATCCTTGGGTAGATGACATCTAGCCCAATGGTCTTATCCATCTTCAACATGAGTTCTTCAGAACTCTCTCCAGTGTGAATGGACTGGTGTTCACCTCTCCGCCCATTGCCTCTGCAACCCAACTGTGGTCCTTGACCTCCCTTCCTTGGTGAATACTGAGCAGAAGTATTTGTTCAGTATTTCTGCCTTGTCCAGTTCCCCTTCCTTACACTCTCCTTTCTCCCTTAAACCTCACAACTCTCTTTTTTTCTTCTTCACTAATGTACCTATAAAATGCCTTATCCCTTTGTTTACAGACTGTGTTAAGCCATCTTCTGTCTGCACCTCCGCCCTCCTAACAGCCTTCCCTGCTTCCCTTAGACATTCAAGCTGCACCTCCTGTCCTCCTCCTTTGCTCCCCTTATATTTCCTGAAACTCAGCCTTTTAGCCCTGAATTTGTCCCCCACCTCTTTGGAGAACCATAATGGTTTCCTTCTTCTTTTCCTTTGGCCACTATCCCACGCATTGGTTTGTTGTATCCACTATGGTCTCTTTCAGTTTTTCCCATTGTTCAACCATAGAAACATAGAAGCTGACAGCAGATAAGGACTGCAAGGCCCATCCAGTCTGTCCATTTTATTGTACCTTATGAATGTGCCATGGCCTTTAATGTCTCAATGGCCTATCTATTCATACTTATCTGTATTGTTCCTTATGTCTATCCCATGCCTGTTTGAAGCCCTGCACTGTATTCATATCCACCACTTCTGAGGTAGGTCATTCCATGCATCCGCCATCCTTTCTGTGAAAAATAACTTCCTCACATTACCCTCAATTGGCTTCCCTCTAATCTCATGCTGTGTCCTTTTGTCCTGCTATTTTCTTATATTGAGACATGTTAGGCTCTTTCACCTTGTTAATGCTCTTAAGATGTTTGAATGTTTCGCTCATATTACCCTCCCTCCTTTGCTCTAGGGCATACATATTGAGCTCTGTTAATCTGTCCTCATATGTTTTCTGATGCAGTCCCTGTACCATTTTGGTTGCCCTTATCTGGACTGCCTCCACTTTGATGATGTCCTTGTGCAGGTGCAGCCTCCAGTACTGCTTACGGTACTCCAGATGGGGCCTTATCAGTGTCTTGTAAAAGGGATCATTACCTCCTTCATACGACTTGTGATACCCCTACTAATACACCCCAACATCTCTCTAGCCTTACCTACTGCTTCAGTGGTCTGCTTGGATGATTTCACGTCATATGTGATGATGATGCCCAAGTATCTTTCTTCCATTGAGATTGCCCGCTACTCCCTCCCAACCTATAGATAGCTTCAGGGTTTCTCTTCCTATGTGCATGATCTTGCACTCTTTGTGTTAAACCCCAGTTGCCACTCTTCTGACTATTTTGCCAGTTTATCCAGCTCTCTTCTCATTCTGCCCACCCCATCTGGATCATCTACTCTGTTGTAGATCTTGGTGTCATCTGCAAACAGACAAACTTACCCTCCAGTCCATCTGCAATGTCACTGATGAAGATATTGAAGAAGACTGGCCCCAGGACTGATCCCTGAGGTACCCCACTATGACTTGTATCTCTTATGACTGTATAACATTTACCACCACTCTCTGTTTTCTGCCCACCAACCAGTTTGCCACCCAGTTAACCAACCTTAAACCCACCCTGAGCCTACCCAGTTTATTAATCAATCTTCTATGTGGAACAGTGTCAAAAGCTACTACACCACATCATGTGTCCAAAAAACAATCAGTCAAGTAGTCCTCTGGCAGTGACACCTCACTCCACTCACAAACGTGTCAGCTAGAATCCTCAGTCCTGCCCAAACTAAATGAAAAGCACACAAATTGCAGTTAAGAAAAGACCTTAAATACAATTACAAACACACAGAAATGGCAGTGAAGAAAAGACCCCAAATACAATTGCAAACACAGTCACAAACTCACCAGCTAGACTCTCTCCCTCCTGCTCCAACTAAATGAAGAATCAACTGAGATGGCAGTTAAAACTGGTTGCACATGGATAAGGTGAAAGCAAAAGATGACTCAATAATGGTGAAGGCAAATTAGTGACAACACTAATGGTGACCACTAATAAATGGTGACAAGTAGGAAATGGCAACTATGCTGCCATAACCTACTCCAGTGTCAAGGAGTGCCTCAGAGCAGGATAATTAGAAATAACAAGAGGTATTGGATGCACAGCCCCCATGAGGGGTGTGGGGTGGAACCACCCACATAGATGAAAGGATAACAGCTAACTGGATATCAGCTGCAATTCACTATATATGAAGGTCGCCATAACTGTAGGGTGCCGTTAATGCATTCACCTTTTGGATTCCCTTTTGACATTCGCCATTTATTATTAGCCGTTATCACATGGAATTGTTAAAACCTCACATTCAAACTACACTAATCCCTGTAACATGATGCATGTACTTAAAGACCAGACACAGCCACTTTCAAACACACAGTCACAAATTTGTGAGATAGATGCCCTTAATCCTGCCCAAAGCACACAAATGGCAGTTAAGAAAAGACCTCAAATACAATTACAAACACACAGAAATGGCAGTTAAGGAAATACCTCAAATACAATTAGAAACACAGTCACAAACTCACCAGCTAGAGTCTCTCCTCCTGCTCCAACTAAATGAAGAATATCTCTTTTCTGACTTCTCCTTGATATGCTGGAAGAAAGACCTCCTGTTTTCACCCTCTGCCAGCTGCTGCCCAGTTTCATTGCCTTTATAAATAAATATTCATACGTATTCATATTCTCACCTATTGACCTGTTTGAACTAGGTCCCCACTCTGCTGGTAATTTGCAATGAAGAAATTAGTGTGATTGGAACATCTTCACCTACCTAGGTATTCAAGTATAGCATTCTCTACCAATCAGCAATTGTGGGGTGAGATTTTGAAATCCAAATGAAGAATCTGAATAAAGGCAAAAGTAAAAACATATGTATTCATTTTAAATGGTTCCCACATATTCAAAATGTGCACGTTTCCATGCCACATTGGAGGCTGTGGTTGAAGCTGGAATATATAGGAGTGGGAACAAAGATGGTCAAATGGATCACCAACTGGCTGAAGGGAAGGCAGCAGAGGGTGATTGTGTGTGTGGGGACTCTCAGCACTGAGAGATGTGACCAAGGGTGCCACAGGGATCGATACTGGTGCCGGTGATGTTTGGAATATTCATAGCAGATATCTCACATGGGATCTGGGTAAAATAAGTTTGTTCGCAGATGATACAAAGATGGGACCTGTGGTAGATGACATCGAAGGGTGGAAGGAGCTGCAGGAAGACCTGACCAAACTACAGGAGTGGTCAGAAACATGGCAGTTGGGATTCAACACCAAGAAGTGCAAGGTACTGCACTTTAGAGCCAGGAACCAGAGGAGCAGCTATTAAGCTCAGAGGATACAGTTGGATAGCACTGAGGAGGAAAGGATCTTGGATCTTGGGGTGCTTATAACAGGGAGTATGAACAACTCAGCGCAGTGCAGGATGGTGGCAATAAAAGTGAACAAGATGCTGGGGTGTATAGGAAGGAGGAATCTCTTCCAGGAATAGGAAAATGATCCTTCTCCTGTACAGGTCACTGGTCAAGCCACACCTGGAATACTGTGTGCAATACTGGTGCTCATTCCTAAAGAAGGACATCAGATTGTTGGAGAGGGTGCAGCGGGGACAAAGATGCTCCAGGGATTGAGGGAAAATCCTATGAGGATAGGCTGGTGAGCTGAACATGTACTCCTGGAAGAGAGGAGGGATGGGGATATGACTGAAACCTTTAAATATCTAAAGGGATAAACAAGACTAATACACAAGGAAGTTTCAAGATTAGAAGGGGAGGGACATGAGAGGGCATCAGCTGAGATTGGAGGGAAGACTGAGGAGAGAAATTTGGAGACATTTTTCACAGAACAGATGGTGGACAAGTGGAATACTCTGCCTGAGGAGGTGGTGTCCAGCAGAACGGTGGGCAGGTTCAAGAGGAATGGGACAGAGTGAGTGGGGGCTACATATGAGTATGGGAAGGAGGGTGGGGCAGCTACAAGATGAGGGGCTAGCTGCACAATCAAGCAGACTTGATAGACCGTAAGGACAGTTTCTGCTGGCATTTTTGTATGTTCGTAGTTATTCTCCCGCCAACATCAAAAATATGTTTTCATTACAACTTAGTCTAATAGAAAAGAATAGATATACTTGTCTTTAGAGTTAAAGAACTACATAATACAACTAAATTCACAAAGCCTTACTTTATATATACCATAGCTCAGTCCGTTCTGGGAAAGTGTATTAAGTATCATAATCTAAAAGCTCTCTATTGTACGTCTTTTTGCTGCACCTTGCCACCTATTCTACCAGTTGAAATCTATTCTATCCCCATATAGTGCAGTATATGAAATGCGCTATTATGATGTTCTTTAAATTGTCTGGCTATCGTGACAGCCCATTTGTATGGATAGCAGTTTTATGTTCAGCAGTTCTCCTACAAGGGCAGATAAGTATGTACACTGCATTTCTGGTACTACAATTGATAAACAATTGCCATACAACTTGCCTAAATAGAAAAACAGAATTTCTCAGCTTCCCAGCTTTTGTGTGCTTAAATTGTGTATCCAGTATCATACAGTTACAGCGTATAAAGTCTGCAGAGGTGATAACCAGTTGTCTGCATATAGAAAGTGACTGCATACAAGCATTTGTCAATGACGAATGTTTCCTTGCATAGTTTATGTGGCAGGTGTATTGTGTTAGTTGAACTCTGGTGGGAGGAAAAGCCTGCCTGAACTATGTTTTGACAAGCTCTCATATTTTGGACAGCATTTGAATACAGAAGTTCGGGCAATAAAGTATATGTTAAAATGTGGGGTGTATTGCGGCCCGGTGGCACTGAGGGTTGAGGTGCTGGATGCCACACCTCATGCCACACCAGTGACCTGTGTTTGGGAGTAAGTGCAGGCTGCTGGGGTTGGCAGGGAGGAGAAGGAGTGAGTGTCCCAGGGACAGCTCTCCTTCTCTGGGGAGAGGGGTGACCAGTTGTCAGTGCATGGCTGGCCCCTAGAGGTGGCTCAGGGCTGGCACACTGATGCTGCAGATATTGGGTTGGAGGGGGCAGACACCTGACAGGGTACATGCATGGGAGCGTTCATGGCACCAGTGTTGGTGTCCTTGCACACTCTGCCCTGAAGGAGAGAAACCAGGAGTAAAAACTCACACCTGATGATGAAGGGAGCTCACAGGTCTGCCCTGAATAGTCATGGCACCAACCCCTGTACTGGATCCAGTCTTGGTTGGGGTGGGATGGGGGTCTTGGTGGAGGTGGGCATCCATGCTGACCCTGCTGGGGAGGTAAGCCTGGGGGTAGCTGGTTGGCATTGGCTGGTTGACATGGGGGGTGGGGCTGGGGCTCCCCCATATAGAGAGAGGCCATGGAGCAGGAGTACAAATAATTAAAAAAAAATGTGAGGTGCAAATATTTAAGAGTTCCACAGTTACTAGCATGTATGACAAAATTGCAACTAGTGGGCATAACTTTGTCATTTTTGTATATTTTGAACCCAAATGTTGAACATAGTCTTCTTATCACCCCACCCCGCATCCCTGTAAGTGAAAAGTTCAACCGAGAAAAATGACATTTCACTATAGGTTCAAAACACATTATTGGCAGAATGTGACAAATGACAGCTGTACTGTTCATGAGGTGGTGTAGAAGGCTATACTGAAAATCTGGAGTGAAAATATTGAAAATGACCAAAGTTACACATGTGCATAGAAAATTTTGAACGACTGGGTGTAACTCGGCCATTTTTGGAGTTGTTTCATCAAATTTTCAACATGGCCTTTTGGGACCCCACCTCATGAAGAGTGCCACTGTCATTTCATTCACTCATCCAGATTTCACAGAGTGACTGTGCCATTCTGCCCCACAGGTGTAAACACATTTGATCAGGATGTGAAAAAGATATCTGTACTGTTAATAAGGAAGTGTGAAAAAAGGACAATGCTGAAAATCTGGGTGAAAATATAAAAATTGGCAAAGTTATGAGCGTGCATAGAAATTGCACAATGCATGCTTGTAATGCAGTCATTTTTTAAATTTTCCTAGATTTGCAACATGAGCTTTCTGGAACCTCACCTCATGAACTAGCGGCATTGTCATTTCGATAATTGGTTCTGAAAGATGATTCTGTGCAGTGACCGTGGAATCACCTTTCAGTAATGAGTAACAAAATGACAGTGGTAGTGTTCATGTGATAGGAGTCCCAAGAACCACATGTTGAAAATTTGGGGCCCAAATTCTAAAATGGCTGAGATATCAACATAAGTTGAAAACCCATTGACTGTTATTATGCTACACTTACCTTTGAGTCTTCAGTTTGCGGTTTGGCTTTGAAGAGTGAAGAAGTGTCTGGTCCAAAAGATGACAGTGCTGAACTCTGGAAGTATCTATGGGGTAAGGTGATGTGGGTGCTAAGTGGGAGGGTGGGTATTGGGGAGGGGACTGGGAGATGATGAGGACCGTTAGATGTCAGGACAGTTTTCTTTATTTACAGGTTAAAAACTGGGCACACTGGCATGGGCTTCCAGTGCACCACACTACTGGGGTGGGGAATACAAGCTGGCATGGGGATTGGGCACCTGATGTCAGCACGGGATGGGTAAAGAAGGTGCAGGGTGGGCAGCACACAATGAGAGGGAGGGAGGGTCAATAACATCAATGCCACTCTGTGGTAACAGGACAAGACTGGTAGAGACAGTGAGCGAGGAGCGAGGACCGGGAAAGAAGCAGGAGGAGGAGAGCCTATAATGAAAGCCACACTGGGGCTAATGCAGAAGTGGGGTGGGGGTTGTCAAAGAATGAGGACTGGGGAGAAGAGAGTGAGTGAGGACCAGGAAAGAAGGGGCAGCAGGAGGCACCAATAATGAAAACCCACATTGCGGCTAGAATGAATTGGGAATGTGGGTGTGAGGGTGGTACAGCACACAGTGGGCGGGTGCAGGAGGTTTAAGAATGAATTTGGAAATGGAGGGGTGGGGGGGTACAGCAAACAGTGGGCAGTTGTGGAAGGGTTGGGAATTAATGGGTGGGGCAATACAGTGCACAGTGGGCAGTTGAGGAAGGGTTACTCAATCCGTGTTCTTGAAATCCTAGGAAGGAATCTGAGTCCCTTTACTGATTGTAATGTTTGCAGGGCTATGCCCACTGCAGCCCTAATAAAAGTAAATTTGTCACAGGAGTTTAATAATTAGTAAATGCACAATGAATTAACAGAACATGCACAATTACTAACTGTAAAATGATCAAGTCATGTTACAGTTGGATAGTGAAACTGTGGTGTTTTGCAGTTCTGTTCAGAACTGAACATAAACCTATAGGGCTTAAGTAACATGACTCTAGATCATGGTGGATGAGGTGGGGAAGATGAGGGCATTAGACGGCATGCATAAACTGACATCAGTCTATGATGTAGAGTCAGATTTAAACCAAAGTGTTTTTTAAATAATTGCACTTTAGATACATGATTCTTTGAACTGCCTATGCATCAATTTTCACAGTGGAGGTTATGAAGGGACTGAATAGTAGTAATGGGCTTATGGTGATCTGGTGATACAAGGATACTGAGATGGATGACAGGCTGAGTGTAAAAACACTTGCAATGATGACACTTGCAGTAGTGGTGGTGGTTGTTGTAGTGGTGAACCCAACAATGACACACTTCTGAAATTTTGTATCACAGCAGTATGCAAATAACTAATGGTAAGTAGATGGCAAAATGTGTTGATTTTGGGAAAATTGGGCATATAGTTGGCACAAATGAAAATACTTCACATTTCCAGTCATAACTTGATGAACCGCATATATGGTTGGAAAGCGGCAACATATTTTTCAGCCCTGAGAAATGTGTGGTGATTAACTACCCAAGGACCATCTACCTTTGGGGATTGACATTGAGGAGTCAAACTGTGAGAAGGGCCTGGGCATTAATGCAATATATAACCTCAAACATTCAGATCAATGTGACAAGTTGTTTCAAAATTCAACAGGATTCTGGGCTGCATAAGAAGAAGCACAGCTAGTAGGGATAAAGAGGGATTCTGCCCAGATATAGAGCAATGGTGAGGCTCTTGTGGAATACAGTTTTCTGTTCCACATACCCCGGAATAAGGGCTATATTAAACTAGAAGGGATTCAGAGAAGAATGGCAAAATGATCAAGGGTTAGAAAACATAACTCATAAGGAAAGACTGGAGAACTTGGATTTGTTTAGTTGGAGATGAGGAGATTAAGAGGCGATCTAATTGCAGTATATAAAGCTATCTCCATAATGATATTATACTATGTCTAGACCTGGATTTCAAGATCTTACAGAGGGAAATATGGGGACACAGTCATCAATTGAAAAGTAGTCATTTCAGAACTGAAAGCAGAAGAAGAAGCTGGTTTTCTCAGCGAGTAGTAGGAGTATGGAACAGCCTGCTGAATGAGGTTCCTGTGGAGAAAACCTGAATATATTAAAATACAGGCTAGATAAATATCTACGGTAGGGGTCACATGGCTAGAATAATTAAACAGTGGACAAGCAAGACAGGCAAACACCTCCTCTTGTCTGTAATTCCTCTGTTCCTCCCCAAACTACCTGGCAGTTGATGGTTTACTCACTTGGCCTGCGGCCTCATGACCAAACCACACAAGGCATGGGTAAATCCAACATAACCCACCCCTATCATGGTACACTGTGTCCTCTGGGGGTTGTAATCCATAGTATAATAGGTATTTCACCGAGGGTTGCAACCCATAGTACTGTATATTAGGTATATATTGTACTGATAAAGCTCTTCCAAGTTGCCTGTAATTCCATAATTGAATTGTACAAACAAATGTTTTCCTGTTTGCACACAAATATGTATTGTCTGTCATGTGACTTGTAACCTGAATGTAATGACAACTGCTCCTTGCTGCATGCTACCAATTTGTGAGTTTACAACACTTGATGTGGAACCTTTGCAAATGAGCACTTAGCTCAAAGGAACTCTGATATTCAAATAAATAAATAAATAAAATATTGCTTAAATGAACTCTACTGTATTTATGACAACCCTAATATCCATAATTGGGAAGAAACATGAGTCCCTTTGTTGTCTCACAAAGACCAAAACATAGTTTAAAACAGAGCATTTAGCATACATTTTACTTACATCTTTCCTGGATGACCACGTTTCCCATCATTCCCTGGTTTACCCTACAAAAGCAAAATTTATGTTGACATCTGAATATTTCTTGAAGAAAAAAAGCTGAATAAAGGTGTGCTTGAATCTGTCTTTCATATTTGCAGTACGTGTCATTTAAGAGTGCTCAGATATGCCAAAATCTGATACAGTAGGATTTTTCAGGATTTCAGAAAATCTGATACTGAATTGGAAACTGATTCCTAAAAATCATTGCAGACAAGAAGTATAGGTATGAACTGCCTGCATGCAATCAGAATCAGATTCCCGAATCAGATTCTGATTCTACGTCCAATTTGACCTTTTTAGGATTTGGATTTTGGTCCTCAGTTCTGAAAATCTGAAATCCTAAAATGGATTGGTATCCAGTCAATCTAGTTTCATTCATAGGATTCCAAGCAACCTTATTATCAATACTTACAGTATTTGGGCCCAGAATGGAGATTATTCAATCAGACTGTAGATACCAACTGAACAGAATGCAGTTTCTGCTTTTCTGTGTAGTTTTGCTCATGTGCAGTATGGATATTAATGATATTATAGATTGTGGGAACATCATGTGCCACTCTGAACCAATCATAGGGCTTCCTTCAGTTGTTCATGAGGTACTGTGATTAATGTAAGAGTGTCTCATGTGCTCAGCCACTGTAATGGACTTAAAACTGATTGTTCACGTCATCAACAATGATAAGAAAAAAATAATTAAAAAGAATGATGCATAATCAAAACTTATGTTTTTGGGCTGGTTGACGTTTTTTAGAACTGCAGAAAACCCAAGTCCGAATTAGAAACTGCATCCTAAAATTCATAGCAGACAAGAAGTACAGGTTTGGACTTCTTGCATGCAATCAGAATCAGATTCCAGAATCGGATTTTGGAATCAGATTCTGATTCCAAGCCCAGTTTGACCATTTTTAGCATTTGGGATTTTGGTCTTCAGTTCTGAAAATATTAAATACTAAACACTGATCAGTATCCAGGCAATCCAGTTCTGTTCTCCTCATCCCAGGCAACCCTATTGTAAATACCAATCTGGACCTAAAACACAAGTAAACATGTGCTCACAATCAAGGAGCAGGTGATAGCCTAAATTGATAATCAACACTCCAGCACTAAAGCAACACTCAGGTAATAGAAAGAAAAAGGTAATTTGCAGTATTGAAGTTGATGCCATCTGGGTTTTATTTAAGCAATAATGCACGACAGGGTGTGTGTTGTGCTGGGATAGCGTCACGCCTGGGGTGATTAGGCATGAGGCCACAGGCCGAAGTGCACTAATCACCCCAGAAGTGATGTTATCTCATACACAACACACACCCTGGAGTGCATTATTGCTATTATACAATGGCTCGTTTGTTTTCAAAATAATAAAATAGAAAAAAAATGTTTTCTGTGTTTTTTTTTGTATTTTTCAAGTGTGGAGGTATATGTTTTAGAAAAAGTCCACAGTTTGACCACTAGATGGTGCTAGCTGTATGCTCTGCACTGTATTTGCCTCCCAGGTTACCCTCGCTACAGTGCTGTTTTTGTTAGGAGACATAGGTATGATGGGGTCACAGAGTATTGGTTAAAATATGCTTTCTGTTTTTTTTTTCTGGTTGTATATTTTGTTTTAATTTTAAATGGAGAGGCAGATGGCAAAGGCGGTTGCTAGGGGCTGTGTTGACTGAGCCACTGAGGTTAGGTGAAGCAGTCGTGATGGCTGCCTGAGCCACTGAAGTTAGTTGACAAGCCGAAGTCATAGCGGCTGCCACATGGCTGTTGTGAAGAAAAAGTCAAAGTAAAGGTATGGCTTTCTTTTAAGTCTATTAGCTTTCTTTCAAAAGTCTTTTTTTTATTTTTTGTTTTACGAGTGTGTGCGTGAAGGGTTAGAAACCCATGTTGGGCTTATAAGTTGTCCGTATTTGGGAGTTACGGACTTAAAGGCAAGGTTTTGTTTTCTGATGGAGGTATTTTGTTTTAGAGATAGCAAGGAGAGCAGAAGACAAAGATGAGTATGAAATTGTTGGTGGTGCTGGGGCGAAGCAAGTAAGGTCTGGTGCTGAGCGGAGTCGGACAGTCAAGTAATCGCGTCAGGAGTGATTTCTTTCGTTAACTTTTTACATTTCATGTGGTTATGCTTGTGTTGGGACTAGAGCCATGATGTTGTACTGGGATAACATCATGGGTCCAGTCCCAGACAGGCCAATCAAATTGCAGGATTATTTCATGCCATTGTATAATATTCCATCTGAATTTAAACACTGGCATCCTACCGCTTCATATCACTAGCATAATGCTTTATCAGGGATGGGGCTATGGCATCAAGGCCTTCCATTTATTTAGAAAAGTTAAAGATATACACAGAAAATATCAATACAAGATCTGTACACAGTAGAGTGTCATTACAGATGCAAATAGAGGCTAAAAACAAATATGCTCTTATTCTATGTATTAATTGTGCTCCTTTACTTAATTCAAACCTAAACTGTAAGTACCAAACAGTGCATATACTGTAAGTACAATATGAGGCAGCAGTTGCAATATAAGCTGGCACTTACAAAGAAAAGAAACCAAGAAGGGGCAAGAGGAAAAGGAAAGCCACAAAAGGCACAATTATAACTTATACTATAAAATATGGATATGTTTAGCAAAAGGGAAAAAGGAGAGGTGGAGGAATACAAAGGAAGCCAAAAAGGAGGGATCAAAAGGATAAGATTTGATAGGGCACTATAGCTCTACCTCGACAAAGCGCCACACTAATGACGTGAAGTGGTAGGGCATCAGTGCTTTGACTTACTAGAATAATAAAACCCAGATGACATAAACTTCAATCCTGTAAGTTCACTTTTTTCTCATTTTTCACCAGAGTGCTGCTTAATGCTGGAGTCTTACTTGGGCCTAGAATGGAGATTAGTTAACTGAACTGTAGATACCCACTGAAGAGAATGTATGTTCTGCCTTTTCTGTATAATTTTCTCATATATGGATGTATATTATAGATCACAAGAGCATCATGGACACTCCTAAACAATCCCATGCTTCATTCGTTGTGTGTGAGGTACAGTACTCTTATTTCTAGAAGTGTGACTCAAATGCTGAACAGCTGTAACAGGCTTCTTGCTGACTGCTTGTGATGTCAACATTAATAAGAAAAATGGATTAAAAAGACACATTATCTACAATAGTTTTATCGGTCCTGTTGGTGTGCCTTTTATAGATTTAAGAGTGCTGCCTCTGAATCCATAGCACAACAGAACTGTTGCCTTCAGTTTACAGTCCTCTTGTCCTACAAACATGTAAAGGCAACACTTGTATCCATATTTGGCCTCCAACTGCACCCATAAACTTATAATATATGTTTATATAAGCTTTCTGAATGTTTCTTGTAGTACAGTATTACAATTTAATCTGGTACAGTTTGGATGAGAAGGCAACAAAGCTGAGTGGTTCTGTCTGTGCCAGTTGTATGGGACGACATTCATACTATAAGGCAAATCTCTTGTAGCACATATAATTTTATTATAAATCACTTACCCAATTTCAACCAGTAAGCACTCAGAACTAGAGATGCAGCAAAGTTAAATTCTGCCTGCAAAGTGGACGAAGTGGCCCACTTTGCATTGTTATTCCACAACTAAGTGCCCATTTTGAAATGTTTCCAACTCGCATTGTGATTATGGCTTTGCGTTGCTCACTCCACCTTACTCACTTTGATTTTCAATGGTTTTGGTTTTCGATTTTCACTGGTTTTCACCAGTGTGGGAACAGGACATATTTTTGTGCCACTTTTAATCATTGGATGGCTAAGGCATGATCTCAACAACTCTGGAAGAAATGTGACATTGTGAGTTATCATCATCAAGATCAGAATCTTGTTAAACTACTGTACCATGGGGATATTGGGAGTATGACATCATCTACACTGTCAGTCACAACTTTACACTCAATTATATTTCTAAAATGGTTAACTGGTCAGAAGTGGAACTTGGGGCAGCAATGTTCATGCCAGCAGCAACTGTACTAACTACCACCAGCAGGGCCAAATCATCTCCTCCAACTATTTTAGTGAAGCAATAGATTGCGTTGTAAAAATATTGATGGAGAAATCCCTTTACTGACATCAGTTATGCACTTCTGTGTACTACCACGCCATGGCCAATCTTGCCACTGGCAGTGGTGCCATGGCCAGAAACAGCTTTGCTTGCACATCTCATTGCAGGCATTTTGGGGATCACCAAGAAAATTCTAAACAAATTTAGATTTCTGAACTTTGTCTGGGCGGTGGAAGGAAGCCAAAAACAACTGTGGCTTGCAGATGGAGATTGGGCACTAAACAGATGCAAACATACAGACAGATTAAGATTGTACTGCACACTCAAGAGATGCAGATGCAAAGGCACAACAATACCTTAACCAGTGCTCACAAGTCACAAATCCAAATCTGGAAAATAATACCTTTTGCCTGTTGTGGGTGGGGGGGCAGTGCACTTGCAACAGTCCACTACCAAGATACCACAAAGCAGTACAAAATAAGACAGGTGGATAGCAGGTTCATAGTGCTGCAATTACTGTGTGGCTCAATAAAATGTGTCTGATTTGATGGCACGTCGCACACACACTCATGCACACACTTATCTACAAGTAATGCACAACAAACTGAAAACTTCAGTAATATATCCAAATCTTTTAAACAAACTGAAATTATGCACTGCACCAAAACTATCAGCAAAGAAATGTCAAAATTATTGAAAATATTACTGTACGACATTAACATTTATACAAGAAAAATATAACCAAAACAGAAAGACTGCCTTTCTCCCAGTTTATCTACCTCCACCACAATACACCCTCCCCAAGCACACTTCAAGTGTCTGTCACTACACAGACTGAATGTTCTAAATTAACATTCAAAATCCACACACAAATAATAAACACTCGATGATATAAGCCCAGGAAGGTTTCCTACAATCGATGTACTAAATTTTGAGCAAAAATGGCTCAAAAAGCTTTTAAATGGTTTTAGAGGGTTTAAATCTCAGAGCTCTGAGAGCAAACTGTCTCCAGCTACCAGTACACACACACACTACACAGAACTGAGACCGCAGAACAATCTAAAGCCCATGTGACCTGCAATCCCATGAATCACTGCAAAATTCACCTTGGAGTCACCAACAAAGCGAAGTACATTGATTTAAATGTACTTCTCATTAAAATTGTGTAGAAGTGGTTATGGGAAGGCAGAGTAACACAAAGTCATTGTTTTCATTGGACTTTACAATCATCATTATGACGCTAAGTACTGCATCCGCATTATGGATTATTTAACGGATTCAGCCTTAGTTCACAAATCAGATTTTGGTCACTTTGCTCACTATTATTAGATAGGATTTATTATAAGGCAGTCAGACCATCTCGAGGTTTTGGGACTTTGGGAACCCTTGAACTCGCCTCGAGGTTCCAAGTCCCCAAAACCTCTCGATGGTCTTACTGTCTTATAATACATAGTCCTCTATCTATTATTCTATTTGTATTATGGCAGCATAGGCAATCATATTCCATGCTATACAAAAGAGTTTTAAAAAACAAGCTTTTAACTATAAATAAACTTACAGTGATTCCTGGGGGCCAGGTGGCTCCATCAGTCTTGGTTCACCCTTCTGCAGAAGAGCAAAACAAAGTTAGTGGCTGCTGATTACTGTAACCCAAAGTAGTAATTCCAAATTAAAGAGCAACAATGTGCAAGCTATCTGTTGGGAATAATACACATTTAATTTTATTTATTGTCTTGCATGCTTGCTAAACAAAGAAGAGCAGGTGTTACTCGAGGAGAGGAAAATGTTTACAGCATGATTAAGATCATTAGATAAATGAAGATTCAGATGTATACTACACAGTTCCTAATTAAATAAAATACAGTAAGCTGGCCTAGTGGCATGGGTGAGGCATCTATGCCTTACCTCCTGCCATGCCCGGTGACCTGTGTTAGTGGGCGTGAGTGGGCCACCAGGGGTCAGCTGGGAGGAAAAGGATCAAGCGCCTGAAGGACTGCTCTCTCTCCTGGGAGGAAGGACAGGTGCTCCCACTGAATGACTGCCCCAGGTGGAGGCCTGCAGGTGGCGTGGGTCTGTTGGGCACCAGGGAAAGGAGGGTGCTGCTGGACTTCCACTGATGTGCATGCCTCTGTGCATACGCATCTGGCTGTGTGCACCCCAGCAACAGTGAATGGGAGGAAAACAAAACAGAGTTAATACCCTGGCTGCAAGATGACCCTGACCCTCTGCAGGCTCTGCACCCAGTGACGGGCTGAAGGTAGGTCCCAGTGATACCGAGGTGACAGGTCTAGGGGGCTCAGACAAAAGAGATTAGCCAGAGAAGGAGCATCAATACTTACATTAAAAAATGTTTAAAAAATAAAATACAGCAATATTAAAAGCAGAAATTAAACAAAAAATATTTTAAACTGTCTCACTTTTTATTTTGCTACATAAAATTATTACATCACAATAGTTTATATATGAGTAGAAGTAAATTGCATAAATTTCAACTAATCAGTTTAAAAAGCATACGGTCTGTCACTACAATCTTTGAAATGTGAAAAACATGCATTAATATACATGCTGGTACTAGCACATTATATTGGCATATATAGAAGTGTTTTGACATATGGAAATTGTATCACGGGATCTATTCATGTTGATCTGTACACTTTTAGCCCACTGGCACAGCAGTAGTGCTACTGCTTACAGTGCCAACAACCCCAGATAGGAGCAAATTCGGGGTGTCAGTGGGTCAGTCAAGGGAGGAAGATTGAGCATACGAATGACTGTTCTCCTCCTGTGGGGAAGAGTTGTGGAGCTGGTGAATGCCTAGCCCCTAGTAGAAGCTGGGGAAAGGTAGTTTGGGACCACCAGAGAGCTTGGGGCATGGCAGTTGTTGACACATGTCACAAGAATGACATCACATGCCCCACCCTCTCAGAGATCTAACAGTGGAGAAAACACCAGCCAGCAGGATGACACTGGACAACCATGAGGCCCTTTGCACTTGTCTAGCCAGGCCAGACAACAGTCCCAAATCTTGCTCAATGCTGGAGGCTGGGGAACCCCACCAACCCTGGTAGAGGATAATCCCTGGGAGAAGAAATCCAGCAGATAAGTCCCAGAGGACATATGTGTGATGGGTCTGGACTTCCAGGTATGGGGTCTACAGAAGGAGAGACAAAGATAAAAAAAAATGTAGTACTAATTATTTAAAGTTAGACCTTTTGAAAGAAAATTTCTTCAAAGCTAGGAACTTAATTTTCTTTTTTAAAATGAAAACTTGAGTCAGCCAGTTGATATACACTGTAAATAAATCACATTGCTAAAATGTCCATACAGTTCATATATAAAACCTTAAACTGGTTTAACACCATTTTAGCTCCCATTGTTTTGCCAGCATTTAATGCAGACATGCATCAACACATGAAAACTCTATCGTATTGATCCATTAAAGTTAGTCTCCATTCTTAAAGGAGTACCACACCTGGCTAGCTTAGTGCCATGTGAGCAGTAAGTAATGTACATATAGGTGAACATTAAGTACTGTACACATAGTTGAGCAATAAGTTCTGTACACGTAGATGAGTAGAAAGTACTGTACATACAGGCAAGCAGTACATAATGTACACATAGGTAGTAGTAGTACTGTACACATAATTGAGTAGTATGTACTCTACACACAGGTGACCAGTAAGTACTGTACACACAGGTAAGCAGTAAGTACTGTACATATACAGTAGGTAAGCAGTATTGTACACATAGGTAAGCAGTAAGTAGTGTACACATAGTTGAGCAGTAAGTACTGTACATATAGGTGAGCAGTAAGTAATGTACACATAGATGTGCAGTATGTACTGTACACGTGGTTGAGCAGTAAGTATTGTACATAGGTGAGCATTAAGTACTGTACATATAGGTGAGCATTATCTACTGTACTCATAGGTGAGCAGTAAGTACTGTACCGTGGTTAAGCAGTAAGTACTATACACATAGGTGAGCAGTAGATTCTGTACATATGATTAAGCAGTAATGTACACATGGGTGAGCACTAACTATTGTACACATAGGTGGGCAGTAAGTACTGTAGGTGGGCAGTAATTAATATACACATGGGTGAGCATCTGAATACTGTACACATAGGTGAGCATTAAGTACTGTACACATAGTTGAGAAGTACGCTCTGTACACATACAGATGTGATGGCCAGGATGAAGTGCAGAAGTGCTGTAGAATATCACAGAATGCTGCAGGTTACTGCAGGGGCATTGTAAGTCAATGGCAATTAAGCCTTTTGTCATGCAGGATTTTGTGACATTTTATTACTACAAGTTACTATGCTTTATCATGGCTGATTCCACTGTCACGTTGAGTAGTAAGTACTGTACATATACTGTAGGTGAGCAGTAAGCAGAGGTGCCAATAGAAATTCCTGGCCCTGGGACACATCTTTAGGACTTGGCCCCCTTAGCCTCACATCCCTGTTACAGGCCCCCCTGTGGGCCCCTGAGCCACTGGGCCTGGGACAGTTGTCCCCCATCCCCTGTCTGCTCCCTGGCAGTAAGTAATGTACATATAGGTGAGCTGTATGTACTGTACACATAGGTGAGCAGTAACTACTGTACACATAGGTGAGCAGTACTGTACACATAGGTGAGCAGTATGTACTGTACATGTATTTGAGCAGTATGTACTGTACACATACATGAGCAGTAAGTACTATACACATACTGTAGGTGAGCAGTAAGTACTATACATATACAGTAGGTGAGCAGTACTGTACACATAGGTGAGCAGTATGTACTGTACATGTATTTGAGCAGTATGTACTGTACACATACATGAGCAGTAAGTACTATACACATACTGTAGGTGAGCAGTAAGTATTATACATATATAGTAGGTGAGCAGTACTAAACACATAGGTGAGCAGAGTACTATACATATATAGTAGGTGAGCAGTACTGAACACATAGGGTGAGCAGTAAGTACTGTGTATATATAGGTGAGTAGTAAGTAACACAGATGAGCAGTAGGTATTGTACATATAGGTGAGCACTAAGTACTGCACACATAGGTAAAATATTAAGTGAGCATTGTAAATCATGGCTTAGTGTTGTCCATTTGCAAGTTGAGTTTCTCATTACTTCAAGTTAAATTTAAATAAAATATTTGTGTAGCATATTCACACATTCCTCCCAACCCAGTGTCACTGAAATGTGGGACACTAACACTCAAGAATTGAAAAATGCGACATTGACACTCTGAATGGGGGACACGTTTATCACAAATGGAAAAACAAACTCTGAACACTGTGAAAACTAGCACCTTTACTTGTGTGAGTTTGATTTTGTTTTAGTATTATTTAAGCAATAACACCCGACAGAGTGGGTGGTATTGGGCAATACCGACCATCCTGGAGCATAATGATGCCAAATGCTGCAGGCGGAGAACCTTATAGTCTCTGGAAGGTCCGATATTGCCCAATATGGCTTATGCTGGAGGGTATTATTGCACTTAGAAAATGGCAAACTGTATTATATGTGTTTTAAAAAAAAATTCATGTTAAAATGTTAAAAGACTTAACTGTTTTTTTTTGTAATAAACAGTTCCTCCACTTGCATCATAATTATTTTTTTGAGGTATGAAGTTTTGTCCTAATTGAGGTTCTGTAGTTCTGACTTTCTGACTTGTTGTCATGGTTAACCCCCCCACCACCACCACCACACACACACACACACACATACAATACATACACTAGGCCTAAAACTGGTAAATGTCTTTTGTCTTGAATTTTTCATTTACTTATTCAGTTATTATTTATTTGTTACATGATTTGTTGCTTCAACTTATGTATTAGATGAGATGTAGTACTCTGGAGCAACTGAGAATGGGAGCTATATACCTAACAAGGTTGACTGTGTAGGAGCTAACTAAAGTAAGCTTTTCAAACACAGGTACTTGGTGTTTTACTGTAGTTTTCTTGTCCTTTAATGAAGCTGGGTATTTTCTTTTTTCTTTTTTTAGTTTCTTTATTTCTCTCTGCCACCAACCAGCACCCTTCCACTGGTCCTCACAGCCCCGTCACCCCAGGATACACTGGTACTTACTTCTGGCTTTGAGGTGCCAGCTGTCCAGATGCGGCGCCTGCGGGTGACTGGCATTATCCTGCCGGTCGGTGTAATTTTCACCTCCATTTCTCCCTTCCCTGAGTGCAGAGTCGTGGTGTGCAATGATGCCAATGGCCACGCCATGCACGCTTCTGCACATGGCATGCTGGGTATCTGCTCGATCTCTGCCCCTGTCTTGGAGTCAGTGTGCCAGCCTCCAACCACCACTAGGGGCCAGGCATGCACCGTCTCTGATACCACCATTCCCCATGAGAGGAGAGCTGTCCTATGAATGATCGATCCTCTCCTCTCCTCTCTGGCTGAACCCCAGAGGCCCACTCGCACAGCGAACATGGATCGCCAGCATGGCAGGAGGTGGCAGATGCCTTGGCCCTCCATGCCACTGGGCCGCCTGAAGCGGGTATTTTCCTTAGTAGGGCAGCTATTTTATTAAATGCTAATTTGAGAATCGGACTGGAGCAGTGGCGGTACTTTGTAAGTTCAAGTCCCAGGATGTACAGACTTGTTGCTGGCTTTCTGCAACTACCATATCTGCCAAGCTTTTGAAGGAGCATGGCTGGGCATACCTGTGTCCCTTATTAAAGTCTGCTGTGGCTGAGAAACATTTTATTTTATTTTAAGGAGTTATTTTTCTTTTTAATATTTATGGATTGGCTATACTGGATGTGCGGGGATGACTTCTCTTGCTTCTGGAAGTGCTGCCTGGGTCATTCATACCATTAGCGATGTAAACAAAATGGCAGCTAGTTTGTTTTGATTTTTAATGTTGCACAAAGATATTACTTTTGCCTTTGGGGCATTCTAGTTGGCACCATATTTTAACTGGGCTCTATTGAAAATAGATGCCCACCTCTGGAATGCTGTCAGCCAATTAGCTGTCAGGAATTGTCTTTGCCATTTTCTAAAGCGTGTTATACATTCCTGCTTAAACGCTCTCAGTTTACAATTCCTTTATGCATTTCTGCTTCAAAATCTGAGTTTACAGCCCTTCTCATTGTGGGCAGCACCTTTTCCATGAGGAACTGAGCAATAATGAGTGGTAAAATGAGGAAAGTTTAGAGGTATGTGTACATGACAGAACCAAACCCCTTATCATGTAAGAAAGGGAAAAGAGATGGGAGCTCCATCGATGCAGCAGCAGTATATTTTTGAAAATCAAAATGACCCACTAATCTTATTCAATATCCTTATAAACGTTCTATAAGGTAGTCCCAAGTAGCATGACTGTAGTACATTTGCAGTTGACACAAAGATGGTGAGAGTAATAGACTCTGAAGTGGAAAGGTGGAATGCTGCAAATAGATTTAGAATGCTGGGAACTGTGGAAACAGCAAACACATAAAATTCAGAAGAGTGCAAGGTGTTGCAGCTAGAACAGGGTGAGACTCATGGCACAAGAATATGCAATGTGCCCATTTCACTGTTATGCAAATTAAATAAAATTTGGAAAACATCATAAAGTTAAAATGTGTCACTTTTTGAAAAGTGTATTGAAAGTATAATTTGTCTTCTTACAGATCTTGTTAAAAATGCACTCATGCAATTTAATGAAAGATGCATTATAATTGATCAATGTACACTGTATTCACTTTTATACTTCACAATTTCAGCAACTGCATATTTTAGTGTCAAGGTGCCCATGGTGGAAACAGTATGTCACATATAATTAGAATGCACAATTTGTTAAATGGTGCACCAAAAACACACTGCTTGTGCAATATTTGCACTTTTATGTATTCGTAATTTCAAGTGCACATTTTGCTTGTAAAAGTCAAACTTTTAAACTGTACTCAAGTTTAGCATATTTTTAAACACTTGCACAAAGGAAAGTGTGCAGAGTTTGCCTAGCTCTAGCTGAATGAGGTACAAAAACAAAGGTCTGAAATATACTGTAAATAAAAATGGGTAACATTTCATGGGATGTTTGGCTCATGGCTGGATCTCGGTTTAATGCTAACATTCCAATAGGCTTCAGAGAAGGCTATAATGGCAGAGGTCTCGACGTACAAATTAGCTTAGAGTGATGCAAGTTGCATCACTCCAGAGCTCAGCAAGCTCAGGTGCACCAGAGACCCTGTGCTCAATTTTAGAAAAATCAGGGTCTCTGCACTAAACTTCCTGGGTTTGCTGCAAGCCGACAGCAGTGCCAAATGTGGTGCATCTATGGGAATTGCCACAGGATACCTCCCCAGCCTGGCTCTACATTAGAGAGGTCAGGATGGGTGGGGGTGTTTCTGACTCACAGGAGGGGTCCAGATGAAGGCGGGGCATGGGAAGTGGAATAGGGGAGTTGGGAGACAACTGGGCATTTATGGGTGTGCTGTGGCACCTGGCAGATGTGTTTGCATTTGTATGTATTTATTCTTGTATTGTCTATCAATACCTGTTAGAGTACCGACTGTACTGTACTTATGAATTATAATGTGGGGGCGTGCAGGGACAGAACATGACATTGCACCAGGTGGGCACAGCCTGGCAGCTGCACAGGCTGTCCTTGCCCCTACAGTATAAGTCATGAGTACAGTATAGTGCGGTACTCCAGTAGACACTGACAGACAATATGAGAATACATACAAATGCAAATGCACCTAACAGGTGCCACAGCCTCCATTAATGCCCGGCTGTCTCCCTCAACTCCCTCTGCCACCTCCTGTGCCCCTTCTGCCCTTGGCAGCCCATGTCAGACCCTTTCCAACTGGCACATGCCACTTAGACCACCCCTGGCTGGTTTAAGTGTTGCCCATTGATGCATCCATGCCAGGGGTAGCAAACTCACAAAAAAGGAATGTTGTAGCTCCACCATGCAAGCCTCCTTGAGATCTGGCACCAGATTGTCAGGGGCAATCTTTATGCAAGGGGCTTTGGTATAGCTGCATCAGGTCTGACACAGGTTGGGGTAGAAAATCACAATTGCGCAAGTTGTGACACAGGTCATCCTTGCATCACAATCTTTTGACACAACTTCCTTGCGTCATTCTAACCTTTTTGAAAGCTGAGCCCTGGGAGTTTGGATACCTTCTAATTTTGACTTTATTTCTTTCTATTGGCACTAGAGCTGAGTGAAATTAGCAAATTCTGAATTTGTGGAATTTTCATGAAATTCCATGTAATGTGGCAAGATTTCTCGATCGTTTAGAATTTTATGAAATTATTAAATTGGCCATAACTCAGTTAGTATTAAAGCTAGAGATCTGACATACCTTTGTCATGCACATTGTGTGGCACTGTCCCTAGAAATAAATCAAGCTTAATAACATTTGGATGAGGGTGCAGAAGGTATAGGGGCTGAAAATCTGGCAACTTAATATTCATGTGCAAATTTCTGAAAATATTTCTATGCTTACAACTTAGCCATGTTTAAAGCTAGATACTATAATTGAAAATATAGATGCATGCTTTCTTGAATGAGTCATAGAAACTGCTCCTGTAAATAGATAAGTAATGGTTATGTAAATTGTAAGTTTTAGCCATGACCTGCCTCCTGACACGACTTCCGGCTCGCTTCTGAACCTGGATCATCAGCATGGCAGCATGATGCTCTGACATTGGGCCATGGGGGTTGCCTTAAAGCCTAATATTTAGGGTCAGTGAACCTAACAACACTGGTGATATTCTGTTGTCTAGTTTTAGACTGATAGGTGAAATTTCTGCAGTTTACATAATCATGAAATGTAATTTTAAAATTTCTGAAGTCTGGAGGCTTATAGCTCAGTCACCTTTTAAAGCTAGAGATCTGACACTTAGTAAAAATCTGTATGAATATTTGTAAGTCACCATACCAAATTTCATGCAATTTGGATAAACACTTTTATTTTTCGTAGTTGTGAACTGTAATTTTAAAATTTCCAAAAGTTTGGAGGCTTATGACTCAGTCATCTTTAAAGATAGAGATCTGTAACTTGGTACAGTTCTGTATGGATACTAGCAAAGTTATAGCGCCTGATTGGGTGCAATTTGGACAAATAGTTTTTAACTGAAATGGAAATAAAATTACAATTTATGCAAAATTTCACAAACTTTTCATAGAAATTTTGCAACATTTCATGAAAGCAAATTAGCATTTCACCAGAATTCTACTGGTGGAAGATAAATTCCACCCATCCCTAACTGGCGCCAAATGTTATTGGGTTTAGCATTTGACTAAGCAAGGAGAGATTGCAATTTAACACATTTTGAAATAGCATGACAACAACTGCCATGAGACCACATGGGATAACCAGGATGGACACTTGCAGATCTTATGTTCCTATGGCTATAATTTAGGCATCCATTTCTGGCCATACTTGGTGCAACATTTTGAAAGGCCATTGCTTAGCCTCACAGTTCTTTTGCCATTCAAGGCTTTTGTTATCAGTCCCCAGAGGCTCCTCAGAAACTATACTTTGCAACAAGGAAATGTGACAACCCCAACGTTGTAAATAAGATGCAGAAGTTGCTGATCAGCCACTACAGAATGTTTGATCTGGACAGTAAACAGAAATTTCATAATGAGATTAGTAGGTTTCTTTGCCTGCATGGCCAACAATTTACAAACTTACACTGTCGCCTGGTTCCCTTTCTGCCCTGGTTCACCCTAAATTAAAAACAAAACATTACATATTTACTTAACAATTTCCATATTGTAATAGTCTTATTCAAGCAATGCCTCTGATTTCAAATAAGGTTCCAAATATAATAATATGCTTAGTAAACTGGAATCCCTTATATTATACAAACATACATACAAACATATGAAGAAGCCAGCAGAAGAAGGCCATTTGGTCTGCTGAGGATGTATAGGTATGAGGAGGAACAGAACTAGCAATGTTAGCCTCCAGGTAGCTTACTGTTCCACACATCACACCAAGTATCATCAGATAGAAAAATCTTCTAATGAGCGAAAGGAAAACAAAACAAAATTACTTCAAATATAAGAAGCAATACTTCACTACTTTTGAAAGGTGATATTAATTTCAGACAGTGCACCACGCTCTAATAATAATATATTTTATATTTTTATAAAGTTGTGCTTCTGCACTGTTTTATGAAATTCAATTTGCTTATTCATTGTTTACATTGTTTACTATTTTATATTCTGTATTGTCAATGTCTGTCACTCTGTCATGCTGTGTATTTTGGAGAACTCAGTGGTTACCTCTGAAAAGAGCTTTCCTCAATCATCATTTCCTTTTAAGTATGAAAAACATAATGTACTGATTGATACACCATAAAAATAAAAATGGTCAAGAAACGTACAAGGCTGAGTTACCACCCTGGAGAACCCTGTGACATCATAGACCACTAGAGAGGCTCGGAAAAGGGAGGTTATTCAGTTTTGTTAGGATAGTAAGAATTAAGGAATTTTGATTTCATGTTTGATGTAATTGTAATTTTGATAAGATTACGGAATCATAAATGGAATCAGAGTCCTAATTATGAATTCCTGTTTTAAAGTCCTCTATGATGCTTAGTGTAGAGCTATTTACAAAAAAAAAAAAACTACCCCAGCCTCAAAGCTCTCCAATTTCTCACCTTCCTTCTAAGGCACAATACATGTTATGTACTCCTATTCCTAAAGCACACCAACCTTATACCCTCTCCTCCTCCTCCTCCTCTGTCTCCATGGTATACTCCGTTAAATTGTATTCACTCCTTCCCCATCTTCACTGCTTTCCCCATTTCCTTCCCCAATATGTGCAGTCTGTTCCAGTTATAGTATGATTCCACATTCTTTTTAACTTAACATCTGCCTTGAATCCCTTTGCACTCAGGCTAGAAGTCCGCGATGTCCATACTAAGCACAGACAAGCAGAAGCTATGGCAATTAAAACAAGCCCTCATACCTCCACAGCAAGCCACTGTGTGAATGATTGAGACTGCAAATGCAATATTATGTTCTTTCATTCAGTCAAATAGTAGCTGGCCAAAGAGGTGAAATGGCAGGTCAGTCATCAAAGGTCTAGCCTGTCATTGCCTAGTTGGACGTGATGGACTCTAAGCCCAGGCCTTGGAGGAGAACAGTCATAAGGAGTTAAAATTAAAAACACATGTGGAGTGAATAATAACTAGCACTGACTGCACCTATGATGGAGAAGGAGAGGAGACTGCAGTGCTACTGGGTGGGGAAGGGAGTTATATTATTGCATCGGGGCAGGATCAAGGTGGAGATTGGGTTGCTGAGAGTGGGGTAAGGGGTTTTGTATATATTGCACCTTGGGGGAGGGTGGGATATTGGGGAGTTACTAGGTGGAGGAAGGGGAATGATTTAATATATTGTGACTGAGGGAGGAGGGTGGGGAAATTTTGGTGGTACAAAGGAAATGGTGATTTAAAGTGACTTGAGGATGCAGAATCCAATTCTGTTTCCAATAAAATACTTTTTAGTATTAGGATTTTTGGTCCTAAGTCCAAAAATCCTAACAGTCATATAATAGTCAGACACTGAAAATTACAACTCAATCATACAATTCTGAGCATCTCTGCAGACTCCTAAACATCCTTCCTTACAGCCTATGGTCATGTCCCCTGGTCCTGGAGCCCTTCATGAAGTGAAAAGTTCCTGTGCCTGAACCTTGTTAATGCTTTTTATGTACTTGAATGTTTCAGTCATGTCCCTCTCTCTCTCTTCTGCTCTGCTCCAGGGAGTACATTGGGGGTAAGGGAAGTGGGAGGGGGTAGGAGGAAGTAGGCTGTTGGTTAACTAGGATCTGTAGCTCATCTGTTAGGTAGGGGAATGGGCAGACTAGGTGGGCCAAGTGGTCCTTATCTGCTGTCAAATTCTATGTTTCTGTGTTTCATATTCAGTTCCATAAGTCTTTCCTTTATAGGACATGTACTGCAAACCCTGAATTATTTTTGTCACCTTTCTCTGTACTGATTCTACCCGGTCAATGTCCTTTTGAGGTGAGGCCTCCAGAACTGGACTTCATTTTTCAGGTGAGGCCTGACCAGTGATCTATACAGTCGTAGTACCACCTCTCTTCTCCTGCTCGTGATTCCCAATGCAGCCCAGCATTCTGTTGGCCTTCAATGATGCCTTCTCTCATTGCTTCCTAACCTTAAGTCATCTGAGATTATAATTCCCAGATCTTGTTCCTGGTTGAGGCTGCCAGTCTTTCACCTCCTAGATAATACTCCTTTCTTGGACTTTTCTTTCCTATGTGCATGTCTTGCACTTTTTGGGATTAAATCTTAGCTGCCACACTCCAGACCATTCTTCTAGTTTCTTGTGGTCAGCTTCCATCTTGCTCACTCCTACTGAGGTGTCCACCCTGTTACATATCTTGTTGTAGTCTGCAAACAGATACACCTTCTTTTCCCTTCCAGTCCATCAGCAATGTCTGCTATAAAACACTGAAGAGCAAAGGCTCCATCACTGAGCCCTGGGGCACCCGCTAGTCCTCTGCCTTTCACAAATGCATTCCATTAACCTATACCTTCTGGGTTCTGCCTTGTAACCAGTTTGTACCCATCTGACTACATCTGGGCCAACCCTGTGTGTGGTCAAGCTTTACTAGCCTTCTGTGTGGAATCAAATCAAGGCCTTACAAAAGTCTAGGTAGACCACATCTACTGCCCCACCATCGCCCACTATTTTTGTAGTGTATTTAAAAATTTGAGCAGATTTGTCTGGCATGACCTACCTGCTAAAACCATGCTGTTTAGGGTCTTGTTGGCTGCTAGTTTTGAGGAATGCTATGATCCTCTGTTTGAATAGTGTCTCCATTAGTTTGCCTATTATAGATGTGAGGCTCACCGGTCTGTAATTACTAGCCTCTTCGCAACTGCCAGATTTGTGAAGTGGAACCACTATTGCCTTTTCCAGTCTTCGGGCACCACACTGGTCTTTAAGGATTTTGTGAATAGAAGTGCTAGAGGGCTGTAATTCTGCCCCCCAGTTCCTTAAGTATTCTAGGGTGCATCTCGTCTGGTCTCATGGCTTTGTCTGCTTTTAGTTTATCTAGTGTCTCCTGTGCTTTGGCTTCTGTAAAGGCACTCATGTCTACCCTGGTCCTGGGGTGTTGTGTTTTTTCAGGGCTGGGCCATCCCATGGGTCCTCTTTTGTAAATACCGAAAGAAGTATTTGTTGAGGATTTGGCTTTCTCTGGGTCATGTTTGGTGCATTTTCTTCAGTAGCAATCTTTACTGTCTCCCTTTTGCCTTCCTACATTCCCTAATGTATCTAAAAAATGATTTGCCTTTCTCTTTGCCCTTTCTGCTATTTTTTCCTCTGTCTGGGCTTTTGTCTTTTTAATTTGTTTGTTAGACTCTCTCACTTTTTCCTTGTCGACTCCCAGTCTTTCCAGTTTTAGTTTCAGGTATATACTATACATCTTCTTTTTCTTTGACTGTGGTAGCTACTTCCTTGGAAAACCATACAGGATTTCTTTTTGCTTTGCTGACCCATCTGACACATTGATCTGTGGCTGTCTTTATTGCCCTCTTGAGTCTTGCCCACATGACCTCCACCTCCTCAACCCTATTTCCATTAACTGGCTACTTATGTTGTTCCTCATTTTTGGAAGTCAGCCTTTCTGAAATCTAGCACCTTTATCTTTGAGCGTTGGTGCCCTGTGTTATGTTTACCTTAAACCTTACCATGCGATGGTCGCTGTTGCCCTATGGCATCCCACTTTGATGTCCTTAATCCTTTCTGAGTTTGTGAGGACAAGATCAGAATGGCATCTCCCTTGTTGGGGTTTTAACAAGTTGGCACAGTCCTGTGCCTTGTAGTGTGACAAGAAGTCCCTACTTCCTGTTGTTGCTGCCGTTAGTGTGCTCCCAGTTAATATCTGTGGTGGGTGAAGTCCCCCACCAGTATTACTTCTCCTTATCGGGTATTTTGTGGATATCCTCTATTAAGTCTTCGCCCTTTACCTCTTTGGTTTGGGGAGCCTTGCACGTGTTGATTCTGAAGGGTTTTCCTGCTCATGTCTACTGTTAGCCACAGTGACTCGAAATCCCCAGGTTGCCCTTTTACTTCTTTTCTTTTTTTCCTCCAGAATACAAATGGCTATGCCCCCCTTTTTTGACCTGCCTATCTTTACAGATTGTAATTGGGAATGACCGTATCCCATCCTTGATTTTCCATGAACCACATTTCTATTACAGCCACCCAGTCCAATATTTCTGTTTCCAAGATGGCTGTGAGTTCAGGAAGTTTGTTGGTTAGGCACCTAGTATTTGGAACCATTGCAAATACTAGTGCTATGCATGCATGCACACACACACACACACACATACACACATACACACTTGGATCTATGACACTTATGTTGATCGCAATTGCAGTCAGCTTAAAGTCATCCAGAGAAAAGCATCTTTTTCAGGGGCTTTGATTCCCCAAACCCCCCATGCAGAGATGACTATGCCCCACACCCACTGTAATTTATTAGTATCAGCTACAAGTCGAAGTTGATTCTGGGGGCATTGCAAACCCAGAAAAGCAGTGCTGAGGTCTCACAGGTACATTACAGCAGCAGCTGCTAATTGCCTCAGTACTGTCATTCGATAGTGTTTGTTGCAGTGTTCAGTGACTGAACAAGTAGCACCTCACCTCAGAGGCCGGGAGATCAGAAGGCTGTGGGTTCTGTCCCACACCAAGTACTTGCAGGTTGAATCCCAATACTGGCAGTGCAGTGCAGGATGGGGGGTGCTGCACTCCTGAGGTGCCATCTTCGGATGAGACATTAAATCGAGATCCCATCTGCCAGTTCTGGTGGAAGTTCAGGTGGATGTTAAAGATTCCATGTCACTTCTTCTTAAAGATTAAGGGAATTTCCTGGTGCCCAGGCTAAATATCCCCATTCACTAAAAATACCACCAACAGCTTAGTCTGGTTCAAGGTCAGTTGTCATTCATCTGTATCCCCTTCCTGGATTAAGCTAAAAAAGCGGGAATTTTTCTAGTGCACTTACCGGTTACAAAAACTAAAATAAAAAAGATATCAAAATTTCACTGTGACATTGGCATACGTGCACACACACACACACACACACACACACACACACACTACATACTCCTCCCTGTCCAATAAGACATTGTTTTTGTCTTCTGGTGACCAGTTATTATGGAATTTGAAAACAAATCTAGACCATGTATTAAAGGGGTCACCAGTAATTATAATACATTGTGCAATGGCAAGAAAGAATGCTGGGCTCTGATTGCTCAATCTGGGACTGGACTTGTAATGTTATCCCAGCATAACATCATGGATCTAGTCCCAGCACACATATGACCAAATGACAAAACAATGTTACTGCCCACTGCCTATTGGATACCATCACCCAGCTACTTTCAAGCGCCAACACAAAAGTTGTCTTTCCAATCAGCATCACAGCTCTCCTGCAGTACTACCAGTGCCTGCTTCATGAAAACCATAACTCTGGTCACTGTGCTTTTCTTTTAAGGAGGAAAACTGTTTATAGTAAAGTAAAAGCCAACCAATTGGCTTTAAAACTCATTTCCTCTCAACCTCACACACTCCACCCTCAAAACTGTGAGCGTGTGTACCTGCAACTCGATGATTACTGGATTCAATTTTTTTTTGTAGAAATCTTCTCCGGTACAAACTCATCAACTGTACTAGGAAGACCAAAATACAGCCATGTAAACCAATGGAAGGGATGGAGGATGATCGCAAAAAAAAAATGCCTCACAGAACATTTCCGACTTTGTGCACAGAACTAGTGAGTGCATGTGCTTTCAGAACCACACCATGCTTTACTAATGCATCAAATGACATTCTGCAACCATTGATGTTTACTGACTCTGTGAGTGTGTTCTGTCTCTTTGATCTCCCGGTACAAATGCATTCCTATTGTACGGAGAACTATAGAACAGTCACAGCTAAGGCTGGCAGACAGGCTGGGGGGCTTATGACAGACTTCAAAGCAGCTGGCAGCACAGAAAGGTTAAGCTGTGATCATCAGTGAGGCTTGGGTGGATATCTGACTTCCTCGTGGCAGGCAGTAAGACAAAAGGGAGAGAAACAAAACATGCAGAGAGACCTAAGGGAGGGTTACTGAGGTAATGCAGGAGAAAATGCACAGAGAAAGTTTTTTGGGATGTAGAGCCACACATCAGCTCTACCTACTGGAAAAATCAATAAATTGGCACTACTTTTTGTGAAAAGTACACCTGCCCATTCACAAAATAAAAATAAATTGAAATATATTTTTCCATTTTATTTTTTGTTTTGTTTTTAAGAGCTATTGTATATTAGGAATAATAAGTCCAGGGTCTGTGTCAAGCTGGATAAATTAATTCTTGGGTATTGATGCACACGGCCTGCAGCCTTATGCCCAACCACCCAAGGCATGACATTATCCCAGCAAGACACACACTATGCCTTGCATTATTCCTTTAATAAAGGACAAGCAGTGGTTCAACAACAGACAAGTGTTAAAGACTACTAAATAGCGCAATAATGAAACAAACTCAGGTTGTTTACATCTACACAACATTTGTCATAAAAAAGAATGCATGTTTGCTTTTAAATGAAAATGGGAAGGAATTTCTCAAAGTCAATAGGTTCTCTTAGGGTTTATGATTTCACAAGGTTTCTTCAGTGAAAATTAGGAACACAGCCTTTTGCAGCAATGGTCATCAATGAATTCTGTAAGCAATAAGATACGACAGGTGTGCATGGAACATATTTTACCGCTTGGCCAGGGGCATAATAAGGCACGAGGCCTTGGCCGAGTGCCTTATCCCATGGCGCATGGTAAAATATGTTCCAGGCACACACCTGGAGTGTCTTATTGCGCTTATAAAATGGGGCCTCTTGCTTTTACAACTTTTTCAGTTAGAAAATTGTTTTAAATGTGGAAAACAGTATTTGTTTATGTAGACTTAAGATAAAATAGTCCTTCCGCCTACCACATAATGACATCATTGTGATGTTATTATGTCTGTAAAGGACAAAGTGATGCAAGCACACTTTCCCCCAACAAGTACTGTTTTGTTTTTTGCTTTGTTTATTAACATGTAGTGTTCCGGAGTTTTTAATATTAAGGAGCTCTTTGAAAGTAGAGAACTAAAGAGAGAGAGAGAGAGACAACTGTTTTCCTCAAGTAGCAGCTAGCGGTATACACACATACACTGGTGTTACTAAGGAAGCAAGTGTACTTTTGCTATGGAGGAAAACGATAAATAGAGCTGCACCACAGTTTACATGGCCAGCCACAAGTCCTGGCGGTATTTGTAAACTGTAGAGTCTACAGATGGGCGCACACATGCCGATCTCTACTTGCCTCTCCACAGCCAAGCGCCACTCTTGAAAGCCTGAAACTGTACATTTTTTCGGTTAGGTAGACAGCACATCACAACCTTGCTCAAATAGCCTATGGCTTGGAGAGCAAGTTGCAACTAAGGTTACCGATCGGTTGGCGAGACCATGTGACAAATGTAAAAGATCAAGAGATTTTTTAAACTGTTATCAGAGTACGTTCATTTTAGCCTGTGAAGCATGAGGCAGAAGCACCAGTTTCCCCAGTCGGTTAGGTGAGCGCTTGATGAGCTGCGTTACGCGGGTGTGTGTGTAAAAAAAAAATTTTAAAATAATTAAAAAGCAACATTTGCATAAGGAACATTTGAACGGCTTATTGATTTGTTTTCTTTTTTCACACGTCTCACTTTTTGTTACAATAATCTGTAGTTTTTGTCCTGCTTGGCAATTGTAAAGATGGCAGACAGTAAAAATACCAACGTTCCATGGCTTATGGATATTGGCCTTTTTACTGCCAGCTCTTTTTTTACCCATGCATGGAATATATTTCATGCATGGGTAATTCAGCCAATCACATTGTTGGATTTAGCCTACCCATTTTATAATTAAAGTTCTAGAACCATCCCGGTTGGTCTCTAGTGCAGAGTAATTCATCTTTGTATTTGGACACTTAATGAGCTGCAGACCAGTTATCTGATACTTCCTTCCTGGACATACAATCATCAAATGATTCTGTTTAACAGATGCCACATTCTGAAATGAAATTATCTTTTGCAGGACTTCCATCTTAGAACTTTCCTCCACATCGCATCTCGCAATCTCCTTGTTAAAGTCCTATAAACGTTACTTAAAGGGACACATTCATGCCCATGGTCATCATAGTTTGAAAGCCCATTTGAAGCTCTTTCAACTGAGTTATTGGGCTAATTGGTAGCTGGAAATACTCCAGCAACAAAGAAGACTGAGTCTGTTCCACATTAACAGTACATTGCTACCATTTTTATAGTTGTGTGGGCAGAGCTCCACAGACGTTATGCAATCATATTATCTCAGAATAGCACTGTGGAAGCCGCGTGACCAGACCGCTGTCCAGTGTGCTTTCACAGTGCTGTGCACAGCTTGCAGTGGTTGTGTTTATGCTGCACTTCCCTCCACTGGCTGAATAAACACACCCACTTTGCTGTGCACTTTGTTCTCCATATCTGAAGTGAGGGGTGCTCTGCACAAGATGGCAGCTGACTCAAACTTCATATACTCTGGTCACGCGATGCACAATTCTGCTGTTGCCACCATATTGTGAATGGTATACCTGCTGGCATCATCTGCCACCACCTCATGTACTCCAGTGGCGCCTGATCAGCCAGCATACTCTGCCGCCATGCCGATGTACTCTGGCAGAGCTCCAAAAGTCCTATTCTCCACCACTGCCACTCTGATATCCTCTGGTGGCACACAGTGCAGCATCATATCATAGGTATGGTACTTTTAACATTGTAAACTACCTCCTTCCCTGTACTGCCCTGCAGTGTTAGTGTCAGGTACAAGCTCAGGTTTGCAGTGTGAGACTGTATACAGTTTACATGACAGGTTTTCTTGACAGAGGTCCATTTTATTTTACTTGATATGATAATATTACTATCTAGCAATCAGGTTCAGTCTTAGTCCCTTCTAATCTTCCTGCTTAACAGATTTACTTGTCCATTTTGGCATTACCTCCTCTACACTGCAGTGCCTCCAACTAAACTAACATAATTCCACCACGTTAATGCTCCATCTTAAGCTGTTTCATGTAGTGAGTTAATGACATTTTAAGCAGCCTACTAACTTTCCTACATTCAAATGGAATTCCTTCTGCTCTTCTGATTGTATAACTTTGATGACGTTTTGTCTAATGTCAAATTGCAAAACTCCAAAATCTTATCTATAAAAACCAATATCTAAAGTAAATCCTGTAGTGTAACCTAATAAATCTGACTGAAAACTATAGAATTGCAGATCAGCGAGGATTGTGCTAGCTCTTATATTATGGGCTCCTGTGCGTTTTTATGACTGTTTTGGGGTGTTTGTCTGGTTCCATAAATTTTACTGACTGGCTTTTCATTACAAGCAGGGCTAAAACATCACATTTAAAATGTCCTTGGTCCCATGTGTGCTGTTTTGATGCAAGACAAATAGTTCTTGGTTAAAAATGACAAAGCATTCTGTATTTGATGAATGCTGTCTATCTTTTTTGTTTTGTTATAATTTCTGTTTATAAGCTGCAGCAATAATGATGAGTTCATCCCTGTGCTCAACAACACCACAGGAGAACTCATCAAACAAACTGTGATCTTCAACAGTACAGGGGAGGACTGTTCTTTCAGAAACATTAAGCGATGAACTAAATGACTCTTTTTTTTGAGCACATGAATTATGATTAATGTGGAAGGCATTTCTGTAAACATGACATGATTGGAACAGGATTGGTTTTGAAAGTCCTGTTAGAAATTGGCTTGAAGTTGCATCTTTGATGCATGTGGAATTTTGACCAGCTAACCAACAGGATGAGGATAAAGCAGGGCTGGAAACAAGGGAGTGTTATTTTCTCATGAAACTCACTTATACCTTGTTCTTTGCAAAGCACTGATGACATTTCCTTAGTTGTGGTCATGATTTTTTTTTTAAGCAATCTGAGTCAGCCAGATTTATGGCAGGAAAGTACAGTTATGTAAAATCTTACTATAACAGTAGATCTTTGAGGAATGCCTCTTTCAATAGGTAATTACTTTGGGAGTTTTCAGCCAAGGCGCTGTGACACGACAGTTCTTCTAGCAGTTTTGTACCAGGGACTGCCCACCAATGATATCATCTTCCTGCTTCCTATGTGGGCAGTCCCGGTATCCTCAGTTCCCCGCTGGATTCAGCTTGCAAAAGTGAGGACACAGGGAAGCCAAGGCACCAAGGAGTCCCAACCCAAAGTCACTGGACAAGAATTTGCTCTGTTAGAGAGGAGGATGGAGGGTAGGATTGCACCTACTGCAAGAGACATTCCTTGAAGATCTACTGTTACGGTAAGATTTTATGTAACTGTACTATCTTCCACTGTATGGTCTTTGCAGTAGGTAATTACTTCTGGAGAATCCCCCAATTATGTCCATATGGGAGGAAAATTATGATAGGAGACCTTATAGGACTGCAGGGCTGAAGGCCATCTCACATCATGAGCAATATCCAGATTGTAATGCCTTGTGAAAGTATGGATTGTGGATCAGGTAGCTGCATTGCAGATATCTGAAATGGAGGCTCCTTAAAAGCAAGCAAGTAGTGGCCATAGCTGTAGTGGAATGGGCTTGGACATGTCTAGGTAAAGGCTTGTTGTAACAAAATGTAATACAATTTGCAACCAGGATGAAAGTGTACATGTAGCAACTGAGAGGCCATCATGACCTGGGGTGAAAGAAACAAACAGCTGAGACATCTGTCTAATCGATTGTGTTTGATTAGTATAGTAGCTTAGTGTATAGTGGACATTGAAAGTATGTAGGAGATGTACACCCTGAGTGGAGTAGTCTGGATAGTAGACTGGAAACTCCAAGGAGTGAGTTAAAGTATGTTCAGAGACTACTTTAGGAAGGAAGGAAGGGTTGGTGAGAATGACCACCCAGGCCATGTGGAGAATCAAGTAAGGTTATCTACACATGAGGGCATGGAGCCCGAAATACATCGAGTGTAAGTGATAGCCACTAGAAATACGGTTTTGCATGGAAAGAAAATGGAGGTCACAAGTGGCAGCGCTCAAAAGATTCAAGGGTCATTTTTTCTATCATAAAATTGAGAGCCCAAAGATGAGTGCATCTTCTAATAGGAGGTTTAATAGGTAACATTCTTTCAAAACATCTGAGCTAGATGATAGTAATGTGCCATCCAGAGGTTCATGGAGCCTGAGATGGTGTCAGAGTGACTTGGATGGAGAAGAACTTGAACTGGACTCAGATAGTGAGGCCAGGATGTCCAGAACCTTCATCAGTGGACAAGAGTAAGGGTCCAAAATCGAGAGGCAGACAATATGGAAAAGTGTTTCCATTTGAAATAGTATATTGTTCTTCTTGCTGGCTTAAGGAAGCCAAGAGAAATTTGGTAAGAGGAGAGGACGTTTGTAGACTAGTTATGAAAGTGTCCTCAGGAGCCCAGAGTAAAGGTGTAGAGCCTTCAGTTTGGGATGTAACAGGGTTCTTAAGTTGTAGTCAAGAGCTTGAATATTGGAACACCTCCTTGATTTTTGAGGTAGAACCCCACTACAGTGTTGTCTGATTGGATCAGCAATGGTCTAGATTCAAAGAGGATGGAATGCAGGAAGGGTTAATGGAACACCCTCAGTTCTAGGAGACTGAGGTCCACCAGCCCCGTGTCCAATAAGGACCCAGGAGCACACTCATCCTATCAGGGATCCATCTGTGGTGGATGCCCATGGTGGAGGGAGGGACTGAAAAAGCATTCCTCAGCATAAATTGGTGTCTATTGACCAGCAATGCAGAGCTGATGTCAGAGAGAGTGATTCTGACATACCTTTCAAATATTTCTTGGGCTTTGAGACCACTTATTCTGGAGGGTTCACTGAACAGTCTCATAAGAAGATGGGTGGGTGCTGTCATAGGGATGGCAGTGACCATGGAACACAGAAGGCATAGCAGTAGTGTAGCTGTGACTGTTTCTACATCTGTATGTATGATGCCAGAAACAAGGGTGAGGCCTGCTGGATGGCTGGACAGGAAGTTCTGGCTGAGACTATATCTAGGACAGCTCAATGTATTGGAGACTGAGTCGGGGTCAGGTTGGACTTTGGCCAATTGACTGATCCCTGGAGAGTGAAACTATTTGCAAGGTAACTCCTAAGTAAGAAAACAAAGCTGTTCCACTTGAGTGGCCAGCTGTTGCAACTACCATTAGGTATTTGGTGAATACACTCAGGGCTGAGGGAGGTAAAACAGTTTTTAGTGTTAACCTAACAGGTAGAAATGAAGAAACTTGCAATGAGCAGGATGGATAGGGATATGCACGCAGGTACCCTTCATATCTAGGGCACAAAACCAGTCTCTGGCATGACGGAAGTCAAGGTTATCATGTGAAACCTTTTGTACTGGATGGAAAGGTCCATTTTTATGAGGCCCAGTATCGGACTGAGTTCTCCAGTCCATTGAGCACCAAATGAAGTGGAGTGCAATCCCTTTGATGCTGGGAGGGGGGCTCTGGAGAAATGGCCTGTGTTATCAGTAGAGTACTCAGGTCCTCCTGAAGGAGAGGTACATGAGCTGATTAGATAAATTCCAGATCATGACCATGCTGTATAATCTGGAGTACTATTCATCTGAAGTGATCGGAAGCTCAGCCTCTAAATAGAGGGTGAAATGACCACATACCCCTGAGGCCCATGTTGAGGAAGTGGGAAAAACTCTAGTGGGTCACTGGGTAGAGGGCTGCCCAGCTGGTATGCAGAGTATGGTACATGCCATGAACAGTACAGAGAGCTCAGCCTGATGCCCGTAAGTCATCCAGTAAAGTTTGAGTACCTGGCCCAAAATAACTTGGATCCATGAAAAAGGGCATTAGTTATGTTATATTACACATCATGCATAAAGCCTGAAAAGTGAAGCCAGGTGGCATCCCAAATAAATGCCAATAGCTGACAGTTGAGCAAAGGTATCTATGGCATCAAACCTGACCTGGGTAGGTAATGGAAATAACAATTTAGCTGACATAGTAGTCAAGAATCACTCCTGGTCTGGTGAAGGAGGGGCAGTGATAATTTCCTACTGGGTTAGAATGTTGCATGTTTAATAGCGTACAACATTATGGCTAGCTGGTACAGTGTATACCTGTGAGGAATGGTGCAATACTGCTTATACTGCTATACACAATATTGCACCATTCTCACTCTCCCAGACAGAGGATATGACCTCTGCTGGGAGTGGGTTCCACCGAGCAGCTGCCATGGCTCACTGGACTGAGCAACGGCAACAGGAGTCCAGGTGCTGTGTCTGGGACTGGGTTTGATTCCCAGTCCCAGAACCTTTATTTTCTAGGACTTTGTGCACCCCTGAGGTAACCCCCAGAGTTGAGAATCTTTTATTGGGGGCAGAGCCCCCATAAAGATTCTATGCCCCATGGCAGAAATCGCACTGTATTGGACTGTGATTTTGCCATGTGGCATAATGTCTTATGATATTATGACCCTGTGTCATAATTTCAATGGCAGATGACCCAAGGGTATGTTGGTATGTAATCATATGACCCATGTAAATTGGAATTTTGATATTAATGGTACTGGAGAAAAAGGTCTGTTTCCCCAGACAGTGAAGTCTTTGGGATTTTCATCAAGTGGTAAGGGCTATTGTGATCATGGGTGGCAGTACAGAGTCCACTTCTGAGATAATTTGAAAAGAAGGGAGGAACCAGAGGAGCTTGATAAATATGAACCATCGAGAGAGACGAGCTGAGATAGTTGAAGGCTGATGCCAAGCAACCAGCATGGCATTCTGGTAAGTTTAAATTAGTGGGGAACAAACCACCAGGATGGGCTCCTCCAGCAGATCAAGGTATTCTGCCATATGCCTGGATTGGTGGTAGTTCAGGTGGATGTTAAAGATCCCATGGCACTTATCGAAAAGAGTAGGAATTTCCGTGTCCTGGCCAAATTTCCTTATTCACTAAAAAATACCACTAACAGCTTAATGTGGTTCAAGGTCAGTTGCCATTCATCTGTATCCCCTCCCCCGGTCGTGCCTGAAAATAGGCAGGATTTGTCTAGTGCACTACCCGGTCAACAAAAACTAAATAAATAAAATAAAATAAATATCCTTACCTTGTCATGTTTTGTGGTAGAAAACCTCATGACTTTTTGTATTTATATCATAAATTCATGGAATAAAGGGTCAGCAGGAGGGGAGCTGTGGATTCTGGGCAGATCCGCATCCAAAAGAAGAGATTTCCTAAAAAAGGAGACTGAAGGAGGAATTTCAGCTCTGGAAATCCACGTGGCTAAGGTCACCAGTGAAGTCAACTGGGTGCACTTGTTCATCAGAAAAATAGTCTTCCATATAAGGAAGAAGTGACCAGGGTGGGAATGGATCCAGGTCATCATTAAAATTCCTAAGCAGAAGAGGATGAGATCATGGAAGAGTCACCCTGTACCCATGGAGCAGAGGGCTGGGAGTGCCATATGGCATGCAAGACGTGCCTTACTACAGTGGAGGCATCCATTTTCTTCTGAGAAGGAGGGAGGAGGAGGAGGAGAGTGTTTAAGACACATGGGGTTGATTGAGGGGTGGACATGTAGTATGAGCAGGTCTTGCCCTGGGTGGTAAAGTCCAGGGCTCTGATCTCTGGCTGCATGGCCTGTGATTGTCCACCGAGGGTGGAGGGTAAAACATGTATAAGCTTACTGCCACAAGGCCCCATTTACTAAGAAAGATTATGAGGGCACGCTTGTCAATGGTGGACACCTGGAATGGTGGCCACCGATGAGGCATGTGACTCTAATGGAACCCAGAAAGGGATATTTATGTGTCTTTTATAGTGCTAGAAGCAGCATTGATAAGGAGTGAAAAACATCCCATCAATGAGTAGGCAGCATAATGATGCACCGTTGACAAGGGACAGCTGTCGACGAGAAATAGGGATGCCATGTTGATGGGGATGGCTGTTAATGAGAATATGGAGGCATCATTGGTGGGTATGGCCATCAATGAGAACGCAGATGCATCGTCGATGGTGGTAGCCATCAATAGAAGACAGAGGCATCATTGACGGCAGTAGCTGTCGATGAGAGCATAGATGAATCGCCAATGGTGGTAGCCATTGATGAGAAAATAGATGCATCATCGACGCAGGTAGCCATCAATGAGAATACAAATGCATCATTGACAGTGGTAGCCGTTGATGAATATAGATGCATTATTGATGGTGGTCACCATCGATGAGGATATTGATGGTTATAAGCCATCAATATATAGATACATCATCAACAGTTGTATTGGCCATCAGGAGTAAGAAAGACATAGAGGGTGAGGAGGGTTGTGCCTGCTTTATGTGTGTCTGGAAATGTAGATCCGTAGATGGGGAGCTCTTGTTGGATGAGCCCTCAGTTGTGTGGAATCTTCGATGTTGTTTTCTTGTTGATGACTGCTGTTTTCAGAAGTTGTTCTAGCTGCTGTGCAAGCTGAAGATGGTGGGAAAATGAACTGAGGATACTAGGGACCACCCACACTTATATAAAGAAGCAGGAAGATGATGTAATCGGTGGGCAGTCCCTGGTACAAAACTGCAAGAAGAGCTGCTGTGTCACAGCACTCTGCTGGAAACTCCCAGAAGTAATTACCTACTGTAAGAGACCATTCCGTGGATGATCTGGTACTACAGAGTGCAGAAAAGCCCTATACTCTGCCGCCACTGTTCCGATATCCTCTGGCGATGCTCGAAAAGCTCTGTGCAGCCATGTTGGTTCTGACCAGAGTTTGTTATAGCATTGTGATGTCATCAAGAAACAAGCTGTGCCTAACTACATTGAATGAATCAGTTTTTTCCTTGATGACGCCACACAGTTTTACAAATGGCTGCAATGTAATATTAATATTGAACTGACTCAGTCCTCTATATCTCTTGAGTATTGTCAGCTACAGGTAAGCCTAATATATCACTTGAAACAGCTTTGCATAGTCTTTCAAACTATGTAAGCTACAGTATGTGAATGTTTCCTTTAAAACAAATCTGTTTACTCAACCTTTTAACTGCCATGATGTTATCTTCATAACCTTATGAGCTCAATGAGTGGCTTGTTTCTTTGATAATGTGCAGTATAGTTTAATATTTATTTTATTTGTAATATATATTTTGTCATTGTAATACATATAGAGGATTGTGTATAAGAAGTCATACACAACAAGGATATTCTTGTATGAAGAGGTTTCACTGGTAACTGATTATCTCAACAGCTCAGCTTCAAGATGTGCTCAGTTACCAGGGAAACCTCGAGATACAAGAAGATCCTTGCTTGTGTATGACTGCTCACACACAATCTTTTATTGTGTATGGATAGCTATGCCCATTTCAGACACTGCACTTTGTTTCAGTGAATTGGTGTTTTTTTGGGGGGCCTTGAGGGTTGGTGGTAGGTTCAAATTACTGGCAGTGTGCTGCAGATGTTTCTGCAAATTCAAGTTTAAAAAAAAAAACTTTCAGCTTAATTGGGGTGGAAACCTAATCCAGTGCAAGAGCATTCCCAGTTATTCTGCTGCAGTAGTGACACGCTACTGCAGCAAGAAAACATAATGGATGACACTACTGCAACAGAACAAGTCATATTCCGGGCATGGAATTCAATGCATGACAGCATTCCACCATACACTATATACATTTAGACAGATCACATATTTATGTGGTCTGACAAAATGTACAGCACTTACTTTGAGCCTATAGGAAAGGATTTTATAAATAATGTTAACTTGACATCCCCATTAATGTTCTGTTGAGGTTTATTGTGCAGATTTCCAGCAACAAAATCCCCAGATGGCAACAGTGGAACTCAGTTACACAATCCTCACATCTGAATTTCTGAGCATCCCAGTTTTTTTATTACTAAAGACATTTTGCATGAAACCTAGATATTCACTCCTGATAACCTTCACTATTCCTGCTGCTTTTCCTACCTTGACATCACAGTCCTCTGTTTGTGATATTACAATAATTTTGGTGGCAATCGGTTGTGATGTCACAGCAGAGTATGACTGAAACAGAAAAATAAATAGAAGCAACTAAAGTTAAAGGGCAAAGAGCCTGAGTTTCTGCTGATTTAGTTAGTAATAAAGACTGAAATGTCCTGAAAATCCAAACACTGGAGAATGTTACAATATTTGAATCCTGATGATGCTAACAATTATTATTTTCAGAACACTGGCAAACACTTTAAAGTAACCATTACTACAAGCAGGTTTATTTAATGTATACTGTACTGTATTATGGTTAGAGTATATCACTATATCAAAGGCTTAGTAGGACTATGATATGGTATCTGGTTTCATCAACTGGCCCCACTTCAGTTACATTATATTCAGTCAGTAACAAGTAAACAATAATATAAAGGAGTGTGACATCAGGAGTAATTATCAATCATTAAATGTCCCTCAGCACCAGGAAGCACAAGGTTGAATGCTCAGTCCTTCTGCTGCTGTACTATGGGAATGCTGTCTACTCCTGTGCCTCTCCTATAACCCTTGCCAAATTTTCCACACTGTTCAATGCCTTGTGTATTTGTCCTGGCATGTCCACCCAAACCCACCACTGCTCTATGTACAATGAGCTAGGCTGCCCCCCTCACCGTGAGGCACTCTGTTCCCATCACCTTGGCCTTGATGGGTGCCAAAAATTGTCAGGCAACCACATAGCTATTCCATGGATCCCTCTCCCTCCTCCAACTCATCCTATACTCTGAGGTCAGAGAAAGGACACCAACCCACATCCTATGCTGCAGGCCAAACTTAGGGCAGGCCTCCATCAGATACAGACTTCTTAACATTTGAACAGCCTTCACATCAGCCTCTGTACCATTCCCAATTTCCATTCAGCCAAGAACTTAATCAAAGTGCATTGCGAAGCCTCTTCAGTCCTACCCCAACTGCACTGACCTCCCTTTGGAGATAGTATGACTACCTCTAACCAAGATCTATATACTCAAATGTATCATATAATACCCTGGATCGGCACTGTATGTTACTTCCGCCTATAACACCATATCTGTTTTGATCTACTTAATGCAATGCTAATGCTAATGCATCTGTACAATGTACCCACATTTATTCCCTGTAGTCATTAAGGTGATTGCAATGTTTATGCTTGTATAAATATTTTTATCTCCTGCATTTATTGTTCTGTGTATTTATGTATTACCTCTACTATCCTATGTTCCCTTCCTCCCCGTCACAGCTGAAAACAAGCTCCAGGTCTCTGTTTGCTCACCTAGTAAACTATGTTTTACATAAATAAACTAAATACATTTACATGGGTTCCCTACTCACTCTAGTACCAAGGGGCTACATTGTCAAAGCCTCATGAATTCCACAAGGCCTCTGGTGTGCTGATCATCTGGCGATGGGGCTTGCAGAATTCACCTGGCCAGTGACTGGTTTTCAATCCTGACAGCCAAATGTCACTAGTTAGATGAGCTTTTTCCTGTCTAACTTGCACCATTTGGGGATCCTTTTGTGGGGCCTGGTGCCAGTGTTTGGTGCAAGCTGCCATAAATGTGGAAACTGCCGCAACTGTACCCGATGTACTAAAATCCCACAACTGCACCCGATGTACTAAAATCCCACAACTGCACCCGATGTACTAAAATCCCCAACTGCACCTGATGTACTAAAATTCTGCAACTGCACCCGATGTACTCAAAACCCACAACTGCACCCGATGTACCAAAATCCCACAACTGTACCCGATGTACTAAAACTCTAACTGCACCTGATGTACTAAAATCGCAACTGTACCGGCGTACTAAAAATCCTCAACCGCACCTGATGTACCAAAATCCTGCAACTGTACCCGATGTACCAAAATCCCGCAACTGTACCCGATGCGCTAAAATCCCTCAACTGCACCTGGCGTACTAAAAATCCTGCAACTGCACCCAATGTACTAAAATCCCGCAACTGTACCCGGTACTAAAATCCGCAACTGCACCCTGGCGTACTAAAATCCGTAACTGCACCGATGTACTAAAATCCCTCAACTGCACCCGCGTACTAAAATCCCGCAACTGTACCCAATGTACTAAAAATCCCGCAACTGCACCCGTGTACTAAAATCCGCATACTAAAAATCCTCAACTGCACCCGATGTACTAAAATCCTCAACTGCACCGATGTACTGAAAATCAGGTGCAGTTGCATCAGTAATTTGGACACATCTGCACCAAAAAATGGGGCTGATGAAGGCTTAATGCAAGCCCTGTGTCACCCTTTGAAAATCGAGCCCAAGGTATCTATTGATTCCCTTGGCAAGAAGAAGTTTGTGCAGGCTTGTCTTGAATGGCTGTACTGCATTCTTGTCCACTGTCACTGATGGTAGACTGTTCCTAAGGTGCTTCACCCTCTGAGAAAAATGTGCTCTTAACGTTATGCTTGAATATGCCACTCTAGTGATAGTATACCATGACATACAATACCCTGAGTCTGTTCATGTGATTATAAAATAGGCTAGAGTATTGACATACGGTATGGGTAATCTTGGAAATTAGTTCTACATTGGTGTAACAAAATACCATCATGTATCAGACATGCTAGAGCTATCAGATTTCAGGATTTCTTTTCCATTGTATAATGAAACACAAAGGTTATTTATAGTGTGATGAAGGGTAAGAAAGCATTATGTTTCATAAAGCATCTGTCTGTCTGTACTGTTACATGCTGTACAATATTATCATTTATTGAAATAGAAAACACTAACCTTCAGTCCTGAGGTCCAGGTGAGCCATCTTTCCCAGAAAGCCCATCTTTACCTTGGTTACCCTAATAAGTCACAAAGTTGGGAGAAAATGTTTTATATAAAAGTATAAAATATATACTCATTTCCTGAACAAAATAGAGGGTTTAAACTTTGATACAATTGTGCATATGTACAGTATAAGTAATTGTATTGTAAAAGTTATATTTCTCATAAGTTGCTTCCAATGAACACCTTCAGGACTTTGGATTTTGAAACAAATGCAGCAGTGAGGTGGCCTTCACAGACTGGAAGTTGTGTAGAATGTATTTATGAATCTGACAGTTCAAGTCGCAGCATGGTTCATTTGTCCAGAGTTCAACATGAGAGTTGCTTGATAACACATTAGCTCCACCATTCATGTGCCACTGAATAGACTGTATAAACCACTCCATTCACAGTCCTCTGACAGAATGCATTAACCACACTGTTCACACTGCACTGCATAGAATGCACTAACCACACCATTCACACTGTGAGACACAATACAATAACCACACTGTTCACACTGCTGGACAGAATAAATTAATCACACTGTTCAAACTGCACCGCATAGAATGCATTAACTCTCACCATTCACACTGTGAGACAGAACACATTAACCACATTGTTCACACTGCACTGCATAGAATGCACCAACCATTACTCATTCACAGTGTGAGACAGAATACATTAACTATACTGTTCACACTGCACCACACAGAATGCACTAACCACACCATTCATACTGCTGGACAGGATACATAACCACACTGTTCACACTGCACCGCATAGAATGCACTCAACCCTCACCATTCACACTGCTGGACAGGGATTACATTAACCACACTGTTCACACTGCACCGCATAGAATGCACTAACCTCACCATTCACACTGTGAGACAGAATGCATTAACTACATTGTTCACACTGCACTGCATAGAATGCACTAACCACTCCATTCACTGTGAGACAGAATACATTAACCACACTGTTCATACTACACCACATAGAATGCACTAACCACCATTCACACTGCTGGACAGGATACATTAACCACACTGTTAAGGGAGCATAGAAAGGTTAAGGGAGGGATAGAAGATTAATAAAGGAGAGGGAGGTGGGCAGAGGGAGACAGTGAAAAGGCAGAGATACTGAATGAATACTTTGCCAGTATTCACAAAGAAGAAGAGGAAGAGTTACCTAAACCAAACAGTAGAAGCACTCTGGATAGTGGGGTTGACACCAGTCCATTTGCAGAAGAAAGAGTACTGAAAGAACTACTAAACTCAAGGTGGACAAAGCAATGAGGCCTGACGGAGTTCACCTAGAATCCTAAAAGAGCTAAGGGGACCTAGTGACACCACTAACCACACTTTTAACAAATCATGGGAAGATGGGGTGGTACCTGAGGACTGAGGAGGGCAGATGTGATTTCCTTCACAAAAGTGGGAGCAAGGCAGAAGCAGGAAACTACAGACCTGTTAGTTTGACCTCAGTGGTGGGGAAATGATGGAATCACTCTGAAAGAAAGAATTGTTGAGTACCTAGAGAGAAAGGGCACAGGACCCAAAGCAGCATGGATTTACAGCAGGAAGGTCATGTCAGATGAATCTAATCGATTTCTTTGACTGGGTGACCAAAGTAATAGACCAGGAGGGGCTGTGGATATGGCCTACCTAGACTTTAGCAAGGCATTTGACACAGTCCCAGACAAAAGATTAATAATCAAGTTAGCCAGCCTGGGAGTGGGTCCCAGGGTGGTAGCCTGGGTAGCAAACTGGCTGCACAACAGGACACAGAAGGTAATAGTGAATGGAACACATTCTGAAGAAAGGGGGTTACTAGTGGAGTACCTCAGGGCTCAGTACTGGGTCCAGTCCTCTTTAACGTCTTTATAGGTGGCAATGCAGAGGGTCTGGAAGGAAAGGTATGCCTCTTTGTGGATGACACAAAGATCTGTAACAGAGTTGATACACAAGGGGTAGAAAGGATGAGAAGGGACTTGGCAAGGTTGGAGGAATGGTCAGACGTATGGCAACTTAGATTCAATGCAAAGAAGTGCAAAGTAATGCACCTGGGAAATAAAAATCCAGGAGAAGAGTACACAACAGCAGGGGAGGTACTAACGACAACAATAATGGAAAGGGATCTGGTGTAGTCATATCAGATGACCTAAAGGTGGGTAAGCAATGTGAGAAGTCAGTAAGGAGAGCTAGGGATACTAGGATGCATAGGGGGGCATCACAAGTAGAAAAAGGGAAGTGGTTATCCCTCTGTACAGACAGTTGGTGAGACCCCATCTGGAGTACTGTGTGCAGTTTTGGAGACCTCATCTACGTAAGGACATAGACAGGATGGAAGCAGTCCAGAGGAGGGCAACTAAAATGGTGCAGGGTCTACATCAGAAACCATATGAAGAGAGACTGAGAGAGCTTAATATGTATACCCTTGATGAAAGGAGGGACAGGGGGACATGATAGAAACTTTAAGTACCTCAAGGAAATCAACAAAGTCCAGGAGGGCAGCATCTTTCAGAAAAGAGATGTGTAAGAACAAAGGGCACAATTTAAAGTTAGAGGGGACGGCTCAGGGGTAATGTGAGGAAATTATTTTCACGGAGAGAGGGTGGCACATGGAACCGCCTTCCTGGAGAGGTTGTGGGGTCTAAAACAGTGGGGAATTCAAACATGCATGGGACAGACATAAGGCAATTATAGTGGGGGTTGCAGGAAGTAGGCTGTTGGTTAACTAGAATCTGCAGCTTATCCAATAGGTAGGGAAATGGGCAGACTGGGTGGGCAAAGTGGTCCTTATCTGCCGTCAAAGTCTATGTTTCTATGTTTCTATGTTAACTGCACCACATAGAATGCACTAACCACTCCATTCACACTGTGAGACAGAATACATTAACCACACTGTTCATACTGCACAGCATAGAATGCACTAACCACATTCACACTGTGAGACAGAATACATTAACCACACTGTTCACACTGTACCACATAGAATGCACTAACCATGCCATTCACACCACTGGACAGAAAACATTAACCACACTGTTTACTGCACTGCACAGAATGCACTAACCACACCATTCACACTGCTGGACAGAATACATTAACCACACTGTTCACACTGCACCGCATAGAGGGCCTATTCACTAAGGGCATGCGCTATGTGTAGAACAGATGAAAGCAGGTGTGCAGCTGCACACCACGCAGTGGTGTTGAACAATGCAGCATGCACGACACAGCCCAACACCCCCCCACAGGAGGCTGGGTGGAGACTGAGGAGGTGTAGCTACGGCAGGAGCAGTCCTGAGCCAGCGCTGGATGACGGAAATGCCTTGTCCCCACCATAAAAGGCACTGCTGGCGGTAATGCACAGCAAAATGCACAGTGCATAAGAGGCAGTCCACAGACAGCACAAGCAGCACACATGGGGCAGAAGAACATGCCGGCTGACTGCAATGCCCAACTGGCAATGACGGTGGACATGGCACGGGCAGAGGGGCAGTGGGAGGCGCCAGCAGTCCCAGAACTTCAAGGGGCCACAGGTGGCCATTCTCAAAACCGAGGTCAGGCAGCACTATGAGGTGCTCTTCAGGCAGCAGGCACTGAGCACCCTGCCAAGACCAAAGACAGAATATGGCTGGACCTGCAGGTGGCCATCATGCCGCAGGACTGGAGGCATGCACACTCATGGCTATCAAGCACAAGTGGCATGACCTCCAGTCCCAGGTTAAGTGGTGGCTGAGCCAGGCACACCAGAAGCAGGTCGCCACATGCAACGGACCGCCACCCCAGAACCCCCGACGCCGCATTGAGCAGCAGGCCAGACACCATCAGTGACATTCTCACAGACAGGGAGACCAATGGGCTGGACAGCATGTCAGCTACATGTAATGTGTGGGTGCACAGGGCACAGCCACAGCCAGTGAACCATGCACCAGCAACAGTCAGCAACAACCTGTCCTTTCCATCCCCACAGTGCCCGATGCTGACAGTGCCAGTGAGGGACTGTCCAGCATGGGATATGACTGAGGCAGTAGACTGCAGAGGGCAGGCAATGAAGGTGGGTACAGTCTGGACAATGGAGAACACAGGCGCATACGCTGTACACACAGGTGCAGTAACCAGTGTCTCCTTTCTGCACACAGGTATGCAGCAGCACAGAACACCAGCAACACAGGAGAAGGACTGCCAGCAGCACACACCTCCACAGGACAGCCACGGAACTGAAAGGGAATGGACCCAGGAGTATCAGCAGCAATGAAAGGAGGACAGTGGACCAGGCACAGGCGGAGGCACAGAGGCCACCAGTGATGCGGAGGGCAAGGGCACAGCACACCTTGTAACAAAGATTTTTGTAACAAAGACATTTTTTGTCTGCCATATTTGTATTGTATATGTATGTTTTTTGTATTGAATACATGTAATTTTAAGGGATCGCATCTGTAAAAGGAACTAGTTTTCCAGTGTGCTACCCATTGCTTAATAAACAAACAAATAAACAAACACCTGCCGGACAGAGAGCACCAGGAGTGTGGCCTGCAGTTTGGGTGACACAGGTCCCCAGAGATCAGACGCGATGCAGCCAATGCAACCAAGGCACCAACCACACCGCCCTATACCCAGGACCAGGACAACAGGGACACGGAGGTCCACTGCTGAGGTGCCACAGACTGGGTGCCGGTAGGTCACTCCTTGCCAGCTACTACCCCAACCTCTGTGGGCTGGAGTGTGACCACCTGCAGGTGACACAGGAGTACACGAGGCAGTGAATCACCTCACGGAGGACATGGCGCATCTGTGCAGGCACAGGAGCCGGATAGCTGAGGCATCCCCGCGGTGTATGCAGTGCACATGGCTGGCGTCACATGCCGCAGGCGATGTGCACAGGAACACCTGGTTGATGGGGTGGCCATCGGCGCCAAAGCACAGGAGTGGATGGCTGATGCCCTCTTGGCCATTGTTGACCACCTTGCCACCCAACAGGTACGGACCGCCATGGCCACTGGGGCAGCACCAGGTATTGAAAGTGCATCTTCAACATCCCTATCATGTGCTCCACAATGCCACATGCCTGCGATGCGCTACATTATGCAACCTCCGTCCAGGTGCCGTGGTGCCAGGTGTGGCGTCAGCAGTGTGGGCATCAGGGGTATCCCTGCCACCTGTGGGAATAGAGTGGACATACATGGTTACGGTGTGGGGCAGCATGTGGCTGCCGTTGGACGCACATGTTATTGGGGCCACACCCAACAATGAGCCATAACCCCTAGCTGCCGATTCATATGATGCTTCAGGGCACTGTTGTCATACATGTAGGAGTCATGGCATGACCCCAGGCAGCGTGCCAGGATGTTGGTCAGGATGCCGTTGCGTTGCAGATGACCTGACAGTTGATGCTGTGGTATCCTTTATGGTTTCTGTAGGCATCTTCATTGACTGGCAGTGCTAGGATGGGCACTTGCATGCAGTCAATCACACCAACTGTGTTTGGCATGCCATACATTTCCAGGAATGCTCCTTAGGCTGCCTGACATCTGTGGCATCCAGTGGGAATGTGATGTGCCTCTCCCAGTACCACACCAGAGCATCGGTCACCTGGTGCAGCGACGTAACAAGCATGCCTGGCTCACCCCTGTCATGTTGCCTGTCACCCACTGGAATGTGCCTGTGGCATAGTACTACAGGGCACACAGCAACCTGGTCATGGCCCTGGCGCTGTGTGACTGGCCCAATCTCATCCTCCAGCAGCCCACAGAGGTATCGTGGGGTGCTGTAGTTGACCGTAGCACTGTAGGATCTCTGTGAGATGCAGCATCTGGGCAGTGAGACATGGCGAGAATGCCCATGGCCGTGCTCTGGCACTCTGTTCTGCATCAGCCTCTTTGAGGAGGACCACATGTTATGTGCCCCTGGGCACATGGCACACCTCGGCATGTTCCGCTTCTTGACTTCCGCCACGACATTGCACGTCCACATGTGTGCCATGCATGGCATGTGGTGTGTCGCATGTCCTTATGGGTGTTGCATGCACACATGGTGTGTGCGTGCACCCTCAGTGTGCCATTTATGTTGTGGTGGCGATGGCGGCGGCAGCCCATCCACAGTGAAGGGTGTTTTCTGTGGCAGGCTGGCCCCTGCCACAATAGCTGTACTGGGTAGTGGAGCCACCTATCTGGACAGGATCCGAACTGTGAGATCTGGAAGGTCATGGAGTGATGTCTGGTGGGTGCCTCCAGCACTGGCTGTGTGGCCTGTGTGGCTAACAGGGTTTTTGCTCTGTGCCATGGGCTTGTCCGGTATTCACTGTCCATGTTTTGTTGTGCAGGGGATCTGACATTGGAAGGTGGTGCTGGTCTTGGAGCACTGGAAAGTGGGTGGGCCAGGCCTGGCCCGCCCTTGTGGTGACCCCGTGGTGGTAGATGGCACAGAACCTGCCATGGCACCTGGATTTGTGGGAGTAGCATGGAGGACTACGGTATTGGGATGATGAGAGGGACCTGTGGCCATCCATGCCCCTGTATGGTAAGTGACCTGTGGCTGTGTGTGTGTGTGTGTGTGTGTGTGTGGTGGGTGGGTTGCTGGCTCAGCTATGGCAGGGCCATTGCATGCTGCTGTGGCACTGATGTCTGTTCCTTCTGTCTGCTCTTCTCATTTCAGCATTATTGTGGCCCTATCAGGTGGCTGGCACTGGTGGAGAGGGCCTTCACAGACACAACCTCCCCCGGAGCTGACACCATCCACCAGGCCGAACCTGCTCTTGGAGGAGGAGGACTCTGATTGAGGGGTGACCATCTATCCCCAGGACTGCTGACCTTGGGCAGTTGTTGCTCCTGTTTGTACTGTGCTGTGTGTCTTAGTAAAGGCTTCGTGCTTCCTACCCCATCTCAGTATCTGGTTCCTCACCCTAGCACGGTGTGCGGGCAGTGGTGTGTCTGTGTGTGTGTGTGTGTGTGTGTGTGTGTGTCGTGTTGCTTTGTGCACTGCATCTACATGTCACCTCCTTCTGCTGTGCCCATTTCTATGCTGCATGCATGTGGCTGATGCGCTGTGCTGTTGATGGCCATTTCGGCATGGTTGTCGCATATGCGATGCTGGCACATGGACTGTACCCGTCACGTCGGTGGTGCAGTCACCATGCATTGTGTTGAATGCATGCGTGGCTGGTGTGTGCAGCTGCCAGTGTCTGGCATCCTATAGGCTGCTTCACTGGGCACTCTTGGCTGTGGGCGCAGCGTAGGCTTATTACGGCTGGTTTCAGGATGTGGGAGTGTTCACGGGGTGGTGAGCGTGCTTTTCAAACGTGTTATGCATTGTGCATGACGCGTCCACTGTTCTAAGCACCCACTGTCATGGGCCCACCCCTCCATTGCTGCGTATCCACCTTGCCACGCATTTTGCGTGGGTTGCACTTCACACGGTTCTCGGTGCTGTTGGTGCATACCGCGCATTGGTGGCTTCTGCGATTCCGCATGTCTCCGCCTCTGTGTGGGCATACACGGGTGCATAGTGCCACAAAGCCTTAGTGAATAGGCTCCAGAATGCACTAACCACACCATTTACACTGCTGGACAAAATACATTAATCACACTGTTCACACTGCACCGCATAGAATGCACCAACCACACCATTCACATTACCGACAGAATACATTAACCTCACTGTTCACACAGTTCAGACTCATTAACCACTCTGTTTGCACTCTGCTTGAAGAAATGCATCAGTTATACCATGGACATAAGCGAACAGCCAATGAAATGATCAGACTGGCAGTTTACCACTGGTGTAAATCCTATGATAATCACTGGCTGTTGTGCAAATAATAATGGTAATGGTGGTCATCTACATCCTAATCCTCTGCAGCCCAGGAATAAATACAATAAAATAAAACACAAAGCAACCTCTTTAAAAGTTGTATTTTATTATAGTAAAAATTAACCTTGGTATATTCGAATAAGTCACTCAGAGGATGTGGGTTATCGGGATTATCATGGCTGGTGAGGATTTACCCACTGGCTGCACTGGGCAAACCACTCCAGCCATGGTAAATCCCCTGATAACCCACACTCTCATGGCTTATTGCTTAAATATACTGCCCACACTCTGCCAGAGGATGCATTAACCACACCATTCACACTTTACTGATGGAATGCATTAACCACACTGTTCATACTCCACTGGAGAAATGGTGAACAACACCATTTGAACTCTATGAGACAGAAAGCATTAATCACACTGCCCAAACTCTGCCAGACAGAATTGCACTAACCACCCCATTCACAGTCCATGAGATACAATACATTAACCACACTGTTCGCACTCTGTATAAAAGAACGCATTAGAAGACTTGGTTTGCTGGCCAAGGCACCTAGCTTCACCTGAGCTCTTTCCTTCTAAGACTGCTTGAAAGGCAGAGTAGAGAAACTTACCAGAGCAAGGGAGAAGGATTAAGACTTAGTTTGGCTAAGCAGATTTACTGTGTGGTGGTGTTTTATTTTTACTCACAGGATTGCTACTGTTTGTTGCCAACATTTCATTGCTCTATTTTTCTCTGATTCAAATTGTTGTTGCTGGTATACCTTCTTCTGCATTATTACAAGGTGTGCCTACAGGTGTGTGCTAACAGATTACTGCTGTAATCTTCTGATTCAAATTGTCTTTTGCAAGGTATATCTTCTGTTACTGCTTTATTTTCTCTGGAGCAAGTGTTTCTTACAGGGTATATCTTCTCTGAAATTATTACAGGTGGTGCTTTACAGGTTTACAGTTTTATCTAACATTAGGATAAGCTTTCAGGGTTACTGCATTTGTTGTTGACTGATTGTTTCTGCTCTTACCTCCTTGTCCTTTCGTCCGTGGTTCTTCTTTTTAGGCAGGGAAGGGCCAGCCACCCACCATCCCCAACCACCCACGCTACCTCCTGTTATAGGGTACCACAGTTGTGACATTTCCTGTGGCAGAGCAGGAAGGGGCGGATCAGTGGGGCCTCACAAGGTGATCTCATTTACAGGGGCACTAGTAATTTAACTTGTTATAACAAGTTAAACAAAGCACAATTAAACCATTACTTGCATTTTTCCTTTTTTTTTCCTTCTAATTACTCTGACTAGGTTACAAACCCAGCAACTTATTTGGAATGGATTTCATTAACTGCAGGTACTGTGGAACAATTTTCAGAAGGACAGTCTTACAGGATTTAGGACACTGTCCTACATGCTGGGCCTTTGGAGATCTTAGGTCTCAGCTCCGGGCAGCATGGGCAGAGATTGCACGCCTCAAATTTCATATTGAAGAGGAAATACATTATAAGAACCACCGCCATTTCCCCAGCATCCAACAGAAAAACCTCGACCATAGAGGGTAGTTGGTCCAGGAGGTTGGCAGGTGGTTAGGAGGAGCAAATCAGGTGCCCCATCACTTCTGCTCCAACACATTACCCCAAAACCATATAAACATACATAACAGGTATCTGCCTCTATCTCTGAAATCAAATAAAGAGGCAGAAAACACTGCAGAGCAGGACACTGCACAGGAGCTAGCACAACAATACTCACCCAAATCAGGAACCAAAACTAAACAAGCACAAGGAAATCCAAAAACTTCTGATCATAGGAGACTCCATGATTCGGGAGTTGATACCCATCTCCAGCCAGGGTGATGGTCAGATGTCTCAGGTACATCAGCATGGAGAGACACTGACACGTGACTAAAATTGTTCACAAAGCAGGAGAAAACATTGATGTCCTAGTACACATAGGACTAATGATCTCACCAGCCGGTCAGTTGTGGAGACCAAGGAACACCTGACTAAGCTGGGTGACAAACTATCATCTATTTCGTCCAGCATCTCCTTCTCTGAGATCCTGCCAGTCTGGGAGAAGGGAGCAGATGGACGGAAGGTCAGAGAAGGGAGATAGGGGAGCTAAACACATGGCTCAAGGACTGGTGCCAGGAAAAGGACACAGATTTGTAGGAACTGGCAACAGTTCTGGGAGCGAAAGTTCTTAAATTTGATGGACTGCATCTGACTAAAGAGGAGTCAGTGCATTGGGGCAGAAGTTTGACATCTTTGCAGAATATTTAAACTAGCAAATGGGGAGAGGGTGCAGCACCATACGTCGAATGGAAAGAACACCTCCCCTCAGCTAGTGGTCAAACAGGAATTGCAGCGTGTTTGCTGCTCATTTGCATCACCAGGTAAGAAAAAGGTTTGTCTCCCATACGATGCACAGGGTAATGCCAAACTTCACCCAACAACTAACACACCAAAATCTGGCCAATGGAAAATCATGTACACAAATGCTCACAGCCTGGGAAATAAGATCCCAAACCTGCAGGCAATAATGTCAGAGGCTAAACTGACATAGTAGCAATTAGTGAGACGTGGTTTACCAGTAACCACACTTGGGAGACTTCAGTACCTGGCTATGTATTGTTCAGAAGAGACCGAGGTGCAAAAGGGGGAGGAGTGGCCCTTGTATGTTAATGAAAATATCAAAGCTACAGAAATTCAGAATACACATAAGGAGCCAGAAGAACTGTGGGTCACCCTGAAACAGGAAATGGGACAGCCATAAGAACTGGGGTTGTCTACAGGCCCCAGACCAGAGGGAGGACATAGACACATTACTGTTAGAAGATATACAAAACATGACAGCTAAAGGGAGGTTCTGATAATGGGAGACTTCAACATGCCAGATACAGATTGGTCAATACCAGCAGGAACATCTGCCAGAACTAGACTCATAGTGGATTCCCTGCAGGGGAGGGCCTCAAACAACTGGTACAGCAACCCACAAGAGACAGGGCTATCTAGATCTAGTACTGACTAACAAAGAAGGATCACAGATCTCCAGGTAGAAGGTCACCTGGGGGCCAGTGACCATCACATGGTATGGTTCAATTTGGCTACTACATCTAAATCATCCCATTCCAAGGCAAAAATATGGGACTTCAGAGGAGCTGACTTTGATAAGATGGCCAACAGAGTTAAGTTAGCCCTGGCAAAAGAAACACAGGTGAGGAGGTACAGGCAAAGTGGGCAAGCATTAAGGATACAATACTTGAAGCAACATCCCATTGTGTTAGACAGAAAAGGAAGTGCAAAAAGAAGGAAACCACTTTGGTTCTCAAATACAGTAGCAGAAAAGGTCAGAGCCAAAATGCTGGCCTTCAGGAAATATAAGGAACACAGCGGATGAAGATAGGGAGGCATACCAAACTGCCCTAAGGGAAGCCGGGAATGCAGTAAGGCAGGCAAAGTCCCAAACTGAGGAAACACTAGCACGAACAGTAAAGAAGGTGACAAGACTTTCTATAGATACATTAGTGAAAGGAGAAAGTCCAGAGGGGTATTGCTAAGCTTAATGGAGAAAAGGGAGCATGTGAGGGAGGAGGACCCTGTAAAGGCATCTATCCTAAATAGATACTTTTGCTCAGTATTTACTGAAGAGAAGGTAGGGCAGGGCCCACAGCTCAGCATCATGGACAGGGGGAGGGAGGTGAGCACTACTCCTTCACAAAAGAAAGGGTCCTACAAGAGCTTGCTAAGCTCAGGTGGATAAGGCAATGGGACCTGATGGCATACATCCCAGGGTACTTAAGGAGCTAAAGGAGGAACTAGCAGAGCCATTAGCAGAATTGTTTAGTGAGTCTCTGAGCACAGGAGAGGTCCCAGAAGACTGGAGAAGGGCTCATGTGATCCTGCTCCACAAGAGTGGTAGCAGGAGGAGGCGGAAACTACAGACCAGTCAGTCTTACCTCAGTAGTGGGCAAGATTATGGAGGCACTCCTTAAGAAAGGATAGTGCAACACCTGGAATCCATAGGGGCACAGGATCCAAGACAGCATGGGTTTACAAAAGGAAGGTCCTGTCAAACTAATCTCAGATTTCTTTGACTGCAACCAGAGTGGTGGGACCAAGGGGGAGCAGTTGATGTCGCCTACCTTGACTTCAGCAAAGCTTTTGACACTGTTCCACATAGAAGATTGATAAATAAGCTAGGTAGGCTCGGGTGGGCAGAAGTTGGTCAACTGGGTGGCAAACTGGTTGACTGGCAGAAAACAGAGAGTGGTGGTAAATGGTATACAGTCAGAAGAGATGCAAGTCACAAGTGGGGTACCTCAAGGATCAGTCCTGGGGCAGTCCTATTCAACATCTTCATTAGTGACCCGCAGATGGACTAGAGGGTAAGGCTTGTCTGTTTGCAGATGACACCAAGATCTGCAACAGAGTAGATGATCCAGATGGGGTGGGCAGAATGAGAAGAGATCTGGATAAACTAGCAAAATGGTCAGAAGAATGGCAACTGGGATTTAATGCAAAGAAGTGCAAAATCATGCACATAGGGAAGAGAAACCCTGAAGCCACTTATAGGCTGGGAGGGAGTTGCTAGCAGTCACAAAGGAAGAAAGAGACTTGGGCATCATCATCACTGATGACCTAAAATCATCCAAGCAGACCTCTAAAGCAGTAGGTAAGGCTAGGGGTGTTAGGGTGTATTAGTAGGGGTATCACAAGTCGTAAAGGGAGGTAATAATCCTCTGTACAAGACATTGGTTAGGCCCCATCTGAGTACTGCATGCAGTATTGGAGGCCACACCTTCACAGGACATTAACAAATTGAGGCAGTCAGAGAGGGCAGCCAAAATGGTGCGGGACTGCATCAGAAGACATATGAGGACAGATTAACGGAGCTCAAGATGTATACCCTTGAGCAAAGGAGGGAGAGAGGTGATATGATCGAGACATTTAAACACCTTAAGGGCATAAACAAGGTGAAAAGAGTCTAACATGTTTAAATATAAGAAAAATAGCAGGACAAGAGGACACAGCATGAGATTAGAGGAGGCCGATTAAGGGGAATGTGAGGAAATTCTTTTCACAGAAAGGGTGGTAGATGCATGGAATGGCTTACCAGAAGAAGTGGTGGCTATGAATACAGTGCAGGGCTTCAAACAGGCATGGATAGGCATAAGGGAGCAATACAAATGACTATGAATAGATAGGTCACTGACAGAGCAAAGGCCGATGGCACATTTATAAGGTAGAAAAGAAATGGGCAGACTGGATGGGCCTTAGTCCTTATCTCGCCAACTTCTATGTTTCTATGTTTCTATGTAACCATACCATTCATACTCCTCCTGGTTGAATGCATTAAACACATTGTTCACACTCTTCTGGACAGAATGCATTAACCAAATTGTTCACTTTCCACTAGATAGAATGCATAAACCATTCCATCCACTCCACCAGATAGAATGCATAAACTACATTGTTCACACTTTGCTGGATAGAATGCATTACTCATACTGCTCATTCTCACAAGATAGAGCGCATTAACCACACCATGCACACTTCACTGGATAAAATACATTAACCACACTATTCATACTCTGCCTGAAAGAATGCATTAACCACATCATTTATACTCATCCAGGTAGAATGCATTAAACACATTGTTCACATTCCACTGGACAAAATGCATTAACTAAATTGTTCACACTCCACCAAATATAATGTATAAACTAGATTGTTTACACTTTGCTGGATATAATGTATTACCTACACTGTTCATACTCACCAGATAGAATGCATTAACCACATCATGCACACTTCGCTAGATAAAATGATTAACCACACCATTCATGCTCTGCTGAATAGTTTGTATTAACCATGCCATTCACACTCTGCTGGATAGAAGGCATGGTCATAGATAATAACAGCATTCTAACTCCATGAGTCAGAATGCATTAACTACATTATCCACACTTGGCTGGATAGAATGCATTAATCACATCATTCACACTCTGCTTAATAAAATGCACTAACCACACCACTGAACTCTACGAGATAGAATGCATTAACCACACTACCCACAATCAACCTGAAAGAATGCATTATCCGCACCTTTCACACCTCCTCCAGACAGAATGCATTAACCAGATCTTTCACACTCTGCAGGACAGAATGTATTAACCACATTATTTGAACACCACAAGATAGAATGCATTAGACACACCATTCGAACTTTGTGAGACAGGTTCATAGGTTCATAGGTATAATACATGATTGAAGGACAAGCCCAATTTGATCACGCCACCTAAGCCAGGTGGATTACATATTTTAAGTCATTCATGTAAGAATCAAGCTTCAATTTAAATAGAGCCAAATTATCACAATGCACCACATCATTTGGAAGTGAATTCCATATTGGAACTATCCTTTGAGTAAAAATGTATTTCTTTGTAGTTTTATTTGTAGTTGCAGTTAATTTCAAATTATGTGTTCGAGTATGTAGGATGTTGGATTCCAAGTCAAATATAATGTATCAAACAAATATTCATCCTTTGTTGCCTTATAGAGCAAACAAAGGTCACTCTCAATGACCTGTATTCCATACTATAAAGTTGTAATTTTTTAATCTATCTTCATAGGTCAATAGACCCATGCCAATACTATGTTTGGTGAATCTCCTTTGAATTTTCTCTCTAGATAATCTATCTCTAATTAATGTTGGAGCACTAAATGAGGAACAATAGTCAAAACTGGATCTTATAATACTAGTAAATAATGGGAGTAATACAGCTGGTTCTGTGCTTTTTATATTTTTGAAAATACAATTGGACAATCGAGTACATTTTTTAACGGTAGTATACAAATGTTCTGTAAATTTTAAGTTATTAGTAATAGTGACACCCAGATCCTTTTCGAAGTAATTACACTTAACACATGGCTGTTGATATAATAATCAGCACATATGTTATTAAGCCCAAAATGCATAACTTACATTTATTAATATTAAAGTTTAAATTATGATTGGTAACCCAGTCTGAAATTAAATTCAAGTTATCCTGTAAATTTGATATGGATTTTAGATTAACAATCCCACCTAGTTTAGCATCGTCTGCATACTTTGTTAACCATATACCATTTTTGGTGTTCATACTAGCTATAAGAATATTAAACAATATAGGGCCCAGAACAGAGCCCTGAGGGACCCACTAGTAACTTCAGTCCATGTAGAAGTATATCCTCTTAGTGACACCTGTTGTCTTCTATCAGTCAACCATTGTATAATCCAAGCAGTTATAAATTTATTAAGCTACATTTGTAATAAACATTCATATAATATACTGTATGGAGACAGAGTCAAAAGCCTTTTCAAATCTAAGTAAATAACATCCACTGGAAGACCCATGTCCAAGGCGTTGCTCACTGGCTCAAAAAGTTTGTTAAATTAGTATGACATGACCTTCCAGGTTGAAAACCGTGTTGTAATATATAAGTTTGACCTTTATCTATGATATGTTTATTAATCTTATTTAATATAAGTTTTTCCATAATTTTACATACAGAAGATGTTAAGCTTATTGGTTTATAATTTTTAACTCTTGCTTTGAACCATTCTTATGAATTGGGATGACTAAAGCATCTCTCCATTCTTTAACAACAGTTCCCTTTGCTAATGATTCATTAAAAGAAATGTTAACATACCTGCTAGCTTGTAAGAAACATTTTTAAAATATTGAGGAATGTTATCAGGTCCAACAGATGTGGAAGATTTACCTGAATTAATGATGGTATAAGTTTCAGCAACAGTAAATTCAACTACAGGATCCAAGGCAGAAGGACTCTCATTCAGTAAAATGTCCTTTTTTTGGAATAGGCTAGCAAAATATTGGTTAAATGTGTACGTTATTTGTTCATTATTTATAATCTCATCATTAATTTTTATGGGTCCAACTAGGTTCGTGTAGATTTTAAAGAACCAATATAATTGAAGAACTTTTTTATTATCTCCTTGATTACTAACTAGATTAAGTTCCAAATCTTTTTAGCTTTTTAATGGCATATTTTGATTTTTGCTTTAAGAACAAATTTAGACCAATTAGAATCAGATTTATTTTTCTTATATTTATTGAAAGCCTTTTTAGCTAACACTGGTCTTTTTATTTTAGTTGAAAACCAAGGTGTAAGCCTTTTCTTTCTAATATATTTAACTCTAATTGGTACACTCTGAAATACAAAAATCAATTTTATCTTTTATTCTATGACATATTTCTTCCACAGGTAGCCCAAACTATTGACCTTAAACTTCTGTCCCTCACTCTGGAGGAAGTACTGCGCCCTCTCACAAAACTTTTCAATCTCTCCTCTGCTCACAGCCAATTCCTAGGAAATGGAAAGCTGCAGTTGTCACTCGGTGCACAAAAGTGGTGATAAGTCACTGCCTGGTAACTATCGCCCAATATCAATACTACCACCTCTCTCTAGGCCCTTGAGCGCCTGGTGGCGGACCAACTTTCAGACTACTGGAAAAGCACAACATCCTATGCACTCAGCAGCATGGATTTAGGAAAGGGCACAGCACATTGACTGCCCTACTTGAATTCTCAGGAGAAACTACAGCCATGGACAAAGGAAATCTAACTGGAGCAGTCTACATTGACTTAACAAGGGATTTGATACAGTTCACCATGGCCTACTTATCAAACAACTACTATCCTTAGGGCTCTCGCAGGGTCCTGGTGACTGGGTAAAAATTACCTTGCTCAGCTCTCTCAATCTGTAAAAGTAGCTGGAGTTCTCTCAGACTCAAAACTGGTTCGCTCAGCAGTTCCCCAGGGATCCATCCTGGGCCACCTCCTTTTCAGCCTTTTCCTAAACTCCTTCCCCAAGTCCTGCCCTGAACAAATAATCCTCTATGCCGATATGCTGTGATTCTTGCCACTATAAAGATCCGAACCTCTTACGCCCAACCTTCAGCATGCTTTTTCCAAAGTTGAGGTGGGTTCCTTGAACATAAACTGGTTCTAAACCACAAAAAACTAAATCCATGCTCTTCTCTAACCCGCGAAAACAAGAAACGGCAAGTCCCACTCACCATTAATACATACCTGGGAAATACCCTTGAACAAGTGCCAATTTTCAAATATCTTGGAATTAACTTTGATCAAGGCCTAACCTTGCAACTCACATTGATAGTACAGCAAAACTATTAATCAGCGAATTGGGATTCTGTATCGGAACCGACAGCTTCTTACCCATTCTGCACTGAGGATTGCCATCAATCCTCTATCATCTCAGTCGTTGACTATGGCTTAGTTATATATGGATCTGCCACTACTACAGCACTTAGTCACTTACACATCCTAAATAAGGCCTGTCGGCTGCTCATTGGTGTACATTGGCGTACCCACACATGTGAACTCTATGCTGACTCAGGTTGGTTGCAACTCTCAAACCAGATAAAGTACCTTACCTGCCTGATGGCGAAAAAGCCACTCTGGGCCTCACTCCACCCTGTATCCAAGACCTGTTATGCCGAGTGCTAGCACCGTTTTACCAGAAGATCACAACACCAGCCTCTCCAAGTCCCCGATGCTGGACTTCTCAGGGACAAAGATCATTTTCCTATCGTGCCCCCAGCTGGCTAAATGCCCTCAGCACTCATATTACTGCCTCCACCTCTCTAGGTATTTTCAAATCAAGGCTTTTCTCTCACCTTGCCACCTCCAGCTCCTGTGACTGCCCTGATTAAACCTCCTATTTTCTCACTACCCACGCTGTTCCGTTATTTGACAAAGACATGTTTGGGAAACCTTTTCTCCTGCTATTGTCTGCTCCCACACCTTTCACTTACCCTCTCTGTTCTGGACTTTTCCCTATTTGTTTCTCCTAATCTGGCATGACCTCTTTCTTGTAATAATAATGTGATTATTGATATCTCATGTCCTTTGCACAAATGATTTGATATGTATTTGTATATGTTTTCTGTCTTGACACAACACAAATTGTTGTGTTATCTATGTAACCTTTGTACTGTACCTAATTGACATGGAACCTTTGTAAAAGAGCTCTGGCTCAAAGGTAGTAATTCCTAGAACAATAAACTAAACTAAACTAAACTAATTCATTTTTCCAATTCCACCTCATTAGGTACTTTTAATAGCTATATAATTTGCAATTTTATAGTTTCTAAATTTAGTTATACCATTCTAATTTTCTTATAATAATTAATTGACCATTTAACCATTAAATGGTCACTATTACTATTGAGCTATAGTACCTGGGAGTCAATGCCTTCCTTTATATTAGTAAATACTAAGTCTAAAATGTTATTATTTCTTGTTGGGATGTTAACAATTTGGTCTAAACCTAAATGAGCAATTGTACCAATAAATTTATTTTCCTGTTTATTTGAACCTATTCCATTTAACCAATGTATACCTGGGTAATAGAAATCTCCCATCAGAAAGGTATCAGTATTTAAATTGACATTTTCTAAGTAATTACAAAAGTTTTCATTATTAACAGAATCCATAGACGGTGGCCTATAACATATCCCTAATGTAACTGGAAATGATTTGTTATAAAGTTTAATCCATAATATTTCAAGGCCTTGTGGAAAATTGTTGTTCATAACAACTTCTGTACATTTAATATCTTCTTTAACATAAAAAGCAACACCTCCTCCCTTGTATAAACACGATTATTCTTAAACAGGGTGTATCCACAAATGTTTTGTCCCCATTGTTCGTCATTAAACCAAGTTTCAGTGACTCCACAAATATCAATATTTTCATTATGTAAAATGATTTGGAGTTCATGAATTTTATTGCACTCCTAGCATTTAGAAGAAGTAGATTTAATTTAGATGCTTGATAGTTATTTGCAAGGCAATGCAAGGTGTAGATTTAACAAGATTCAGGGCTAAGTTCTGTTCATCCACAATTATATCAGTAACTAATTCCACCCCAGAACATTGCATAAAAACATCTATTGCTGAGTTAAACTCATTTCCCCAAACTTCTTTATCCATTTTACTTAAATGTAACCATCCATCGTATAGTAATTTCCATTTGGCTGAAACTGTTCCTAATGAGTTAAGCATTAATATTTTGTTTAAGACACCATGCCATGAGCCAACCATTTATGTGTTTTTATTTTATTTGTTAGAGAATGGTCAGCTCTGGGTACTGGAAGAATCTCCAAAATCACTGTATGGATTCCTATTTCAGCAAGAATGTTTAACATACCAACTTAAGCCTCCTTAATCTGCAGGACATTCTGATGCCATATGTTATTGACCTCAACATGTATTAATGCAAGATCATTTTCACAACAGTTTCGTAGAATCTGTCTACTCATTCTAGCTATGTCATGAATCTGGGCACCACGAAACAAGATAATGTGCTAGTAGCTTTATTGGGGTTACATATTTTCCTATCTAGGTTAGATAACAAGGAGTCCCTAATACAAAAATTTGTGGCTGTGCTTTATGATCTGAATTCAAAGGCCCAATATCTATATTTTCTCCTTGTCTGAGGTTATTCTCCAAAAATTAATAAGATTAGTTTGTGTATGACTGATGTCACTATTTTCTGGTATAACTAAATTTTCAATTTCATTGTTTGATAAGGATAATGCAGTTTCCACAACTGATCCATCACCACCCTCCTCTATATCCAAATTTATTAATAATGGATCAAATTTATTCTGTAGTATGTGAAAATCATTAGCTTTTCTCCTCTTTAGGATTTTTTTTATATTGTACAGTATACTAATCATCATCTGAATCTGATCCATTTTCTTCTTGTCTTGGTCTCTTTCTTGTCACAATATCAGTATGAATAGGTGTGAGATTTGAACTATTACTGGATTTTGCCATTGACTTTTGTTTGTTAGTTATTTGTAGCCTTTTTGCAGTTTCAATTTGACTACGTTCAAGTATTCTTTGTCTATCATCAAATAATTTTATTTCATCCTCAAGTTCTTGTATCTTAATACATTTACTACAACTAAAGGATTCAATATTTTGTTTATCTAATTCAAAATCAAACATATTACATAATATGCACATAGTACCTATTCTCCTTCTGTTGCTAATATAACACTAGCCATTTTCTTAATGTATCACAACTATGAAAATATTTCTTACTGACTTTAAGTAAATGGAAATTAAAATCTTGTTCCTTGAAAAAGTCAAGCTGCAGCACTTACAATATTTACCAAACTACAACACACGCTGGATAGAATTCATAAACCACACAATTTGAGCACTGTGAGATAGCATGCATAAACTATACCATTTGAATACTATGAGATAGAATGTATTAACCACACTGTTTCAGACCACCTTAAAGAATGCATTGACCACACCATTATAATCTGCCACATAGAATGCATTAACCACAATATTTACGCCTGGTCAGATAAGCTGCATTAATGATACTATTCACACTCCATTACACTGTTCACATTTCACTGGACAGAACGACTAACAACATATGTTTATTTAGTTAATTACATTTTGTTAAGCAGGTGAGTACATTGACTACATTAGCACACGTTTTTCAGGAATGACCCAGGCACCGATAAGGTACAGAATGCAGGTGCATATAAAATTATACAAAATAGGTGCATACAGTAACACAGAGTAGCATACAGTAAGCATACAGGATTACACAATAGTCAATCAAAATAAGTAGACAGCAGATGACTGCATTAGCCAGACATAACAGGCACAAGAATGGTTGCAAAGCAAGTGCTTCTTGACACTGTTTGAGAAAACATTCAGTGATGGGGACTGCCTGATTGCATAAGGTATTTTGTTCAGAGTGCTGCTGCACAGTAATCAAATGAATTTTGCCTCATAGCTGTCTGGAACAGGCTATTGGTTGTTTATTTTTTATGCAGGCTGATTTGTTGAAGAATTAAATCCCCATTTACAACAAATTCCTGTGGCACATAATTACAGTAGCAAAAACAAAATAATAAATAAGTACATACAATACAAGGATTACATACAATCTAAAACAGTTACAACAAACATTCAGGTAATCATGCAATTTAAGTTTAAATATGTGCAACTCAGAAATCTCAGTAATTTGAAAAGATAATTCATTCCAAGTCTTTGCTAGACTATTCTGGAGAATTATATCCCCATCAATTTATAATTCAGATCATAGGCAATTTCTAGATGTTTTCCTTAACCTACCTGAGTATATCAAGTTTGAATTCAAACATGTTGGATGACTTAATGGATGTAATTTTTGTTCTTAGGATAAATTAAACCACGTGCTATCGGGTGTAGCCAATCAAGTTCTTGGTAAACTAAGCATTGATGAGCCGATATTTATTCTGTAATATGTAATTCCCATTCTATAATAAGTCTGATCTAATTTATTCAGAAATTTCTGGTAGGAATGCATATATAATGGAAATCCATAATCAGTACCGGCAACAACAATTGTTTTACTAGTCTAGTTTTAATTTCCTAGTCAGGCATCCTGACATCCTTCTTAAGGCTCCCAATCTTTGATTCATCTTTTATCTGTAATAAAATGTGTTAAGAAAAGGAAAAGTGGTAATCAACAAGAACCCCCAGATATTTATAAGTAGATACCATCTGAACCTCGGTCCCATCTAGAAACTTGATCTGTAAATCTGTAAAATCCTTTTTACATGTGATCCCACTGGAAAAGATCATACTCTGCATCTTTCCAGTACTCATTAAAAGACCTGAGTCTCTCATTCAAATCTCAATATTAAAGAAATCTGTTTGGAGCCACTGTCTCAGGTCTCTGGGATCATCTGCAGATGCAACCAGTACAATATCATCTGCATAAAGTCTAACATCAGTACTAGTTATTTGAGTTACAAGGCTATTTATATAGATGTTAAATAACACAGGACCCAAAATAGAGCCCGAGTACACCTTGATGTAGATCCAGAAGACCTGAGACAGCAGCACCACAAAACACCCTTTGCCTACGATGAGATAAATAAGATCTAAACCATTGCAGATACTCCTGTTGCATCCCAATATCCAGCAATCTATGCAAAGGGTTCCATGGTGTACCAAGTTGAAGATTTTACTTAGGTCCACAAACACTGCCCCAGTGTATTTACCCTGGTTTAGTGATGTTGCCACCAAATCACCAAAATCAAGTAGGGCAGTGTTTGTGGACTTACCCTCTCTGAACCCATATTGGTACTTAGTTAGTATCCCTTCTTGGTCAAGATAATGTCCAAGCTGATAATTTATTAGCTTTCCCAAAATCTTTGCTAGAAAGTGGAGCAAGGTGATAGGCCTATAGTTAAAGGGAGCTGTATGGTCTCCACCTTTATGTATAGGAACAATTTCTCCCATTTTCCACTGTTCAGGTACAGAGGAAGATTGCATACTCCAGTTATAGAGATATGCAATTATTGGGGCTATTATATAGAAACCTGACTTCAAAATCTGGGATCAATACCATCTATCCCTGCTCTCTTTGATACTTTCAGATTTTTAATTCTTTGCTACGTCCTGTACATCAATATTTTTAGTTTAAATCCCTTATTATTAACTGTAGAAATAACAGAATATGTGTGTCTAGAATCAACCATTCCTAGTTTTGATATTTCCAAGTCTGGTAAGTCCTTAAAATAGTGATTTAGCAGGTCAGCTACCTCTAAAGGATTGTCTATCAACTTTTCTCCCTGTACTAAATTAATAGGATTTTGGACTTTGCTGGAATTTTTAGGTCAGAAATATTCTTCCAAAATTTATTTGGGTCTTGCATCTTACTAAAAGAATTCTGATAAAATCTTTTTTTGGCTAAAGCTACCATTCATTTACATTTATTCTGCCAACGTTTAAAGGAACTCCGATCGTCCACTAATCTTGTTCTCTTAGCTTTTTTCCATATTCTGTTCCTAATGCGTAGCTGAGTTTCAATTTCTCACTAAGCCATGGTAAGTTTTAATATTACTACTCTTTTTATTTTGAGCATGAATTTGGACAATGTCCAAAAAGAATCCATAAATTCTTGGGTAGCCAGATTTAAACCAGGAATCAAAAATACCCTTGACCAATCAAAATTTCTAAGACTATCCCTGAAAGATGATACATTAAATCTTCTCAGATCACGTACCCAGAAGTCATGGTTTCCACTTCCCCAAATTTTTGTAAGGATAAAACACACTGAATTGGGTTATGGTCCCCAGATTTAAAGGAAGGACTTTGCAGCCCTCAATCTTCAAGTCTTGTGAGACAAAAACAAGTCTAATATAGAACCAGTAGTACTGTTATTAAGACTTCTTGTTGGTTGATGAATTAATTGTTGAAGTCCCAGTATTTCAAACTTGTTTTAAGTTTATTTCTCTGGTGTGTCCCAGTCTGCATTGAAATCTCCGATTAACAACACACTCTGGTCTTTTAATGTTTCCAATAAAACATCAACCAAGACATCAAATGTACTTTTTGGTCTTAGGAGGAGCATAAAAACTCCCACTATCAATTTTGATTTTAACAACTCTGTGACCAAACAGTCAATCCCTTCCATATTTTTAGCAAGTAATGGTTGGTACAGGCCTAAAGTATTTTTATATAAAGCAATACCCCCCTTTTCCCCCATCCTGCCTTATCAATCTGTAACCTGCTAAATCTACCTCCTCATAGGAAATACCAGAATGGAGCCAAGTCTCAGAAATAGCCAAAATATCGTGAGACATTCCAGTAACCTAGACCCTATATTCATCTATTTTGTGTACAAGACTTCTAGTGTTTTCATGGGTAATTGTTATCCCATCTTGTTGTTTAGGCCCTGGGTTTTTTCCACATCTCCACACTGTATTAATAGGACAGAACAGAAGAAGCTCATAGTTTTACAATTCACCAAGTCAAATGTTCCTCGTTGTGGCTAATGGTTTGTAGAGCAGGACAGGTTACCCAAATTGAGAGAGTATATAGGCAAGGCTTTTCTTTGTGGAGGAGACTAAAGACAAATTTTGCAAGTGCCCACTGAGCTGCATCTTCAGATTGGAGCCAATTAAGTGTACCCAGGGTATGGCAGTGGTGGGCTTGGAGCTTGTAGGCTGCAGCAAATCTGGCCACCTTAAGACAGTAGCAGCATTTGACTTTCAGGACCAATTTCAGGGCAGCATCAACTACTACAGCCCCACAGTAAATCAGGGGCAGGAAGTTGCTTTGGGCTATGGCAGTCCTCATGTCAGCAGTTAGGTGGTTCAGGAATCTGTACCAAGGGCAAGTTTCTAGTGAATTTGGGTGGTGACATAGTTCAGGTGGGCATCAAAAGTTAGGCAGGGGTCAATATAGATTCCCAGGTACTTGAATGTTTCCTGTGCCTCTAACTGGACACCATCATTGGTGGTGATGTGCAAGTCATGTTTGAACTTCCTGACCTTAGGAGCTGAGCCTAACAGCATAATCTATGTTTCTGGTACATTGAGGATCAGTCTCTCATTTGGGAACCAGTCTTACAGCATATGGGTCTACTGCTGAAGGTGTTGTTGATGACATTGATGTTCCTCTCATGTACATGCAGCGGCATCTTCTGTGTATAGTAGGGTGCTGACTGAGTCACATGCTTTGGGCAGGTTATTGATGATGATTGAGAAAAGCAAGGGTCCAAGGATGGACCCCACAGGATCCACCATTTCCGATGCTGGCCTCCAGAAACAACAGCGCCAAACTTGACCTTTGCCTTCTATCCGTTAGGTACTGTAATCCTTGAAACCAGAGATGAGGGGTTGCCCAGGCCTATGGTAAACAACCTTCAGAGTTAGTAGTAATGATCTATGAAATCAAAGGCCTTGTTAGCCCAACGCACTGCCCCTGTGAGCAAGCCTTTGTCTACTGCTAGGTAGACCATGTCCATGAATCTCACCAAGGATGTACATGCCCTGTGTTTTTCTAAAGCCATGTTGTTCACTGCACAGGAGATGTCCATGTACTGGACCAACAGGTCATGTACCAGTCTCTCTTGTGACTTGGCTAAGGCAGAAAAGATAGATATTGGCCTGCAATTGTCCAGGGAGGTTTGACTTCCCTTTTTGTGTAAGAGAATGGCATAAGCCAGCTTCCAAATATCAAGGACTTGCTGTGTCATTAAGGACAGGTTCAAGATTTTGGCTATGGTGGCTTCAATTAAGGGCCAGCCAGGTTAAGGAATTTTGGAACCATTTTGTTGCTACCAGACTACTTGTCAGTTTTTAAGGTTTTGAGTAGAGCAAGATCTTCCTTGACAGTTACTTTCCTGAAGTAAATTTTCAGTGGTATGGTTTCATTGCACTGACTTGGGACATCGGAGGGAGCTCCTGGGTTAAGGACTGCCTGTACTTGTCAAGGTTGCAGGCGTGCCTGTTAAAGTTTGCAGTGTCTGCGGTTCAAGTATCTGATATCATCCAATTCAATATTGAGGGAGGGTAGACTCAGCAGCATTGGTGCTGGGGTTTAGGAGTGATTTAATACTGTGCCAACATTTTCTGGTGTCTCTTAGATTTCATGTTTGTTGGTTTTTGAAGTACAGTACATACTTTTAGCCTTGTTTATTAATTTTTTGCATTTGTTTCTGAGGTATCTATTTGCCAGCTAATCAGTCTGTTAGATTTTTGTTTTAATTTAGACCAGGCCAAATCCCTAGCTTTCACTTGCTTGAACAGATCTCTGGTGAGGCAAGGTGATGATTTGTTTTAACCTCCTTTTAGTAATAGGGGAATGCTGGTTTAGCCCTTGAGTGAACTCGTGTGAGGAAAGATGCAGAGCATTGTCAACATCTTGTACTGAGTCAAGGTAGAACCAGTCAATTAAGTTACGATCTTGTGGAAAGTTGTTTAAAACAAAATTTGAGCAGTTGTGGAAAGAGACTTTTTTTTGGTGTGAGGTATCGGAAGTACCATTATGCTATAAACAAAAGATTGCAGTGTGATTGCTGATGAAATCTGTCAACAGGCAAAACATTTTAACTCTATTCTCGTTACACTGAAGCAGCCATTCAGAAGGCAATGGTTGCCTGTTTTTTCTTGCTTTGCTATGTAGAATGCATTAAAATGCCGTTCACAGACCATTGAACAAAATGTATTAAACCAACCTTCACACTCTGCCAGATAGACTGCATGAACAACACCATTCACACATCTGTTGAATAGAATGCATTATCACATTGTTCATGCTCCACCGTATAGAATATATTAACCACATTATTCACACACCATTGGACAAAATACATTAGCCACACCATTTATACTCCACCTGATAGACTACATTAACTACACTGTTCACACACTTTTGGATAGAATGCATTAACCACACCATTCACACTCTGCTGGATACATTGCATTAACTACACAGTTCATGCTGTGCTGGATAGAATGCATTAACCACATTGTTCACATTCTACTGGATAAAATGTAACATTATTCACACACCTCTGGATAGAATGCATTAACCACACTGTTTGCACACTGCGGATAGAATGCATTAACCACACTGTTCTTACACAACTGGACAGAATGCATTACCTACACCACTTACACTTCAGCAGATAGAATACACTGAATGCATTAACTACACCATTCACTTTTGCCAGATAGAAAGCATTAACCATACCATACATTTCCATCAAATACATTACAATAACCACATTGTTCACACTTTGCTAGATAGAATGCAATAAGCACACCATGCACACTCTGCAGGATTGATTGAATTAACCAGACTGTCGATACTCCAGCAGACAGAATGCATTAACTACACTGTTCTCACTCTACCAGCTAGCTTAGTTGTCTGACAATCGAAGCTTCTTCAGGTACATCTATTGCACGCATATTTTCTGGATAATTGTAACCATATCTGGAATTATTTATCCTTATCCAGAATCAGTGTCTATCATCAGATGCAAGTCCACAGATAATATCAATTTACACATTTATTTTCATTTATTTATTTTAATTTGTTAACGGGTAAGGACACTGGACAAAAGCCCTTCTTCAGGACTGATTCAGACAATCAACATAGAACAAAGACATTCACACAATCAATAAATTATATACTCAAATACAATATTAAGCAGGGCAAGTACAGACATTCAAAGATCACAAATAAGATTTAAAATATATTTTAAAACTTGATAAAGAAGTAGCAGAGTGCAATGAAATTGGCAAATCATTCCATACATTTGGAGCAGCTATAGCAAAAGAATGAAAGCCATATTTCTTCTTTTTTTTTTTTTGTGGACTCTGTTGCCTCCTGACACCTGGCTCGAGGCATCTCTCCACTGGGGCTATGGAGTCTCATGCCTCCAACCACCCACCTGAGCCCTTGCCTGACCAGGAAATCAGGTATGCTGGGTCCCTCCCTCCCATAGGCCCATCGAGAGGCTGGGGACTACAGAGAGTTGATCGGGTTTTAAGCCGGCATTGGGTGTGTGGGCATGGCCACAGGGCTCCACCTTCACTTCCCCTCACCAGGGGATTTTCCTTTGTTCAGTTCCTCCCCTCCTGATGCAGGATGAGCAATGCTGTCCAGCGTGAGACATGCGCCTTCCGACCCACGCTGCAGGTTGGCCATCTGGCGTCACTCCAGATACGCAGTCCCCAGCTGCAGCGTCCCCAGTCTCCACTGGGAGCCTCCAGTGCTGTGGGACAAGGATCCCCTCCTCCCAGGAGAGAACAGCAGTCCAGCAGATGCTTGATCCTACTCCTCCCGACTGACCCTTGGCTCCCGGGTTCACTCCCAAACCCAGGTCACTGGCATGGCGTGAGGTGTGGCATCCAGCACCTCAACCCTCAGTGCCACCAGGCCAGTTCTACCATATTTATTCTTGTATGTGCATGCTTCCAACATAACACCCTTAGTGGACCTGAGATTGATAGGTGACTCTTGAACAAATATTAAGTCATACAGGGTAAATGAATGACCAGAGTAGATTGCTTGATAGACCTGACAACCCAATGAGTAGGTAAATTTAAGCCTAGGGATAACCAGCCAATTGTGTAGTACAGTGTACAATGATGCATCTTTAAAGGGACTGAAAGAACAAAATGGCAAATATTATTAAATGTGACGGTCAAAATATGACATTTCTCAAACCTAATTAAAACATAGGAGGAAACATAGTCTATATGCGGTAAAAGGGTACCCATGGCAACAGATCAACATGTCTTGTAAGACAAGTATTGTTTAAATTTATATAACAGGCCCACCTTCTGATTTATTACTCTACTAATGACCTTAACCTGAGGATAGAAGGTCATGCTGGAGTCATGTAAGACCCCAAGATATTTGAATTAATTTACCTGTTCAATAACAGACCCAGAGCAGTAATGAACTTGCAAACAGGGGTTATCCCTTAACATATATGTTCTATCAGAAATCATCGACTTGATTTTCTTTACATTCATAATAATAATATTGGTAGACAACCAAAGACATAAAGCTTAAACTCCTTTCTAAAACAGAACTAACTTGAGAGATAGATAGAGCCTGAAAAAAATAAGGTTGTCCACACAAAGAAGACACTTACATGAACTAAAAATGGAAGGCACTTGATTTATAAATAATGAAAACAACATGAGTCCTAGTATGGACCCCTGAGGTATATCACATTCTATGGATCTCCAATTGGAAGACACAGAATTAATAGATACATACTGAGATCTGCTGGTCAAATAGTCTCTTATCCAAGTTACTACATTCCATGATATGCCTAAATCCCACAACTTAAAACAGAGCAGAGGGTGATCAATGAAATCAAAGCCCGAGTCAGGCCCATAAACACTGCCCCAGTCAAACACCTATCACACCCCTGTGTGATTTGTCCAGCGAAGATAATGGGGATAAATTGGTCATTATCCTGATTAATTATGTAGGACTTTCCAGACAAAATTATCCATTATCTGAGACACTTTTACTGAATAGTAAGAATACGAGTTAGTTTCCTCTTCAGTTATAAGACTCTGGGTCACCCGTGTGGATTCCCCAATTGTCTGTATTACCCTCTGGCCAAAAATCACAAAATCCATGTGCATCTGTAAGTGTCAATGACCTATTTGAGCACCTTTATGCAAAACTGCAATGATAAAGTGGTGCATATCTCCTGACCTTTGACAGCTTGGTGGAGGCTCAAATGGGCACACAGAACAAACCTTGACTTCGAGCTAGTCTCAGCTTTTGTCTCTGGATTGACATCCTAGCACCTTTGGAGACAACAATATTTACTGGATCCCATGTCTGCTGAGTGGCCATCACAGACCACACAGCCCTAGTACTTTGTGGCACTTCAAGAGCCCCTTGCATTAAGTTTTTAAACTTTGTATAGGAAATGAAATGCATTACTCTGAGGTAACAGATTTTACAATATAAGTTTTTAAGTTGCTGGTTATCAGGACTAGAGCTGTTCCAGCAATATGTTTTGTGGCAGTGATTCTATACACCTGCTATAGAATTGATTCACTCCTCTGGTACAGATGTGTCATGCAGCATTTTCCAAGCTATCATGATCATTCTGTGGTGATATCAGTAATCACTGTCATGACAACCCATTGCCCTAAAAAATGTGAGCAATAATAGTGCAGATCAGATTTGTTTTTAACCAGAGAGACACACTAAGCTGGAGCTTGTTTCCAGGTGTGACCTGGGAGCACAAGGAAGTTAAGTGACTTGCTCAGGGTCACACAGTATGCAAGTGGGGGCTGTGGGACTCAAACCCAGGTCTCTTGTGTGCAGCTCAGAGCCTTAAACCACTGTGCTATACTATCTTTGAATTCCATGCATGCTTTGGAGAAAGGCTGTAGCCCAAACCTGTGGTAGAGTCACCATTATCTAAGTTTCAGCATTTAATCTGTTTAAAATGATTGTCAGCAGGAGAAAAGTGCCACAGTCAGTGCTAGAACATTACAGGACCCAGCAGTGAAAGCCTCAAGATGTTTCGTAGCATATTATTTATCTGCTGTTTTAGTTTTTCCTATCAGAGGGGCCATGCACTCTGCTGAAATGCCATTGCTGCAGACACAAACTCTAATTTGGCAGGGACTGACTCATTTTACTATAAAAACACCTACTATTCAATCTATTGACCCTTCTACAGTCTTGGCCATGCTAACTGACATCCAGAATGACATTAGCTCTTTAATTGTCACTGTGAACAAGATTCAGTCTGCTGACTTTGTCAGATTAGCTGATAGACAGAAAAAAGCATAAAACAGAACTGGTCAGGCTGTAGACTGTAATTCAACTGGAAGAGTTGTCAGATTTCTTTAGGGAGCAAATAAGTGAACTATGGCTACAAATAGATGATCTTGAGAACAGGGGTGATCGTAATAATCTTAGGTTGGTGGGAGTCCCTGAAAATATGGAGGGCAATGACATTTTATACTTTCTACAAAATCTCCTGCCAAACATCTTAAGCTGTAACTGACTGGCCCCTTTAGGAATTTAAAGGGTAAGCTGATCTTTGGCCCTGAAGCCTAACCTGAACAGGAAACCAAGATATATTCAAATGAATATCCTGACATTTTCAGTGAAAGAGCTAGTCATTAAATTAGTCAGACAACAGAAAGGAATGCAATGTAATGGACACAGATTCTTTTGTTTCAGGATTTCTCTTCTGAAATTGTAAGGTTGTTGTTTAAACACTCTTGGTGTGTAGGGTAAACAATAAAATAATAATAATAATAATACAGATTCTTGTGTCTCGTAGTCTGACAAGAAACATTCGTAAACAAGCAAGGAGTACTAATAAAGATTATTATGCTACTTACTCCAAGCATGTGACAAAGAAAATCACAAGGGAGATGGGTTTCTCACCACTCTCCAAGAATGTACATAATCTCCAGAACTGTAGATCTTAGGTTTTCTAAGATCTTGTTCAATCTCTCCCGCTCCAGCCTCTGCCCTCCTAGAGCAGCTACAGTATTGTCTCGAGAGCACTACAGTGGGTTGCAGACAGCTAAATACTACAGATAACAGCATAGCAACAGAGATTACAACATAGTTACAGATATGAGAAACAGTATGTTTTGGTCCTAAGTCATTCTCTATTGGATAATGACTTAGGAGACAGAATTACTAATGAGTATCATATGAGACAGAATATGCTTCCATTAGCATTATAGCTTAGACAAAAGAAATGCCGACAAATTCAAATGACATGCGGCATTTCTTGCTTACACCAGTTATAAAGACACAACAAAAGCTTTCTGTCTCTGTCAGCTTGCTTAGAGACAAAGAACTGCTGACAGGCCTATTACATGGCATATCTGAGTGTAAAATACACTACATATAATTATATGAGAATATGAGTATACAATAATCGCTGATGATCCTCTGAGTCATCATATTAGTGATTAGGTAGATAATATGTGGAGTATCTATAAAAGACAAACTAATCTAGATAAATGTATTATAGAGAGGTATAATAAATCATGCATGACAATATTAGCATATCTTAGCAGCAATGCACATTCCTAGCACCCATGCTTATATGATTGGTGCTCATAACTATAGAGTTAGTGCAAAATAGCAGTATCACAGTACAATAGACCAGGAATACAGTGTGAGGTGTATGTGAGATGATAGGAGCATAACTTAGGTGTAACAAGGTGGCAAGAGATTTATTTTGGTCAGATATGCTCTTCAGAAACATGAAGCCTTTTCTATTTCAAGTACCCAGCTACCTTTTAATTATGGTTACTGGTAAAGCACACCCTTCACAGACTGCTCTAAAGCATGGAGTTTATCAAATTGATTTGCCCTAACATCCAAAACATTGATTCTGGCACCACTAGAAACTATGAAGGAGTTAAGCAGTCTGTGCAAATGCAAGCACCTAAAAATGGAAAAACACAGGCCTCTAATATTCAACTTGGATATTCAGGGAGCACACATTTAGCAGTTCTTCTCTTACTGCTCCCAAACGGCAAATACCAATTTGGATGGCAGCTGGCACACTATTGCAAAGAAAAGCCATAGTATCACCAGTGGCAAAAACAAACTGCTGTATCATTCTTTGGAGGAGCCTTCTGATAAGACTCAAGCAGAAGCCATAGTGTAGGTAGTAGAAAATCCTGGACTCTGTGGGCTCCTCCCAAGACAGCAACATCACTAACACTTTAGCCCGTGGGAAACAGCAGAGGCACACAATTCATCTTAACAGCATTCTTTTTTTTACTTTTGATTGGTAGCTGATGTTTTAAGGTGAAACGCCAAATGAAGAACTTAACTATTCTAACTTTGAGCTCCTGGATGTACCTTCACTAAACTTCTTTTTATACAGCGGTTCTGACAAATCAATGTTTTCAGTTTTGTCTATTATTATCCAACATAGCCACTTTGCCCATATGAAAAAAAAATCAGTTTATCTGAATAGTCTAAAATAATACAAGTGTGCTTTCATAACAAAGTTTATTTTAAAATAAAAGAGTGACTACATAATATGGTTTATATACTGTGACTATTATAATTACACAGTTGCATTCCCTTTAACTACCCCCATCGCCAGCCCTTATTTAATTTAATCCTATATCCATATTCATTCTCTTCACCCCTTAACCTACACAGTCTATTAGTGAACATTTGGCAAGTTCCAATGGACTGAGGTGCTTATGTCATGCATCGAGGTGGAATCCTCTTCTCATGAGGATGACTCTCTTGAGCCATCACTATAATAAGCCATAGCCTAATCTCTGAAAAAATGTTGGAAACAGCACTTGAATTTAATTGTATTGAGCTCTTTGTGCCCTGAGAGGGGCACCATGTCCTGCTGCAGTCTCTTGGGACCAAGAGTTAATTTGTAAATAACTGATGCATTGATGGGATTTTGTTGTGCCCTCATATAGGTTGTCTTATCTGTTACTGCTCTTTGGGACCACAGTAATTATCCTAACATTATATTGTTATAACACTGAAGATATCTTGACACTCTACAAATTGAGACATTGTTGATGCAGTCCCTAGCAACCATTATCAAATAACTCCTACTTCACTGTTCTTCTGGTGTAAGTTAATATTATTTTCTTTCCAGATTTATAGTTCTAATTCTTCTACCAATCCTTTATCTCCCTACCCTTAACATGCCCCCGACCTACCCCCCACCCTTTTCCCCTTCCATTTTATTTTTGCCTGAATTTGGATTTTTCAAATTTAGGAACCATTTCCAATAATAAAGTGGGGAAAACTCCTCCCACCCTATTTAAATCTGCAGGCTGCGCACCGCCTGCTTAGGCGAAATTAAGCACTCACAGCTCTTGCTGGCATATGTTTGGGGTCGGTGTTGCTGCTTCTGTTCATCCACAGCTGTGCCCCCTCTCCCCATCCTGCTCATTCCCTCTGTTGCTCCATCTCGTTGTATCTGTTTCCCTTCCCTTCCTGCCCGTTGCCCCATTGTTTAGTTTTATTCCTTCCTTTTGGGGGTTCTGCCACCATGCATGTACTCCCAGCTCTTCTCCCTTCTCTGTACTCTGCAGCCGCTCGATTTAGCTGCCGCTGCATTTGCTTCTCCTACTGCCTCTACCTTGGTTGTTTTGTCTTGCTGTCATTCCCCTTTGCAACTGCCGCCCCATGCTGCTGCTCAGTTCGCCGACTTCAGGTTTGCTCATCTGGCTTCCCGACCATTGTTGCGGACCGTCCTCATTGCCTCTCCATTCAAGCTGCCATACCTGCTCACAATGACCTGCTAAAGCACCATGCCTCACTCCTACTTTCTGACAGGGTGCTTGAGTTCTATTCATTTGGAACTGTTTTTATCCTCGTAACAGAGAAACACACTGAACTGGCTCCTTGCGCTGCCATTTGTGGCGTTGGCAGCTCTCTGTGATCCACTGCCTGTTAGTCATTTATCTGCCGTATACTGAATCACCTTTCTTGACACTGTGCCCTCGTAGGCTTTTGCATCTTGCCCTACCTTAGGATCTTTGCACGTGGCTTCACACTGCGCCTGCACTCTAACTGCTCTGGCTTTAGTATTGGCTCTCCACCAGTACTAAAGAATTGCAATATTTCGGTACAGCAGATAAATACCTTGTGTCTTCAGCTGCAGCTCTACTCCTTATTGCCATATTAATCACAGTTCATTCACCTGCATGTGCATTTTAATTTATTGTTAGATGGCACCATCGTTCAGTTGTCCTTCTAGCTTCCAATAGTTGAATTACAGAACTGCATACTAGGCTATGGGAGTTCAAGGTACTGCACTGGTTTCAGGATCTTACCATTGGGTCCTTCCAACCATACACCAGTACCAGTGTATGCCTTGTCATGTCTACCTTCATTCATGCATCGCCGCGGCTTGGCCTTCTAACCTGGTTTGTGCCCATCTTGTCTCTCGCCCTTTCAATAAGTACTAGTCACCCTGGGCATGTGACTTTTACAAGCATGGATTGCAAAATTCCAGCATGTCTTTTCAGTCATGTCTCCTGATTTCTGGATGCTGCAGCTTCACCTTTCATTTTCACACCTCTTCATCCATTCTCTATTCTGATTTATCATCTGGCCATCCTAGGATTCATATCACTATTTTGAACTGCTTCCTAAGTTGCTGTGCTCATTGCTTATACCTATTACCTTGCTCTCGGCTGACCTCGTGTAGTCCAGCCACATGCTTCTTTCATGGACTTAGCTGCCACTTTCTACTTGTCTTGCCTGCTTGACCCGTGTGGTCCAGCCACGCATTCTAGCCTTCATGGGGTTTAGCAGCCATCCTCTACTTACCTTACCAGCTACCTATGTGGAATCCAGCTGCACATGCTAGCTTTCATGGGGCTAGCTGCCACTCTTTACTTATGCTACCTTACCAGCAGATCCTCCTAATCCAGTTAAATGCTAGCCTTCTTAGGCTCAACTATTACTCACCAACTTATACATGCTGTTAATGTACTCTATGGTCCTATGGCTGACCTCCACACATGGTCTAGCCAAGACTTTTCTATCATTGGGCTAGCTCCCCTTCGCTGTTCCCATGGATGGTTCCTACAGAGCTGCTTTAGTCATTTGGACCTACCTTTCCAAATATGTTCCCTAAAACTTCCGCCTTCCATTGCATTATTTCTGGAGTACATCAAGATATTCGCTTCAATTCTCCTGGATGCTCCTCGCCATGCTCAACTTCCCGGAGTTACTACTACCATCTCTCTAGGACTCCCTACTGACCTTTATTCCATACTGTCTTCCTTAGTTAACTGATGCCTCAGACATTGAAGTATTACTGTTTCAGGATACTTATTACATCTCATCAAGGTACCAACTCTTCTGCCAAGGTCTCTTCTCTGCCATCCTTACCATCCTCAGTCTTCAGCATATGACAGTCTACAGCACCATTCTGCTTTCATAAGTCTGCCTTAAAACTATAAAACTACTCCACTAACTGACTCAGGATATGCTGCCATTACAATATTATTTACAATTTATTCCTCACTACTTCGCTGTTAATTGCATCTCATCATCTACCACAGCTCTGCAACCTGCCTCACCCTGGGGCCGAGGTTCACCATCGACTCACCTGACCTGCGCCACTCAGAGGTCCTTCGCTCCCATTTTACTGCACCATAAACACCTACTTATGACCTGCTCTGCCCATCAGGCCAGGGTTTAACACTTCTACTCTACACCTGCCTCGCCCAGCTCGGGGCCTGGAGATTCATATATTCTACTATAGCCTACCTGCTGCCAGTGTCAGCCAGCCCCAGGAGCTCCTTACTATGGACTCACATCTGATGTTTAGACATTCATCATCTATTCTTTGGATGCTTTTGCCCTGCTGCTTCAGCCATATGAAATTACTGCTGCTACACTCTTACCATGACACTTAGTTGAGCTTACCCTAAAGACCTTCACTATCCTGATTTATGCTCAAAGGCTTCTCAGACCCTGTGACAACGCTATTTCTTTGATGCAGCCTCTTCAGTTATCACCATCTAGGACTCCTAAGCTCGACTGTTCAGGACTTGTCAGAATTCTTCACAAGTTAATTCTAGCTAAGGTATCATTCTGGCTTTGAAATGTAGATGTCACCATTGTTACCCAACCATTTGGACCCACACGAAGCTCTCCAATTCCCTTGCTTGTACCATTCTTCATACCCATCGCTTTATTCTGTACATGATCTTGCAATACTACTTCCCTGCTACTACGTCTGCATCATGCAGCTTTACTTGCTACTACAACTGACCTATGTACAGATCCACTTATTTACATTACTTGCTTATACTACCTGCTTCACCCTTACAGGGCCTAGAGGTCATCCCGACTAACTTGCCATTACAACCTACTATGCTCCTTGTGAGCTGGCAATACATTTGACCTATGTCTACATATTCACTACGATCTCTCACCTACTTCATATACTTGCTTTCCCTCAGGATTGGAGGTCCCTGCTGCTCCGTCCTCGATCACATAGCATATGCCAGTTCTTGTGCTTCATTGCCATGGCCTTCATTTGCAAAGCTTGCCAAGCAGAACACGACCCAACAGTCCTCATTCTAGACATGGATTTTGAGCTTCTGATTCCTGGTTCTCCTCTGAGAATTTCCTCACCTGCTGGAGTTCTTCACCACTGCAGTTCATTGCTTCAAATTCATATCAATCATGGATTTACTCTACTATCATTCCGGCCTGCTCATGGATTCTCGAACTTGGGTTTACTCAATGGATGCTTGTTCTGTTTACCTTCATGTCATGATTCAATATGTCTTCAGTTCTCCGTTTCTCTAGATTGGGTTCTACAACTTTGGAGTTGAGTTAGCCGATTAAAATATTTGGGATTACCTCCTTTAGTATGCCAAGAAGGACAGGCAGGTCAGTAGCCATGGGTCCTCAGAGGTTCCCCCAAGGGGTTCTCTCCTGCATGCTACTGGTCACACTCTCTGGAGTTGGAGGAGGTGATCATACTGCTACTCATTTTCCTTGGGGTGTCATCCTACTAGACTCCTTTAACAGTTGGATACAGAACAATCGTTGATATCAATATTTTTGGGGGTCTCATAATACTGGACTAAGCATCCTTCCTATGGTGGGATACAGAGAAAGGCCAAAACTATCAAATCATAACAAGTGACTCATCAGTTCAAGCATCTAAGCACCTTGCATATACTATCCAGTTCATGTACTATAATCACTGACTGCTCATGCCTATGCTAAAGTACCTAAGCATGAATCATTTCATACTACTAGTACCTTGCAAGCATTATCCTACTTACTGGTCTGGCCTCTGTGTCCAAGCACAGCCTACAGCATTCAGCTACAGTATGTAGTATAAGCATTGAGCTCTGAACCACAGTTAACATTATCATGGTGACAAGGACTATTATTTTGCTATTGTTAGCAAGGCTGTGATAGTTAAGATGTTTTTGGTGTTTTGATGACACTTTCTTTATTTTCTTTTTGTGTTCTGAATACACATTTTATGTTGGCTTAAACGTTAATGATCTTAGTAGTACCCATCAGTGGATATGAGAATGTATTATTTATTCTTTCAGTCATGTTAAATATCTAGTTACTGAGAATTCCTCCAGATCTAAAATAAGTATATACCTCATTGTTGTTCCCTTTGGTCATATCCTTATACATACTGTATTTGTAGTATATTTCTCTACAGCAGACTCTTTTCCTAAATGGTACCCTCATCTTAATCAAATAAGGTATCTTCTTTAACCAGAATACATTACTCTTATTTTTCATGACAATTTCATGGCCCCACTAAACACTGTTACACAAAGCGTGAAGGGCCTTGGATCCCCAGTCAAAGGAGAAGAGTATTGTCATATACTAAAACCCCAAAAACTGATATTGCCTTGTTACAGAAAACCAGCCTCACACTTACTGAGTCAGTGAAATGGTAGAGGAATGGGCAGTATTTTTTATAGTTGCTATAATTCTAAACAGAGTGGTGTTATGATCTTAAAAAGGCTTAACTTTGCAATATTAGATCACATGACTGATGAGAAGGAACAACGGCAATTATTGTTATGTTCAGTTGAGGGGAAAATATGTGTTTCTCAATGTATATGCCCTAATTCATCTTAATCTGAATTTTTCACTAAGACATTCACACAATTTGATTCTCCTATGGCATTTGAATTATTATTGGGTAGAGATTTTAACAATCATGGGCACCTGCATGGGTAGAAGAGTACAAAATCTATATAGTTTAACAGGTAATTCTTCTTCCACCATAAATCTTATCATTAAGAACTTTAGTCTCCTGATACTTGGAGACTGACCAACTGAAGGTCGAGACTATACCCTTTTCTCAAGACATGGCTCATATACTGTAGTTGTTTAGATTATACATTTGCATCTTCCTCCCTGTGCTCTAGTATTACTTCAACCCATACTGAGATTTTTATGTTGGCTGCTTGCAGCAGCCAACATCTTGGCGTAGTGCAGATTTGGAGGCACGGTCATTGTTGGGTGAATGCAGGGCATGCATCAGTAGGTGTGTCCCTCATTCCCCAATAAGCCTGCATGCTGGCACCACACCATGCATACATAATGTGGCGAGCACATCTTGGGAAAGGTCCGCTGCAATCAGAGCAAAGCTCGTCAGATGCAGCAGACCTCCTGACGATGCTAAACCACATTGTAAGCATGATGGCCACTAACTGCTGACTGGGGTGCCCACACCCCCTGCCAACTTACCGTGGTCCCAATGATGTGCCGATGGGGAGCCCACCCCACCGCATAAAAGCACTCCCCATTTGTTGAGGTATGCCAAGGAGGTGCCCAATCCCTCAGCTCTTGCCCCCGCTTTCCTTGTGTGCCGGTGGGGTGCCCAATCCCTGTCGGCATAAATTAACCCCCCATTTGTTAGGTGCCAAAGAGGGTGCCCAATCCCCCATCAGCTGCAGCCCCTCCACAGTTAGATGGCATGCTGGGAGCTCACCCCAGCATGCTAATACCCTGTAAAAAAAACTGTCCCACGTGTTTTTACCCTGTGAACAAAAAAACAGTCCCTCACCATCTCCCCTGCCCCCTCAAGAACCCCAAGACCCACCTTCTGTGCACCCTGCCTCCCCACACCCCCTGCTACCCCATACTCTTGGCCTCCAGAGTCCATGCGATGATCTTCGTGGACCGGGAACATGTCTGCACTCTTCAAAGCTGACCACAAACTGAGGAAATGCCGTAAGCTGTATAATGGAATAAATAGGGGCTTTCAACTTTGATGCATATCTCAGGCATTTTTGAGTTTGGCACCAAATTTTCAACATGGGGTTTGAAGACCCCTCCTCATGAATTCTTACGGTTATGGCATTATTTGGTCCTGAAAAGTGATTTTGCAGTCACTGCACGGAATCACCTTTCAGGAGCGAGGAAGAAGCGACAGTGCCAATGTTCATGAGGGGGTTCTCAAAAGCCTATGTTGCAAATTTGGTGGAAAAATCCAAAGAATTACTGGTTTTATGATGTGCGTTGCGCAGTTGCTATGCTAACGCTCATAACTTAGTGAATTTGTAATATTTTCACATCACATGTTCAGCACTGGCATTTTTCCACACCTTCTTGTGAACTGTACAGCTGTGATTTTTCACATCCTGCCCGAAATGTGTTTTTGCACTTCCGCACATGTGGGAAATCAGTGTTCGGACAAATTATGAAAATGACAGTTATACTGTTCATGAGCAGAGGTCCTAAAATGCGTATGCTGAAATTTGGTGATGATACTCCATAACATGACTGTGTTACTAGTGTACATTTCGCAGTTTGCATGCACGCCGTAAGTTCGCGAATTTATAATATTTTCACTCCAGATTTTCAACATTGCCATTGTTCTGCACCTCCTTATGAACAGTACAGCTGTCATTTTACATATCCTGGCTGAAATGTGTTTTGCACGCCTGGCACAGAATTGCATGGTCGCTGTGCAAAATCAGTTTTCGACAGTTTGAGGAAATGACAATGACACTGTTCATGAGCAGAGGTCCTAAAATGTCTGTGTTGGAAATTTGGTGCTAAAAGTCCATAAAATGACTGTGCTGCAAGTGCATTGCGCAGTTTCCACACAGCCTTGTAACTTAGTAAATTTGCAATATATTTATGCCAGATTTTCACCACTGGCATTTGTGCACACCTCCTCATCAACAGTATAGCAGCCATTTTCACAGCCTGCCCAAAATGCATTTCCGCAACTGTGGTGCACAATGGCGTGCTCGCTGTGGAAATCACCTTTGGGACACATTAACAAAATCACAAGCGCTACTGTTCATGAAGGGAGGTCCCAAAATACCTATGTTGAAAATGTGCCTAAAACCTCTCACAAATAATTGGGTTATGGATGTCTGTTGCGCAGTTTGTATGCATGTTCATTGCTTCATCAATATTTCATATTGCCACTCCAGATTTTCAACGTTGTCATTTTTCACCTCCTCATGAACAATACAGTTGTCATTCTCCACATCCTGCCCAAAACTGTGTCTTCGTCCCTCTGTCGCTAAATGGCACAGCAGCCGTTGCAAAGCCAGCTTCAGCTAACAAAGTGATTGTGCCACTTTTATGAGGTGGCCTGACAAGCAGCCCATGTTGAAAATGTGAAGTGAAATTACCACTACACGCCTATGGTGTTAGGGTTTCCAACTGTAGCACCCCACCCGTATGGACTGACAGGTGTCAGGGCTGTGATTTGGGGTCATCAGATGTAATGATCACGCCATTCCACCCCATGCCCACCCTGCAGCCACTGACAGGCATCGTGGTGTGTCTTGCACTGTTCGGCCACAAACTTCACCCCACACCCTATACTGGACCCACATTAGCGTATTTCTCTTATGGAATGAGGTAGTATGATGCCCAAAGACCCCAAAGCACACCACAACACTTGTCAGTGTCTACAGGGTAGGGTGAGGTTCAATGCCATGAGCATTATAGCTGACAACCCAAAGGCACTCCCAATGCCTGTTGCTCTCTCATAGGGTGGGGCGGGTTGGCGCCACTTCAATACTTCACTGCCATTCCGATTAGCAGTATCTCTAGCTCCACCACTGCCAATGCCAATGCCATTACGACAACATTCAGCATTGACAAATGCTTGTTACATTATTGGGCCATGCATTATACAAACTCTCATTAGACATGGAACTGAATAGCCCAGTTAAAAATATCAGCATTGTAATGTGTCTCTACTGAAAAACAAAGTAATTTATTGCATGGCTTAAAATGAGATTCAACAATTTCTTAGATTAACAAAATTGTGAGGTTAATCAATGAGGGGTTTGGCAGTCCTTTAGGTGGTTATCAGAGGCATGATAATAGGTTTTCTGCTAAAACATGAAAGACAAGCAGAAATTACTTGCAGACAATGAAGAGGTATTATCAAGACTTGAGAAAGAACATGACAATTGTACTTGCAGTAACCCAAAGCTTCTCCATCAAATTACAATGTTAAAGAGCTGCTATCACCTAAAAACCTTTGAAAACATAATAATAATTATGTACAAGTCAGCTTCCATTCCATACATATTCTAAATATTCCTCCTCCTAGTATTTATTACTAAGGACATTTGCCTGAATGCATGATCTTTATCCCTCAGGGTTCATCTATCTCACGGCTGACTCCCTACTTCAAGTCATAATCCTCTGTTGTGACATCACAGTTTGTTGCCATGAGAATAACTGTTATGTGCAGTGCATTATGAGCTCAGGCAGGAGACAGCAATAAGAATAGATGAACTCTTCAGAAGCAGATATCCTGTTTTCATGAAATGACCTCAATAAAACAATAATAGGGAGGAGGATTCAGAACTAATGTGATGTACAAGCTGGACTGCATCTAAATGTTATTGTTTTGATAATGTTCTCTAGAAGGCATCAGCTGCTCTTAAATATAAAATTAATTCCTTGTATGATGAAAAGAGTGAATATGCTATGTTAGAATGAAACAAATACACTGGGAGTTGGGTGAGAAAATGGGAAGCTGTTATCTAATAGACAAACAAAACAATGATCTAATGTAATAACAGGCATTAAGGATATAATAGGCATACTAAAGGTGAAACATGTTGATATTAAAATGTGTTTCAGGAATTAAAAATTACATTTATGTTATTCTTGTACATTAACACAGCAAATAAATCAATATTTAACCAGGTTAACCCTCTCAACAGTTTCTAAGGAAGCACAATTAACATTGGATAAATGTATCTCTAAGCAGGAATATGAAGCTGTAATTGTTAAACTAAAGTAAGTGTTGTTGCAGCTCTGTCAGGGATGGGGGGTGCTGGGCTAAGGAGCCACCCAAGACAATCATGGAAAAAGCCAGCACTCCTGGGTTTGATGCAAATAAACTTCAGTGAAGATTTATTCCATAGTAAGAGAAAGCGGAACAAACAAACCCCTAGCACTTCGACCACTAGGTCTTCCAGGGAAGAGCACTAGGGCTTGTTTGTTTCATTCTCCTTACTATAGAATAAATCTTCACTGAAGTTTATTTTCATCAAACTCCAGGAGTGCTGGCTCTTTTTCCATGTAATTGCTAAATTACCTGCAGGTCATACATCTGGACCAGATGGCCTCTCCAATGAGTTATATAAAATCCTTAGCACTGATGTCAGCGTCCATCTGGTTAATACCTTTGCTGAAGCCTCGTTTAATTGTCTCCTACTACCTTCAGTAACAGAAGCAAATATCTCCTAATTCATGAACCCAATAAGGACCCTTCCATTGTGAAACTGTAGACCTATCTCACTTCTCAACAGTGACTATAAGATTCTTGCCAAAATTCTAAGAAACAGACTATCCCATTTAGTAATGGCCTCATAGGTAAAGAACAAGTGGAATTCATCTCAGGTAGGTGGGGTACAGATAACACATGAAGACTTCTATCAACTATTTGAGTTACAAACCATATGAAAGGCAAAGCTATGGCCCTCTCACTAGATATTAGCAAAGCGCTCAATTAACTAGAATGGCCTTTCCTAAAAGAAGACCCTCAAACCTTATGGGTGGGAAAATGTTTGTGACTGGGTGTCCTCTAGAGCTGTGTGAATACCTTTTTTGAATATTAGGCCGAATATTCAGTATTTGGAGCCCATGTATTGAATACTCAGCTGAATATTCCATATTCAGGCACTTTTCATAATTTATTAAAAAGTTAAGAGCCCCGATCCTCCTCCCTAGCCCAGATCCATAAAGAAAAGAAAAACCCCTCCCCACCCTCAGATAGCACCCAAACCCCTCCTCCCCAACCACTTCACACAAGTCACAATTTAAAAAAAAAAAACATAAGGAAAATTCAATGGGCGACCGGCACAACCCCACCAGCCTCCGACCGGCGCCAAGTTTCAATACTGTGGCCTCCCCACACACACATACACACACACACATCCCACCTGGTTGCCAGTAGCAGCATGCACCCGCACCCTGTACCTAAAGATAAGTTAAACAAAAGGCAGCCGACGGAGCCCATCCTCTTTCTCGGCTGGCTGCCACCCAGCACATTTCAGTGTGTGGCATCTACCTGGTATCCCCAACCATACCCACACAGCCAACGGCCCATGGATGCTGGCCCCTCGAAATGGTCAACCCCAACTCCAGGCCACCCGGGCAATTTGTGGGGTATAGTGCCCCCCACACCACAACGGCCCTCCCATCCCTGCAACCTGCTCCGGGGTTGTATGCTATGGGAGGGCTGGTGGAATTGCCCTTCTCTCACCACCTCAGCCACCAGCCATTGGTCTTCCATGGGCGTGTTGCTAACGCACACCCTGCTGAGGAGGTGATCCACTCTGTGCCCCAGTCCGGGCATCTGACTGGATGCCCTTCCTGGTCCAAGTCTTGCCCTGGCTTCCTGTGAGTCCTGTGCACCAGGGGTGGGGCCTGAGATAGGTGACCAGCGGTCATGAATGCTGCTGGTGTGCAGCTACGCGGGTGGGGTATGTGTGGATTCCACATACCCCTGCCCCAATAGTGCATAGGGGCCAGTGTTAGTATAATAGTTTGTATTATTGACTGTTGTACCTAATGATTTGTATGATTTTATGTTTTTATTGAAACTAATAAAGATAATAATTAGAAAAAGATTTTCAGATCTTGTCAAGATACTGATGTGCAACAGATACTGGGCTGGCAGTATAGCCTAGAGGTTAGAGTAACGAACTGTGAACGAGCTTGGTACATCCAGAAGACCAGCAGACCAGATCTGGGTTTGAGTCTCACAACTTCCACTTGCATACTGTGTGACCTTGAGCAAGCCACCTCTGAAAACAGGCACTTGTGCCTAGTGGACCGTACCTGGTTACCGACTAAACAAGAACAGTTCAGTACCCCAGTGCTCAAATCCTTACCATTGTGCTTGTCTATTCCACTACAGGCATCCAGGGCTGAGAGGGCAGTCTTCACCCGGACCCTCCACAGGTAATCACCACCTCTGGTGTGGCACTTCACTGCACAGGAGCCCAAGGACACCAGCAGGTACACAACCACCAAATCAACTAAACAGCACTCTTGCGGACTTAAACATTGGCATAGCAATACTGATAGACTATTAGTGCAAGCATTCATGCTGTTTTGATTCTGTTTCTGCCAGATTCATATGGTACTTTAATTATCTGCAGTAGTCTATGTATTTTATATCTCCCTTTTGCACTTTAAGTTGCACTTTTTGCTTGTTTAACTGCTGGTTATTCTGCCTATTTGTTTCACTGCTAGACTTGCCGTGATCACAGCTTGCTCTCCTGCTGCCATAATGTTGATTCCCTACTTGTTAAGTTTCCAGCCAGCCACCATGTTACAACTGTATTAACTGCTGCCTTCTCTCCTGCTGCTTCTTGCTCAAACCCTTCTTTCCTTCCCTTTCTCGCCCTTCCCATTTCCTACCTTGACCCCTGCAGCCCATTTTTGTTCAGTAAGGATCCCAGTGCTCAAATCCCTACCATTGTGCTTCTCTCTTCCACTACAGGCATCCATGGCTGAGAAGACAGTTTTCACCCTGCCCTCTCCAAGCAATCACCACCTCTGGAGTGGTGCTCCTCTCACATGAGCCCCAGGACACCAGCAGGTACACAGTCACCAAATCAACTAAATGACACTCTTGCAGAGCCATGTTTCACGTGGCACTGCTCAGTCTCCTGCCGCCTCCCTCCCAGGGTGTGTCTTGTTTTATAGTGCTCAAAAACAATCAGCCCAATTCCACACACCTACAGCCCTCACCTGTGGTCCCTACCACTTTATCATACTATTGTTTATTCTCCTCAGCAGAGCAGCCCTACACGATCTCCGGCCACTGGCTCTGCACCCTGGACCTGGTCATGTGCGGGCACACAAACCCACTCTCCCAGTGGGCTGGCCATTATTGCTCTTGCACCCACTGGGCACGCGCCCTCAGGGTCTCCAGGGGTGCAAGGAAGATCACCCTCTCCATTCTTCCACATTTTCTCCCAGTGGAGAGCGGACGTGCAATGGCGCCGTCGCACATAGTTCTGACGCCCACTGTGCTCTCCCCTTACTATTGCATGCCACTTGTAGTGCAGCTGGCTCCGCCAGTCACCGCCACAGGGCAAGGCAAGCCCCATTAGCCACCCCAGAGAGAAGAGCAGTTGTCAGATGCTCAATCCTCCTCTCTCCTGCCAGCACCCGTGGCCCGAGTCCATTCCCGAACCCAGGTCGCTGGTGTGGCACAAGGCATGGCGTCCAGTGCCCAACCCTCAGCACCACTAGGCCAGCTGTCACTACCACTTTAGCTTCAGTCTAACCAATCCTGTCATTCCTAGTGGTTCCTCCAAATCTCCCTCAACACTTTCATATAAATTTTTATTCAAACTGACCCTGTCAATCTCAAATCGTACTGCTTTCTCTAATCTACCTGTTGTGACTCCATCCCTCTAGATATTGCTCTGCACATATTATCATGTGTACAACTGATCTTGACCCCACCAGTTCTCTGTGGCATTCCCCACTACTGCTATACTCATTGCCTCACCCCCTTCATTTTGCACTGACAACTCATCCATTAAGTAACCATCTGTTATATTTCTTACTTTCAATACCCATTCTTTCTACTCACATTCATTCCTTGTGCTATCACAAATGCACCTTCTAGTAAGTATTTTTCTCCCATGCTTTTCTCCGCCACCTCCTTCCTTCCCATCCCTCTATCCCTTGCCTCCCAAACCTCACCATCACCCCTGTCTCTTTCTTCCTATTACTAATCCCTGATCCCTTTAACCTCCAATTCTCCTATGTCCCCTCCCTGGTCCTGTAATAACTAGTGTATAGGACCTTCTGTTCTCCCTCCCTTCTTACCTCCCTACTATATCTATGTTTCCTGTTCCTCAAATCTGCACTCACTAGGTACTCCTCTCACCCTTTCTGCAGCTGCTCTCCTCCCCAGCCTCTCTAAGGTGATCTTCTATCTCTACTAAATTAATACTGCTCTCTGGCTCCTTATAGCAGGGCGATGTGGAACCTAACCATGGCCCTTCATTCTACTTCTCTTCCCAACTTCCTTGGGGACTCAAAACTGCTCACTTAAATATGAGGAGATTGCAACATAAAATCGCTCTGCTGCAACCCCTCATTGTTACTCTAATCCCCAATATTTTTATAATCTCTGAAACACGGCTAACCTTCAAGGTCCCTGACTGCTCCATCTCCTCACCGGCTACTCTCTTGTTTACCAAGACTGAGCAAGTCATGGTGGTGTGTGCATGTGTACATTGCCTCTTCCTTGCAATTAACACCCATACTCTCATTCACTTCTTCTGATGCTTATAAACTCATACTCATTAAAATTACTCTCCCCTACTGCTTTTCTATCTTTATAGCAGGAGTCTGTCACCCTAGCACACACCCCTGCCATCTCTTCCCTCATGGCCACAATCCTCTCCCAGACCACCTCAGGTGAACTCTATGTCCCACGCACTTTTATCTTAACTGGCTATTCCCACAGCACACCAAAACACGCAATGACATATCCTCCCTCTTTAATATGACCCAGCTCATCATGAAACCTACAGTAGTAGCCACAGGCACTGCCAGCTATTTCCAAAATTTCTGAGATATTTCTAGATAAATATCCTGCTTTCTGCATTTCCACAGTAGGGCAGCAGAGAGAAACTCTTTAGAAATTTCATAAAATAGCTGGAAATAGCTGGCAATGTCTGTGGCTACTACTGTACCTGCCTCAACAATAAATACGAGCATACTGAAGAATCTCTCAATCATTCACTCTTTGATTGGGCCTCACCTCACACCCCACCATGTCATTGCTGCCAGTAGATATCTTTGACACCACATAAGCAACGACCACCTTATTTGCCTTGTACGGAAGATCCACCATCCCAAAGCACCCCATGGTACGCTGTGACTCATTCCTATAAATCCCTCAACCTCAACCTTGTACTTACTGAGCTATCGCCCTGACTGCTCTCCTATCACTTCTGCTTCCTCCATTAACCTGGCTTGGGAGTTCTTCTGCACCAAATTCCTCACCATTTGCAATAAATGTGCCCCCCTCAGGCAGGTAAGATTACAGGAAATCACTTCCCTGGATCACCCTTGAACTCCTAGCTTATATTCGGCATGTGACCTAGCCTGGAAATATCACTAATCCTCAGTCTCCCCAAATGATTTCCAGTGTTATTGTACTCTCTGCAGCTCATGCACCTGTGCCACAAGGTTTGCACAAGCAGAATATTTCAAGCCACCTTCCATACCAACCTGATACACCATCTAAATTCTGGAAAGTGGTTGGCCTCCCTCCTCCCTCCCCGCCTAAACCCCCATCCCAGTTCTTCATGACATTGACCCGTAATATCCTTCCCCTAGTGGTTGCCTCCAATTTAACTCCTTTTTATTTCTTGTGATGCTGACCTTCTCAGTTCTCTCCCTCCCACCCACCCTCGTCTCTCACCCTACAATCCCATCCCTCCCTCACCCCTCCTTCTCCTTCTCCACTATACCCCTCCACCAACCTCAAGACCCTTCTTGCCTTGAACCTCTCTTCTGGTACCTCCACTGATGGTCTTGACCTGAAACTTCTCTTCCTATCAGCCTCTGCCACTGCCTACCCTCTCAGCTCACTTATGAACCTATCCTTTCCCTATCCTTAGTCCCTGTGGCCTGGAATCACACCACAGTCCTCCCCTTCCTAAAGGGGCTGACCTCCTCCTGGCAAGTCATCGGCCAATCTCCCACCCCCTACCCTGTCTAAGCTCCAAGAACACCTTGTCTTATCTCAGCTCTCCTCCACCTTGACTCCACTTCTTCTTCACCCCTTCCAGTCCAGCTTCAGGAAGAATCACCCCACCACTACCTCTCTCCTCAGGCTCACTGACTTCATACTTACCATATGGACAGTGGCCTCACTACTTCTGCCATTTTTGTTAACCTTGCTAAGGCATTTGACACAGTCTGTCACCCCATCCATCTAAATAAACTCTCTTCAGCTGGGCTCTCTCCTTCTGCTGTAGACTGTTCAGATCCTACCTGGTTGGCAGAACCAAATCGGTTAGAATCACTGACTCTGTATCCCCTCTCCTCATCCAGATAGGTGTCCCACAGGGCTGTGTTGTCAGACCTTTACTCTTTTCCATTTTTCTAAATAACCTCCTTTGTCTGCTCCTCTACTAGCATCCACATGTATGCAGATGACACTGATCTGTACATATGTGGCACATTCTTCTAGTGTTACTACCAGTCTACAGCTGGACTTCGATAGGATCCAGCAGGCCAAGTTTCTCATCAGTTTATACTCAGTACCAAAAGACTATCTCTATGACCTTTGGCACTAGTCAGAGGTTGTCTTGCTCCCTCCTTGCCTCTTTCCACACCCTCAATGAGACAAAGCTGGAGGATACTTTTTCCATTAAGTATCTTGGTGTCTGGCTTGACTTGACTTTTCTGTACACATGGATGCGATTGCCTAAAAGCTTCACCCCAAGCTTGATGCTCTCTACCAAAACCGCAGCTGCATCCCACCGCCTGCCTTCTGCACTGTAGTACAGAAATGATCCACCCAGTTTTTGATTACAGTGACATAGTCTTCAGTGCTGCTCCCAAACCTCCCTAGCCAGACTGGACACCTTTTACAACTCCTTCTGCTGCTTTGTACTTGGAGGCCCATAAGAGGCTGGGGTAGTCGATGCAGGGGCAGAGTTATACGGAGCTTACTATAAACGCTGGTAAATAAACCTTGTAGATTTTGAAATTGGCAAGTCTGTGTGTGTGTCTATGCTGCACTTGTTCTGGATCTTTGGCTCCAACAGTATTCTCTCGCAGCACCCAGGTCGTATCCCATCTACCATGTGCCTTTGTATGAAATAACTGTGTTCTGTGGTCCCTGTATGTCACACTGAGTACGTGAACCATCCATGACATCTATGGCTCCCACAACAGTGGCTGTGTTGAGTAATTATTTATGGTCCTATGTCGACAGCTGACCCATCTGGCAGGAAGGGAGGGCATGTCATCGGAGGCACTGTGACGCTGTTCGCTCCCATTCAGGCTGCAGTGCCAGCTGCTATGGTAGTGGTACTGAGCCCTACAGGTTGACCTGCAGCTCCACATACATGACTAGAGCATGTCTGACAATGCAGCACTGACAGGTAGGTAACAGTTGTATACAGTGCTGTGTGGAGTGTGTTGCCTACTGTCTGTTTACAGTGCTGTTTGCATCATATCTTGAGCAAGGGAAACTGCTAGCTTGCCAGCTGTCCTATAATTACATGTTCCTGGATGGTGCACTGATAATAGTGAAAGATGTATTGCTTGCATTTGGGATGTGCACCAGTCTCTGTTCCTCACTGTGGCAATATGGCTGTAGACTGCCTCCATCAAACCCCTCCAGTGTGTCCTCTGTTTTGGTGCATGGCGCAGCTTGTGGCAACTCTGGAGTCTTTGGTGCCAGGACTGCTGTTGTACTAAAATATGGCAAGGTCCCTGGTGCACTGGTGTTTGCTGCAGCAAGTGTTTCAGCACAACCAGTGCCAGTCTAAGGGGCTTTTGAAATCCTGACCAATGTCAGAGGGTGCCCATTTGACCTCAGATTTTAATCAGTCCACTTCTAGCAGCTTAATCTGGTTCAAGGTCAGTTGGCATTCATCTGTATCCCCTTCCCCGGTCGTGCCTGAAAATAGGCAGGATTTGTCTAGTGCACTTACCCGGTCAACAAAGCTAAATAAATAAAATGTCAAGAAATGACACACTGTGTCAATGTAATAGGTAAAACACAGCATGATGTCATTAAAAGGCTGGGCAACCTGTTATAAGAATATCCCTAAACTGGACAAAATGTCCCATGACAGGACTTCATTGTACCACGATATTGTTTGTTAATTTATTTGTTTGCTTGTTTATTGTAAACATTTTACCAGGAAAGATATACTGAGCTAATAGTAGCTCTTGTTCAGATGTGTCCTGTGGAGAGGGATAAGGAGATAATACAAAAGGAGAAAAATAGATGGTAATTAGAGAGTAACAAAACAATAGTATATACATGCAATACAGTACATCAATAGCAGCATAATATCAAACAGTGCTGGCAAACACAGTGCAATAAGTGCAGGCAGTAGATTAAAATTGATCTTGGATAGGCATAGAGAAAATTACTCCAACTAGGTGTAACGGGGGAGAGCAAACAGGAGCAAACATTAGATCTCCATCATGGATAAATGAGCTCCTTCCTCTATCCTGGGGTTAACCAGCTCCACTCAAATCAAAATGACCCTGAAAAGCTATTTCACTGAAAATCCACCTGTACCTGTACTTTAACTACTACTAATGGCTCTGTATGGGGCACCTCTCCTCTCTTCCCACCCCCTCCACTACCTACAGTCTCATTCACCATCTCCTTCCTTTCTCCTCCTCCTCCTCCTCCTCCCTACCCATCGGACAACGCTTCCATGAAGTGGCCATTCTGACAAACAGGAATGTACAGTTGCTGCTGTAACTCAATAAACTGTGTGTTTTGTCTTCATACAGTACTACTTTTGTAGCCCTGTACATGTGACATGGGACCTTTGTAAATGAGCTCGTCAAAGGTGTTTCCGAATAAACAATATATAAATAAACAAAATAAATAGAATACAATGCTCCAAGTACAGCAGTCTGAGCTACAACTACTGTATTTTTAAATCTGATTGAGTAATACATTTATTTCTCAAAACAACTATGCGATACCAGGAAAAGAAGCCCTTTGTTTAGCCACAAACCTGGTACAATATGGGAGGCCGAGTGCAGACTTCCCAGTACAGCTCAGCAGCATTGGCTCGATAAAAATTATAAACGGACAAGGAAATCCCTGCTTCCTGATTGGCTGAGACTTTGTTTTAGCCATTTTCTTGAGAGAACACCACCAATAGCCAAAATCAAATTCCTGTCAACCTGGTGCAGCCTATTCCGTTGACTGTTAACTTAATTGAATTTTCAGTGTTTAACTGACAACCATTTTTATTCAGCTAGTCAGAACACATTAAAGAATATGAACTGTATCTGCTGTGTTATGTCATTTCTTGTATTTAAATATCCTTAAATAGGTATGTATTTATAGGTGCTTTCTGTTTATAACCTGTGTTGGTCATAGTGTACATAGAAGTATTTGGTCTCGGAGGCCAGATTAGCAGTTCGCCTCAGGTTGATCTTCAGTATCAGTGACAGCTCTGTCCCTGGCTGTTTCGGCCTTTCACAGTTATGCTAAGGTTTTTTTGTTGTTAATTCATATTCTATAAATTCACTGCAGACTGAAAACTCGTTAAAGTGTGAGTCCAGTTAAACTCGATGCATCTGATGATTCGTTTTCCCCTGCTACCAAAACTATCTAATTTGACAACCACGACCTATCAGCCTGGCACTGACTTGCTCTCCTACAGAAAACATTTTTTTTTTATCTTGCATGGAAAATCCCCGCAACAATACCGGAAACCTTTTCATTAAGCTCCAACTCACTTAGACGGGGGTATATTCCCTTGCTTAGATGAGCCTACTTCCTCAGATAGGAGCCTGTACTCATGACTTGAGTGTCACTGATCTGTAGCCAGCAGCACGCTTCCATTTGTAGGCCTCAAAGTGAGCAAAATACCAGCATTCTCCTGCTGAACCTGTATGAGAGACTAGCTACTTTACAGAGTGCAGTGAGCTAAGAAGAAGTGTGCTTGGTGCTAATGGAATAGTCCTTTATTCCTCAAATCTGAGTTTCATTACTTAACTGCTCCCATCCTGCACCTGTTCAATTTGTCAGTTACCTCCTGTGTTGTACGCAAGGCCTGAAAATAGCACATGAACTTTCCTTATTCAAATCAGGAGACCCAATGGATTTGAGCAATTACCAACCAATTTCCCTACTACCCTTACTCTCACAATGTTTAGAAAAACTGGTAAATGCCCAAGTAAAAGATTACCCTGATACGTCGAATTTAATGAATCCATCCTAGTCTGGCTTCAGGCCAGCTCACAGCACAACGACTGCCCTTGCCATGGTCTCAAATGATTGGCTTTTGTCATGGACCAAAAATAGATCTCAGGAGCGTATTTCTGGACCTTAGTAAAGCATTCACACAGTAGACCATGATTCACTCCTAGACAGGCTAACTGTTGCCAGCATAACTAGCCTTGCTTAGCTGTTTCACTGTCTACCTGTCAGGAAGGATGTAGCAGGTGAAGGCGGGCTCACTCTCCCACTCTTCCCACTACAAGCAGCGGTACTGGCAAGGCTCGATTTCAGGCTCTCCTGCTCGTGATCTACGCCGGTGCCTTCAGAAAGTATTCTCCACCCTCTTGATTTTGTCACATTTTGTGATGTTGCAATCTCAAATTAAAATACATTTATATGGGATTTTTTGTCACGTATCTACACAAATTACTCTATAATGTCAAAGTGGAATGAAAGCGTCTGAATTTTTGTACATGTAGTTTAAAATAAAAACCTGAAATGTCTTGATTTGATAAGTATTCACCCCTTTGCTATGACAGTCCAAATTGGGGTCAGGTGCATCCAATTTCCTTGTGAGATCACTCTAAAACTTGAATGGAGTCCACCTGTGGTCAGTTCAAATGGTTGACATGATTTCAGAGGAAATACACTTGTCTATATAAGGTCCCACTGTTGACAGTGCATGTCAGAGCAGAAACTCTACCACAAGACCAAGAAGCTGTCCATAGAACTCCATGATAGAACTGTGAGGAGGCATAGATCTGGGAGGGGTATAAAACATTTCTAGGGTGTTGAAAGTTCCCAGGAGCACAGTCAAGTCCATCATTAGGAAATGGAAAGATTACGGAACCACCCAGACTCTTCCTAGAGCAGGCCGTCCTCCCAAACTGAGCAACTGGGCAAGAAGGACTTTGGTCAGGAAGTGACGAAGAACCAATGACCACCCTGATAGAAATACAGAGTTCCATGGCTGAGATGGGAGTACCTGTCCAGAGGACAACAATCTCTGTAGCACTTCACAGATGTAGCCTCTATGGGAGAGTGGCTAGATGGAAGCCACTCCTGAGAAAAGGCACATAATAGCATGCCTGGAGTTTGCAAGAAGGCACGTGGCAGACTCTGAGACCATGTGGCAAAGATTCTCTGGTCTGATGAAACAAAATTGAACTCTTTGGCCTGAATGCAAAGCGCTATGCCAGCTAAAAGTGAACACAGCTTATCATCCATGTAACACCATCCCTACCATGAAGCATGGTGGTGGCAGCATCATGTTGTGGGGATGCTTTTCAGTGGCAGAGACTGGGGCACTTGTCAGGATAGAGGAACAATGAATGGAGCCAAATACAGGCACATCCTTGAGGAGAACCTGCATCAGTCTGCAATAGACCTTGGACTGAGCGAAGATTTACATTCCAACAGGACAATGACCCCAAGCATACAGCCAAAGCAACACTGGAGTGGCTTCAGAACAAGAAGGTGAATGTCCTTGGGTGGCCCAGCCAAAGCCCAGACTTGAATCCCATAGAGAATCTGTGGAACGACTTAAAGATTGCGGTTCACCGTCGCCCTCATCCAACTTGACAGAGCTTGAGCAAATCTGCAAGGAAGAATGGGCGAAAATCCCAAAATCCAGATGTGCAAAGCTGATACAGATATACCCAAGAAGACTCAAAGCTGTAATTGCTGTCAAAGGTGCTTCTACAAAGTATTGACTCGGGGGTGAATACTTAGTAAACAAGATATTTCAGTTTTAATGTTTCATAAATTTTGTTACACAATACACATATGTTTGCCCTTTACATTGTTGAGTATGCTGTGTGAATCAAGGGGAAACATAATTTCAATGCATTACAAATTCTGGTAGTAACACAACAAAATGTGACAAAATCCAAAGGGGTGAATACTTTCTGAAGGCACTGTACATAAATTCCATCAGTGCTAATGTGAACAAAGCAAAATCCACCTATTCACAGATGACACTGTCCTCAATGAATAAAGTCTGTGCAGAACTTCAGGCCAAATTTGACCTCCTTCCACATTATTTGTTACAGGGTAAACTTCTTGTGAATGCTAAAATCTAAGGTCATGTATTTCCACTCTACCTTACCTCTTTCCCCAAAATCTCTCCTAATTGCCTCTCATCAAAACCCTCCTCTGTGACAACCTAGATGTTGTCAACAAATTTAAGTACCTGGGGTGTTTGTTGAAACCCCACCTGTCCTTCTCTGCTCATATTGAATCTCTCATGAAAAAGCTGAAGCAAAGTCTTTACTTCCTTTTGGAACAAGTCCCTATTCCCAGTTGAAGCCAGGTTGAGATTGGGGCAGACCACTTCATCCCGCTACTGGACTACACAGATGTGATATATGGCAGATGCTCAGATACCCTGCTGCATTCACTGATGTACTCTTACCACAGAGCAATTGGCTTCATCACAGATGCCCAGCCTCCCACTCATTGTGATTTATACGCTTCTTTGGGCTGGGATTCTTTGTCCACTTGATGGCTTTCCACTTTCTCATATGGCTTTACAAAGCCCTTCTGCTAAAACTTCCATCATATATATCATGCCTTTTCTATCACTCGGCTTGCCTCTATTCGCTTATGGAGTAGCTCTACATCATGTTGGATGCCCCTAACTCTTGCTCCTGCTTCAGCAAAATGGCCATCAGCCATGTACTTCTAGATGCTTGGAACAAAGCACAATCTACCCTCAAGTTGCAAAATTTGGTACCTCTAAATATTTTCAAAATGTGATTACCAGCAAAAGATATGACTCCTGCACATGCACCCCCTTGATGACCCAGCACCTACATCCTGCTAGTTCCTCTCACTCTCTTCTGATTTGTCTATTGTAGTAATTGTCTCATCGTGGAGGTCCTCACCTTCCACCTCATTTCTTCTGTGTTTCCTCACCCTTGTTTTCCATCTATCCCATTCCTTCTGTGCTCTCACCCTTGCTACCCCGCTTATCTCCCACATGACTCATGCTCTTATCCTGTCTATCCCACGCCCTTCCCAGTGTGATATCTATTGCTGACATGCTTCCATTATCCTTGAGTAGGTGAGTATTTGTAAATATCTCTGTCTGTACTCATGATCACTGCACGATACCTGAATTTAATGGGACTGCATATATTGTACAAATGTTGAAGCTTTTTTCCTTTTTTTTTGTCTTTATTGCATCATTTTCCTGATGCTCCTCATCCACTGTATTATATGCACTGTCTATGTCCCTGTTGATTGCTTACAGTGTTATTAACCATCTTTGCACTGTATTGTGCATCCTGTTTATTGTTGTACCCAATGTATGCTATATGCAGTATGTACCTTAAGTGTTCCTCTCAGGATCTCCTTGTAAATGAGCTTGCTCAATGGAGTTTTCCTACTTAATAAACTTGAACTAAGGAGATGTCAAAGCAGTTGAAATTGGTGTCATCTGGCAAGCTAATGCTTTTGATTAAAAAATAAGTGTGGGACTATAACTGTTCAGGAACCCTTGCGGCTCCAGTAGACAGAGGAACTATTTTACTTTAGTGTTAAGCAATAAAACTACTTATGTTTTTAAACATTTTCACTTGTATTTTTTACTTTACTACAAACCCATTTTCTATAAGCAATAAGGAACTCTGGAAACATTGGTTGTACTAGGTTTACTCGGCCAGGGCTAAGGCACTAGGCTTGGCTTTAAAATGCCTCTGATTGTGGGTAAACCTAGTACAACTAAAGCCCTTTGTGCTTTTTTGCTTATATACAATGCCTGGTCTGTGGCAACTGTCATCTTCCAGAGAACAGGGCTTAACTATGGAATTAGCTGATGTCCAAAACCCACTCTGGATATAAATAGTCACCCTATTGACAAAGTCTATGCACCGTGACATACATGGCATGTAGTCTCACTGCAATCAGCCATCACACTTTGGGGTCCTCCAGACTCCTGCATCATTCTCTAAAGGAGCATGCCCCTTGCACATCTGATCCCCTGTCCGCTCTGCTGTTCTGCAACATGTCACAGACCGGGTAGTAGCAGGGGTGCCCCACACTCTGTGCCATGGGCTGAGGTGCAGAGGTTGAGAAGGGGAGCACAGGCAATGGGGACAGGGACCCTGCCATAGATGTCACACTTCTCCCAAAGAGGTGAGTGACTCCCAGGAAACTGCCCCAGTCTATCAGACCTGCATTGACGGCTAGGGTCAACCACTGGGGCACTTGTCAAGACTTCTGTCCCTTAAGAGATCTTTGGTATCCGCCGAACCCACAAACCTGTGCTCCATGCAGAGCAGGGATCAACTCAGTGGCAGGGCAGGCATCTGACTGGATAACCAGCAGTGCCCACCACTCCGCCCATACCCTTTCCTTGACATGCCCATGTGCTCTGGCAGGAAAGGGCCACAGACAGGTAACTGGCAATTGTTTTTTCTTTTCTTTTAAATAACATTTTATTGCTTTTAAGGTAAAACCAAAACATACAAAACACCAACATGAAAACCAACAGGACCACCAAGTTTGTTAAAACATGCCTGGCCAGGAAGCCCCCATGGAGATACAACTCTAAATGTTGTGAAAGTAAGATTATATACTGTGTCAGAAAACACTAAATATACTACAAAAGAAGGAAGGGGGAGGTAAGCAACTGTACAGGTTGGGGGGACAAGACTAATCAGCCTTCTGTTCGTGCCAAGAGTTCTGGAGCCAGCCTGATATAAAATAGCCCTGAGGTATATCGCAGAAGAGGGAGAACAGAAAGGGATGCCAGATCGTGTCATACAGGTCAAATTTGCGAATAATGTAGTAGTGAACTCTCTCAATGCAGGCAATTTTATATAATTCTAGTAGCCATTCTGAAGGCGTAGGGGTGTAGTGTCCCTCCAATGCCTGAGTATGATTCTCTTACCTGACTAGGGCACACAGTGTCCACCATTTTATATGGGCTCTCTTAAAGGAAGTGTCTTCACTTTCAGACATGAAACCCAATATTGCCATGGTGGGGGGTAAGAGTAAGGTCATTACCACCATGGTTCTAATTACATTCTGAACATTTGTCCAGAAAGGGCCCACCAAAGGGCAGTACCAAAGGATGTGTGAGATATTTCCTGTCTCAGTAAGACATCTTCAGCATTTATCTGTTGTCATAAGTCCCCATTTATGTACTTTCTCTAGGGTTCTGTGCCATTGGTGCAATGTTTTAAACTGAGTGAAACAGCTACAAGTGTCCTTCAGAGCAAGGCAGCTGGCAATTGTAATTGCAAGCCATGTGCAACTGTCTGGGGATTGGGTGGGTGCAGGTTGGTACATGCTTTTTCTTCATACCTGACCTGCTATAGTGCATAAGTCTCAGTGAGATTCCTGTCCTTCATGAGAGACTGGAAAGTCTGATATGTACAAACTGAAGACCAAAAGGAGAGGGTGATATGGTTCAGATATGCAAATGTATGCAGGTACTGTATAAATAAAGTGGATAGTAGTGAGCTGGTGACCAAAAGTAGCAACAGCAACACTGGGGACAACATGAGGAAATGGGGGTAGGTTTAAAAGGGATATCTGGAATATTTGTTACTGGACTGGCAGGGGTAGACAAGTGAAACAAGTTAAACAGTCTGCCCAGTGTGGTAGTTAACAGTAAAACTGTGGTGGACTTCAAACAGGGGTTGACAGGCATATGAACTTGATGAAGAACATGAGCAGGGGAGAGAGGCTGGGGAAGAGGGATGGCCAAGGACAAATTGGGTCCATGAAACATATTTAACTCTAGGTAGGTGACCAGACAGACTCGATAGACCGCTAGGCCTTTTAAGATTTTAGTTTTTCTACGTTTCTAAGTTTCTATGAACAAAATGCAGGTTCAACCCCTGCTCCCCCACTACTGCTGACCCACGCAACCACAATACCCATCACGCTGTCCCAGCCATGCTTGAAACTGGTCTTGGCACTCACCACCTCCACTGACAGACCGGTCCTTGACTCTGCCACCCTTTCCATAAAATAGAACTTGCTTACATCCCTAATAAACCTTCCCCTACCAGTTTCTACTAATGACCTCAGGTTCTTGACTTTGTACTTCTGCTGAATAGTTCCCCACAGTTCAAACTGTTTATTCCTTTAGGAACTTGAAGGTCTCTATCATCTCCCTCCACTCTTGCCTGATCTCTAGTGAGTACATGTTCAGTGCTTTAAGATGATCTTCGTATGATCTGCCCTGTTGGTTGTGAATCATGTTGTTCACTCTGTGCTGATCATCTCTAAGGCAAAGTCAGTAAATTAACTTTTCTTGTACCATATTATAAGTGCATCTGTGCATTTGTTTAGAGTCCCTGCAGTTTGGATTTTCAGCTGAATTCTGAGTCAAGTTATAATACAGGTGCAGATTTAGTCCATGGCAGTGGCGGCAGGAAAAGTCAACACAGTCCTTGAAGAAGAGGGTTGATGAGGCTGTCCACACGTGAGGTGCCATTTTAACTGAAAGTAAGAACCCGCCCAAGAACAACTCACCTAATAGATAAAACAGTACATATGTGGCAAAATATAGACTTAGAGTTTATTGGCATTACACCATCTCACCGGCCTTGCATGCAGAATCATAGACCTTGTCTTTGTCAGAATACCTTAGTTGTCATCAGATTCTGACTTATTGTCTTCACTTTGGTGGCAAATCCCTTTCTAATCATTGCCACCAGTTTTCCAGCCACTTGGGGATCAATATGTAGGAAGAGTTTGCTCCCATAATTAAATGATTCTGGCTGGTAGCATTAAGATTTGCTGGATTATTAAAGCTTGTACTATGTGCAGACTCCATGAAAAGATTTTCTTCTTATTCTGATGGATTAGGTGACCTGATTGCTGTGGTGTTCAAAGCTCTCTGCCCATCTGTCATCATACTGTATTTAATTTTTTTCACAAGTGACAGATAAGACAGAAATGATGGTGTGAGCCAAGGGATTCCAGCTGTAGCAGCAGAAGTTTGGTCCACTGTAGGGATCACTGTCACAGCAAAAGCTTGGTGCTAACCATTCTGGCTACAAGTGCTACCATGTAGCAACACCACCCCAGTTTTCCTGGGCTATCTGGTCAGCTTTGTAAGTCTGCTTCCAAACTTGGGTCACAAGTCTGGCAGGGTATCAGCCATCTAGAAGTCCTAACTCCACCACCCAGAGGCAGGGGACAAGAAATTTGTGTGTTAACTGACAGCAATCCATAATGTTAGTGATTACAGAAATGAAATCCATACCCCCAGATAAACCATACTCAACTCAACTGCAGCTGCATAAAAGTTGATGTGAAAAACTGTGTTTTCAATTGTTTTTTTCATGGACAACATTCTGCACAGTTCTCTTCATGGAACCAGTAGATCAGAATTTATTCTATGTCACGGTTTGTGTACAGAATGCTAACCATGAGCTGTTAACTTAGCAGAACCATGCTCAGAGTTCTGTACACAAACCATGACATAGTTCAAACTCCAGATCACTGGTTCCAGGAAGGAACTGTAACAAAATGCCACCCATAAAATGAAACAATGGAAAGTACAGTTTATCAAGTCACTTTTATTCAGGTACAGTTAAATATAGATCATTCAGGGTAAGAATATAATTTCTGAAGATAAGAACGTTATAAATAGTTGCCAATTAGAAATAATTTCCTGTCCACTTCACCCTCTTCCCCACCAAAACCTGTCCATCCTGGAGCCTTTTGCCAATTTTACTTATGTGCACATTGCCCACGTGATGCAGACAGGAGAAGAGAAATCTGTGATATTTCACTTAACAAACCTAGCAGGATAACTAGAGCCCAATGCCCAGGACACTTGGAATCCAATACACAAGACATCTGAGGCCTGGTAAACAGGATACCTGGGGCCCAATACACAGGTTATTATTTATTTATGTGATTACAGGATGGGTTCTATGAGATGCAAGTCTCATTTACAAAACGTCTCATGTAAAAACAAAACAATGCAAAGCTGTACTACATAGCTCAGAAAATTATCAAAACATCCAACCAAGTAGCAAAACAGTTACAACAAAGCTGAGTTTTTAACATGTCCAGTTTTGCATCGTTTTTGAAAGACAATGTACTGGTACAACTTCTGAGCCATTGCATTAAGTTATACCAAGCATGGGTGGCTCCAAAGGAAAAATTTGATCTACCATAAGCAAATGAGAATTTAGGTAGCTGGTAATATGTCAAGAAACAGTTTGGTTATTTACAGCCTTGTGAAAAAATAAATCCTGTTTAGCTATCTCCTGGATGAGGGGTAACTAGTTTACTCTGAAGTAGGGAACAGTGATGTGCACCTCATTTTTCTTTTAAAATGAACCATGACATTTGGCAATAAACTACATTCAGGAAGGATTAAATCAGACTCTGAAGCGTGGTGATAGATGGTATTCCATAATCTAATACTGAAAGAACTGCTTGTGTGACCAAGTGTTTTCTATCGAATACAGTTAGGCAATGCCTGGCTCATTTTAGCGCCAGGCAAGACTCAATTTTGGAATTAGTTTTTTCAATAAGATTTTTCAAAGTGAGAGAGGGATCACAGTAAAGACCCAGGTACCTAATTTTAGTGACCCTTTCCAGCTGAGAATTGTGTAATAGTGAAAGGGCAGTCTGGGTTAGCTAAACGAGTGCTGTGAACCAAATAACATAATATTGTTTAGTTTTGTTTTTTTTTGCTATTCACAATCAGCAAATTATTTGAAAAACAATTTACCAAAGTATGAACATTATGTAGTAATGTTTTGGATAAAGTAGCTACTGGGTTGTGAGCTGAGAAAAGGACAGTATCATCCACATAAAGACACACTGAACATCTGTGAATGGCAGAGGGTAAAGGGCTGACAAATAAACTGAACAAACTGGGACCAAGAATGAACCTTGTGGAATCCTAGTAGTGACACTGAGAGAGAGAAGAAAGGACCCATCCCAGAAAACAGATAGAGATCTCCCCTGCAAGTGAGAAGAAAACTAATTAACAAAATTTAGAGTAAAAAAAGAACCTAAGAAAGATGAGAAAGAAAAACAAATTGTGAGATATGGTGCCTTTAGCACCTTATAGAGTCTATGGCAGTGGACTTATGTGCACATTGTCTGAGGCTTTAGGTCTGACTAGGTCTCCTTTATTACCTTTATTGTCTAACTTCTTTCCCACCAGATTGTCCATCCCTATAGATTGGTTGATAGACCCTGCCCTTCCAACCCTTGCTACTGTTATTAACTTCGTTACATCCATCCATTTACCTATCACTTTTATTCCTCTATCAGCCACCTTGCATTATGTATCGAGTACATAAATTACATGTCTGCATGTTAATTACCTTTATTAGGTGTACACACCTTTTGGCCATTGTTGGTCAAGTGGAGCTTGATTAGTGGTCTGTAGTTTCTCCCTCTCCCAGATGGGACCACACATAAATAAACACACCACTTTTTTTGGTTTGGTCATTTGTATACTGTTTTACTTGTTGTTTATTGTCATCATGAATGATTTTTATTGATAGATGTTACTACTGCTTATATATAGACTTTTTATTTTGTCTTAGTAGACCCCTCTCAAAGATTTATACAATACAGCCCTTTTAAGGGCTTAAGTTGACCTGTTAAAATATATAATCCGGGAGGAATAATTTGTTAATCTCACTATATTAACTGTTATATATATATATATATATATAGCAATGTTTATTGTTAGAATGTTGCATCTAATTGATATATTACAATAAAACTGAGTTGCAAAAAAAGGTATATGAGAAGAAGTAAAAATGATTAAAACAAAAGCTTTAGACAGGTCTATGAATACAGAACCAACAAAGCAACCAAAATCCAAGGCACCTTAGACAAGATTGTAAAATCAGTGAGAGCAGTTCAGGTGGAAAATTTAGGTCAGAAGCCTGATTGGTGAAATGAAATAATCCGGGCAGTACCGAAAGTCATTTATCTGCGTATGATTTTTCCAAGAATTTTGAAACAACGGGCAAAAGAGATGGGGCAATAATTATCTGCCACTGATTTGAAGCCACCATTGTGGAGAAAGATTACCATGGAATGTTTCCAAGTAAAGGGGATGAATGATCAGACAGGGATAAGGTAAATAAATACTGTACGTCAAGGGTGGAACCAGTGTGTTGCTACACAGTTTTAACAGAGAATTGTCCAGATTGTCCAAGACCCTTTACAGAATCTTCAATAAGCTGACAACTTCAACACATTCAATATTCCTAAAGTAAAAATCAGATATGTTAAAAGGACATTCTACAAGAAGCCTGGTTAAACAAGCATTTGCCAATGCTAAATGTTGTCTTGCCGGCATTGGTATTGGTAGTGCAGGAGTTAGAGATGCAAAATAGGAATGGCAGTGAAGTATTGAACCGATGCCAAACCCACCCCACCCTGCAGAGACTGACAGGTGTTGGGGTGTGCCTTTGGGGCATCAGCTATAACACTCATGCCATTTTACCTCACCATACCCTGTAGACACTGACAAGTGTCGTGGTGTGCTTTGGGGTCTTTGGGCCTTGTACTTATCCCATTCCATAAGGAAATACACTGAGATGGGTGTAGTAGGGAGAATGGGGTGAACTTTAGGGCCTAACACTCCAAGGTACACCTTGGATGCCTTTCTATGGCTGCAAGGTGGGAGTGGGGTGGAATGGCATGAGCATTACAGCCAATGATCCTAAGTCATACCCTGACACCTGGCAGTCTCTACAGGGTGGGTGTTACAGTTGGAAACCCCAACGTCATAGGCGCTTTGTTGGTATTTTCTCCAAATGTTCAACATAGGCTTTCTGTGACCCCACCTCATGAAGAGTGGCACAATCAGTTTGTTAGCTGAAAGGTGGTTTTGCACAGTGGCTATGCCATTTGGTTACACAGGGATGGAAAACATATTTTGGGAAGGATGTGAAAATGATAACTGTATTGATCATGAGGAGTGTAAAAAATGGCAACACTGAAAATCTGGGTGAAAATATGAAAAATTGGTGAAGTCATGAGCATGCATAGAAACTGGCAACACACTTCCGTAACCCAATTATTTTGGTGATTTTTGAGCCACAGGCTGTGAAAATGACAGCTGCACTGTTCATAAGGAGGTGTGAAAATTGCCAGTGTTGAAAATCTGTCATGAAAATATTGCAAATTTGTGAAGTTACAAGGATGCGTGGAAACAGCACACACACGCTTGTAACACAGCCATTTTATGGATGTTCATCACCAAATTTTCAACATAGGCGTTTAGAACCTTTGTTCATGAACAGTGTCACCATGATTTTCTCAAACTGTCCCAAAAACTGATTTCACACAGTGACCATGCTATTCTGTGCTAGACATGTGGAAACACATTTCAGCCAGGATATGTAAAATGACAGCTGTACTGTTCATAAGGAGGTGGGAAATGCCAATTTTGAAAATCTGGGTGAAAATATTACAAATTCACGAAGTTATGAGCGTGCATGGAAACTGTGCAATGCAAGCTTGTAAACAGCCATTTGGGGATTTTTTCCAAATTTGCAACATAGGCTTTTTGAGAGCCCCCTCATGAACAGTGGCACTGTCGTTTATTAATCAGTCCCAAAAGGTGATTCCATGCAGTGACTGTGAAATCACCTTTCAGGACTGAATAATGCCATAATAGTGACTGAATTCATGAGGAGGGTCCCAATAACCCAATGTTGAAAATTTGGTGCCAAAATTCCAAAAAGACCATGATATGCACCAAAGTTGAAAAACACTATTTATGCCATCATACAGCTTATGGGCATTTCTTCTGTTCACGGTTGGCTTTGAAGAGTGCAGATGTGTTCTCGTCCACTGAAGAATGCGCCCCATGCTCCAAAGGTGGCATGGGTGGTGGTGTGGGGACACAGGGTGTGCAGAGGGTGGGAGCAGGTTGGGGAGGCCACTGGAGTCAACGAGGATCATTTTCTGCTTTGCAGGTTTAACAGAAAACAAAACCATCACGGGACAATTTTTCTTTTACTGGGGCATTTGGCATGCTGGGTGGGCTCCCAGTGTGCCACCTGAGTGTTTTGTTTGGGGTGTTCTGTAGCCGATTGGGGATTGGGCACCCGTTAGCACACAACAAATGGGGGGATTATGCTGATGGGGAGTGGGCTCCCCATTGGCAAATTAAACTGAGGGCATAGATGCCGATTGGGCACCGGCACATGCTTGAACTGGGGGCATCAGTTAACAGGGAGGGCTCCCCATTGGCAAATAATGTGGGTTGGGGCATGCCAACAGGGGGATTGGGCTCCGCTAAAGTCGCCTCTCTGTGCAGCGGCAGTCAGTTCCACCATGTTAACTGAAAGGCTTCACCAGGAAAGGCACATCGAGGGCGTGTTTGGTGCTGCAGCATGACAAGCTTAGCTGTCATTGCAGCGGACCTTTTCTTAGATGAGCTCACCACATTATGTATTCCTGGTGTGGTGCCTGCATTCTGGCTTATTGGGGAATGAGGGACACACCTACTGATGCATGCCCAGCATTCGCCCAACAGTGACTGTGCCTCCAAATCTTCTACTAATGCATATGTTGGCTGCGCAAGCATGAGCCAACATAAAAGGGAAAGATCCAGCCCAGCTTTGGACAGCAAAGTCAATGGGGCCTCAGTAAAACAGTTTAACAACGTGTAAATACCATCTTTTGCATAGAAGGTAATTCCACCATAAAATAAACTAGGAGATGACACTCTAAGACCACCTTCCAAACTGAATGCAATAAATGCCAGTATTTTATGTTTGCAAAAAGCTTATGTTCTTGCCTTGGATGTGACAGGTGGCTCTTCACCTCTGTCCCTAGTCCCATTAGCATCACTCTCTATCATACCAGTAGGTACTTATCCCTTGTGGATTTCCCATGGTGGGGCCATGAGGGAGGACGTGCATTTCCCAGGCAACAATTCAACCACTTTAAAGGACCTGAGTGGTGGAGTGAGCCACAGAGAGATGGGCAAGGTTTACAAAGCTTGTCCTCCCATTTTCTTTTCTGTCCCCAGTCCCCTGCTGCAGTACCAGTGTATGTGTGTGGAGATGCACACACTCTGCACAACCAGCCCCACCCTTCAGGTTGCTCAGCCTGCACTGCCACTGGTCTCCACCTGGTGGCAGTCATGGGCTGAGATAGCTGGCCACCCCACCCCAGGGAGGAGAGCAGTCTCTGCGATGCTCGATCCTCTCATACCTCATCAACCCATGGCAACCCGTGCTCATTCCAGAACACAGGTCGCTGACATGGCAGGAGGTACTGTAAAACATTCAGTGCCTTAGCCCTCACACCACTGAGCCAGCCAAATACCAGTATTTTTAGAACTGTTCCTGAAGTAGCCAGGTTTGCTTTAAAATTAGATGCCTTGGATTGATGAATAAGGGACACACAAAAGTTCTGGTATTTATGAAAGAAATCCAAGATTCAGGTGTGTTCTATATATATATATATATATATATATATATATATATATATATTGCAGGGCTGGTGGAGGCAGAGACGGTGGAGGGATTCAAGAGGGGTGGGACAGGTACAGGGAAGGGTTCTGGAAGCAAAATCCAGTGCAGCAAGAATATCCGAACTGGGAAGGAGAAGCCAGAGAAGGAGAGGGGCAGCAAGATCAGCACCCAGGGTGGGGCTGACAAAACGAGCAGACACGAAAGACCGTTAGGCCTATTCTGCTGGCATTTTAGTATATTAGTATGTTAGTATATATAAAACGAGCATGATGCTTTAATTGAAAAGAAAAATAAATAGGATGACCAAGAAACATGCCTTGCTGTTACCCTTTTTCAACAAAAGCAGCATGCATGTCACAATCTGTTTGACAAAGAAATCTTATGAGGCAATGACTTCAGAATAAGATAAAAGGGTACCCTAAGGGATCAGGTTTAGGTCGCTAATAAAAGTCTCAGGGATTCAAATTTCAGAAACACCAACATTTGACAGTTTTAAAGGAAAATGTTTGAAGTGAAAGATTTAATGTGAAAGTATTACTAGTCACTACTGTTACCCATGTAGACAGATTGCAAAACAGGGATGTCAGGAGAAAGAAAAATTAAATCAGCTATAGTAGATACCATACAGACAGAGTCAATCTGAATGGGATCATGTATAAGTTGATTCAGGCCGAATGGGGATAGTACTTGATTTTTTGCAGACCTCTACTTTCCTGCCAGTAAGCATTAAAATTGCCTGAAAGAATGCAGTTACCAAAATCCCCCATTGAGTTTATCAGGTTGTGAGACCTGAAGATTTGCTTGCCTTAAATTATTGTGGACAGTACAGGCAACCTACAAGGAATTTCTTCCCAGACAAACCTACGGAGGCAAAACTGAATTTAGCCCACAAGGTGTCAGACTTGATTAAGGAATAGAGAATGGAGGACTAGACATAGAACAGTCCACTTCCATGTCTGTTCCTATCTGACCTAAAAGTGGAGCAGTTTGGCAAGTTTACTTCAGTTTTAGGAATTGAGGGATCAAGCCAGGTCTCGGTTAGGGCAATAGTCAAGGGCTGAAGAGTAGACCACCATGCCAACAAGTGACCCTTCTCTGGTAAAAAAACAACAAAACTTTGCACATTTGAGTAATATAATCTGGTTCCATTTGAAATGGGTCCTGTGTTTAGTTTGATTTCTCCAGCAATTAACAAGAATAAAGAGTTAAACCTGAAAATATCTGAAAAAAAATCCAGGACATTTAAGTCTCTGTGCGGGCCAGTGCAACCATATGGGCTGCTTAGTGGAGGCCCTAAGAGAAATAAAGTATGATCCTGAAACAAGCATTTGTCAATGCCGAATGTTTGCTTGCTGGCATTGGCAGTGGTAGTGTAGAAGTTACAGAGCTGCGAATAGGAATGGCAGTGAAGTACTTGAACTAAAGCCAACCCCACCACCACCCTGCAGAGAGTGACAGGCATTGGGGTGTCGTGCTAGCTGTCAGGCATAACGGCCACACCATTTCACACACCCCACCCTGCAGACACTGACAAGTGTCACGGTGTACCTTGGGGTCTTTGGCCCTTATGCGCACCCCATTTCATTAGGAAATATGGTGAGATGGGTGCAATATAGGAGAATGGAGTGAAGTTTGGGGCGAAGAGTCCAAGGCATACCTCAATGCCTCTCACTGACTGCAGGGTGTGGAATGGTATGAGCATCACAGGCAAGAATCCCAAGTCACACCCCTGATGCCTGTCATTCTCTACAGGGTTGGGCGTATGGTTGGAAACCCTAATACCTCAGGCATTCGTTGGTATTTTCACTCCAAATTTTCAACATGTTTTTTTTGTGACCCCACCTCATGAACAGGGGAATATCAGTTTGTTAGCGAAGGCTGCTTATGCACAGTGACTACGGCATTTAGCACCACAGGTGCAAAACATTCGAACAGGATGTAAAAATGACAGCTGTACTGTTCATGGGGAGGTGTAAAATGGCAATGTTGCAAATCTGTAGTAAAAATATTTAAAAACTGGTGAAGTCACGAAGCTAGCATAGAAACTGTGCAACGACACCGTAATATAATTGGGTTGGGGATTTTTTAAGCAGATTATCAACTCAGGCATTTTGGTGCTCCGATCATGAACAGTGTCACTGTGATTTTCTTTATCTGTGCCAACAATGATTTCCCACAGCAACCACAAGATTCTCAGCTGAAAGTGTGAAACACACTTCAGCCATGTTGTGAAAAATGACAGCTGTACTGTTCATAAGGAAGTGGGAAAATGCCACTGGTGAAAATCTGACTGAAAATATGACAAAGTCATGAACTAATGAGGGTGCGTGAAACGCGCTAATGCTCACCATAACACAGTCATTTTATGGACTTTGTCACCAAATTTTCAACATAGCCATTTTAAGACCTCTGCTCATGAACAGTGTAACTGTGATTTTCTTAATCTGTCCTAAAACATTGCTTTTCAGACACCAACACATTGTGCGCACATGCGAAACACATTTTGGGCGACATATGAAAATTGCAGCTGTACTGTTCATAAGGAAGTAATAAAATGGCAATGTTGAAAATCTGGAGTGAAAATATTAAATTTGCAAACTTACGAGCATGCATAGAACTGTGCAACGCCGCTCGTAACACAGTCATTTTTAGGATTTTTCACCAAATTTTCAACATAGCCATTTTAAGACCTCTGCTCATGAACAGTGTCACTGTGATTTTCTTAATTTGTCCCGTACATTGATTTCAGACACTGAATGCGCCATTGTGCGCTACATGGGCGAAACACATTCTGGGTGAGATGTGAAAATGATGTGTACTTCTCATAATAAGGTGTGGTAAAATTGCAATGTTGAAAATCTGGAGTGAAAATATTGAAATTAGCGAACTTACGAAAGGCATGAGGAACCGCAACGACTCTTGTAAAACAGTCATTTTTGAATTTTTTCACCAAATTTACCACATAGCCATCTTAAGACATTTGCTCATGAACAGTGTCACTGTGATTTTCTTAATGTATCCGTACATTGATTTCGACACCGACTGCGCCATTGTGCGCTACATGGGCGGAAACACATTTTGGGTGAGATGTGAAAATGACAGCTGTACTACCTATAAGAAGGTGTGGCAAATGGCAATGCTGGAAATCTGGAGTGAAAATATTGAACATTCGTGAACTTACAAGCGCTATATAGGAACTGCACAACGCACGTCAGAAACAGTCATTTTTTGGAATTTTTTCACCAAATTTCAACATAGCCATTTAACACCTCAGCTCATGAACAGTGTCACTGTGATTTTCTTAATTTGTCCCGCAACATTGATCTCAAGACAATCGACTGCGCCATTGTGCGCCACATGGGCGGAAACACATTTTGGGTGAGATGTGAAAATGACAGCTGTACTACTCATAAGAAGGTGTGGTAAAATGGCAATGTTGAAAATCTGGAGTGAAAATATTGAAAATTTGCAAACTTACGAGCGCATGAGAAAATGCATAATGCACTCATAAAACAGTCATTTTTGAGCTTTATATCACTAACATAGCTCTGGGACCTTCTCATAATGACTACTGTCCATACTCTTGGCCCAGCAGGATTTCAACGAGTAACTGTGCAGTGACTGCATAAATCACCCTCTGGGGCCCGACCAACACCATGACAGTGACATCATTCATGAGAAGGGGTCCCAAAACCCATGTTGAAAATTTGTGCAAAAATTCCCAAAAATGCCTGAGATATGCAACAAAGTTGAAACCCCTATCTAGCCCATTATACAGCTTACCGGCATTTCCTCAGTTCGCGGTCAGCTTTGAGAGTGCAGACGTGTTCCTGGTCCACGAAGATCATCGCACCGAGGTCTGGAGGTAAGTATGGGGTGAGGGTGTGGGGAGGCATGGTGCACAGTGGGTGGTGGCGGGTTGTGGGAGGGGGCCAGGGAGACTACGTGGGACCGTTTTTTCTTTCAGGTAAAAAAAAAAGAACAATGCGGACGTTGCCACGCTGGGTGAGCTCCAGCATGGCACAAGGATGGTTGGGGGGCCGTTCAGCCGATGGGGATTGGGCACCCCGTCGGCCAAAATGTCGATTGCCACGCTGGGGTGGGCTCTCAGCGTGGCACTTTAGTACTTGAGGAGGGACAGTGGAGCTGATTAGGATTGGGCACCCCGTCGGCTATACATTACTTGCCATGCTGGGGTGGGCACCCAGCGTGGCATTTTAAGGCTTTGGGGAGAGGAGGCGGGGAAGCAGCACAGCCGACAGGGATTGGGCACCCCATCGGCTATTCAGTGTGCATGCGCAGCGGGCGCGATGCCCGCGTGGCGCTCGTGGTGGGGGAGTTGCGCATGAGCAAGCGATATCTTATCGCTGCTCACTCAAGCGTAGCTCCCCATTTGAACTGTATGCCACTGCATTTTGGAGCTTGTCATAGACAGCTCCAGCATGCATTGGCTTACAGGGCCGCCGCCTGCCAAACACACTGACTGAATTGGAGGAGGAGGTGACACACCTAAATCGATGATGGCACTATGTTTCTTTTGCACATGCAAGCAAACATAAAAACAGTGCTTTTGGGCAAAATGGTTGAGGAAATATTTGATCATAATGAAATAAGAACTGAAGTCTAAATTACATTAAAATTACAGTACATGTGGCAAATGAAGTATCAGCCCTTGCTGAGCTCAGTGGGAAGGATAAACTGCAGTAGATTAGGAATCACATGATGGAAAGGAAAAAGGTAATAGCAAGGCTAAATGTAATGTGACATATCCTAATAAATGAAAGCCAGGTCCTGGCTCAGCCAGCCTCAAAAACAGAAGCACAGTAGTAGTACCTTTCACCAGGGAGAAGCCCAAATCCAATTAAGGCTAAACTATTTGATGAGAGATTGGAAAACAGACCCACTCACCCTTAAATGTATTTAATTCTTTTATTGTAACATCCAGAAAAAATTAATTCCTACGTTTCAGGACACTCCTTCTTCAGGGAGCCTGGTTAATAAAAATTATAACTTGTTCATACCGTGCATCCCAAAATGAATTACATTGTAACAGAAAGGTAAAAGGAGCTGCACTTACTAGAAATATTTCCTTTTAACTTCATCCTTTACTATAGATTTCCATATGCCTTTATCTAAGAAATATAAATGTCCACAAACTATTTTTGTTTTTCTAAAATATTATTCTTATACTCAAAGATACTTATGTCTCATCTTAGGACAAGCAGTTCTTTTTCTTTCTTACACCTTCCTTTTCTTCAAAGTTTTCTAAAATATAATGCAATGTAAACTGTTTTACTTGGAGAACCTCTACTTAAACAGTCACAAATTCCTTCGTGTTCACCCACAGGTTACATTAGATGAATGGATGTGAACTCCCTATAGCACATCAGTTTCAAGAAGGGGCCATCAGCTTCCCCATCGTGATGTTTTGGGATTGAAAAGTAGTACAAAGAAAACAAAAAGAGTTTGTGAACAACATTTATATGTTATCTACATTTATAAATATCCTAATACATGTAAATACAAGGAGCAATATTTTTAAAAACTTGAATCAATATTTCAGATATGAGTGCAGAATTCCACCGTAAACAGTGGGAATTGCCACAGATGTGTCCAGAATGATGTATCTGAACAGGATGCATCCGAAATATTGCGTAAGTGTTGGGTCCAGGTGGCTGAAAATCTCTCCCAAGGTCTGCAAACCACAGCTGAAGGAACCCATATGATGTCTGTTACAGCTGGGTGGTAGACTTTAGTGGCACAAAGAGGCTCTCCAGTCTGCCACCACTGAAAACTGCCATACATAGAGCCCCAACTGAAGTCACTCCAACTGTAGAGTGGAAAATTCACCACTGGAAAGATAATGGCCTGTTTGTATACAATGATCTACATTTGAATGGTGTGTATGTGTGTGTGTGTCGGGGAGCAGCACACTAGGTAAGAAATTATAGGTTTATTTGATCAAGTTTAAACTAGGCAAAGGGAAAGCTGCATTGGGACACAGGATCCAGGGCAGTATCAAAGAGGGCACCAAATGCCCCCAGAATAAAATAGAGCTAGGGACGCATAAGGGTGTGGCAGGGGAATAAGAAGGAAAAATCACAGTACTGCCAAAGGGCATCATGGAATCACAAGGCAGTGGCGTGTCAAACTAAAGCCACTGGGCACATAAACCAAATAAGAGGAAGGTAAGTAAGGGAGACCAAAACAGAATGGTAAGCCAGAGCTTTTTTTTTCATTTTCTATTTTTGTGGTCTGCCTCCCTCGAAGGGAGCTCAGCCACATCTGCACGCTGTCCCCATGCCCAGGCTTATCCCCTGGGCAGGGCTGCCAGGTGGGTGCCCCTCCCATGGTCCTTGTATTATGCCCTGGCCTACTCCCCAGGATGGGGCCATCGAAGCGGGACCACCCCAGTGGACACTATTGCAATGGGGCCAGCGGTGAACCGGCATCATGCCCAGGGGCCGGAATTTGTAACTTTTAGTTTATATATTTGAATTTTGATGACCGGTGGGCCCACTGAGACATACATGTCCCTTTTTCAGGGACGACCAGGAATAGAGGCATTCCATACAATACAGTATAACATAGTATTTAACAAACAACTGTACAGGAATAGAAAGTAAGACATCAACAGTAGCAATCCGATGTGGGTATGGAGACAAAATCACAATGTCATTAGTCCAAAGCAGGCAATATCAGGGTGCACATAGATATCATACAATGCAACACACACTACATATTTTGCTTCCTTCGTTTTACAATATTATACAATATAATACATAAGTACTGTCATAGGAGTGGGGAGAAGGTGAGACTGGGGGTGAGGATAGGGTTTTAGGTAGGTGAGGAACTTTGCAGCAGTACCAAGGGTGGGGACATGCAATGGCGTCCGCATCCACCCCACCCCATGAGTAATATACCGACACAATGAGTCCCCCCAGCCTCTGCCAGGGTCTGTGGTGTGTCAGAACCTCTACCCCCCAGAGAAGGACAGCAGTCTCTAGGACGCCAATCTTTCCCTCCCCTGGCTGGCCCTCCAACATCCCGAGTCCATTTCCAAACCCAGGTCATTGGTGTTGCTGATGGACGCCTGCCTCTGCACTGAGGGTCAAGCGTAAGGTTGAGCTTCTGGAAAGCCACATGCATAAATGCTAGAGCTGTGAAACAAAATATGAGTTATTCAAGCAGGCTGAGCTTCTGTCACCACTGCCTGAAGACTGCACATTTTATTTCCCAGGCTCCTGGCATTTATGTGTATGGCCTTCCAGGAGCTCTGCTGCCATGCCATTCTGCTTTGGCATTCCCTACTTGCCTTACTCTTTTTGCTTTCTGTGCCCAGTGACTTTCAGCTGCCTTACTGCTGCCTTCCGGGGACCACAATGTCTCTTCCAGTAGTATTGTGTTTTCCCTTGTATTCCCAATCACAGCCTTGTAGGTCTCAACTCTCATTTTGGGTAGGGGTTTTGGCTCTCTCTTTGATACTGATCTGAATTCTGTGCCCCAGTTTAGCCCTCCCATTGCCAAGTTCAAATGCTGTCTAATGAACATATCTTATTTCTTACCTAGCATGCTGGTTCCCCTCACTCTGGTGCAGACCATCCTTTGCAACATACCATTATTTTCCTAGAGTGTTCTCCAGTCCCCCATATGCCTAAACCCTTGCTCTGCACACCATCCCTTTAGCCACACATTAAACTTCAAGATCTTACCTTTCCTGATGATTCCTGTTCAAGCATAAGCAACAATGAGCTTGCAGCTTCCTGAGTTTGTATGTCACCTCTCTGAATCTCCTGTACTACTCTGTGTTGGAGTTTTCCAAATCATTGATTCAAAGATAGACCATGTCTGGCATCCCTCCTTTCCTTTTGGTCAAGGTCTAGAGCTGTGGCAGAATCCTTCAAGCCATGTCACCTGGGAGGCAAACAACAGAGTTGCATGGTTCTGGGACCTTAGCCTGCCTCCCCATCTCTCTGACTACTGAGATCCCAATGCAAAAACCTTATTCCTATCCTTGCTCTCTGCCTTCCCCTTTTCCACTAGGCTCCTTCCTTGAGGATTGTGCCTTGTTCCTCAGAGTAGGTCGTTGCTGAGCTCTGTCACTTTGGGACCAGGAGAATTAACACTCCCAAAGCCTCCAGGGGCTGATAGCAGTTCCTAAGTACCACTCCAGGAACTGAGTTCTTCCTTATCCCATCACCTCCCCTTCTTCCCGACCATGTACCATCTTCCTGCTGAAGCCCTATGGGGCCACTGAGGGAGTGGTGCTCTGGTTCTTGGTCCCCAGTAAACAGCTCAGACCTGAGGTGGCTAAGTTCCATCCCCAGAAACCCCAATCTCCTGCAAACCCTGCAGCCTCCAATCTCTCTAGTAACATGGAAACATAAGAACATAGAAAGTGTCAGCAGAAAAGGACCAGTATGCCCATCTAGTCTTCTCTATTTTCCCTGCTTAACAGTGCACACTGGACACTGCTTGGTCACAGGCATACCTCTCAACCTTTCATCCCCCAAGCGTGGAACATTGTCTCTCAAAATATGGAACAAATGGGCAAAATGTGGAACACTTAATCAAATCTTTACCTAAGAAGCTCAGAACACTCTTAAATGTTTGCTTTTATGTTCAGAAAGTCTGTTACTAATTGAATAATATATTTTTGTATCATTTACTATAGATTGTTGCTTAAAAATGTTAACACCGAATGTGGTACAAGTCCTCATAATGTGGAACAGGGAGCTTTTGTGAAGTAAAATGAGGAACCGTTTCTTGTAATGTGGGACAGTTGAGGGGTATGGTCACAGGTGTCTCTCTCTCTTCCTTACTTCTATTATAATATCCATGTGCCTAACCCACACGTTTGAAGCTCCTCACTGTCTTTGCCCCTACCTCCTCTGCTGGCAGGCTGTTCCAGGTGTCTACCACCATTTCTGCAAAGAAGTATTTCTCACATCCATCTTAAAAGACCCCACTAAGTTTCATAACATGCTCCTATGTACTGATCGCCTTCTCCTTCGAAGAGCCCTCTCAGCACTTTATTCAACCTTGTGAGGTTCTTATAAGTCTCAATCATAATCTCTCACCTCTCTCCTCCAAGGAGCACATGCTGAGCTCTCACAGTCTCTTTCATATGGCTCATCATGCAAACCCTGCACATTTTAGTAGCCCTCCTCTGGACCATCTCCACCCTGTCAATATCCTTGCAGAGGTGCAGCCTCAGAACTGGATGCAGTACTCCAGGTGGGAGTTCACCAGTGAGCAATACAGAGGCAACAGCACCGATCTTCTCTTCCTAGAGATCCCCTCCTTATGAATCCCAACATCTGACTGTCTCACTTTGCCTACTGCCCTGTCTCATTGCTCTGCCATGCTGAGATAATCGAGATATGATCACCCAAGGTCCCATCTTGCTTGGTAACTGTAGGTACCTCCCCCCACTCTTTATACACAGTCCCAGCAGGTTATCCAGCCCCATGTGCATGGTTTGCAATTATTGACATTGAAACACAGCTGCCACTTCCTAGACCACTCCTCTAGTTTTTGCAGATCCCTTGCCTGCTCTTCAAACTCTCCTGGGTGTCTTCTTTGTTCCAGATTTTGTGTCATCTGTAAAGAGACAAACCTTTCCTCAAGTTCCTTAGCAATGTCACTTAGGAGGACACTGAAAACAAGAGGGCCTAGTACCAATCCCTGTGATATTCCACTGGCCACCTCCTGTCCTCCAAGTGATTGCTATTTACCACCACCTTCTACCTCCTATCTTCAACCAGTTTGATATTCAGCACACCACCTTCTCCCCACTCCCAGGTTGCTAAGTTTTTTATCCACCTCCTGTGTGGTACAGTGACAAAAGGCCTTACTGAAGTCCAGATAGGCCATATCCACTGCCCTCCCTGATCCTCTTCCCTATCTACCCAGTTGAAGAAATCTATGAGATTTGTTTGATATGACACCAGCATCTCTCCAATCTACACGCAGCACCTGGGATCTGTGCCACTTTCAGGCAAGACGATCAGCATTACAGACACTAAAGTACTTTTCACTAGCTGTTTCGTCATCTGCAGTGTTAATTTTTACAAGGGGAACTGTTTGCTACTGCAGGGGAGCTGGCAGCTGTGGTGACATCATGTCAGAGGCAGGGCAGTACCTGGATAAAAGCTTGTGCCACTTGCTAAGCACGAGCACCACTTGTAGTTGAAATTTGCAGTTAGGGGTTTAGAAGTTTCCATTTGTCTGGTGTACTGGTGAGTTAGATATTGAACTGTTTTATTTCAATTTTCTATTAAGATTGAACTAAATTTGAAAAGCCTATCTCACTCCTTATGTCACACAAATTTTACAACCTGCAGTGTTTTGTTTAAAGTTCAGTTTTTTGTTTTTAAGTGATATTATTATTTTTACTTTTATTTACCTGAGGTATATATAAATTTAAAATATTTTAGATTAGGTTACCCTGTTTCCTTCACTCTTATCTTGCACTACTGTTGACATCACCATTAAAAAATGTATGTTAGCCTGTTAACAATTATGGGGCTCATGTGTCAGATGCAGGAGTCATTCTAATTCGTACTGTGACACATACGCAAGATGAATTGCCTAAGTCTTTAGATTTTATAATGTTTTGGTCGAGTCCCATTCTCACATTGATAATTGTCTTATTACCTTGGGCTCTTTACCTTAACAATCTGTAGCTGATATGGGCAGTGTATATTATACTAAAAGATTACATATACCAATACAGGGCTTTATGGAACAGGTAATGATTGCTAAAATTTTACTTTTCATATAGGAGGATGTGGAGCCCAATCTTGGACCTGCTGCTGTTGAAAATGCTCAGAACTGGAGTTCAAATGGGCTGTGACTTCCTCATAGTAATATCAGGACTTTCATTAATAAAACCTAAAGTGGAGGCCTGGATTGGGCTCCATAGGCCAGATGTGCTTAGTGTAAATGAGACCTGATTAAAGCCAATATTACTGATGGAATGTTCCAATAGAGGGTTATAGTACATTTAGGAATGATAGGAAGGGATGGGGATACTGCTTTTTGTTATAGAAAGCTTAAAGCAGTGACCATAGATATTTATTTTCGCAATCTACAGTCTGTGAATGGTTACACTTAGAACTGCAACTAGCCACTTGCATTAAATTAGGGCTCTGCATAGTGTATAACCCCACTAAGGTTGGTAAGAGGGCTTAACTGAGTTTTTAGAACATTTTCAGCAATTTGCACCTTCTAAATGTATTGTGGTAATGGGTAATTTTAATTTGAATTGGTGGGGATGCATGATGAACCTGAATCAATGGTTTCTAGTACAGGATTAACCCAAATGGTTTCAGGTTTTACTCGAAGAACTATCATAGCAATCAACATTCTTTATTGATTGGATATTAACAAAGAGAGCAGAAAGGATAATAGAAAGTGAAACATTCTCTGACAGTATAAGTGACCATATGCCTATTTAATGTACTTGAAATGTACTAAAATAAAATTACACCTAAAATAATTACTTTCAGGAATTATAATAATATTGATTATGATGCCTTGGACTCAGAGTTACACATGATAGAGTGGTCAGTGTGGGATGTCCATGACCCTAATGCAGCTGTGGACTTTTTCTTAATACACAGTTAGATATACAAGATATATATTATCCTTAATTAAAAGAAGGGTTAAAGGTAAAAATAGTAAATGGATTCCACCTGAGCTGTTCATGTTAATGAGGGAAAGAGATAAACAATGGAAAATACATAAGAACAGCTTTAAAATGAGGCTTTACACAGTTACCACATGCTTAGAAATAAATGTAAATTGCTTGTGCATAAAAATAAATATGATTATTTTCAAAAGCAACAAATAAATTCCTAAGGGATCAATTAAAAAGCTAATGGAACCAAAAGGCACATGGATTATTAACTCAAGTTGGACTGTTATAACTGATACAAAAGAAATCTGTGACCTTTTCTTTAAAAAGTTCACTGATCTTTTTAATAATTTTTATTATTTCTTTTGTTTACGGGTAAACATATGAGCCAAGGCCCTTTTTCATATGCAACCTAGGACTGTGATACAGTCACAAGATGTAAATCAAATGTACAAGATAACTTTACATTCACTTAGTACAAAACAATACAAAATAGAAACATACAAGTAAACATACATCAATAATACAAGCATTTCAAAAATAGCAGTGACATTGTATCTATTCAAAATATGCTGCTTCAATTTCATTTTGAAGGAATTATGGCTGTTCTCAGATGTTCCCAGATGTAACTATAGATGGAAGATTGATCTAACATTTAGAGGCTTGAATTGAAAAAGCTTGATCACCCATTTTGTTTTTGTTATTTTCAAATTTAGGCTAGGGTAGTATTTGATCTCAAATTCCTAGAAACTTCCTGAAGGATAACAATGAATACAAGGAGGACAGACCTTTTGTCTCATCACATTATCTATTATACAGCAAAGAGAATAAACAGAATTAAGTATTGTGGTAATTACCCATAAACCTGGTACAACGTGCAATGATGAGTATTATAAGATAACTTAGAGGCGAACCTACAAATGCTATGAAATGTCATAGTAAGATTATTCAATACATGTTTAGACAAGGCTGTAAACAAAATGAATTATAATTCAATTCAGAAAGTAACATGCTTTGAGCTATGTGTTTTCTTGCCTGTAATATCAACACATTTTGAAGTCTAAATAACATCCCTAATTTCTGATTTATAAATGTTGTTAAATTCAATACATGATATGAAAAGGTTACATTTGAATCCAGGTACAATCCCAAATGCTTAAAATAGTGCACTTGCTCTAAGTTAATTCCATTTTATGAACTATTTCTAATTCCCCTAAATTATCCAGTTTTTGTTTGTAGCCAAACATCATACTCTTAGTTTTAGAAATATTCAAGGATAACTTTAATTCCAGTAAGCATTTTTCCAAATTCTGAAAATCACTAGTTAGATCCTGAGTTATTTTATCTAAAGAATTTGAACTTGTATATAATATTATATCATCTGCATATAAAATTTAGTTAGTCCTAACAATATGCTTGGTATAATATCGACAAATATGGAAAAAATGGGTCCCAATATAAATCCTTGGGGTACTCTTTTCTAATAATCTACCCTCAGACACTGATCCATCATAAAGAACTTTCAATTCCCTACATGGTAGATAGCTATTTACCTGTTCTAATGATGATTTAGATAAACCCTTGTCAGCTAGGCTTCTGAGCAGCAGGTGATGTTCAACAAGGTCAAACGCCTTGGACAGGTCCATGAAAACAGCAGCAATGACCTCTCCTCTATCCATAGCCTCACTGATGTGATTTGTGAACCTGGCCAAGGCAGTTCCTGTACTATGATATTTCCTATAGCCATGCTGCTTAGGAGCCCAAGCCCACTCTGTTGCAGGTAGTTACTAATTTGTTCATTAAGAAGGTTTTCCATCATTTTACCCAAAGGATGAAGAAGAGGAATTGAGTGGTAATTCCCAAATCTTTGGGACCACCCCCTTATAGACAGGTCTTATTATAGTTTGTTTCTACTGTTGCAGAAAAATCCTGTATTTAGTGATAAGTTAAATAATTTTGTCAATGGCACATAAGTATGTAAGGCTATCAATTTAAAAAATGTTGGCTGAATTTCATCAATTCCAACATTTTTAGTGGAATTTGTTTTAATATTTTCAAAATTTTATTTGGCTTTATTTCTGTAAATGAAAACTGAACCATTTTGGGAACTGGTAATAAACTCTTTAAATACCGATCCTTATTTTCTAAACTATATTTACTCATATCCAAAACATTTTTAAAATGCTGTACTTATCTCTTTGGGACTGTTTATGATATCTCCGTCTACAAGGAACTCATTAGATTGCTCACTTATCGATGAAGGCACTAAAGATTTAATAGAAAACCAAAACTTTTTGGAATTTTCGATTAGAATCTTGTTGTTTTGTATAATAATCTGATTTGCACAACCTTAATTTAATCTTACATTTGTTTCTAAGTTTCTGATACATTTGAAAATCCTTCACATTTTTATAAACAAAAATGCTTCCATGCTAGATCCTTTGTTTCATCAATTTAAACATCTCTTGAGTAATCCATTTATTTGCTGTTCCCCTTACTCTCCTTGTTAATCTAGGACAATATTTATTCTGCAACATTAACAACTGTGTTGTGAGAAAATCAACTACTGACTCTATACAAGGTATAGCATCCAAATATGACCAATCTACTGCACTCATATCAGACAAATGTCCATCGTCTAACACTTTAGAAATTCTTCTGTAAGTAATCGGAGGATTCTCTATGATTTCAGGTGACAATAAATTACCTGATGGTCACTCATTACATCTGGTAAAACTCCTATTTTCTTTACTTTATTTTGATTGTTCATTAATATCCAGTCCAGGATTGTGTGTTTATTAGTCTTTGTGTTCATTCATGTAAAAGTTTGAATCAGCTGACACAAACCTGCATTTGTTAATGAAGAATCAATATGGGAGGCAGCAGCAGGATCACAATGTATGCTAAAATCACCCAAAGCTAAAAGTCACCATTAAATTGATAATTAGAAACAAACTGCAAAAATTATCCAACCCTTTTGCACATTTTGAGGATTGTATATAATAACAATGCTTAAGCTTATAACAATCACCTTGTTTTATCTCAATCAACAGGCATTCACAATCAGAGATTAAATCACTATGTAACCCCCGAGAGCGCTACCCATAGAGCTCTACCCCTGCCTGCCTCCCTGGAGACAGGGTAAGGGGCCCAGATCCATTGGCAGGTGCCTCCACCCAGAGGTCGGGTTTAATACTGTTGAGATGGCCTCGTCACAGCCTCTGGGTCGCTGCAACCCCCTTTCATCCCGCTAATGGCTCACATGAGGTACCAGCAATACTTTTCCCCAGTGCACTTGCCTTCAAACTGAGTATCTCTCAGGTCCCTCTGAGGACCCTCCAAAGTAAGGTGCAGTTATATCACAGTCACTATGCAGTAGTTCACCATAAATGTACAAACTAGCCAGGGTGTAGTTGCAGAACAAACAATCTGATTTATTCAAGGGAAGTAACATAGAAAGGGGAAATCAGGTTGATTGGCTTTTCACTATACCTATCTACCTAGGGCTCTGTGCACAGGCCTGAACTTAATATTTACTGTCCCTGGGTACCCAAGCCCTAATGGCTAGTCCACCATGGCAGCTGGTTGGGGCCCTGACACAGAATATGCCTTTATAATGCTGATAAAAAGTCATTATGAGAAGGAGGTTTTGCTAGGCAGCCAGAAATGGAATAAAATAACTTGAGACCACTGTTGTAACTTAGCAGGGAGCTACCCTGATTTAGTACTCATGACTCCAGCAAGCAACAGTTTCTGCTCCATGGGCAGGGCTAAGCCTGAGTTTCACCAGCCTCCACGACATTTATATGGTAAAATCCAGAGGGTACCACACCAGGCCACAGCCTCCAAGGTTTAACATGAACTCTCAGCTGTCTAAGGTGCTGCAATGCAGTTTCAGCTTTTCGAGGACTGAGAGTGATTTAGCAGATTCTCCAATCCTCCAAACGGGTCAAACCTGGTGGGTAGCTGGGCTGGCACCAGCCTCCTCTGACCGCATGCAGCAGAGTTAATCAGGCTCAGTCAATGGCAGAAACGGCCCTCAGGCCATCACGCACTTCCCTGCGTGAACACTCTCCCAGCGCAGAAGCAAACAGCTCCTTCCCTCACCTCAGGCACTCACGATCTGCCCCTTTCTCAGCCTGGGGCTCTTCTTAACATTCAGGTGCTACCAGTATCCATTGGCTGGCATGCCTGTCAGTCAGATGATCCTCTGCCCCTCAGTGGTGTGAAAAGGCGCTTATAGCCCATAATGCCTTCTCCATCCTACAAGCAGCTCCCCTATTGGTCAGGCAACTCTCCAGAGTCCAGAAGTACTAATTGGTCCAATCTGCAGTTCCGGTCCAAAATGGAGAGACAACTGAAACAGTCCTCACTGCAAAGGAAGGCAGGTTAGAACAACTACATTATCATTATTTTACGTTATTTTCAACAGACAATCACATCCCCAGCAAAGCTCCCTCTGGGCCACTAGCGACCCCAGAAGCGAGCTACTTTTCAGCGGCCCGGGCGGGACTCCGGCATACAACCTACAGCCCTCCATTTCGATTAATCACGACTGCAACAGGCAGTCCTTAAAGAACCAGAAACGGAGGCTTCAAAATGCTCCTTGTTACTCATTTAGCAGCTAAAACACAGAGGACACTAGCCTGGAGGGAGCACTTAAACAGGCCCGAGGGAGCTTTCAAGAACCCCCATCTGCAAGGGGGTTACCCCTGGCCTGGAAAAACTTCGGCATCCATGCCAAGTAATTACCCTTAGTTCAGCTGAAGGCACACAGCCCACGTGACAGTACATCACACTTTGCATTACATACATGGATATTTACAGCATACTATGGGTTGCACAACGGTACACACACAACCCTTTGTTCCTCTCTTTCCCAATCAGGTCAATATTTCCTGCTCACAGCCCTCGGTCTGGGGAACCTCCATTTTAGCTACTGACGGGTTACCTAAAGTAGGGCTCCACACCTGAAGGGTAAACCAACAAACTAGAGTCATCCCCAAAGCTAGCTTAGGCAAGGAGCTCGGGATACATACACCCCTTGTGGACCACATTTAATGGCAAGTCCACTGGCCGACCCAGAGACTCATAACTCAACTTTATTAAAGGCTGTACTTCTCAGCTGGACCGCCTAGGTGTCTGGGAACCCTGAAACAGGCCCTGATTCCAACTGAGCCCCATTAACGTTAGGGACGGAACCTCCATAGGGAACAGGGCCCAATGCTCATAGTATTATTTGTGGCCTGATCCTCTACCTCAGGACCCATTCCACTGGGCTCTGCTGAGGGCTGTGTAGCTACCAGTGGGGAACCGCCAGGGCATTCAAAATATTCTTCCTGTTCTAGCATATCACTGGCTTGTCCACCCACCTCACTCTCTGTGTCTGAGAAGTCAGATAATGCAGCCAGACCAGACAGTTCAGCCAGACTTAAGGACCCCACCCCTTGGGCTTGTCTGCTACCCAGGTCATCTTTGGGAGGTATTGGCCTGGGACAAAGTAGAGGGCTCACACAGTCCAGACGGGCCAATCTCATTTCCAAAGTTAACAAGGGATTGCCCCAAAACAACTGGCTCAGTTTCAGAGGGATAGTATTCAACATCATCTTCATTGTCTTCCACACTGATAGTTGATCGCCCTCTGCAGGGTTTGGACAAGGCTGTTTGGGTTGACTTGCTGAAGAATCCATGGTTTGGTTCTTTGCTTGGCAGCAGATCAGTCACAGGCCAGGAGGGGCAGCAGTCGAGGGTTCAGCTTCAATCAGGATTTGGCCTGATTGGTAGCAGATGATTGCGTGAATAGTCTTTACATCCTTAGAATTGTTTTCAGGTCGCACTTTATACACAGGCAGATCTATCAGCTGACCCCACAACAATGTGGGGAGGTGATGCCATCAGTCATAATTTATATGTCTGTGGCAGCCCCAGATTTTGCAGCAACACTCAGTCCCCGCCTCTTAACTCCAACGCTTTCACCTTCTTTGTCATATTCTCCTTATTGGCCAAGTTTCTTTTAGCAGCCATGGTCTGGTTCAGCTGATATGCATGGTTCAACTGGCTTTCAGCTTCTGCACGATTGTAAATGGTTTCTGCTTGCACCCCATCAGGGAGACTCCAAACACACATCCAAGCAACCTAGCCTCTCTCAAACATCAGGCGGGTACTGGAAAATCCAATGGCATCACTCAGTGCAGTTATAAGCATGAACCAGGGTACTGATTTGTTGGCTCCATCTCGGTTTGTCCTTGGGTTGCAATGTACCCAACATGTCAAGCAACGCGCATTAAACCTTCTGCTGGGGATCTCCTGAGGATGGTAAGGTGGTTCTTGACTTCGTGCCCTCACAAAGACAGCATCTTTTGATCAAGTGGCTCTCAGTCCTTCCCTGATTGGAATGGATCCGCTGAGGGCCCCGTAGTGGAGAAAAAGTTTTAACAAGTATCTTAGCCACCGTGGTGGCTTTTTTGGTCCCATAGTAGGAACGCCTGTGCATACCGGTGAAATGATCAGTAACCACCAATATATTACTGATATTCTTCAGGTCGGGTTCCAAGCTTAAGAAATCAATGCAGACCAATTCCATAGGGGTGCTGGTAGTAATGTTGACCATGGGAGCAGCTCTCTGGGCAAGGCTTTCCTCTGCAAACATCGACTACAGGTCTTGACGCATCACTCCACATCTGCGCCATTTTTGGCCAGTAAAATCGGGTTCGTACTAAGTCGAGAGTTCGGTCGATGCCAAGATGCCCCATCTGATTATGCAAAGACCTTAAAACCAGTTCCTTTAACTCTGAAGGCAGCACCAGCTGTCATTTGATGACCTGGTCCCTTTTATGTACAGTCTCTCGATATAGTAGTTGGTTAATCAGCCTTAATTTGGGCCCTTCTTCTAACAACAAGGTGGCTCTTAAGTCAGCAGAGCGCAACTTGGACACATCTCACCCGGCCTGCAAGGCTTCCACCACCAGCTTTATCAGAGAATCTCGGATTGAGCCTGTTGAAGACTTGTGCTGTCAAACTGAGGCAGAAAACTAGTGTCCAAGGTGGAAAAATGGCAGTAGGCAGAGGTATACAACTCTCAGATGGCCCTAAGCAATCCACCATACAGTCCACGGCATCCGGAGACACCTGATCTTCCTTGTCAAATTTCTGGCAAAGGGCTCTTATGTCAGGCTCAGACAGCTTGATCCAATCAGCTTGGGGAATAGGCCTCCGAGAAAGGGAATCCACATCTATATGGTTTAACCCAGCCCTGTATTCAACAGCATAGTCGTAGTGGCTAAAGCAGAAAGCCACCTGTGGCCAGTGGCGCCCAACTTGGCTGAGGTTTGCACATAGGTCAGGATTGTTGTCCGCCTTCACCAATATCTTGGCACCGTATAAATAATCATGGAACTGATCAACAATGGCCCACTTCAGAGCCAGGAACCTAACTTGTGCACAGGATAGTTCTTCTATGACGAAGGCAGACTTACTGGCAAAAGCTACAGGCCTCAGGCCATTTGAGTGCTCCTGATACAACACGGCCCCAATCCTTGAAGACTAGCATCAGTATGGAGAATGTAGGGCTTGGCCGGTCAGCATAAGCTAACACGGGGCATGGGTGAGCTGATATATGATGTCATGGAAAACGCCCTCACACTCAGCAGTCCAATGATGCCCAAACAGTTCATTCGGCTGGAAATACCTTTTTCAGTCTCGGATCACAAACTTTCTCATACTTTTTGTGTGTAGGAGGGTACCCTTGAGTGAGGTCGAGAGAGGGATGAATCACTCGAGAATAGTCCTTGACAAATCTCGTATCCGCAAAACCCCAGAAACTGTTGCAACTCTTTCAAGTTCCTGGGTTGAGGCCAAGTAGTCAACGCCTCCACTTTGCTGGGGTCAGTCTCTATGCCCTCAGTGGACACTATGTGGCCCACATATTTTACAGAAGTCTGGAAAAATTGACGCTATCTATCGACAGCTTGAGGCCGAACTCTCCAACCGTCCAAGACTTTAAATAGTCGCTGCTCGTAGTTCTTCCAACGAGCGCCAAACACTATGACGCCATCTAAATAGACCAGACACTCAAGCAAATTCATATCCCCACAGCTCTCACATCAGACGCTGAAAGGTGGCTGGGGCACCTGGGATCCCTTGAGGCATCCGAATGAATTCATAGAAACCCAGGGGCAAATGAATGCAGTCTTCTCTCGGTCCCCTAGGGCCATCAGGATCTGGTAGTACCCGCTATGGAGATCCAACACGGAGAACCACTTACTGCCATTTAAGCAGTCCAATGCATCCTGTATTCGGTGGTATGGTGTACCGATCGAGGATGGTCCGCCGATTCAATGTGCGATAATCTACACATCCAGACCGGCCCAATTCTTCTTTCTTACTACCACAATGGGGGAAGCATAGGGGCTCCTGGACTTTGTATCACACCAGCAGCCAACATCTCTTGCAGGTGCCGCCAGACATCATCGATGTCAGCCGAGGCCAGGCGCCGGATCGCCTCAGAAAGGCCTTTCGTCATGCAACCAAATATGATGCTCAGCCCTCATACATCCCACATCCCATTCTTTCAAGGAGAATACCTAGTCCTTTGGGCAAGCCTCTCACTGATCCTCTTTTTCCATTCAGCTGGCAACGGAGAATCACCAAATCAAACAAATCAGAGTAACGTGGTCGTCGCCTCGGACTCTTGCTGCTTGGCAATACCGCGCATCCACACAATAGACACTTGCCAGGGTACACCTCTTCTTATTCGAATCGCTTTGTCGGACATATTATGCACTTGGACCATCACCTTTGATATACATGATGAGCTCTAGCCAGCAAAATACTGGGCTTTACCAACAGTCCTTCAGGCAACCTCCTCCCGGGTGCATCCAACATCAATAATTTGCTTTTGACATCCGCCTAGTCGTACTTCTCCATGCAAGACACACCAGGCATTTTGGGCGAGTATCACTGAGCTGGGTCCTTTTCCACACCACCCCACTGGTCCTCGGGTTCCTCCTGACCACCTTCCTCTGGGTGGCAACCGATTTTGTAGCACAGCGGGTATCTCTTAGAGCTCGCCCAGTTTTGAACACCTGCTTTTCTGAGCACAACTGGCCAATCGTCCAAACATATGAGCATTCGTTCCAATCAGTAGAGACACCCCATCATACAGCCCAGTGGGTGGGCAAACTAGAACCAAAGTCTCCACCTGCTCATCCAGTCCAGCCACAGATGTAGAAAATGATAACCAAACTCAGATATACCCCAAATACGGATATGCCTTGTCGCTCAACCCCCACACATGTAGACCATTTAAGGGTTTCAGGGACACTTCAGGTAAATGTGCTTGATTCCAGTCTTGAAACATGATGGTTACCTGAGAGCCACTGTCCAATACAGCCCGAGTGGGAATCCCATTTACTCGCACCAGGGTCTCCATTGAAGGCCCGACCACATCAGACCAATCGGGGCCACAGCATTGAGGATCGACTGAACCTGGGCCCGAGTCACAAATCTTTTCTTAGGAGGTCGAGTCTGGTCCGCAATGCCAAGTGATCAGTCTGCTGTTAACTTTCCTTAAGTTCTCTGGCCTCTGACACTCAGGTTGAAAATGCCCATCCTCTCCACAATGGTAACAGAACTTGGGGTCCCTGGGATCACTGTTTGGCTGTGGGCTCCATGTTGGTGGGTGGCCCAGAGAGTGGTGAGGCTCCCTGGGGCTGGAGGTCATGTTTCAGTTTATCTCAGGGCCCCAGACCTAACAGGGTACATTGCAGATTGCCTTAAGTCCCTCACCAGTTCCCGTAAGTTCCTGACCTCAGCCCTCAACTCACTCTCTACATGGGGGTCAGAGGAGACAACTCTGCATTCCCACAACACCAGGAAAGTCTGGGGATTCTCAGACCTCGGGACAGACTGACCTCTTCAGGGTGCTAGGCTCAAGGGTCCCACTTGGGTTTACTCGCCCCCACATGGCTCCCATCCCTCTTCATCAGTCTCCACCTCTAATTTCCTCAAATTGACAATATTTGGGTGGGTGGCCATCAATCATGTAGCTAAGTTTCAGCAATATTACACTAGAAAATCGGGCAGATTTTAAACATGTTCTAACCTGACCTGATTCAGGCAGCAGCAGTGATTCCCCTTTCTATAGGCCTTCTGCAAGGCCTGCTCCACTCTAGTGATGAAAGAAGACAGTTTCGTGTGTTCCACTGCTTAGCAGACCTGAATTTCCACAATAAGTCTTCACCAGTCTCTGTACTCCCAAACCCCTTCTAAAGCGAGAGATACTCTGCAGCAGTGGCTTCCGGACTGTGGCCTGGAAAACCTAATGGCTTCTAAAGCAGGACCCCTGCAAGCTCTCCATCAGCCTCTTCCTTTCTCCTCCTCAGAGCATTGCCATTCCTGGACTAAAGGGGTGGCATAGTCCATCCAAGCCTCAGGTCATCCTCTCCTGGAGGCACGGCACCATGCCAGAAAAAAGTTTTAACTTACGGTAAGAATCGAGCTGTATAGGGGGACCACTAAGGGCAGCGAGCCCAACACAGAACTCTTGGGGACAGGGAGGTCCCAGGGAGCCCTGAGGGTAGCATCACTGGACAAATCCAAGGCTTGCAGCAGTTCCTGCATAGTTCTCCCTCCACAGCCAGCAATTTAAGCAGTTTGTCCTTAAAGCTATTCATTTGGGGACTCCCCAGGGGTGACCGACCCACTGCGGATCTGAATTAGCCACCACCCTGTGAGGCACCCTCAGGATAAATCACTGGAGGTACCTTCTCGGGTCGGCCACACTGCACAGGAGTAACACCTGCAACATCTGGTCGAGCAAGTCAGCCATATGCCCTTTCACCTCCACTTTGCCCAAACATTTTACTCGCCTCCGCTAAAGAAATGATGTCAGCAGCTGGGGTCCCTAAAGGCACATCGAGCAGTAACACAATTTTTGGAAGTCCAGCTCTTCGGCCTCACTCCACCCCATCAGTCAATGTACCATGGTCTTAACAGGTCCCAACTTAATTTTTCCCAACATATCCCTTCCACTTTTTCCATCTTTCGTGACTTCCCCACTTGGTTACTAGGGACACTAATCTCAGCAGTGCCTCCAAGTTGTAACCGCTCAGGGCACTACCCTTAGGGGCTACATCTCTGCCTGCCTCCCGGAGACAGGGTAAGGGCCCAAATCCATTGGCGGGTGCCCACCCAGAGGTCGGGGTTAATACTGTTGAGATGGCCTCGGTCACAGTTTTCTGGGTTGCTGCAACCCCTTTCATCCCGCTAATAGCTCACACGAGGTACCAGCAATACTTTTCCCCAGTGCACTTGCCTTCAAACTGGTATCTCTCAGGTCCCTCTGAGGACCCCTGTAAGGTAAGGTGCAGTTATATCACAGTCATTATGCAGTAGTTCACCATAAATGCACAAACTAGCCAGGGTGTAATTGCAGAACAAACAATCTGATTTATTCAAGGGAAGTAACATAGAAAGGGGAAATCAGGTTGATTGGCTTTAACTATACCTATCTACCTAGGGCTCTGTGCACAGGCCTGAACCTAATATTTACTGTCCCTGGTACCCAAGCCCTAATGGCTAGTTCACCGTGGCAGCTGGTTGGGGCCATGACACAGATATGCCTTTATAATGCTGATAAAAGTCAGTATGAGAAGGAGGTTTTGCTAGGCAGCCAGAAATGGAATAAAATAACTTGAGACCACTGTTGTAACTTAGCAGAGAGCTACCCTGATTTAGTACTCACTGAATCCAGCAAGCAACATTTCTGCACCATGGGCAGGGCTAAGCCTGAGTTTCACCAGCCTCCGCACATTTATATATGGTAAAATCCAGAGGGGTACCACCAGGCCACAGCCTCCAAGGCTTAACATGAACTCTCAGCTGTCTAAGGTGCTGCAATGCAGTTTCAGCTTTTCCGAGGACTGAGTGCAATTTAGCAGATTCTCCAATCCTCCAAACAGGTCAAGCCTGGTGGGTAGCTGGGCTGGCTCCAGCCTCCTCTGACCATATGCAGCAAAGTTAATCAGGCTCACTCAATGGCAGAAACAGCCCTCAGGCTGTCACACACTTTCTGCGTAACACTCTCCCAGCCTGAAGCACACAGCTCCTTCCCTCACCTCAGGCACTCCGCATCTCGCCTTTCTCAGCCTGGGGCTCTCCTTAACATTCTGGTGCTATCCGTATCCATTGGCTGGCACACCTGTCAGTCAGACGATCTCTGCCCCTCAGTGGTGTGAAAAGCGCTATGGCCCATAATGCCTTCTCCATCCTACAAGCAGCTCCCCATTGGTCAGGCAACTCTCCAGAGTCCAGAAGTACTAATTGGTCCAATTCGGCAGTTCCGGACCAAAATGGAGGAGACAACCCAAACAGTCCTCACTGCAAAGGAAGGCAGGTTAGAACAACTACATTATCATTATCTTTACGTTATTTTCAACAGACAATCACATCCCCAGCAAGCCCCTCTGGGCCACTAGCGACCCCAGAAGCGAGCTACTTTTCTACTTTTCAGCGGTCGGCGGGACTCGCATACAACCCACAGCCCCCATTTCGATTAATCATGACTGCAACAGGCAGTCCTTAAAGTACTAGAAACGGAGGCTTCAAAATGCTCCTTGTTACTCATTTTGCAGCTAAAACGCAAGACACTGGCCTGGAGGGAGCACTTAAACAGGCTCCGAGGGAGCATTCAAGAACCCCATCTGCAAGGGGTTACAACTATCTAACTCTAATTTAGAAACAATTAAATCTTGTTTATAATAGATTTAAATACCTCATCCTTTCTTTTTACCAGCCCAATCTTTCCTTATTATTTTAGAACCATCAAGAGCCAGAACACCATTTGTTATTAATTGCTTTAACCAGTTTCTGTTAGGCTCAAAACATCTGGCTTATATTTTAATACCCAGACCTCAAGTTCCTGCTTTTAGGAAAAAGGCTATTATATTTAAATGGGCCACTTTAGGCCCCTTTTCCCAAATCAATTGATCATTATGCAGTTCTAAGTTTAAATGAACAGGATTTGTTTCTATATCCCCAGATAAAATTAATAATAGCCCAATAAAGAAAGGAAACCATATTAGGTCTGAACTTAAAACTGATAAACTATAATCTCCTATTCTATTTTGTGCTCTTTTGCTTAACATCTCCTTCACTTCAAATCTTAACAGCATATCATTTGTTAGTTCAGATAATAAATTGAATAACCATAATTCTTCTCTGATCTACCTTTGTTCAAACTGGCCCCTCAGCATAATTTGTAAGGATCCAAAAACTTAAATCCATAAACAAAAGGCCCAATAAACAGCCCATTACTGTTAAAAACTTTTGCAATTGCATGTAACAATATTTTTAAACTTTACAATTTCTTCAAACGCTTGTTACAAAACTGAAGCAGTTTTCTTCTACCAACTGGAAAAGCCACTCATAACCTAATTTACTTCCTCTATGATCCCTTAAAGTGAACAGATAATCCCTAGTAGTGCAATAAATCACAATAATGGACACTTCTTAGAGAACTGCAGGAACAAGCTTTCTGTAGCTTTGTTTAATTTTTCTCTACCAGTGGCGCTGTGCCACTCACGCTTGCCGCTTGTGAGCAGCTCTAATTTAACATACCTGTTTCTGTGGCGCTCAGCTACCAGCCCACCCTGAGCCCCCACGGCCAGCAGGAACATGCTTGTTAATTACTCAGACAGGGCAAAACACTGTAGCAGTCCTTTGATGTTTAAAGTAAGCACAGTTCAGAAGCACAGCGTCTTCACCTCACTCAGCAGCACCACAGACTCTCCTCAGTGTGATGTTTCAGCATAGGAGGGCACAGAGCTGATTCTTCTGGTGCTTGTGAGCAGTTCAAATTTAAATACCTGTTTCTGTGGTGCTCAGCTACTGCCCCGCCCCGAGCCCCCACGTCAGCTGAACATAGTTTGTTAATTACACTGACAGGGCAATAACATTGTAGCTGTCCTTGATGTTTAAAGTAAGCACAGTTCAGCAGCACAAGCATCTTCACTCACTCAGCAGCACCACAGTCACTCCTCAGCGTGATATATAGATACATAGACAGTGTTGGCAGATAATGGCCTGTGGCCCACCCAGTCTGCCCATTTGAGCTTGTAAGTTCAGTTTATGTTTTCCTAGAAGTCCATGTTCTCTACCCTGACCTCCAGATTTCTTTATGTCTATCCCATGCATTCTTAAATCCCGTGATTGTTTCAGCCCTCACCACTTCCTCTGGCAGGGTATTTCACTTGTCCACCACCCATTCTGTGAAGAAATTTTCCTCACGCTTCTCTGAATCGCCCCTCTCTAATTCATCCCATGCCCTCTAGTCCTGAAACATCTTTTGCTTAAAAATAGTGTATTCCTGCACCCTGTTCCTCCCTGTAAGATACTTGTATGTCTCTATCATATCCTCTCTCCCTTCTCTCCTCCAGGGAGTACATATTCAGTTCCTTCAACCTGTCCTCATAGGACTTGTGATGTAACCATGTACCATCTTTTGTTGCCCTCCTCTGAACCTTCTCTACCCTGTCTATGTCCTTACATAGGTAAGGTCTCCAGAATTGTACACTGTACTCCAGGTGGGCCCTCACTAGTGTCTTGTATAGTGGAATTATGACCTCCCTTTTCCTACTGGTGATGCCCTGCCTATGCATCCCAGCATCCTATTTGCTTTACCTGCTGCCTTGTCACACTGTTTCCTACCTTGAGGTCATCAGAGATGATAACCCAAGATCCCTTTCCTGCTTGGTGCATGCTATATCCTCACCCCCAACTGATATATTGTGCCAGGGTTTTTGTGCCCCATATGCAGTATCTTGCACTTCTTTGCATTGAATTTCAACTGCCAAACCCCTGACCATTCTTCAAGTTTCTGCAGGTCCCTTCTTATTCTGCCTACACCCTCTGGTGTGTCTACTCTATTACAGAGCTTTGTGTCATCAGTGAACAGTGAAATTCTGCCTTCTAGGTCCTGTGCAATGTCACTGATGAAGATGTTGAATAGGACCGGTCCCAGCACTGATCCCTGTGGTAACTTTCACTGGTCACTCTTCCTCTGTGGAGTGACAGCCATTTACCACACCCTCTGTGTCCCACCGCCAGCCAGTTACCTACCCACCACACTACTGCCCTGCCCACACACATATTCCCCAGTTTGTGTATTAGTCTCTATGTGTCAAAGGCCTTGCTGAAGTCCAGATAGGCCATGTCCACTGCCCTCCCGATCCACCTCCCTAGTCACCCAGTCAAAAATTCAACGAGGTTGGTCTGACATGACCCTGCAGAAACCATGCTGCCTTGGGTCCTGTAGTCCACTGACAACCAGATGTTCCACCAATTTCTCCTTCAGTAGTGCTTCCATGATCTTCCCCACTACCAAGGTGGGCCGCAGCTGGTCTGTAGTTCCCGCTACCTCTTTGTTCTCACTTTTGTATAAGGGACTACATCTGCTGTCCTCCAGTCTTTGGGTACCTCCCTGTTTCCAGTGATCGGCTAAACAGGATAGCCAGAGGTTCAGCAATGTTTCAGCATAGGAGAGCACGGAGCTGATTTTTCCAGTTATTTAACTGGCACTGATTTTTCCCATACTTCGAGTGACTTAGTATCTGATTGTTCTAATTCTAATAGTTCTTTTTGTTTTAGAACAATTTGGCCACCACAAGTCCATAAATTGTTAAAACAAATGTCCATTAATAAAAGTGCAGGGTCCAATAGTCAGGAACCTTGGTTCCTAAGGCCCTTTCTAACTGTATATATGAACCTTTGACACAAATTTACAACCTATCTGTGATCACTGGGGTATTTCCTGAGGTCTGAAGCAGACTATCATTAAGCCAGTACCTAAATCTGGCCAATTTCGTGATCTTGATAATTATCGCTCAATTTCTATCCTTTCTCCTATAAGTAAGATTTTTGGAAAATGAGTTAATGGTCAACTGGTGGAATATCTGGAGGCTGAGGGACTTTGCCCTGTGGAGTAGCATAGCTTTTGAAAGCTTCATAGCATTCTGGTACAGCACTGGCACATTTCACTGACCAAACTTAAGATCTATGGACACTGGAATGTTGACAGGTGCTGTATTTATTAACTTATCAAAATCTTTGGATTTAGTGAATCATGCCATGCTGCTCTGGAGACTGAAGGGCCTTGGCCTGACAGATGTATCATGTGAATGGTTTTGGAGTTACTTAATTAACCATCCAGTAAAGGTAAATCTTGGAGACATGGATTCAGTGATGGGTAAGCTTCAGCACGGGTATCACAAGGGTCCATATTGGGGCCTCTGTTGTTCTCTTGTTTATAGATCCTACTACTAGGATCCCTGATGTTTCCAGGATAATGCATTATGCTGACAATATAATTTTGTTTACAAGTTCTCCAAAAGTGAGTGAACTAAATGTTTCTTTAAACCAAGATTTCTCAGCATTGAACAAATGGTTGTTAAAACATCGCTGATACTAAATTCTAGAAAACGCAATGTATTTTATTTGGCTGTACACCTAAATTGCGCAATGCTGAACCTTTATTAGTTTATGATTCAGTAGGGAATATTATACAACAGGTCACAGAAACCAAATACTTAGGAATAATACTTGACCTCATCTTACTTATTCGGCACACATTAGGAAGACAGTAAAGTCTGTAAATCAAATAATTGGTGTTTTTTATCGAATTAAGGATTGCTTAACAAAAGAAGTGAGAGAGACAATATCTAAGAGTATATTACTGTCCACATTACATTAGAATTCTTTTTGTTTATAAAGTTGGCTAGAAAGGATTTAGAGTTGGTCAGTAGAACTTTTAATTCTATCTGTAGATTTGTCCTGGCTAAACCATTTAAAACACATCATTGTGTTTCATATACTGATCTCGTTGGTTGCCTCCTAGATTAACTTACCTTTTAACTTGGGTTGTTTGACCAACAATACAATTGTCCAAGCCTGTAAATCTCCTTTGTTTAGCTTATTAAAAATCAGGGATGAAACTAGATTGCTACATTCATCCAGAGTACTACAGTTGTCCACTCTAAGGTTTTTACCTGTATGGGGAAGGGCTTTTCCATACAATGTTTTTACTACGGAACACTTTGCCTACTAACTGCACTAATACTCTAAAGCAAAAGTATTTAAAAAACTTGTACTGTTATCTGCAATCCCTGCAGCATGTAATTGTTTTTAGATATTTGTATTTGTTAATTTTTGTATGGTTTCATATACTGTATACTTGTTTGTATTGTTATATATTCTGTATACTTGTTTGTATTATTTATACCATCTTAGTTTCTATTTTGAATGAAGTTCCGGTCGATCCTGAAAAAGGGCTCCAGGCCAGTAATCTTACCAGTAAATAAAGTGAATTGAATTGAATTAAATTTGAATTGGACCTCCTCTGTGAGCCTGTGGTGCTGGTGGTCCTAGATCCCATATGTTTCCAGCTGCTCCATCAGTCTGTCCTTAAACAGGGACTTCATTAATTTCCCCACTACTGATTTGAGACTGACTGGTCTGTAATTGCCAGCTTTTTCCCTGCTACTGCTCTTGTGCAGAGGGACCACATCAGCCCTTCTCCATTCCTCTGGAACCACCCCATCTCAAATAAGGTGCTAAATCCCTTGTAGAAGATGGCCATGTTGTATCCTCTACAGCTCATTACATCCCCCACCTCCTACTTGCTAGAATATACTGTAAACTATTCTCAAATGGGAACTTATGCACCTTAAAAGTTGTTGAAGGGCAATTTAAGTCTTTTCCATGTAAGTCCCCTTTGGGGATTGCTTATTAATGTGGCCTTCTCCTCCCTCTTCTTCTATTTTGACCTGTGGGGGCTGGCCACCAGTGGCTGGTGGAGTTAGTCTAGCCTTCCAGGGTTTTATTCACCAGTTTTGGTACTTAAGAGAGGCCGGGAGGAGAGAATCATGGGAAACAGTAGGCCAAGGGGTCTGGCCTTGCCCTGAAAAGAATTAAGGTCTTAAAGCGACTCGGCGACAGTGTTCCACTTAGAATTGGAGGCGATGTAGGGCTTTGTGGCAGTGTGGGGTAGGGGTTCATTGTTTGGGAGCCACAGTGCATAGGAGAGATGAGAGGAGGGCCACCTTGTGCTCCATGGCACCAGAGCAGGATGGGCCTGGTCCTGTGGTGTGAAGCCTGGTGGACAGTGGGGGCCTGCAGTGGTGCAGCCTGTGGTGTGGTGCCAGGAGGTGGTGGGAGACCTCCTGCCTCTTTAACCAGTGTGGCACTCTGTCCTTTTAGACAGCCTGCAGAGAGAGATAGAAAGAGAACCCAGTGAATCCCTTGAATTGCTCTTCTTTGTATACTAGATCTGAGATGTCAGGGGTCCAGGCTCCAAGGCCCTGTGTTGTGGGTAGAAAGGGTTGGTGTGAGATGTGCTTCAGTCACTGTGCCCACCACTTATGGAGAATGAGAGGGTGGTGAGAGGAGTTGAGCTTCTGGTCTGTGGGCCACAGTGTTGTGTTGTTGGTCCCATGGCCTCACTTGTGCTGCTGTTGCCTTGTCTGAGGAGCCCCTCAGCTCCTGTGTGTGAAGTCCAGTTCCCTGGCCAGCATGGCCTAAAGTGAGTGCCATGGCCTTGTACCACTGTTTATATTGCCTTTCTCCTGCTGTGCCCCCAGCATTGGGAGCCACTGCTTAATTGGTTTAAATACATTAATTTTGTTTATACTTTTAAATTGTGTGTGGCCTCTGTCTGCTTCTAAATTATTGCTGCCTGCTAACATCCTGCTTTCCCTAGCTGGAGTCCTGAGTTGCAGTCACTCATAACCCCCCACACACACACACACACACACTTCATCTGCTGCTGCTGCTGTATGCTGGTAAGACGCCTGGGTTACTGAATCCATTTGTCATCGAAAGGTATGTGCCACCTTTTTCAATTTCTTTGCTGGATGGACTGCTACTACTGTATGTGGGATGCCCTTTCCATACTTTTAACATCAGTATAACATAGCAGTGCACTGTCTACACACATTTTACAGATTAATGAAAAAGACATTGAGGGACTGCTTTCTTCTTTTCAGTTTCTGAAGGACATTGGAGGGTGGGAGGTTGCCACTAGATACCTCATTTAAATCAGGAATGACATGCATAAGGCTGAACCTGATCTAGATCATGGAGCATTGTAGTCTAACAATTTTTGCATTAATCACTGAGCCACCTAACTGCACTTTCTAATTGTTGTGATACACACACACTAACTCTCTCTCTCTCTCTCTCTCTATATATATATATATATATATATATATGTATATACTCACATATATTCCAGTATAACATAGCAGTGCACTGTCTACATACATTTTACAGATTAAAAAGACAGTCAGGGACTGTTTCTTCTTTTCAGGGTCCGAGGGACATTGGAGGATAGGGGTTGCCACTAGACACCTCAGTTAAATAAGCAATGACATGCAGAAGGCTGAAACTGATCTAGATAACGGAAGAATGTAGACTTGCAATTTTTTCACTAACCACTGAGCCACCTAACTGCACTTTCTAATTGTTGAGATACACATGCACTGACTAATACATATACACATATATGCATATATATCCTAGTATAACATAGTAGTGTACTGTCTACACACATTTTACACATTAAAAAAAAGACATTGAGAGACCTATTCTTCTTTTCAGGTTCCAAGGACATCGGAGAGTGGGGGCTGCCACTTGATACGCTATTTAAATTGGCAATGACATGCATAAGGCTGAAATTGATCTAGATAGCAGGAGAATGTAGACTAGCAATTTTTGTACTTACCACAAAGCCACCAAGCTGCACTCACTAATTGTTGTGAGACACACACACACTGACTAATACATATATACATATATGTTTCAGTATATATAACAGTGCACTGTCTACACACAGAGTATTGCCACACACACACACACACACACACACACCAACACACATACACTACCTTATATGGCATTTATTTACTTACACATCTAAAACTAACTTGTACTGTATTTAGGATAAGCACTGTGTTTTGCACTCAACTCATTGTACTAATCTATGGCATGACTGGATAACTAAGGTAGTGAACCAGGGAAGTGTGGTGGATGTGGCCTATTCAGGCTTCAGAAAGGCCTTCAACACCATCCCCCATAGAAGGCTGATTAACAAACTGTGCAGCCTGGGTGGATCCTAAAATAGTTCTGTGGGTGAAGAACTGGCTGAATGACAGGAGTCAGAGGGCTGTGGTAAACAGGGAGTACTCTGGAGAGGAAGTAGTGACATGCAGGGTGCCACAGGAGTCAGTTTTAGCGGTCCTCTTCAATGTCTTTATTGGAGACATTTCAGAGGAACTGGTGGGGTAGGTATGCAATAGGGTGGGCACCAGACAGTGTTGAAAGATTGAGGAAAACCTTAAAAACTGCAGAAATGGTCTGAAGAATGGCAGCTGGGATGCTGCAAAGAAGTGCAGGATCAGTGCAGGTGTGATAAAATAAGTTTTGTGTAGACTGTGTCTTGATGGTAATATGAAAGAAATACATAACAGAGTTGCAGTTAGATGGTATTAATGGGAGAGAGAAAACCTTATTGATTAGATATTAAGTTGTCAATGCAACACAAAGTTACAGACAGAACATGTTTAAATAGTGCAGACTTGAATATTCACAAATTATAATGACAAATGAACACATAGTTGCAGAGAGACATTTACACAGTGCCAGCATTGAAAATGCAATTGCAGCGTGTCTCTAATTCCATCAATGGCTTGAAAACACACACACACACACACACACACACACACACACACATCTTCATTTTCTCTAGTCTTTAGTAAGACTTTGATGTTAGATGTTTTATGACCTTGTATATCTGCATAGCATTCCTTTTGTTGCATTTGTCCTTCAGACTGCTATATCTTATCTCTAGTGCTGTGCTTCCCAGCTAATTATTTTCTAAAACTGTGGCATTTATGTGTAGAATGAAACAGGTTTTTTTTTTTTTGAAGGCCTGCTATGAAATCACCTATTTTGTGCATCTCAGTGCAGCACAGACAAGAGGAAAACTATAGACATGAACATCCAAGTAATGTCGCTAGATAGTTAGTAAGAGAGGGAGATATCAATCTCAGTTACAGTTGAAAGGCTGACTAGTTGACATGTTTATGAGCTTTGAATATTTCTTGAAAGACAATTCTATCCACATTGAAGCTAGTAACCACATTATCACATAAAATAGTGTGTGCAACACTTCTCAGCTCAATTAACACAGCAGACTGCTTCAATTAGTGCAGTGATTCCACAACACCTCCAATTTTATCTAGTCCACTGAGAATCTGAGGAGCTCCTTTTCTACTAATAGCAACGAAGTCTGCAGGGCTCCACCAACTGCAGCCACAAAAACAAACTAGAGGCTCTTTTAAATCACAGGCTGCATGCACCGATTTGCTGCTTGCAGTCACATTCTCTAGCCACACACAATGGTTTCAATTTGAGCACAGTATTCCTCCTGCCCCCACTATCCCACAATCCCTGCCTTCCTCCCTACCTCCCCAGCCAACAACCTGCAGCAGACTTGCAAAATTGTAGTATCTGTGTCCAGAAAAATGTTGTAGTAAGAAATAATGCACGACAGGGCATGCAGTTACTATGTATCTCACCACCCCCCAAGTTGGAAGCATGAGGCCAGCTGAGTGCCTTCAAAGGGGTGGTGTACAGTAATTACTAGTTAACCACATGCACTGGAGTGGATTTTTCTTTTATAAAATGATCCACCAACTTTAAACTATTTAGTTAAGTTAAATTTATTGGCAGGAAGGCTCCATTGAGCATGTTCATTTTTCAAGCAGGTCCTGTAAGGACAATGTTAAACAACAGTGTACAATAAAAGTGATGACATATCATACAGGTACAATAATTGGTAGAAAAAAGTACATATATGGTCAGCAAAGCAATAGTAAAACAGATCAGAATCCAGTTTCTGGTTAAGCAGCAGTGACATACCATAAGGTAGCAATAGGTGGTAAGAAATACATATAGGGTCAAAGAAAAGAACAGCATAGTGAAGCATACAGGACCCAAAAGTTAAAATTCATTTACATTTTTGGTTACTATTTACCATCCTTATGCTCCACTGGAGCTGCAGTGACGAGTAATATAGTCTCCATGGTGATTATTGGGCTTATTTCAAAACTGAAGGAAACTCGTAAAAATGGTGACTAAATTGTAATGTGGCTGTTAAAAATGTCAGTCTCAGAGTTCCTGTTTTAAACTTCATTTGTTTAATGATTTGATCACTCAATGTAACACTCTCAGCCATTACTCACAGATTGTTAGTGGAAAGCTGCATGGCTACAAGAAAGCTCTTTCAGGACTTAACAGACCCATTCGTTACCGGTCAGTTATCACATCGGTCTGACAGCGACTGACCAGTATGGATTTAGCATCGCCTTGCCCATTTTATGAAATGCAGTTTACTTAATTTTGCAGCAGAGTTCCTCCCCAGCAGTTCCCGTCCATTTCTTTAAATGATTTTAAAATACAGTACATGTTTAAAGGTTTCCTAACCCTTGCAAGAACATAAGAAACATTCTGAATCAACAGATTGTGTGGTGAGTCATGGGGATTTTTAAATGGATGGATGCAGACAGAAATGCACATTGTGTCTCAGGCCCATCTGCTTGTGTCCAGGCAGCCCTATCACTGTTTTCAAAAGTTGCATCTTTTTACAACAAAAGCCCCAATTTGTGGCAGAAAATGTACACAGTTCCAAGTTGTGCCCTGTTAGGGTGCACATGCTTCTATTTGTGGATGCTGCTGGGAGATCAGATAGATGGTCAAGCAAGTTTGAAGCATTTTTTTTTTTTTTTTATAAAAAAACTGTATTGGTTTTAAATTGGTCTGGAAGCATTTTCTTTGAAAATAGTAATTGAAGCATATTGGACAGATCCTTTAAAAATTCTGCCAAACCAAACAAAGAACTTGGATGACCAATCTGAAGTCTATATATGTTATCAAAATGTGTATGAAAACACTGTAATACATGCCCCAAATATGGTCACATGATATTTAAATATGGCTAAGAAAGTCTTACAATATTGCTCTTTTGTAACTTCCATGGGCTTTACTATACCTTTTCTCCTTTGACTCCTGTTTCAGACATATTGACCAGCTAAAATTAAAAGCATTATGTTTAGAATAAAATAACTTTAATGCAAACTACTTAGGTACAGGTTATACCAACAAAATGTATAGGAAGAAAAGTCATATTTTACAGAAACCCCCAAAATGACACATATCCCAGAATACAGTGCACATTTTGGTAAAACAGTTTATGCCAATGCAGTGAAGGAATGTAACTTTAAGCCGAACTGTAGGGTGCATCATGCCTCACAACCATTGCACAAAGCCTGAAAACCAAAACCATAGACATACATTTTGTCATGTTTAGGACTCATTGGTGTGATGTTGCCATTGTTTCATCCCAAGACAGTCTCCAGTATATCATCCACCAGTGTATCTGATCTGGTTACATGTATTGCCACTACTGTAATAGTGCATGGAAGAGGGCTATTGTTAGCCAAATTTGATAGATTCTAGTGTTGTTGTACTATTGTTGCGACATCAAGAGGTTGTTGTACCTCTTGAGTATGTCACTACGGTGATACAACAACATCGAACGCAGCGCACACTGCTGCTTCCTCCGATCACGGCACTTTACATAAACCATGGATTTGTTTTCTGCAGTTTATAAAACTGTGGGCTACAGAATGTTTCACAAACTACAGGAAACTAATCCATGGACTGCATACACCACAGAAAATGTATATGTGGTTGATGTAAAATGACTTTTGGAATTCTGCAAGACTGATCAAAAACATCTGGAAAAGCATTTCAGAAGCAGAATTGGCATTTTGCCTGAACCCTGCCAGTGGAATTCCTCATTCTACAAAGTTCTAGTACTAAACACATACACTTAGTTAGTACTGGGTTCCCAGAGGACTAGCACTCACTACCCTGGACATAGTAGGAGGCTGGGCACAGCAGGAGTTGACTGGCCTTGACTCTTGGGAAGGTGGTGTGCGTGGGCATAACAGGGAGTTCATTGGCCTTGACTCTTGGGAGGGTGGTGTGGGCTGCCAAGCTTTTTAGCACATCCACACTCAGTAAATTATGGGTTCCTAAGACAGCTATTATTCCCCAGCTTGGACCTAGCAGGAGGCTGGGCACAACGGGAGTTGTTTGGCATTGACTTGGAGAGGTGGTGTGTGTGTGGGCTGCCCAGCTTCTAGCACATCCGTGGCTGCTGTTCACCCACCTTTGGACTGAAGCAAAGGTTGCAGCCATGGCAACACTGATGAGCATCATGGGGGCAGGGGAATAAATGGTCCTTGACCCATAATAGAAAACCAATCAACCAATGAGACTCATTCATGCAGTGTAACAATTTTAACTGGGGCACATCCTTTATACAACTAATACAGAATGGGAGCAGGTGGAAAGATCAGGTGGTCTTGCCAAATGCAAAAATTATAAATATTTAAAAAACATAATAGCTTATCCAAAACAAGTGATCTGGATCCTGAAGGAAAACACCTGATATTAATGACAGACATCCATGCAGTCTCCTTTCCAAAGTTACTGAAAATGGTGCCATATAGCCAGTACCTGTGAAATGCAGCTTGTTTCCAGGCCCCATTAACAATGGGATCCATCACTGCCAGGGCAATGCTGAGCAGTAAGCTCTGCAATCCCTGTGTAAATGAAGTGCAATGCACACCTTAAGGCAGGTGGTTGCGGGAAGTGCCTCATGGAATCACTACTACAGGTGCACTTCAAGCCCACTTATGTAGACAAATATAGGAGACCATGAAGCCTGGCACTGGTAGTAGCAGGAGGGGCAGTGTTGCTGGATGACTAGAAACAAGGAAAGATTCAAGGGGGGATGGGCATGTTGGTGGGAGAACCATTAGAACCCTTTTAAATTAGTACATTTGCATGATATACTAATTCATACCAGTTTATGAAGTGCGGGGGTGGCAGGAGGTAGAGCTGACATGATGGACCTAGAGTCCTATTTGACCTTCAATTACTATGATACTGTTTTACTATGTTCAAAGGCAGTGGTTATACAGATGTTTTATTGGCATCATTTTCAATAATTTGGGAAGGGGAACTTGAGGTATCACAATCATTCATATACGGTGTTTTCCTTGTAATGTTTGCTTTTTAATTAAAGTAAGATGTTGCAGCTTCCTGAGTTGCTTTGACCCTAATGCAGCAAAAAGGATTCCCTTCAATGCACACTAAAAATAGAAAATTAAGTTTGAGATTACATGTTGACAATGTACTCTTGCCAGTAATGACCTAAAGTGCATGTACTAGATCGTCATCATCAATGAAGATGTCATGATTTCAAGGTAATTTCTAACTTTATTTTAGTTTCAGCACACATTCATGATGAAGCTTTGGTTTGCAACCCAAACAAGGATGCAACACTTTCTTTTGTTCCTAATAGCAAACAGTATGTTTCAACACTAGTTTTGATGCAGGAGAATTCAACATACCATTGCTTCACCAGGGGCCCGGACGACCTTCTGGCCCCTGTGAGACAGAAACAATAAACAATTAATGTGTTTTATCTGGTCAATAAAATGCAATTTAGTTGACGTCATTAATAACACATCAGGAACAAGATTCTCAGTTGTGCTGTCCATCATTTAGTGGTCACCAAAATCCACTTTGCCCTGGCTTACAATTTGAGACTCCTTTCAGATTACATTGCATTCCTGATTTGCTGCAACAGTCTGTTCAGACTGTTTGAAAAGAAGACCAGCCACCATTCAAGCAGTATACAGGGCACTGATCAAACACAGGGTGGCCCCAACAGGTCTAAGCACATGCAGTTGTGCCCCACCTAAAAGCATACAGCAGTGAGCTACAGTAAGTCATACTTGGTGCTTGATGGCCTGGAATTCAGGCTGCATTGCAGAAGATAACTGGTCCACCAGGCCAGACTACATCTTAGGATCAAGTAGGGGTTAACTGGCCCACAGGAGACTGACATGTCCATAGAGGTGGTAAGGGGCTGTTTCTACAGCATGAGTGTACTCAATCCCTGTAACTCAGATGGCATCCAGCCAAGGTGGTGAGTGGAGGGCTGTGCTGGCCTCCATGTGACCGGGTGCTAATGGGGGTTGGGGGTGCTGAGTGGGTGCATCAGGGAAGAGGGGTTTTGATAGCAATCAGGTGAGAGGTGAGGGACCACTAGATTGCCAGGAAGGGTATTTATCTCTGTATGGCAACATCAAGATTGGAATCAGGGTTGGGGAGATACTAGCAGGACTGACATTTGTTAATCTCAGTCCACTATCTAGCACTCATCTGGTGGGGCAGGTAGGGTCATCATGCACCAATGTGTGCTTTAATAAGAGTAGGTTTTGAAAAACATTTAACAGGGCTGCAACAGCAGCTGTTTAATGCTTTGAAAACATCTGAATACATCAATGCACCCTGTATAAAAGAGGGATTCTTCATTTACATGGGCACAGTGGTAAATTCTGCATGAAGGCACTGTTCACTTAACACAGTGCACTGGTGGCCACTGACTATGGCCCTGCCCTGTCTGAATGTGCAAAACCTGGGTACTGCATTACCAACACGTTTAGCGGCATGCTAAGCTTCTGAAAAGGGGTCCTAGACCCACCACCACTAACTTCATTCGCTTGGGAACAGCCAGCAGATTATAACAGCTAGCCACTCATCTACCTGGCTGGATTTGAACCAGTGACCTAGGGTAAAAGGTTTTAATGTCTTCATTAGTGACACAGTGGAAGGGCTGGAGGGGAAGGTGTGCCTGTTTGCAGATGAGACACAAAGATTTGCAACAAGGTGGGCACTCCAGATGGGTGGAGAGAATGAGGAGGGACCTAGGAAAGCTGGAAAATGGTCTGAAGTGTGGCAACTGGGGTTCAACATGAAGAAGTGCAAATCATGCACCTGGGGCACAGGAACCCTGGAAAGAGCTACAAGATGGGGAAGTTGCTGACAGTCACCAGGGAAGGAAAGAATTCATGGTTATCATCTCAGATGACCTAAATGTGTCCAAGCAGAGTACAAAGGTGACTGGGAGGGCAGTGACATGTTGGGGTGCATAGGAAGGGTATCATTAGCAGAAGGAGGGAGTTGGTGATACCACTATGAAACACTGGTGAGGCCTCCTATGAAATACTGTGTACTGTTCTGGGAGGGCCGCACCTCTGTAAGGACATAGACACGGGTAGAGGTGGTCCAGATATGGGCAACTAAGATGGTATAGGGCTTATACCAGAAGACATATGAGGAGAGATTGAAGGACCACAATATGTATACACTGGAAGAGAGGAGAGAATGGGAAACATGACAGAAACCTTCAAGTATCTTAAAGGCATAAACAAGGTGCAAGGGTGACATCACCAGCTTAGGAGAAGTACTAGAACAAAGGGGCACAATATGAGATTGAAGGGGCAGGATAAGGATAATGTGAGGCAGTTTTATTTCATGGAAAGGGTACTGGATGCATGGAAAGCATGCCTCAGGTGGTGGTGGGAGTAAGCACATTAGTGGGATTTAAATATGCATGGATAGGCATTAAGGAACCCTAGAGGTGGGAAGAAGAGGTTTAGCCAATGACCAAGTAGGGTCAGTGGCTGCTAATAAAGGTAGGAAACATGGGCAGACTAGATGGAATAGCGGTCCTTCTCTGCCATCAATTTCTATGTTTCTTTGTTCTGTACACCCTGGCTGGTACAGTGAGCAATCTAGTCCACTTGGTATACTGTATGACGTGGAATAGGTGCATTTCGATGCACAGTATTTGGCTTGGTATAGCTTAGAGGTTAGAACACCATGCTGTGAACAAGTTGGTACATTCAGCAGGTCTGAGGTTTATTTCCCACACTCTCCTTGCATACTGTGTGACCCTGAACAAGTCACATACCATTCTGTGCTCCTGGTCACCCCTGTAAATGGGTTTTACACAGGGGCTTTACCAGGATACAAAAATAGTTAACATTAATCAATCAATCAATAAAATTTGAAATGGTGAATTAAATTGCCATTTAAATTTCGAAGATAAAATCTCCTTAAGTAAAGAAAATTATGATTTTAACAGTCTCCCCAACACTGACTTCTTTGTGATTTATTGAATTTTTTTTTAATATAAACCTTATCAACAAAATAATGAGAGTGAAGGCACGGCACACAAAATCTTGTTGCCAAACTCACCAAACCTTGGTCATTATGTTGGGTGCTGTAAAATGCATTCAGTGTTACCTAATGAACACCAAGTTACAGTTCAGTTTATTTAACCAGGAAATGTTCTATTCACCAAGTTCATTTTCAAGGAGGTCTTGGGAAAGACTTTGGTCAAGGCTATAAACATAAATGATAGTTACAGAGATATCAAGGTTACAAAGAAATGAAAATTACATACTTACCATAACTCTTGATCTTCTAGGAATGTCTTCACCATTTATTCACATAAATGGGTCTGTACCAGAGGCACTAGGACCCTGTGGAGCCAGAACTTTTCAGAAGGGCTGGCACTGAGGCAAGCCATGCATGTGCATGGTGCCACGAGACTGACTCATGGTGCCAGGCTTACCTCGGCACCAGCCCCTAACCACTTCAGTTGCTTTTTACCAAGGAGGTGGGAATAAGCTAACTAGTAATCATACACTTCCTCCCGAAGGAATGATGAGCCCTGGTGACCCGTGCAAGTATGGTCCAGTGTATGAGTAGACAGTGTCTTTACAGCTCAAACCCTGAACAAGGGAGAGAGAAAACACAATGAAATGAGCATGGGGCATAGTAGGTGGGCATTGAATAAATGGTGAAGATATTCCTAGAAGATCAAGAATTACGGTAAGTACATCATTTTCATATCTTCCAGGTAGGTATCTTCACTATTTTTTCACACCAATTGGTCACAGTACCAAGCTAGAAAGAACCCCTGGGGTAGGGGTGGCAGGAGGAAACTCACTCAGGACTGAAGTCCATTCAGGACAGTCCTGCCAAGGTGGCATACTGTCTGACAGTAACATGCAGGGCATAGTGTGTAACAAGCGTGCATACTGTACTCCCAGCAACAGCTTTGCAATGTATCAAAACATGCATAAAGTGAACTGCTGCTAGAGATGTGGCAACTGCAGTGGTGAAGTGAAAGACCTGACCTTTCAGCATGACCTATGCCATGGTATAGCAGAGGTGCAAACAGCTCACCACCCAGGCAGAAATGCGTTTGACTGGAGGAGGCTGACTCTTCAACTGGAAACAAAGGAGACCAAAAAGCTGTTTGGATTGGTTGAAATCCTAACTGTCCAGGTGAGAAGTGAGGATCCCTGAACATTCAGAGAATGGAAAGAGAGGAAATCTTATCCTCTTTCACTGGAGGAATGAAGCCTGGGAATGTTTGAAATCAACAATCTATGATCTAGAAGAACTATTTGTCCCCACACAAAAGACATATAATAAAAAGGGAAGATTCCACCGTGTTAAATAAAACTATTAAGAAACTAATTAAAAGTAAACAAAGGCTATTTTCTCTTCCAAAAAGAGTGAGGGTGCTAATAAAGAACAATTACTACTCAAAACAAAAATCATTAAAGCATTTGAAACATATTATTTTACAGACTAAAGGAAACTGGAGTTCCATTTGGCACATTGCAAAGACAGCTACAAATCTTTATTTTCCTATCTTAATAACAAAAAATGAGTAACAGATACATGGGTCCTATAACAGTTTATAACTCTTTAATATCTACAGATAAGAAAATTGCAGATGCCTTTAAATGAGCAGTTTTGATCAGTTTTACAAAATAGAGGATCTTAAACTTTATCAGTATCTAGCCAGTACTTCTACAGTCTATTATATTTCTGTGACTGATACACTTGAGGCCCTGCAATCCCTAAAAAGACATCAAGTGCAGGACCTGACGACATTAACCCAAGATTTTTATTAGAGACAGCTGATGCTATAGCCAAACCCCTAACACTTATTTTTAATAAATCTCTCCATGAAGGTCTTATTCCTCATGACTTGCCAGTGCCAAAGTCATACCTATATTTAAAAAGGCAGTCACTCCAGTCGGAAAATTACCGTCCATTAGCCTAACATCAGTAAGAAGTAATTAGTAGCAATAACAACAGATGATGAGGTGGGTTACGTGCTGATAGAGCACGCCTAGGGGTGTACGCACGAGGCGCTGCTACGAGTGCCTTATGCCCCTAGGCGTTTTATCAGCACGAACCCACACCCTCGGAGTGTGTTATTGTGCTTATAAATGGGCCTTTGTAAAGTAATTTTTTTAATGTAAAACAAAAATAAAATAAAATAGAGAAATATAAGAATAGGTTTAAAATTTGGAAAACAGTGAAAAATAGTCCCTTGTATATAGTTTCTGTCAATGTATTTATTGTGTCCCCCTGCACAAAAAGTTATTCATACATTAACAGTATGTCTTTTATTTATTTATTTATTTATTTTATTTCTATGTTTGCCTGTGTTTACTTTGGGAATTGAGGTGTTAACAGAGGACCGTGTCTGTTGACTGGGAGGCGGCGTGTCCTCAGCAGACACCGTGAAAGCAGTGAAAGTATTTTTCGGTTTCCTGGTTTCGATATTTGGATCGTTATTTATTTTAAAATATTAAGCGAGTGGCTGCTCAGTGTGTGAAGAACACTGCTTAGTTGCACTGCTTCTTTACTGGTTGGAGATGGTGCGTCGGGTGGTGGCTTTCGCTTTGGATTTGCCGTGGTTTAAAAAAAAAATACTGTTTCGCTTTTTCGCCGCTTGTCGGCGGTCGCTTTTCAAAAGGTGGTAATGGTGGCAGGGGAGACAAGAAAGACACTCATATGTGAGGTACCAGTTTTTTGCTTCAGATGGAGTACTATGTCGTATTTAATGTACAGTGCTGTCCACGAGTGATGTTCTGTTGATGTTCAGTGAGCTCTGCCAGTTAACGCTTCTTAATGCTTGGCAGAGCTCATTAATTTTTTGGTCATTTGCCTTGTTGGTGGGCAGTAGTACGGGTTGTTACAATATCATCTGATAAGGACACGCTCAGATGATGTTGTAGCCAATCAGTGTCTTGGGATTTGTTAGCCCATTTATAAACGGAGATAATCGTTAAAAAATCTTGGAACAGGAAATAATTCAATAATATAATCGACCATACTCAACATGGATTTAGGTCTGGGTATTCCTGTACAACTAACCTGGTCTCCTTTACAATTATACAAGTGAGGGACTTGATAGGGGAGCCATGGATGTTATCCTGCTTGATTACAGCAGGGCCTTCGACAAGGTGCCTCGTGGTAAACTTGTTGACAAAATGTTGAATTTGGGGTTTTCCCAGACTCTGTCAGATGGGTTTCCTGCTGGTTGGCCAATAGACAACAACAAGTCAGGATTAATGGCACTCTTCGGACGTGGGGAGTGTTACCAGTGGGGTCCCTCAGGGATCGGTCCTGGGACCTACTTTGTTTAATATATATCAGTGATATGCAAGTCAGTGCAGACAATCTTCTTTCTAAATTTGCAGACGATACTAAGTTAGAGGGCAATATCTATGGCTTCCAGTAGGACCATTCTTAGTAACAACCTAAGATCTATAGAAGAATGGGCAGTTAATAATGGGACGATGCTTAAGCCTGACAAATGCACTGTGTTACATTATGGAAAAAAATAACCCAGGACAGAGTTATTTTCTAAATGATATCCCACTTAACATCTCAATAACTGAGAGGGATCTTGGAGTTATTATTAACAACAAACTGTCCCCACTGACCATTGCATTAAGGTAGCCAAAACATCAAATGCATTACTCACTCAAATCAAATGAACATTTGTCTCAGGACCCAGGAATGTATTATCCCCTTTTAGGACCTATGTTGAGCCTCATTCCGATTATGGGTCTCCCTTTTGAACCCCTATCTAAAACAAGATATAGATAGAATTGAAAGAATTCAGAGAAGGGCAACAAAATTAGTACCTCAATTGGCCAATAGTGATTATCACATCAGATTGCAGAAAACCAGGTTACGTTTCCCTACAAATCAAGCAAACTAGAGGTGATTTGCTTTTATTATATAAAATTCTAAAATCTCAGGATTTAATGGGTCAATGTGGCTAAAATTTCTAAAAGAAGGAGTTCTCCATGGCTGCATAATAAACGGATTAATATGGCAAAATCTAGACCTAATAAAAGACAAAATTATTTTACAGTAAGAACTCCTAGACTGTGGAATAGTCTGCCGCATATTTGGTGGACAGTAATTCCATTCATTCCTTTAAAGAGGTCTGGCTGCTGAACCAGTGGTGCTGAGGGTTAAGGCACTGGGCATACACCTCGCACCATGCCGGCGACCTGAGTTCGGGAGTGAGCGGGTCATCGAGGTTGGCCGGGGGGAGATAGGCTGGAGCATCCGGGACAGCTGCCTTCGCTGGGGGAGGGGGACTTCAACCCGCAAGCGGCGCACTCCCTGGCAGAGGCTGAGGAAGCGACGCAAGCTGGAGTCTCAGGGGCATGATTGGTTGCAGGCATAGGCCAGCAGCCACTAGCCTCAGGGGCTGCTCCTTCATGGAAGGGGCGGCGTGGGTGCCTGCAGATGCCTTGACACATGGGCACGTAGCATCCCATGAGGAACATGGGAAAAACCCTCAGAGCTGAGATGACGGAATGCGAGCCAGGTCCTGATGTGCCAGCACCTGCCTGTGACCCAGAACCCTGGCAGAGACTTCAAGATTCTGGGAGGCGGGTTGCGATCCCACCCACCCGGGGGTTTCTGTGGCTGGATGGAGAGACCGAGGTTGCAAGGTAGGTGCTGGCAGGGGCAGGCTTAATGGGCAATTCCTGAAGAAAGCGGCTCAGTGGGGCAGTAGGAGGGGAAAAAGAAATTTAAAAAAATGAAAGAGGTCTGATCTAGTGGATGGAGTCAAGTAGCGCCTGGGTTTAACTATTTCACCATAGTAGTGGGGACAATCTCAATGGGCCATGGCCTCTGTTGTCTTTTTGTAACCAAGTAAAGTAAACCAAGTAAAGACAGAGTTCTCCATCATTCTGGAACTTGACAAAGTAGGTGAGCACAGCAGCAGGTTCAGAGAGAACTCAATGCCACTTAGAAGGAACATACTGAGTGCAAAGCACTACCTTGTCCCTATGATCAAGAACTCCAGAACCTAATAATCTGGAGCCCAGAAGGGTCCGTAGAGTTTTGGAGCACCAGATGGAAAACTATTCCATTTGGTTATGTAGGGCTTTCTTCTGAAGGTTACAGGCAGGAAAGTATTGCAGGAACCCTGAAATACCTAGTTCCTAATCACTTCCATCTCTCTAGGAGCCAGGTCTAAAGGTGAAGGAAGCATCAGTGTGGATAGAGTAGAAGACTCAGACATGTCCAGCCTGAGAGGAAGGATCCTCCGTTGGCTGAATGATAGCCTGTTTAACAGAAAAACTATAACTACTGAGGCCATCAGGGTGCAATCAGAGTGATTTTGGCCTTGCACATGCAGTTTGAGCAATATTCCCAGTACTAGGAGGCTTGGAAGGAATTCCAGACATCCACCACCCTTTCTGTGAAGTAATATTTCCTCATATCCCCATTAAGTCTCCCCTTCCAGCTTCATATCATGCCCCTTGTCCATGAGCATCTCTTTCTGCTCAAAATGCCTCTCCACCATACCTTATTAATACCATTGAGGTATTTGAATGTTTCTATTATGTCTCTCCTTTCCCTCCTTTCCACTAGGGAGTACATATTTAATTTCTTGAGTCTTTCTCATAGGTCTTCTGATGTAGGCGATGCACCATTTTGTTGCCCTTCTCTGTATCGTCCACCTGATCAATGTCTTTTCAGAGATTGGGCCTCCAGTACTGGACACAGTACTCCAGGTGGGACTCACCATAGATCTGTACAGAGGCACACTCCCTCTTTCAGCTGGTGATACCTCCTAATGCACCCCAGCATTCTATTAGCCGTTCCCACTTACTTATCAATCACACAGCTTTACTACCTTCAGGTCATCAGATATGATGATCCCCAGGTCCCTTTCTTGTTATGTGGTTGTTACCACCTCCCTCCAAATTATACATTGCCCTTGGATTTCTGCGTCCCAGGTGCATAATTTTGCACTTTTGGCACTGAAGCCTAGTTATCAAACCCTTGATCAGTCTTCCAACTTTTCAGATCTTTCCTCATTTTTCCACCACTCTTGGTCTGTCCACTCTGTTGCAGATTTTCGTAATGCACTAACAGGCATACTTTCCCTTCCAGCCCCTCTGCAATGTTAATAATAAAGACACTGAAAAGGACCTGTGCCAGTACTGACCTGTGACACCCCGCTGGTTATCATGCCTTCCTCCGAGTGAACACCATTTACCACCACTCTCTGAGTCATGTTACTTAGCCAGCTTTGTACCCATTTTACCACCTTCAGACCCACTTGCAGGCTGCTCAGCTTGTTTATCAGTCTTCTATGTAGAATGGTGTTGAAGGCCTTATTGAAATCCAGGTATGCCACATCCACCGCTTCTCCTGATCCACTTCCTGGTAACCCAGTCAAAGAACTCCGATCAGGTTTGTTTAGCAAGATCTCCTTCTTGTGAACCCACACCATACAATGATCACTGGTCCCCAGGTGTCTTCCCACTATGATGTCAGTGACACTGTCCCTGTTTGACATTACAAGGTCCGTATCCCCAACCCCATAAGTGAGTTCCTTAACTAGTTGCCTGAGTAATGCCCCTGCAGGAGTCTAGGATTTCTACTTTAACTGTTGCTGCAGCAGGAGGCTCCAATCCACATCTGGTAAACTGAAGTCCCCACTAGCAATACCTCCCTTTGTTTGCCATCCTTGGATTTCTTCTGTCATAATCTTATCCTCCACTCTCCCTGAGCTGGAGTCTGTAGATCAACCCTATTCAAATAGTGACCCCTTGCCTGTCTCCAGGTGACCCACAGTACCTCCGTGTTTCCCTGTTTCCTGTATTTCCGTGGCCTTTATTGTGTTCCCTCATGTAAAGAGCCACCCCATCTCCCTTTTGTCTTACCCTGACCCTCCTAAATAGAGCATACCCTTGTGTGGCTACATCCCAGTCCTGGTTTTCACTGCACCAGGTTTCTGTAATTGCGACAATGTCAGATCTTCAGCTGCCATTTAAATAGTTTTTCCATCATTTTATCTAGAGTGAAAACAGCAAATTCTTACGTCATAAGAAAAACTCCCCAGAGACCCAGGATAATAATCCATTATTTAACTCTAACAGGATAGTGCACTTAATAATTAGGAGGGAGTCCTCAGTCGTCCCCAAGCCTTGAAATAAGCAGCAGTACCCAGCCATGTTCCATTTTTACCTTATCACTCTCAAGTTCTGTATCAAATCTGGAAAGTACTATAGAAGGACTCTCTAACCATCATTTTTGAGTCTATCCACGAGGCCTCCCACATGTGCCATCACCGCTTGTCTAGACTTGAGCTTACATACTGTACTGGCACTATACTTTCTGTTAAAGCTACTGCCGGCACTTGTATTCTTAGTACTTAGGGGCAGTATATTCAAGGCCCCCACAACCCTACCCAGCACAATACTCTTGTTATAGTTACTGCCAACCCCTGAGTACTAGGTACTTGAGGTGGCCTAGTTGAGACTATGCACATTTAGCCTCTAGAAACTTTCACTTCAGTTCCTTTCCATTAATCTCTGTCTAGAGGTTCTAAAAACAGTGAACTGCATGCAGTACATACCCTTGGACCTGGAGCGCCTTTTTCTCCTTTATGGCTTGACATTCCAGGTTCCCTGGATCTCCTATGGTAAATGATATAACAGTCAGCAAAAGCAGTCACTTTCAACTCAATTCAGTTTTATTCAGGATAAAAACCTTTGAACAGAACTCATTTACAGTGGTGTTCTGTTAAGGCAAAAACTTCTGATGACAAGCAAACATGTTACAGACATAAACGGCGTCAGACACAGTGTACAACTTGCAAGCATGCTTACAAGCCGCCATGTGTTACAGCAACCACAAGACAAATTGAACCTATAACTATAAAACTGAACTCGTAACTTTAGCCTGCTGGCTGGCTGTGAACCATTTGAATACCATATAGTATTTGCATGGGTAGTGTGCAGGTTGCTATTGCTTCAACAGGGTGCCCATGGGAAGACAATTAAATGTAACTGACTCACCTTACTGTGTTTTATAATTGTGGCAAGGCAACTCTAGGGGTGAGTTACCAAAATTTGTAATCCCACCTCCTCAGTGAGCCACACTTGCCTTTGGATCATGTAGTAAGGTGCAGGGGAAGGTGTGATTTCCTCATGGAAGACACGATACCAGAACCCTCCTGCACCTTGACTCATGAATAAAGGAAAAGATACGAGGAGTAGAGACTGACAGGATATTCATGAAAGTAAAAGGGAGCTATTTAATAATGGAGTTCTGAGAGACAGGGGCCTATATTTAGAGTTGAGACGGATGCAAGTAGTTGCATCACTTTTGCATCATGAACCACATCTGTGTCTGTGTCATAAGAGTTTTCTTCCCAACTCAGAGTGTCAGAAGGTCAGCTGGGGAGGAGGATCGAGCATCTGAGGGACTGTTTTCCTCATAGAAACATAGAATTTGACAGCAGATAAGCACTGCTTAGCCAACCCAGTCTGCCCATTTCCATACCTAATGGATAATCTGCAGATCCTAGCTAACCAACAGACTACTTTTCCAACCTCCACCCCTAGAATTGCCTTATGTCTGTCCCATGCATTCTTGAATTCCACCACTGTTTTTGACTCCACAACCTCCTCAGGATGGCTGTTCCATGCATCCACAACCTCTCCATGAAAAAAATACTACCTCACATTACCTCTGAGCTGTCCCCTCTAGATTCAAATTGTGCCCCTTGTTCTTGCACGCCTCTTTTTCTGAAAGATGCTACCTCTTGGACGTTGTTGATTCCCTTGAGGTATTTGAAAGTTTCAATCATGCCCCCCACCTCCTCTCCTCAGGGCTATACATATTAAGATCCTTAAGTCTCTCTTGATATGTCTTCTGGTGCAGACTCTGCACCATTTTAGTTGCCCTCCTCTGACTGCCTCCATTCTGTCTCACGTCTTTAGGAGATTGGGTCTCCAGAACTGCACACAGTACTCAGATGGGGTCTCACCAGCTGTCTGTACAGAGGAATAGCAACTTCCTGTTTCTAGTGGTGATGCTCTCCATATGCATCCCAGTATTCCACCAGCCCTACTTACTGCCCTTTCACATTGCTTGCTCTCCTTTAGGTCATCTGACATGACTACCCTCAGGTCCCTTTCAATTTTGTTGTTTAGTTTCTCACCCTCCATTGTGTACTCTTCCCTGGGTTTTTGTTTGCCAGGTGCATTACTTGCACTTTTAGCATTGAATCTAAGCTGCCATACATTTGACCATTCCAGGGGTGGAGGGGATGGAGAGCCTGGTGTATGCCTGCCCCTAGCAGAGGCTAGGGGAAGACAGTCTGGGACTTCCAGAGTGCAGGGAGGTGTGATGGCCATCAACGCACATTGCGTGAAGTTAATGAATGTACATCACGATGGCATGGCACATCCACACTTCCTTGAGAGAAACAAGGAAACTCCTAAATGAGAGAAACAGGGAAAATCCTGACCAGTAGGATGACACCGATCACTGGCCCCCACCTCACTATCCAGGCCCAGCCCAGTGAACTGGATCCTACCAGGTGGGATTGGGGAACCTCACCAATCCTATTGGGAGGGCAAACCCTGGGGCAGATGTGGGCAGGTAAGCCCTAGAGGATGTTTGGGCATCAGGATGAGGTGACTAGCAGGAAGGGGCCAGTCGGACCAGAGGAAGAACAGAACAAAAAAAAAAAGAAAGTTGCGCTACCATCAGAAAATGGTTGCACCACATTCATCTGCACCTGCTCTTGCCTTGCATCCAGATTAGTGATGCAAAAGTGATGCGATTATTATGCAGCCTGTACATTTGCTGCAAATGTGTCACAATTATGTGTCCATTTTGGCGCAGCTATGAAAATACAGTAAAATGAAATGTTGCATCTGCATGCTTAGCAAGCCCATTTAAAACAAGCATTTGTCAATGCCAAATGTTGTCTTGCTGGCATTGGCATTGGTAGTGCAGAAGTTAGAGAGAAGCATAATAGGAGCGGCAGTGAAGTAGTGAATTAGCGCCAACCCCACCTCACCCTGCAGAGACTGACAGGCATCGGGGTGTGCCTTTGGGTCATCAGCCATAACGCTCATGCCATTTCACCTAACCCTACCCTGCAGACACCAACAAGTGTCGCGAGTGTGCCTTGGGGTCTTTGGCTCACGCCACCCCATTCCATAAGGAAATACACTGAGATGGGTGCAGTATAGGAGAATGGGGTGAGCTGTGGGGCTGAAGAGTCCAAGACACACTCAATGCCTGTCAGTGGCTGCGGGGTGAGGGAATGGTGTGAGTATTACAGCCAACAATCCCAAGTCACACTCCTGATGCCTGTCAGCCTCTACAGGGTGGGGCGTTATGGTTGAAACCCTGACGCCCTGGGCGTGTGTTGATATTTTCACTCCAAATGTTCAACATGGGCTTTTTGTGACCCCACCTCATGAACAGTGGTAGTATCAGGTCGTTAGCGAAGGTGATTTTGCACAGCGACTGTGCAATTTAGTGCCACAGGTGTGAAAACACATTTCGGCAGAATGTGAAACATGACAGCTGTACTGTTCATGAGGAGGTGTAAAAATGGCAATGTTGAAAATCTGAGAGAAAATATGAAAATGATGAAGTCACGGAGTGTATAGAAACTGCACAACTGAAGCCCATAACACAATTATTTGGGGATTTTGTTAGCAAATTTTCAACATAAGCATTTTGAGACCTCTTCTCATGAACAGTGTCACTGTGATTTTGTTAATCTGTCCAACATTGATTTCCCACAGCGACCACGTCATTGTGAGTCACAAGTGCGAAAATCGTTTCAGGCAGGATGTAAAAATGACAGCTGTACTGTTCATAAGGAGGTGTGAAAAATGGCAATGTTGAAAATCTGGGTGAAAATATTAGAACTTTCCGAGGATTCTGGCGTGCGTGGAAACTACGCAATGCACACCATAACACAGTCATTTTTGAATTTTTTAACCAAATTTGCAGCATGGCTTTTGGGACCTCACCTCATGAACAGTGGCACTGTCGTTTTGTTAATCAGTCCTGAAAGGTGATTCCGTCAGTGACCGGAAATGACCTTTGGGACTGAATAACAAAATGACAGTACATGTGTCCATGAGGTGAGGTTCAAGAACCCCATGTTGAAAATTTGGAGCCAAAGTCAAAAATGGCAAGATATCCACCTAAGTTGAATCCCCCACCCCAATTTATGCCATTATACAGCTTACAGTGATTTTCTTCAGTTCGCGGTTGGCTTTGAAGAGTTCAGATGTCTCCCGCTCCACGAAGATCACGCGCTGGACCTCCAAAGGCAAGTATGGGGTGAGGGGTGCAGGGAGGTGGGCACAGAGGGTGGGTGAGAGTTGGGGAGTAGGTGTGTCCTGACGACAAGGGACCGTTTTCTGTTTACAGGAACAAAACAAAAGTCGGGGAATGGCTTTTTTCCAGGTTTACAAAAACAAACATTTGGGCACACTGGGTGGGCTCCCAGTGTGCCACTTGTTTCTTTTGGGGGACTGAAGTCAATGGGATTGGGCATCCCCATCGGCAAAGAAAGCATGTCTGTGTTGGGGGACATGATGCCTACTGGATTGAGCACCCCATCAGCAAACAAATTGAACTGGGAGGGGCATGCTGATGGGGATTAGGCACCCCAAGATGGCTTTCTGGGATTGTGAGAGGTGCACGGTGGGAGCCGACGCCATGTTTATTGAAATGTTTCACCAGGCAAGGCATGTGGGGAGGCATGTCATCTGTGCCGCTGCATGACGAGCTTATCTCCGATTGCAGTGGCATGTTTGTTTCACATTGGTGGCACTTTGCATAATACTTGTGTCACCGCTAGCATGCTGGCTAATTGAGGAATGAGGGATGCACCTACTAAAGCATGCCCTGCATTCGCCAACAGTGACACACCTCTGCATTTCTCCTACTACCACAAGATGTTGCTTGCGCATGTGCAAAACAACATAAAAACAGGGGAAACAAGGATCTGACCCCAAGCAGGTGTATTAAGGAAAAAGGAGATTGCTTTCAGACCACCGTGGCCCCAAGGATGGCCCTCTGCCATGAAACAGCTCTGTGTTTCTAGGTGGCTCATGAAAACATTTAAATTTAAGCAAAATATATATATGAAAAGGAGTCTTGAGTCTTCCACCTATACAAAGATTGCTTTACTTCGGTGCTGCTGAAGGAGGACTCCAACTACTTTAAATATCTGGCCATTTTACAGGCTAGGAGAGCATCTGCCCCCCAAGATGTCATCTGCATGACACAAATTTGTGTGTTTTGATGCAACTGTGTCATTTTGAGCACTTTTGAAAATACCACCTGTGATCTCTTTTGAATTTTTGATGGTCAAGAGAGCAATGTATCTCTACCTCAAAACCTGCCACCCTCGGAATCCATTGTTGGTGAAATGTTAGTGTTTTATAAAGAATGTTTTGACATACACATTTTTAACTAACACATTTAATCAAAATATCTTGCCGAGTTGGATTCTAATTTTCCTACTTTTGTTAGATTATTGCCACATGGCAGACATACATCCCCATCATGCCTTACCTCTGAATTATAAAATCTGTTCTGTAATTTGTGATGTTTTGTCTAATGTGATCAGCTAATGAAAGTCCAGAATGCATATTATGATCCTCAACCACACAGTCCACAGCTTTCATTTTTCTTTTCCTACTTGTTTGTGTGGGACCCCATCTCCCTAGGGGTTTCCCTATTTTGTGGAGATATACAGTACAGTAGTGGAATTTAAATCTGGAAGAATTCCTGACTCGTGGCAGAGGTGCAACACACTGGGAAGCAAATTCTTTTTTTTTTTTTGGCCAGGAGAGACACACTAAACTGAAAGCTTTTTACAGGTGCCCTGGGAGCACAAGGAAGTTAAGTGACTTGCTCAGGGTCACACGGTATGCAAGTGGGTGGGGATTTATCCCCAGGTCTCCAGATTTGCAGCTCAGAGCCTTAAACCACTGCGCTATACTGCCTCCTTTAATAGTTTAATAAACTTAAATAGTTTCAAAGTAAAGCAAAAAAGTCATTGCCCAAAATGTGAAACCATGATAAAAGGAGTGCAATAATTTATCTACAGCTTCATCCCTCATTTCAACATTCAAAAGGTTATGCTGTATAACCAGCACATTTTAAGGTACTCACAAAGACAAACAGGCTTCAGACATACAATGTAACATCGTCTTGGGCGTTATCTGTGAATACTTTATTTTCTAGACCTTTTCTGTAACTTTGCTTAATGGGGCTGTTTCTATGAATAGACACATAGTCAATCATGGACCCCATAGGCGGGGGGTTGTCCCAGGAATACCAAAGAAACATATAATTTGCTGGCAGAGAAGGACCACTTGGCCCACCTTGTCTGCCCAATTTTCCCTGTCTATAGTATCACTGCAGATCCTACTTGACCTCGATCCTAGTCACCCACCCCTCTTCCCTTTCCCAAGATTCCCTTATGCCTATCCCATGCAGTCTTGAACCCCACCACTATTTTTGCCCCCACACCTTTACTGGAAGACTGTTTCAGGAATCTGCCACTCTTTCCATGAAGAAGTGCTTCCTCACATCCCTCCGCTCTACTCCTCCAGCTTCTTATCATGCCCTTTGTCCTTGGGTATCATTTTTCTGAAAAATACTTCTGTCCTGTACCTTATTTATCCCCATTAGGTATTTAAAGGTCTCTGTCATATCCCCAGTGTTCACATTTAGGTCCTTAAGTCTCTCCTTGTAGGGCTTCTGATGCTGACCCTGTACCATTTTGGCTGTCCTCCTTTGGACCTCCTGCACACTATGTCCAGAGATTTGGTCTCCAGAACAGAACACAGTACTCTAGATTAGGTCTTCCTGGTGATCTATAGAGGGGCAATACCACCTCCCTCTCTTCTGCTAGTGATACCCCACTTCAATATGCTGTTAGCCTGCTGGTAATATAGTGCTTCTCAAATGTCTTGTACAGTATAACTTACTGGCAGCTTCTCCTATCTCTTTCCCTTTACTTCTTTTGGATCCTAGGCAAGGGTCCTTACTCCTCCTCTCCTCTCATTTTTCCACCACAGTGCCTCTCCAGCTAGTGGGACTAAGCGATTCAGGCTCCCAGGCTGGGAGCTAGGCAGAAAGTGTACTGCTGGACCCTGGGCTGAGGTCCCTAGGCAGACAGCCCTTCCCCGCCCTTTGTTACTGTACATTGTGACAGGCACCTCAATGATACCAGGCTAGGTTCTGCCCAGACGGACAAGTATGTCTCAGGAGATACACATCCATACATTCCATCTACCAGTCAGTGTGTGGTCAGGCATCCAGTATGAGCTGGAGCTCTAATCACATTGATGAAATGATGCTCCTCCAAGCTGACTCAAGGATATAACCTGCAGATCAGTCCTCCTTCCTTCTCACTGTGATCGAAAAATCACCTGTGAGCCAGCAATGTGACCCATGAGGGCCCCTAATGACACCCATGGGGAATGCCTCTCTCAGACAGCTTCTTTCCAACAGAGTACACTCTTCACTCCTACAATGACACCTCTATTGCTCATGCTTTGATATTCCATTTCCCTTCCCTAAAATGGATGCTAACTCTACAAACTTTGTCAGCAATAACATAGCTAAGAGCTGGCTCTGTCTGAAAGCTGACCCTGAATGACCAAACACTGAGGAAGCTTGCTGATGATCCAGTGCCCCCAGCTGGTAGGGGTCCTCCAGTTTTGAGTGCTGTAATTGCTGGTCGAGGCTTTCAGTAGAGTCAGTTCCCAACTATTCACTGTGGTACCAGGACATTGACTAGTGCTGGTCCATCCTCTCAGCACCATTTCTGTGTTTGGTGTTGTATCAGACCATGGAAGACAGAGAACACTACTATCCACAGTCAAGAGGGTGCGTGACAGCCCCACTACTGTCACAACATGCGCCTTCTCACAGTCATGACTTGTGAGCAATAGGGGCAAGGTCTAGTTTTGCATCTCCATGCCTCCTTTCACCAATGGGCTTCCTGGTATAGCCCTGATGTCCAATGTGAGGATGGGACTAGGAGGATTCCCCAAGGAATGTCTGTCAATTCTCCTGGCTGACCAGGGAGCAGCAGTTACATAATGAGAGCTTACAACTGTCCCCAGAGAAGAGTGAGTATCCCTGAAACAGCTCTTCCACCCTTGCTGTTGCTGATTGGGATTGTGGTGTTGGGACATGAACCCATGCACCCCCACCAGTGGAATGCTAGCATCTTCACCTCTAGGACATTATGGCTGTATTAACAGTGGTTGGTGATGTCATTATCCTGCTCCGCCATGCTCAACATGATGAACATCTCAGTTTGTTTTATGTCATGGAGCATTACCATATAAGTACTGAGCTTAGTGGAAAGATACTGGACATTCAGTTGCTCTAAACTCACTACAAGCTGATGTAAGGTGATGGAGAAATTATTTCGGTTTTAGAGGTACAATCTTTCTGTTACATGTGGTTAATTTTAAGAAAACCACCTACTTGTTACACTTTTCACCAGTTTATGACTTTAGAGGACTACAGAACACCTAAAGTAAGAAATAGTATCCCAGATTCCATTAAAAGTATAAACTCTTCTATTGCTTTAAAGGTTGTACAAATAATGAATATTTAATTCTTGAATACTCTGAATAATGAGGTTCTCGGGAGTGAGTAGCAAGTATTTTCCAATGTTTCATGGTACTCTATATGTAGGGAAAGGAGACAAAAGATAAAAAAAAAATCTTGCACTCCCAAGGTGCCCAGGGATAGTCATGTAGCCACTACAATTCTCACACTCCAGCTCCCACACATCACCCCATCCACTGATCTTGTACATTTGAAAGCTTCACACAGCGTTTTAATGATTTCCACCTCCCTAGCCTGCCCCAAAGCCCCAAGTAGCCATTTATAACCAATAGTTCACTGTCTGAACCCCAACCTACAATTTGTGGGCTGCACTAGGCAATAATACTGGCCAACATAGTGGGACACCATGCAGCCCATGGAGTGCTACTGAAAGACATACACAGACTGCCAGCTGATAGCTGCTGCACATTCAAGAAGGAGTGGGCAGGAGGGTCTTGCATCACTGATGAACATAGGGAACCGGACCACTCAGTCTGCCTAGGTTGCTAAAACACTTCCACAGTCTGACAGCTGATAACTGTAGCATGCTGGGGAGGACTGTTGATAACACTCAGACAGATTGACCAATCAAGCTTCCAAACATCTTCAGTAACACTGATCTGCTCTCCTCCAGGGCCCACTGCAGCTGTCACTTGACAGTCTGTGGAAGTCTTTAAAAGTGTGCTGCAAGTCAGGAGAGGGCAGCTGAGTTAGCATGGCTCATTGCCTACTACTACTTCTCCTCCAAATCATGGATCAGGAGTCAGGAGGTGGGGAACCACCAAAAACAATGTGATGGCATATAGCAGAGTGCCAGAACACTTTTTAATTTACTAAATCAATGCATGAGAGGATGGGGTGGAGAGTGGCTATGGCTGGTGGGGTGGGGGACGGGGCATGGAACTAGCCTGGCCAGCAGGAGGGCTAGCAGTTTCATTACTGACTTCTTCCTCTTTATTTTTTTTTACCAAAATGAATAACAAACAGTTGCATATACTGGGGTACTGTGTATTCAAACAAGTGCATATACATCCTTACTGCTTTATACATAATTTCATGCTGTTCCTGAGCCTCTTTAGCCTTTCCATCTTCTTACTATTCTGTTCCAAATGACAAATTATTAAAACTTAGAAACATGAAAACTTAGAACTTGATGGCAGATAATGACAGTTTGGCCCAGCTAGTCTGGCCATTTCTCCCAACCTGCACTATTACCACAGGCCACAGCTGATCTACAGCCCCCCATTTCTAGTATGATTCTCTTGTACTTATCCCATGCATTCTTGAACTCACCAGTGTTCTCCCACCACCACCTCTCCACTGGAAGGCTGTTTCAGGAATCCACATCTCTTTCTGTGAAGAAGTACTCTGACATCTCTCCTGAATCTACCCCCGGCAGCTTCATAGCATGTCCTCTTGTTCTTGAGCACCTTCTCATCTGAAAAGGACTTCTTTCCCGTACCTTATTAATGCCTGTGAGGTATTTAAAGGTCTCTATCATATTTCTCTCTCCTCCAAAAGCTAAAAAGGCTAAACAGCAAAGCAATTTCATATCCTCACGCCCATGTGTCCTATGAGGACTTAGTTTTATTCTATTGTCTCCCTCTTTTCTCTGCCACCCCATCCTACAGCTCCTTCATGATTTAAGTTGCTCATCCTTTATGTAAATGTTTGCACTGTTGTACATTTTGCAGTACTGTATGTATAAGGTATGTTTAGTTATCTGCAGACTGTATATTTTGCCCTGTTTTTGTTGTTGGCTTTCTCTGTTCCCTTCTGTACCCCTAACACCAAGTTGCCCCTGAAACAAGCTTCATGCATAGCAACTCTATCCTGGCCACCACATGTTTAAATAAATACAGCAAATAAATGTGACACATAAATGTAACTATTGAATTAATTTTATTCATAATAATGCATTAGTCCATATGTGTGCACTGCTGCCACCTGTCTGCTAACCAGTATACAGAAAAAGATTGGTTCACACTTTTTTAAGTGTCAGTTACAGTGTAACTGTAGAGGGTAGGTAATCATTAATTACATACTAATTCATCTGTCCTCCTTCTGCAGTGTTTTGCCATTTTGTCTATCGTGCACTCAACGTATGCTCTTTATGTCACCCTCACTGTAACCACATCACCTGACTGGCAGCATTTTGTTTGTAACTGTGCTTCTCCTTCCCTTTTTCCCTGGGTTGCACTTAGAAATGAGCTTCAGTTCAGTGTGCTTCTCACCATTACCAATTTTTAAATAAATAAACGTGCAACAGGGTAAATACACTGTAGTTACACGTTGTTGCAGTGAAAAGACTGTTTACTCACCATGTCTTAATGTACATTTCTAAGCTTTATCTGAAGTACAGTCCTGTTTCAGAGGACACTCACCATCTCTGTACTTCCTGTTCTCTTGTAGCTATGGCAAACCATGGATAACCCATGAACAGCCGTGGTTCATCTGTGTGTTAACCCCTGTCTATCAATTGTCATAATAGCTAGTTAAAAACTTACTTCACAGCATAGAACATGGAACACAGCCTCATAGCTGTTAAAAAACTGACTATAGCATTGTGCCCAAACTGGCAATAGGCATTAATTTTACAAAGTTATATTGCAATGTAATTTGACAGACTCTATCCCTCCAAGACATGAACTGTGTGAGTCACAGCCTCAGAGGTACCAGATATAATGTTTCCTTTCTAGAAGGAAAGGTATCATGCATCATTAACAACATCTCTTAGCTAAAGAGATTAGGTCCTTAATTGGTAGTTTTGTTTTTGTTAAAGAAACTGGATGTTCTGTACCATCATATGATTAATTGTATCTTAGGTATCCCAGAGATGCTCATCACTGTAATTTGTGCAGTGCTACTGGAATGGGGATCCCTGGGGACTAGGCACTATTTATAGTTTGTTCACTTGATGTATGCTAATTTCCTGCCTGGGAACATTCCATGTTATAACTCATCATTACTTTCCTGATTACAAATTAAGGCTGGATTATAATCCTTTAAATTTTCATATTTTATGAAATCTTTGTCAGAGGAATGGTTGGCTGTAACTCTTTTGCTGACTTGGGCCCAAGATGTTGGAATGGCTTACTTTTCTGCATGATCAGCAAATAGTGTTAGGCTTTTAACATTTTGTCTTTTAGAAAAGTGGTTTAACCATGTATATGTGTAACCTCAACAGTGCAGTTCCGTTAAAGGAACCATTTACATATGGTTTCTAATTTGTACTATTCTGATTAAGTGATATGTATAGCAGGATTGATGATGTTATTTTCAGCCTATGAATATTATGTTATTAGATCTGTAATTATGTACAAAATACCTTGTTACAGGGACATGGTAGCACCCTATCAGTATATTAGGGTTAAATCTTCACATTTGTGTTAAACTGAAACTTTTGCACTTTAATAACTTTGCAAACATTCAAGCGATTCGCATAAAATTATGCCTGCACCAGCAGAGTCGGATGTGTGGGTGTGGAGGTACAGAGTGTCAAAAACATGTCAATTACCATTTTTGTCAAATTCTCTGTCAAGCAGCTATGCAGAAATGGCTCTAATTTTGTATGAAATTATAAGCATAGAAAGATTGTGAGTCACAGATATGCTTTTGAAGATTTGGTGAAAAATATTAATCTGTTTCAAAGTTATTAAATTTCAGAGTTTCCAAATATTTCCTATGGAAAAAGATGTTCACCTCAAAAGGATTCTTTATCACAAATGCAATATCTTTTTCACAAAAACATGATATTTTGCTGCAAATGCAGAATCATTTTCATGCTGCTGCTATCTTGTTTTCATTTAGTGGTGACAACAAAATGAAATTAGGAAAAATAGAGGGCGTTAGTAAACACCAGCAGTTGTTTACCTAACCCACAGAATCAGATTTTGGTGTTAGTTTTAGGATGACTTACTTAGAAATGTGCTTTTAAACTTGTGGAAAATCCTTTTTCACAAACCACAGAGAAAGGTTATATGAAACAGGATCCTTTTTCATGAATTGCAAAAAGGATTTTCTTTTAATGTAAATTGTGAAACAGGAACAGTGGAAAGGATTCCTTTTCACAAATTTAATAAAAATCATGTTTATATACAGTAGCTGTTTTTGTCACTTCACAGTAAACAAATGGTTTGGAATTTTGATCTGAAACTTTCAGGATACAAAGGGCTTGCCCACCAATGCGACTTTGCTGGTTTCGTGAAAATATATTAATTTGGTGGCAAGTTACACAGGATTCAAATTTTCCTGTGTTTTCCATAGGATCACATTGCAATGTCAGGTGCTTCTTCGGTCTGCACTACATTCCCACAAGTAAAGAGGGTAGCACTACACTATCTCGTGAGTATGGTCCTGTGCTCCCACATGCAAATATAAACACCATTAAGGACTGATGGGAGACAGGAAAATAGGGATATGATTACAATATCTCAAAACTTATGCATGGACAGCACTGTGTGCTCCCATATGCAAATATGAATACCATTATGGAGTAATGGGAGTGCAGGCCTTATGCATACATGATAGAGCAGGCCCAGGGGGCCCTGTTCTATATGCAAAAACGCAGAGGATGTTGGAATGATAATAGTAAAAATATTTATTTGTATCCAGGAAACAGATCTAAATTTCACATGTTTAGGCTAAAGGTCTCTCTTCCAGATGGTCCTGACAGGTACATTTCAATTTAAATAGCACATTAAATATAGTAAATACACTTACATTATTATCAACAGTTGACAGGTTTAAAACATAATCACAGACTTAGACATGAACAAATAAGTAATAAAATGATTACCTTCACAGGACTTCACTTTATCCTTTCACCCATTATACATACATCTAACTTTCAATTTCTCTGTTAAATATTTTATAAACAGGGAGGTTTATAATCCAGTTTCATTTGAATAGAATTTATCAGCAGACAATCTGAGGTGTATATTGCCTTAAATGTCATCAGTAAAGGAATCTTTTACTTTTGGCATATGAGGCAGTTCCTATTAATTCTTAACTGATATTTACGTTTAATGGTAGTTCCCTCTGTTTTGTCCATTAAGTATTTAGGTTCTCCTGTCTTTAAAAGTGTATATGTGTGTGAAACCCCAATAAAATTTCTTCTGTTTTCAGGCATTAACCAGCCTAGATTTTGGTACATCTCACAGTGGTGAGTTTCTAAGCACACCAAGGATAAATCTGGCTAAGTTATTATAGGTACATCTACCTTTTTAAAAGAGAATTTGTAGCCTTCCATATATATGGCTATCAAAGTCTATAATAGGAATTAGTAACTGATTTACAATTGTTTTCACATTTGTATGTCTGTGCAGAATCTATTTCTTGAAAAGCTCCAAGTTTCTTATTTATTTTTTTACCATATCAGTTATATGCAAATCAAATTTAAGTCCCTGGTCTACCCACACCCCGATATTTGTAAGGGGACCTGTTCTAAAGTTTCATGTTCAGATATGTTTATGTTTAATCCTTGTTTTTGGTCCTTGTTACCTTCCTTGGAGACTTAAAATACAGAGTTTTTGGGTTTTTTTTTTTATTTAATACTAGCTTTGATTGGGCTAACCAATTTTCTAGTCCCAAAAGGGATATAATTACAATATCTCAAAACATATGGATGGATGGCATTCTGTGCTCCCATATGCAAATATGAATACCATTATGGAGTAGTAGGAGCACAGGCCTTATGTGTACATGGCAGAACAGGGCCCAGAGGACCCTGTGCTCCCTTATATAAATATGCAGAGGATTTTGAATGATGGGAGGCATGGCCCAAAGGACCCTATGCTCCCACAGGAAATAAGGATATAATTACAATCTCTCAAAAATTATAGATGGTGGAGCACAGGCCCAGAGGGCCCTACAATTACACAAGCAAATAAGCCTCGCAATTATACTTTCTCAAAACGTAATGACATTCTTTGCAATAATCATTGTTAATGCACATTAGGGTTCCAGTGACAAATGTAGGGGAAATGTGATCTTAGGGTTCCCAACCATAATAACGCACTCCTACCCTACATGCAGGAACAGTCATGAAAGTGTGCCTTGGGGTTGTGAACCCTAATGCTCATCCCATTCTCTTATACTGTACCCATCTTAGCTTACTTACTCATGGAATGAGGTGAGTGTTAGGGTTCACAATCCCAAGGTACACCCCTCATGCCTGTTCCTACATGTCAGGGTGTGGGATGGGGTGTTAGGGTTGGGAACCCTAAAACCGCATTTCCCTACTTTGTCGCTGACACCCTATGGTGCATTAAGGGACATATTTATGTACAGTAGTAGACATAGCTCGAAATAGAAAGTTATTTTAATTGAGGTATTGGGCATATTCGATCTGAAGCAGTCCAGAGATATACTGTAGATGACTGAGTCTGTGCATAACATATACATTAGAGCACTTGTAAACCTGTGATGTCAGTGACAATCAAGCAGTGCTTAACTCAATGCAGTTAGGCACTTTCTGATCATCACTGACATCACAAGGTTCTAAGAATGGCTCTAATGTAGTAGTTATATTGCACATACCAGTCATCTATCTCTGGACTGCTTCAGCTACAGGTATGCCCAATACCTCAATTAAAATAACTTTCATGGGCTTTCAAACTATGTCTGCCACTGTACAGTACATCAATGTGTCCCTTTAACAAAGTGTTTTTGGCAGAGTATTATACAATATATGCCAGCATTTAATGTATAGTGTCATTTTATTGTTCTGTTGTAATATATTTATTTATTTATTATTAATACTGAGTACACATTTAGGCCAGTGGCTCATTTACAAAGGTTCCACGCCTTGATACATTGACAAGCAAACAAACAGTTAACAAAAATATGTGTTACAAGGAAGAAAGAACAATAGTAATCAAACAGTTAACAAGACATGTGTTACAGGAAATAGGAGGAACAATAGGAGGATCCAGAGCCTTGTTGATGATTAAGAAATCTTATTAAACAAGCAATACTCTAAATTGAAAATCAAGTGACCTTGGAAAAGTGGAAGGTAAGAGAGGAGACAGCAGTTAACAGTTGCAGAGAGCAACAAGTTGGCCAGTTGCTAAAGGCTAGGGCAGAAAGGGCAGAGGAGTGGAGGTGGGAGGCAGCAAAAGTCATTGTAAGAGGGACAATGGAGGGCAGCACGGGATAGAGGAAGGCGATGTGGTAGAGAGGTGAAAATTAGAAAGGGGAGAGGATGGAGGAGGACGGTGAGGGGGTGAGTTAGGGTGAGAGGAGAAGCAAGAGGAGAAGCTTGACATGAACTTTGTTATAAGAATCAGTCACAGGAAACACTAGCCACAAGGTGAAGTTTACACTTAAAGGTGCTTAGTGTAGGAATGTTGGAGATATCCAAAGAAGAGAGTTGAACCAGTTTGCGGCCCTGACATTGAAAGACCATTATTGTCCTTGGGTGGTTCTGGGTGAGGTACGGAAATGACGGACTGTCCATCCTTGTAGTTGTGCATGGGACACAGTAGGTGGTAAGCATGTTCTGGACCTGGGTGGCATGAGAGCCAAGGAGGTCTTTTGGCTAGAATGCAAGTCTGGTACTTAGTCAGGTGGAGCTTTGGAACCAGTTTGCCTGCTTGTAGATGTCACAAGTGAGAGAGGTGGTCTGCTGAGGTGAGAAGCTGGCAGGCCTTGTTAAGGGCTAATGCTATGCACTGGAGGGCAGTGTCAGTGGCTGATCCATATATCTCGAGCCCATAATTGATTAATAAGGTGACAGAGCTCTGGATGGTGAGATTTAGGCTTTGGTTGTCAGACAGTGTTTATGTTTGTATGCGGTATTCACTCTTGTAAATTTTGTTTTGTGAATTATGGTCTGCAGTGAAAATGAGCATTTTGCTCAATGGGCTTTCTACCAAAATAACATATAATATACTACTACTGCTACTATTACTATCTACTACAACTTGGGAAATCTTTTCTGAGAGCCTCCACAGTCCTTTGGGCTAATGAGGAGTGAAAGTGGGCCTTAGACAGGTTAATGTCAGCTATGCAAAGGAATAAATATCTGTACAAAATTAAGCCATCACAAGAAAAGTTAAACAGTGATTTAAAATAAAACTGTCAATAGTCAAAATACTGGATTAGGATGACATCATGAAAGAGCAAATATTTAAGCAGTTCACAAATGGCTGGTTTGGGCTATGGAACTATGTTAGATATCATTGAGACTCTACACAAGGTGGTGCACATTGACAAGCAGAAATAGAATTTAACTATGTACAGTCAGTCCAGTACTAGGCTGGCACCTGGATTGAGATAGGGACTGGACAGACTAGATGGACCTCTGGTCTTTATCTGCCTGTAGTATTCTGTGTTTCTATGTTTTATTCTTGCCGACCTCAGTGGAAGTTATAAAACTGATTAAAAGACTAACATTTTGGGGCCAGCCTAGTAGCATGGAGGTCTGAGGCCCTACTGAGCTCCTTACCTCACGCCACACCAATGACCTGAGTTTGAGAATGAGCTTGGGCTGATGGGGGTCAGTGGGAGGGATGGATGTAGCACCCACTAGGCAGCCTCCTCTCCCGAATTGAGAAGGCTTGCCAACTCAGCTGTTGACTACTGTCAAGTGGCAGTCTAGTGGCAGCCCCAACACACGAGCGGCAGATGTATCTGCAAAAGGGTGGGCAAGAGTGGTAGGTTCCGGTTGCAAGTGTGCCTCCATGTACATGCACAACCCATGTCATCTCAGCTCATACAGGGCAGAAAACAAATAAATGGGATCTGAGGTTTAGCTGGCACACACACACCTCTCCAGATCCAGCACTACCACATGGACACCGCTACACATTCTGGATGTGCTCACTGGTGGGTATATCCCTCCACCACCATGGGGAATCTGTGGGGTAACCTGTGCAGAAGTTATGTCCAGTGGAGGTGAGAGCCAGTCTGGGGAAGTGGGGTCAGAGCAGTCAGCAACTTGAGGGTAAAAGTTATAAGATAAAAAAGACTGAAATTTCTTTACAGCCTTAAGCCCAGGACACTTAAAGCATTTGGCTAAAGAAGCATCATGCCTTGGATGAGGTTTTCTTCTGACTCCCCTGACTTTGAACAATGATTGTGTTTTCATTAGCATGAGCGTAGCTACTATCTATAGTGAAATCTTCTTGTCTGTATTTAATTTAGCCAGTATTATGTTTAATTCAAGTTGTTAATGATTCTGTATATCATGTCCTAAGATACAGAAAATTACAGATCCAACCATAAAGTGAGTAGATAACACATTAAGGTGAGACAGTTGTCAAACTGTATAACTGCACGACTCTCACAATTTGAATGCATATATGTAATAACTGTAGCCATCAATGTGTGGTGTTTGTATGTCACATTCAAAAATAAGCAGATCAACCCAAAAAGGAATCAGAAACCATACAGTCAGAGGTGTTGTCCTCATGAGACCTAAATCAGGTCCGTCTGTCTGCTTGGTAGTTGGCTGTTCAGGTCCCAAGACACTTCCAGAAAAGTGTAGAGCATATTTCCTCAGTGTTCTGGACAGATTTATCCCATTCACTCTAATTTACCAGAAACAGCTTAACTTGATTCAGTTACAGATGGTTTGCACCTGTATTCCCCACCACCACTGGGATGAGGCTATAAATAGGCAGTACTGTCTATCCCTTCCTTACAAGTCAACAACAAAAATAAATAAATAAATAAATAAAGATACTGCTCAAAGCATAGTTGGAAAATGTAGCATCAACCACAAGCAGAATGCATGTACCATAAATGACTGGTAGTCAAGAACATCTTTTCAAATTATAACTTGCTAACTTATTTTTAAAGATATAGGCCAAACAAAGATAAAATTTTACAATCAATCAGAAGCCAGAATGAATCCATGATTAGGTCACTATAGTCCAGATCCTGCTAGCCACAAAACATAATGCTAAAGAAAGTGTACACCAAGTTTGATAAAAGTAAGATAAGTATTTTTCAAAATATAACCAACATTTTCAGAGCCTATCACAGAGGACAGAACTTTGCATGCAGTAATTAGTTTATCAATGGTGAGTTTCTAACAGCTTCATGAAGTAAAATTATCAACAGGCTATGATAAGTAATGTCCACAGTATACCAAGTACAATCACAATTGTGTATGTGGTTCTTAAGATACATGTACAACCCAAAGTGCAAAAGCCAATCAGTAGCCAAAACTGTATAATTAAGTCACTACCAAACCCAAGATGCTAACTGCCATAGCAGTCATAGCAAGCAATATGTATATCAAGAAACATAGAAAGAAAAGTAGGGCAACCTCTGGCCATGAGAATTAAACAGCAGGAAAAGTCAAAAATAATTAATGGAGTCCGCACCTCAGTCCAATAACACCTCCTCACTAAGCCCAGAGATATTGCACGGACCTTTGGGGACTACTAAAAGAAACTGTACACAGTAGAACAACCCTGTCCAACTGTGGGCATACAAGTTTTCCTGTCCCAAGCCAAAATTCTCAAACTCACCCCGGCCAGGCCCTAGGCCTAGAAGGGCCATCACAGAAGTTGAAGTGATAAATGCCATACCAAGCCCTGGGCAGAGATGGCTTCTCCAAACCTGTATAATCCTTAAAAGTGATTTAGCATCACACTTAGCGGCACTTTCAGGGAAGCAAAAATCAGAAACAGATCACGCATTGCACTAAGGCCACATTACACTCATTCCTAACCAGATAAGGACCCAGAATCCATACCAAACTACAGACTGATATATCCCCTCAACTTTGATGACAACATTTGTGCAAAGACATTAACCACCAGGGCCAGTAGAATCTGATCCACACTGATAGATATAGAACAAGTGGGCTTCATGCAGGAGGGCTGCTCACTGGTCACCTAAACGAGTTAGCTCACATATTCTCTGAGACCAGGGATTTGAAGACTCCAGTGGTGCTCATGCCCTTTGATGCAGAGAAAGCCTTGAAGCTTCATAGGATACCCTCCTCCATCCTCTTATAGAATTTGGATTCCTGGACAGTTTCTTAGTGTGGATAAAATTGCTATACTCCACCTCTCGCTAAATTTGTGTGTAACAGAATGCATTCTAGGAAATTCTTGCATAAAGGGGACAAGACAGGATTGTCCACCTCCTTACTTATACAACCTCTATGTTGAACCTTTACCAGGACTTTCCTGGCTAATGACCAAATTATGGGAATAAGTGTTGGCTCTGAGGTATAAGATATCTACCTATGCAGATCATATTCTGCTTTATTTGGAGAATCTCGAATAATCCATCCCCATAGTGTTGACACCCTTCATCAATTTGGCACTTTGATGGGCTACCTGTTAAACCTTTCAAAACCCAAATTATGCCTCTCAATCATTACACTTACAAAGCTAATGTCATGCAATGGGGGCTCTTGGTCCCAGATGGAATTAAATACCTGGGGACCACAGGGGAACTCGGACAAGTTATGTCACAACAGAGCATTATGATTTCAAATAAGGAATAAGCTGTGGAGCCAGATGGACTGTAAGGAATAAGATCCTGTTTTGTGCAAACGGTCTCAGTAATAAATAAAAGAAATAAATAAAGAGAGAAGAAATCTGTAAAAGGCAAATGAAATACAAGCTGAATTCTGTCAGCAGCTCTTTAATATTCAACACAACACCACTCTTTTCTAAGCACAGCCCACTGGACTCCTGGGCCACCTACTGAAGAACAACACTTTTATCAAGTGTAACACAATAAAGAGTCGACACCAGCTGAGTAACTCAGATGTGTTTCATTTCCTTACTCTCCAGCACATAGTGGCCACTGCTCTGGGCCCTAGAACCTGGTCTTTCCACACTTCATACACATGGGATGAACTTGCTGGCTTAGCATCACCATGTCATGCCACAGGTATCACGTCCAAAGGGTGACTATAATTGAGTGACTTGGAAATGAGTGAGTCACATTAAGCAAAATGGTTCGCGGCACCCTGCAAGGTAGCCACCTAATCGGCGACCAGCCACAGAAGAAGCGACCGGAAGGGAGGAATAGAGAAGGTAAAGGGAGGATAGGCTAGAGGGTTTCTGTGGGGCAATGTCCTGGTGCTGCCGAGCCAGCCTGTGAGGTGTATTGGTGAGGTGACTGGCTCTGGCATAGGAGGATCTGGGTTCAGGGGCAGAGGCGGGGAGAAATATTTTGCTGCTGCCTGCGCTCTTGTTTATTTGTTTTTCAGAGTCTCACCCCTCCCCAACATGCACCCCCTGGGTTGATAATCCTTCAGTAGAGGGGTGCGGGGGCAAAGTCCCCAATGAGGGGAGGTGCAGGAGGAGCACAGCCCCCCATAAACATTATTAAGTACTGGCCAGATGTAGTGTTGTTATTTTGTGTATATCGCCGAATTGCTTTTCAACATACACTCCCCATGATAGCGATCGCTGTTTTGCATTTGCTATTATAACCTATGCCACATCCATGCTCTCAAAAGCTAAACCAAATAGGCTATTTGCAGACATGAGACTTGTGCCCATACTGGATGGGGAGGTCCCTGAATTGTCCGATCCAGAGGTCAGAACCTAGACATGGATAGACCTGCATAGGTACATCAAAGTAGATAACCTCCAAATAAATCAATAAAAGACAGCACACAATATGTATTATACACCCAACAAAGTATTTCAAATGAAACACCTTGGGCTGGATTTTCAAAGGTCTGAGTCTGACACAAGGCCCTTACATCAGAAAGTGATGCAAGGCACCTTGCATCAGGCGTGCAGCACTCAGAATGTTCTAAGGAGGCTTGCAGCCCCAGGGCCCCTGCACCAGACTGCCTTGTGCCGGCCTTGCATTATCTGCATGGTTGCACCATGGTGGTAGGGGCTTGGCAGCATCCTGGCTGCCACATCCCCTAAATGACATCCCAGAAACCCCCAGAGTCCACACGGCCACTGCAGTTGGACCAGCCAGAGGTGGTCTAATCGCCCATGTACCATTCCAGGTGCCATGGAAGGGTGGAAAATGTCCATGCCCCACTGCATCCATTGGTAGTGGAAACCCTAGCCCACCACACAGCCAGCCAAGTGTCCTGGCAGTGGAGGAGCCATGGCTGGTGAAATCCAGGGATACCCCCCCACTGCCAGTCACATGGCACCCCCCACCAGTTCCTGGCACTAAGGTTGTTGTGGCCTTCCTGTTTCAGGTCCATTGCTACCCCTGCCCAAAGCCTCCCAGTCCTGCCACCCACAGGACCTGACCAATGCACAGCTGTTGAGTTCCTGCCACAGCAGCCACTGATGCTCAAAAGTGCCATTGCTTATGCATTCCTCTCCTGCACTAAGTTGTGTGGCACAGAGGATGGCTTGTGAAACCTTTGGGGTTTGTGTTGGAACCCTGATTTTACAAAATCAGGTAAGGGTCCTTGGTGGAGTCTGCCACAGCCCAGGTTTTGGCTCAAGATGCACCACTGTTGGGGACTTATAAAATCAAGCTCCTTGTTTCTAGTCAGTGCACCAGGTGCCATTTCCATAAGGGCACATTAAAACACATGATATGGGACTGCCCCAGGGTTAGACAACTGTGGGAAGCCATACAACCTAAAATAGACCCACTGTTAGGGCTAGAATCAGCTTCTCCTACAAATATGTTTGCTAGGACTGGGCTTAGCCAGCTGCTAAAACCCATAAAGGAATCATATCATGCTGATAGCCACTATAGCCCAAAACATCATTTTGAGACATTGGATGGATGACTCCACACCTACATATTCCAAATGGCATATGATGCACTGAAAGTGGAGCAAATGGTGGCCAGCATACGTAACAGACTAAAATCATATAAAACAGATGGAAAACCTTACACACTCTCCTCCTCCTCCTAGCAGAGTGAGCAAAGCCTTCAGAGTCCCATTCTAGCACAAATAAACATGGTCCTTAGGGTTAATCACTTCATTTCTTCCCAATTCTATTCAGTTGTCATCTTACCAGAAAATGTACTCTGGTGCATATGCACCTGGTCCTCCCTGAATGTTGATAGGGACTCCAGGTATACCATTATGTCACTGTGCCACTGGCTGTAATATGTTCATCTGTTTGTTGTTATGTGTTATAAAATATTCAATAAAAAGAACCACTGAAACATAGAATTTGTCAGCAGAAAAGGACTGCTTGGCCTACCAAGGCTGCCCAGATGTTAACTGCAGGAGTGATCACAACAGGATTAAAGGTGCTCAGGATATACCAGAACATGTTTTGTCAAAAATAAATATTCAAACAAAACAGAGCAATTAAAATCTCCTGAAATTTTTCCAGAGTGACATACTGTAAACACCTCCAAGTTAAAACCTAACAAGAAAAAAAAAGTATTTTTTCTGCTACAAAACAAACATTAGAATCTTCCGACGATTCCTGCTGTATTTAAAGGTTTTTAAAACCATCTATTTTTATGTTTGCTTACACATGCGCAAGAAACATACTGCATCAGCTTGGTAGCCAGTTGTGTAGGTGCAGTGTTGTGCCAGTGCCAGCAGTCCATTGTGGGGCTGATCTCTGTGGCGCCGATAGAGGAGCAGGCTGTCTATGACAGCAGTAGTGTAGCATGCTACCAACTTGAAAGAAACTTGCTGCTGCAATCAGGGAACACCCTGTCATTAACAATCAACTGTTTTTGCTGCTGGGGCTATCCCTGATTGCAGCAGCGATTACAGCTTGCCTTGTCTGGTGCTACCTTCCAATAAACATGGCAGCGGCTTCGCATCCACCTCTCAGAGTCCCCACAGAAGCCGACAGACAGCTGCCGCTCTCACAGTCCCCATAAAAGATGACGGGGTGCCCAATCCCCTGTCAGCATGCCCTCCCTAGTTCATTTGCCAATGGGGGGCCCTATCCCATCAGCATAATGCCCCCATTTGTTGTGTGCCGAGGTGCCCAATCCCTTTGGTTGATCGCCCCCCAACACACTCTATGTGATGAAGGGGTGCCTAATCCCCATCAGCTACAGCCCCCAAGAAACACTCAGGTGGCACAATGGGAGCCTACCCCAGTATACTAAACCACCTGCAAATAAAAACCTTCCCACATTGTTTTTTTCCACCAGTAAAATAAAATAAAGTCCCTCGTTGAGTCCAGTGCCCCCTCCCAAACCCACATCCACCCTCTGCATCCCTCCTCATCCCATATGTACCTCCAGAGCCTGGCGACGATCTTGATGGACTGGAAACACTTCTGCACTCTTCAAAGCCGACCCTTGAACTGAAAAAATGCCGGTAAGCTGTATTATGGCATAGATGTGTTTTTTCAACTTATGTGGATATCTCAGCCATTTTCACAAATTTTAGCACCACATTTTCAATATGGATTTTGGGACCCCATCTAATGAACTCAGTGACTATCATCTGATTATTTGGTCCCGAAGGTGATTTCACGGTCACTCGCGCAGAATCACCTTTTGGGACTGACTAACGAAATGACAGTGTCGTTGTTCATGAGGTGGGCTTCAAAAGTCTATGTTGCAAATTTGGTGAAAAATTCCAAAAATAATTGTGTTACGAGGCGCATTGTGCAGTGTCCATGCACACTCACAACTTTGTAATATTTTCACTCCAGATTTCCAACATTGACATTTTTTCACACCTCCTTTATGGTAGTACAGCTGTCATTTTTCACATCCTGGCCAAAATGTGTTTTCACACTTCTGGTGCAGAATAGCATGGTTGCTGTGGAAATCAGTGTTCGGACAGATTAAGAAAATCAGAGAGACACTGTTCATGAGCGGAGGTCCTAAAATGCCTATGTTAAAAATTTGGTGACAAATGTCCGTAAAATGACTATGTTACTAAGCGTGCATTGAGAAGTTTCAGGCACACTTTCGTAACTTTGAGAATTTGTAATATTTTCACTCAAAATTGTCAACAATGTCAATTTTGCACACCGCCTTATGAACAGTACAGCTGTCATTTTCACATCCTGCCCAATCTGTGTTTTTGCACATCTGCCACAGAATGGCATAGTCGCTGTGGGAAATCAACATCGGACAGATTAACAAAATCACAGTGCCACTTTTCATGAGCAGAGGTCCCAAATGCTTTCATGAGGTGGGGTCACAAAAGGTCATGTTGAAAATTTGTAGTGCAAATACCAACAAACACTTGGGGTGTTAGGGTTTCTAACTATAATGTCCCACCCTGTACAGACTGACAGGCATCAAGGAGTGCCTTTGGATTGCCAACTGTAATGCTCACACCATTCCCACCCCACCCCACCCTGAAGCCAGTGACAGGCATCAAGGTGTGCCTTGGACTCTTCGGCCCAGAGTTCAGCCCATTGTCCTATACTGCACCCATTTCAGCATATGTCCTTAAGAAATGGGGTGACTGTAAGCGAACACCCCAAGGCACAGCTCAACACTTGTTGGTGTCTGCAGGATAGGGTGAAGTGAAATGCCATGAGCGTTATGGCGATGACCCAAAGGCACACCCCAATGCCTGTCCATCTCTGCAGGGTGGAGGGGGTTGACGTGAGTTAAATACTTCACTGCCATTCCTATTCTGCATCTAACTCCTGCATGTCCAATGCTAATATCAAAAGCAAACATTCGCCATTGACAAATGCTTGTTTAGTTATTGATGTATGAAATTGTGGTAACAAGATATATCAATCTAGCAACATAGTGGATTCTAATCTTGTGTTTAAAATACGCCTCTAGCTCAAATAGGTCCAAAGTTAACCCTTTTAAAGACATTACTGTATCTTTCAAAGGGTCTAACTGTTGAACTGTAATGGCTAGAAATTTAATTGTAATTTAATATTTGTAAATGAAAGCCTAGAGTCAGTTTAATATGACTAGATTGTATCAATGCAGTTTTTATGTACTGACAAATGTCTTTAAATTGATCGTTGTTAGTAAACATGCATGTACAATGTACAATGGACTGGTTAGACCACACCTTGAGTACTATGTGCAGTACTGGAGACCACACTTGAAGAGGGACATACAGCTCCTGGAGAGGGTACAGAGGAGGGCAGCTAAGATGATACGAGGGCTAGAGGGATTTGGCGGTATGAGGACAGACTTGAGGAGCTCTGCCTGTTTTCATTGGAGGAAGGAGAGACAGGGGACATGACTGAGGTCTTCAAGTACCTCAAGGGAATAAATAGGAGTAAACATGGAGGGATCTTTAGACTAAAGCAGGGTGGTATTACCAGAGGGCATGGTTTGAAGTTGGAAGGAGGAAGGTGAGGGGGAAGAGAAGGGGTTTTCACTGAGAGGGTGGTGGACCCTTGGAATGCACAGCCTGGAGAGCTGGTTCAGAGATCCACAGTGGAGAGCTTCAAGAGAGGGTGGGACAGACACAGAAAGTGGATGTATCAGATGGGACAGACACAGAAAGTGGATGTATCAGATGATAGCCTGTCCCAGGGGTGGGGATGGATGATAGGGGTTTCTGGAACACAAGGGAGGGAGGGCCTGGCACCCAACTAGGGATCTGAGGTTGAGCAGACTCAATAGACCATAAGGCCTAATCTGCTGGCAAATAGTATGTTAGTATGTAGAAACATACTCTATTTACTTCTCAAAGGTCATACCAATGTATTTTCACATTGATAGCATGAAATTCAGGCGATTTCCATACACTGACATAAAACTTTTTATATTGTACAGTAGCTGTCCCAACTGTTGTGTTCTGCAGGGTCTTTGTTTATGAGAGGGCTGGCCAGGTTTGTTATAGATCTTGTGAGGGCCTGGGGCAACTAACTTGCCCATGCAAAGTTACACTGACTGGAACACAGTTTCAACAAATGAATTGTCCATGTTAAAGATCTTCAGTAGAGGTTTATTTGATCTTCATTACATACTTTCCTCCTCCTTTCTTCTTTCTACAATACACCTTCCCGTTGGAGGTGGAACTTGCATTACTGTATGCTTTCAGCTGCTTTGGAGGATCCCTATTAGGGTCCTTATAATAAACTATTTCTCCTGTAAAGTTGTTGACCCTGTAATCCCCATGTCAAATATTTCCTTGACACATGCTATAAGGTCCCTAGGCAAGGACACCTAGAGTTTGAAGCTATATTTTGTTCCTTAGGGTCTCTCTCTGTCTCTCTCTCTCTCTCTCTTCATTCTCATTACATACTCTCTATAAGCTTATCCGCCATAATCTCTGTTGCTCTCCCACCTCTTTCCCTGAACATGGGTGGTTACTTAGGACTCCAGGACCGATCACTGAGCCACCAGCATTGCCAACCCAGTACCCAGTCCTCTGGAAGTGTCGCTGCTCAGTGATTCTGACTCAGGATCTTACTCTGTCTTGCTTGCTTCCTTCTTCTGACCCTCGGAGACTGATTCCAACAGGTGATCTGTGCCATGTCTCAGACCTGGAACCCTGCCATCACTCCCACCCAGCAGGCCCTCCTTGATCTGATCCAGTGCATCCAGAGGTCTGATCCCGTCTGAAGGCTGGAAGAGTCGCTGTCATTTAAATTTCCTTATCAGCACTTCTTGACCAGAACTCACCAGAACTTTTCAGCTCTCTTCCTGCTATTCTGCTACCTCCCATTTCCAGTTGTCGAGCCTTCCTACCTCCTTTTAAGGGGATCTGTAACAACTAAACCCTGAACCATTTATATTCAGGCATATTTTTAGTAACGTCACTTTGGCAAAGGGATTGCAATATAATTTCATGACAACTTTTATAGTTGAATAGATAATCTTACCAGTAGTCTCTTGAGTGTAACCTGTTCCTAATCATGGGATGTGTAATCTTACCTGTAGTCTCATGATGTGTAACCTGTTCCTAATTATGTGATGTGTAATCTTACCTTGTAGTCTCATGATGTGTGACCTGTTCTTAATTATGTACCATGTTGTCCCAAGTGTGTAAGTATGTAATTTCCTGTACTCTCCGGTCGTACCTGAAAATAGGCAAATTGCTTGTCTAGAGTACTTACCTGGTTAACAAAAGCTAAATAAATAAAAATAAATAAATAGATAGATAGATAGATAGTTATAATGAAATATTTCACTGTCTGTATTCCAAGTCTGAATTCCTAATGCAATGTTTTTATGAACATGAAAAGGCTTAATAAAGTATTAAACTTAAAAAGTGAGGCAGTTTTAAGAAGAACATTTTAAAAATATGTTTTTAACTTTTCTGAATTTTGATTATGCCACATCATTGCATTAGAAACTGTGCAGTTTGTAACTTCCTATGAATCCATCTTATGCCTTTGTGTTGTTTTCTTTTCCCTTTTCCCTTTAAGTAATCTCTAATATACATTGTACTTGCCGACTTTGCATGTGAAAGGGCCAAAGGATAATAATTAGAGACAGTGCACTGCAAGAACAAACTGTAAAGAATGCCTACCTTTCACCTTTTATAAATATGCTGTTATCCAGTGAACCAATCTGAAAGGAGAAGAAGAAAAAGAACATTATTCATGGTTAAAGCAGACCATCATACTGAATTTTCATAATTTAGTTCTGGACTATACAGGGATAAAAGTCTATCCTTACTAGTAAATGAATATAATTTTTCCCTTGCTATAAAGCAAAGTGGCATTGGTCCCTAGGACTTGTTAGGCATGATTATGCTGAGAGGAGCAAACCACAGACTCACAGACAATGATGATGAAAATGGATTTGCCCTAACTGAGAGGTAGGCTTTAAAACAAAACATCTATCACAAGCATGGATGTGACAGAAGAGGAGTGTAGTCAATATGTAGGGCTCCTATTTAGGGAAGGTAACTGGGGTTTTCTTCTTTTTATAACTTCTATCTGAAACACCAGGTTACTACCTGTAGTGGTTTCCATAGCAGACCATTGGAAGAGGCCCATGAGAGACAGTGCCATTGGTGCCTATTTGGAGGTGTATGTCTCCCCTTGCCAGTTTGTATCATGGGTTCCTCATTTCCTTCCAGTAGGTATGGTGGTCAGTGCTGATGCACTGCTCCTCCTCTGCCCAACACCCTTTTAGGACCTCGTACTGCCTTTGTCAGTAGCATCTGACAGGCAGAAGTGCCCACTCTTGCCTGTGGAGCTGAAGGTAGCTCTACCCCTTGTCAAGTAACTTCAACATGCCTATGCAGGGGGTTGACAATGCTTACTCTCCTGGGTACTTTGAGGGTAGGCATGTGACAGTGAATCAGTTACCACTCCCCACCGCCAGACTGATTGCATCCTCTGTAGGTGCCCTAATTTTTCTGCTGGTCTGACCAGGATCCAGACTCAAATTCAAACCTGGATTCTCTGCATGGCAGGAAGGCACCTTACCATTAGATAACTGGGTCCAATATCTACCACATAAGTAGGAGCACAATGCATGCAATTCCAAAGGGTCATAGTCCATAAATGTATTATGTAGCTCTATAGTCTTTTACTAGTCTTCTGTGAGGCATAGAATTCAGGGTTTTGCTGAAGTCAAGAAACTATATAACACATCCACTACATAACCCCTATCCATCTCTTTTGTAACTCAATCAGAGACATCAGTAAGGTCATCTGACATGATCTGCTCACTAAGAACCCATGCTGCATCCTATCCTGAAGCCCTTTGACCTTGAAGAGTTCCACTGTATGCTACTTTATGATGGGTTCTGGCATTTTCCTGATGATTGAGGATAGTCTGATATCTTTGTGGTTCCTGGGGTAGTCTCTTTTCATGCTTTTGTGTAGTGGAACTATATTAGCCACCTTCTACTTGACTGGAACTACCCTGTTTCTAAGGATTAGTTAAATAGGTTGGGAAATTGTTCAGCCAAAGTCAACCCAACCTCTCTTAACACCCTAGGATGAACCCAGTCAAGGCCTGGTGATTTGTCCACCTTTAGAGTCATGAGTCCCCAGATCACTCTCTCTTCTAAAACTGGCCTCATCTCTGATACGTATGGACTCTCCCCTCGGGCTTGCACACATAATTCAGAGAATGATCTCATTCCTCCACTGTAAAGTGAACACAATTATTTGATTAGGATATCAGTGTTTTATTCCATCTATAAGGCCAGGTCACCCTCCTGTGTCTAGCGGTATATGATGGCATTTCTTCAGGAGAGTGCCCACTAATGCCATGACTACCAATACTGCACAAAATATCAGTACTGTTGCCATCATGGGTCAGTGGTGATGAGGATCGGGCAGGTACCTTAAAACATACCTTGAGGCACTATTTACATGACACCACACACAAACTAGACTGTCCATCATTATCAAGCATGGTAGTGTTTATTATGTAGCTGTCAGCTGGAACACAGCTCTCTGGGCATTCCCTGGCCATAACTCTTCCCTTTCACAAAGGTACTTGCACACATTATATTCCACTCTTTACCTGGGCCATACCTTTACATGTCTTGAATCGCTATAGTTCTCAAAGAGGTGGCAGGGAAGGTTAAGGAGAAAAGGATAGCATTCAGGAAATATAAGGAAACACAGAAGGAGCAGGACAAAGAACTTTATCAGTTAAAGCAGAAAGAGGCTGGGAAGGCAGTCAGAATAGCAAAGGCCCAAACCAAGGAAAGAATAGCCAATTCTGTTAAGAGGGATAAGACCTTTTATAGGTACATTAGAGAACAAGAAAGACCAAAGGAGGGATACTGAGGCTTAATAAAGGGAGGGAATGTGGGTGAGAGGTGACAGTGAAAAGCAGGGATACTGAACGAATATTTCTGCTAAGTATTCACAAGGAAGAGGAGGGAGGTACCTAAACCAAACAAGAGAAACACTCTGAAGACGAGGGTCGATACCAGTCCATTTACAGAAGAAAGGGTTCTGAAAGAACTAATAAAATTGAAGGTGGACAAAGCAATGGGGCCTGATGGGATTCACCCAAGAATTCTAAAAGACCTAAGGGTAGAACTAGTGACACAGCTGACTACTCTCTTTAACAAATCATGGGAGGATGGGGTGGTACCGAGGACTGGAGGAGGCAGATGTGATTCCTCTTCACAAAAGTGGGAGCAGGACAGAGGCAGGAAACTACAGACTAGTTAGTTTGACCTCAGTGGTAGGAAAATGATGGAATCACTTCTGAAGGAAAGAATTGTTGAGTACCTAGAGGTCAGTGGGGCACAGGACCCAAGGCAGCATGGATTCACGATGGGAAGGTCGTGTCAGATGAATCTAATAGATTTCTTTGACTGGGTGACCAAGTAGTAGACCAGGGAGGGGCTGTGGACATGGCCTACCTAGATGTTACAAGGCATTTGACACAGTCCACACAAAGATTAATACCAAGTTAGCCAGCCTGAGAGTGGGTCCCAAGGTGGTAGTCTTAATAAAAATTGGCTAGACAACAGGACGCAAAGGGTAGTAGTAAATGGAGTACACAGTGAAGAAAGGAGGGTTACTAGCGGGGCACCGTGCAGGGTGCAGTACTGGGACCGGTCCTTTTAATGTCTTTATAAGTGACATTGCAGAGTAACTGAAGGAAAAGTATGTCTCTTTGCAGACGACACAAAGTTCTGTAACAGGGTTGATACACAAGATGGAGTGGAAAGGATGAGAAGGACTTGGCAAGGTTGGAGGAATGGTCAAATGTATGGCAGCTCAGATTTAATGCAAAGAAGTGCAAGGTAATGCACCGGGAAACAAAACCCAGGGAAGTGTACACAATGGGGGTGAGATACTGACAACAGTAACAATGGAAAGGGACCTGGGGGTAATTATATCAGATGACCTAAAGGTGGGCAAGCAATGTGAGAAGGCAGTAAGGAAGGCTGGGGGATACTGGAATGCATAGGAAGAGGCATCTATAGTAGAAAACAGGAAGTTGTTATCCCTCTGTACAGACAGTTGGTGAGACCCCATCTGGAGTACTGTGTGCAGTTCTGGAGACCCCATCTCTGCAGAGACATAGACAGAATGGAGGCTGTCCAGAGGAGGGCAACCAAAATGGTGCAGGGTCTGCACGAAGACATATCTGAAGAAAGACTAAAGGAGCTTAATATGTATACCCTTGAGGAAAGAAAGGAGAGAAGGACCATGATATAAACTTTCTAGTACCTCAAGGGAATCAACAAAGTCAAGAGGTAGCATCTTTTAGAAAAGAGATGTGCAAGAAACAAGGGGCACAATTTGAAGATAGAGGGGCGGCTCAGAGGTAATGTGAGGAAGTATTTTTTACAGAGGGTTATGGATGCATGGAACAGCCTCCCTGAGGAGGTCGTGGAGTCAAGAACAGTGGGAATTCAATAATGCATGGGACAGGCATAAGGCAGTCCTAGTGGGGTAGGAGGAAGTAAGCTGTTGGTTATCTAGGATCTGCAGCTTATCTGTTAGGTAGGAAAATGGGCAGACTAGGTGGGCCAAGTGGTCCTTATCTGCTGTCAAATTCTATGTTACTATGTTTCTATGTTTCTGTATGTCACTTTATTGTATTCCTGTGGCTTTTACATATCTTCCACACCACTAGTGTGCATCCAAAATTTCTACTGCTTCTGTACACTGGACAGATGGTACCTGGCTAATTGTGTGGCCCATTTGCCCATACTATTATTACATTTGTTCCAGGTATATCCTCTGAACTAAACTGGCACAATTATTTTGCAATAGTTACTGGATCTTCTTCAACCCTACAAAACCCTAACCTCCCATGTGGGTTCCTGAAACCCTAGCACTCCCAAGACCATTTGTGTAATGGTGCACTCTGCAAGCAGGGCAAGCCGTTACCTAAGAGGCAAGCTGTACCTGTGCATGTCTCAATGTGCCCAGCAGGACAATAATTAGAATAGCATATCAGCATATGATATCACTAGAAGTGCATAAAGCATGGTTGATCCAGCGTGCATGCCTACCTTGACACTACAGTGGAGTCCATCGTGATGAAGCATGATATCACAGTTTTCTGCATGACAGAAGTGATAAACTCCCATTGAAATTGCCTTGTTTCATGCAGTAACTCTGCTGCAGAATTCTGCAGAACTGGGTTTCATCCTGATGGGCTTCATGATACACTGAGTAGCCCTGGTGGTCCAAAAACAGAGTCCCACATCTAGCCCCTCACTCAGGGACTTACTATCCTCAGTATCTGGCATTTTCCTAGCTGACACCCATTCATTTGGCTACCTATCAAGTTTCAATATAAGCTGGCTAGAACTTTGCACAATGTGCATTCCATTAAACAAGATGAACCTACAGTTTGCTTTGAACACATACTTCTTCCATTTCTCCTCTCTGTCTACCACTACCAGGAGTGAATCTGCAAGGGTTCCAGCAACCTCTCATGATGGGTGTCCTACCACTCTCCCAGCTGTGCCTTTTGGGGCTGATGTCTCTGCTACTCTTGAGGTGAGTCCCTGGGGCCTTCATCCCTCCAGCTGCTCCCAATCATCTTCTCCTCTGCAGACCAGGAAAAGGGAACCAGTGCCACCCAACCCCAGGGACCACTGGAACCACAGGCCACCATTGCCCAGTCATAGCCAAAGAGTCTGGACTGCTCTTCTCTCCTTCTCTGTTCCTAGGAAAAGCTTAACTGCCCTGAAGCCGTCCTCTTATATAAGGTATCGAGGAAGGGCAGGACAATGCATAGTTATGCTCTAGTTCCCTGCTGTTAGCTAAGTGAGACCACTCACAGCATGAACATCCAAAAACATGTCTATGGGCAGGTAACCTGCATTGAGCTGGCTGATGAAAGAGGCTAGTTACACTCTCCCTGCAAAAAACTCTTGCATCCCCACAAGGATCTCCTGACACTGGTGCCATCTCCTTTTCCTTTCTTTTCATCAGCCGTTTATAGTAAGTGCTTTAAATGAAGTAACAAAGATAGTTCAAAGTGACCTTCTGCTGCATTGTCTTTTATGGGTGCACCAGGCAGACTGTAGCTACATGGAACAAAAGGCCACACTACTTCCATTGTGGAGTACCAAAATTCCTTCTCCCTTTTTCTTACAGGAAAAGGCATGACAATAAAGGGCAGATTCTAGTGGCCCCAAGCGTGGTCGATAACTGACCAGTAAAGGAGACCCTAGCTGAAATGTAGCATGTAAATTCCTTCTGTTGACAAGTTATATCCCCATAAAATTGCTGTTTGGCATGGTGCCAAAACAGGGACTGACTTCCTGGTCAAAGCCACACCCCACCGCTGGCCCACTGCCCTGTTTTGTGATGTCACAAAACAGAGGCTGCATGAAACTGCCCCATTGACTTCTAGAGGGTGATATTTCCAGACCTTTTTATACTACTTACTGTTCGATTTTAATTAATCAAAGCAACCAGTTGACTAATAGAGATTCTATTAGTCGATGGTTGCTATGATTAATAAAATCAAACAATAACTAATATAAAGGTCTGAAATATCTCGCTCTATATAAGTCAATGGGGCAATCTGAGCCTTTGTTTTGTGAGACATCACAAACAGGGCTCCGTGAGGTTGGCTTGGGGCGTGGTTTTGGATCAGGAAGTCAGTCCTTTTTCAGCACTATGTTGAATAGGCAGTTTTATTTAGGGATGTAACTGTCAACAGAAAGAATTTACATGCCCTCATTTCGTTAGGGACTCCTTTACAGGTCAGTTATCGACTATACTGGGGAGGGTCACACTAGAAACCTGCTCTTTAAACTTCTAATGTTACAAACGTTGGTTCTGATTGGCTTGTAGTTAGTACCCTCCACCTTTGGCTGATTTGTAGACACACAGTGGCTTGTCTTCTTTAAAAGTCCAACATTTCTTTGCGTAGTGATATGGATGAGGCTTCTGAATCTGTTCTCTGTCAGGTCTGACTTCCCAGATAAAGTACCAGTCTGGAGTTTGCCCATTGCAGTATAGATGACCTCATGCATATAGATGTTCCTTCTAGTGTCTCATGTGGAAACTCTAGCTTTAGTAATTCTGTCTATTTTATCTTTGTGGACCAAGTAGTAAATATAGGCCCTCGGTAATGTCTTTTTTGTAACTGTGAGCAAAATTCTTTAATGGTGAGTTTCTATAATCTCCCAGATCCAGGCAGGCATGTATGGAAACTGAAGCCATATATTTTTCTGGTGCACCCTTCAGCTCAACACACAGATGGCAAAACACAAAAAGACCATTACAGCGACAGTCGCAGTGGTCCTTTTCAATGTTTCCCTTTCTCCAAGTGTTCTGCCCCTCCCGGACCAACTCTGACCTGGAGTTGATAGTCCTAAAGTCTGTGGGTGCAGGGACAGAGCCCCTCACATGGGGGATGTGGGGGAGGCACAGCCCACAGAAAACACTCATAGATCTGGCAGCACAATACCTGTCGGTGTGTGCCGTTTATGTCGCGGGAGGTAAGCATATTTTCACTGTTGACCTGCCTTGGTGCTTCCTTTTTTCTTCTCATTTTTTGAAGCCCTGTAAGCTTGACACTATATCAAGCTTGCAGATATATCCACAACCTGGTGAAACCAGGGTCAATGGTTCCACTTTCTCATTTCATCCTCTAATGCAAATTCTTCCTCGGTCTTTTGCTCTCCTGGGACTGTGGGGGCATACTTGTTGCAACTGTCACCAGAACTTGTTTTGGGACCTCTGGTGCAACAGTACTTGGAAGTGATGAGAGGCGAGGCCATAGGTGCTCTTAGTGGAGGATTTATGCATAAAATCTTTGCTTCATTATCCTGGTCATTTGGTTCCTCGGCTTCCAAGACCACATCTGACTTCTTGGTGACATTCTGGCTGCTGTCCATCTTCTTCTTAGGCTCCAGCAGGACCAACAGGGACCGACCTCTTCACCAGTCACAGGAATGGCAGCTGCATCAGTGGGTGAAGCCATGAAATCAGAGACGCTCATTAGGCCCGTGTAAGAACTATGCCACTCTGGTTTGTCAGCCAGACTTGCTTCTGACCACAACCCACTTACACTAGAAAATTCACCACCACCACTTCCAGTGCAGTATAGGTCAGGAGGACACTCCAGATCATCTCTGGGGCTGCATCTGATCATCAGTGAACTGGTCAAGCTTTCCATCCTGCAGTCCAGTAATTGCCTCCATCACCCTAGGTCTGTTGTCTAGGTGCACCTTCTTCCTCATTGCTGGCCTTTGGCTAAGGCTTTCTCTGCTTCTATTAAGCCCTCAGCTTGGGCTGCAGTTTCCTCTGGGGTCCAGTTTTGTAGTAGCTGGGGCCAGAGTGGTTGTTTCTCTGATTATGATTCTCAAGTGTTCATAGTTTAGACATTCCCAAAGTGGAACAAGGTGCAGTGGCAACATCTGCCCAATATGGCATATTCAAAACAAAGGTCATATACCTTTACTGTCCATACCTTGCAAGTATGACCATAACAGTAGTCACAGTGCCTTGCTGGCAATGCATTGGCAAGTGATCCCACAATGCCTCTGGTCTGTTTTCAGAAAATGTTCTAGGCCCTTCCCCTCACTTGGCATGCAGGGGGCCCTCATATGTTGATGGTACAGGCACCTGACCAAGCACTCATTAAGGTCCGACAGTTCCTTTTGTTGGTCCCTCCCCGACATACTGACTTTGTTCCTTTTGTAAAAGTTCAAAACAGTTCAGAATACAGTTTGTACCATGCACTCCAGAGACTCGATGCAGTTACTTGCAAGGTTATTTTACTGTATCTCAGACTATGTTCCTGCTCTGTCTCCTTTACAACTTTAAAGGTACCTGGTTTAAATCCCTAGAGAGCGGATTTAAGGTGAGATTTGTTTGTCATGGACACACAGCAAATGTGGGCAGGGGTCCTCGGGCAGGCTTCCCTCTTCTGGGCAAGCAACAGTGAGGGTAAGGAGCAATCTGGGTGGCAGCTGACTCCTGGGGCACAGCTTTTGCAGCTGCAGTCAATTCTGGATCCCTGCTGTCATCCTGGGTTAGTCAGAAGGGACAAAAGGCACACTGCTGTTTGGTTGTCTTGCTGCTTTCACTGATCCACTGGGACCTCCCTCCTTGATCTTGATCTCTGTATTACTGCCAGCATTGCTGTGCTGCATCTCAATGCAAACTGCTCCTCGCATGCAACCAACATGCAAGCCTTCTTCTAGCCCTGCTCATTTCCATAGCAGGGTGGGCTTCAGACTGAAGGCTGCAGTCACAAGACACCATTCAGATTTGGGTTACATGTTCTCCACCTCTTGTTGTCTCTCTGCCTTCACTTCTGTTAAGTACTTGCCCCAATTTGTTAAGGATAAATCTGCTCCAGTGGCATAAGTCTTTGGGTGCAGATTTTTCCTACCAGAGTTCTTATCTGACTTAGAGTTTAAATAGGAAAAGAGTTACCTCACCGATGTAGCATCTGTCTGGCCATTTGGTAGTCTGCAGCCAAAGAAACAGCCTTTTCCCCACTTTCTGGTCAGTGTTCTTTCCCAAAGCTTTACATCTGTGGGTAGCATGTTTTTGTTTTTTGTTATGTGTTTATCCTCCTTCTCACCTTCTAGTTGCACTCCTTCCGGCTGCTCATGCTACCGTGACCCCTCGCCCTGTCCCTCCTCCCCTCATCTCAGATCGCAGCCGACTCAAGGGTGGCCCAGCATATCCTTTGCGGGTGGGTCCTGCTCTGAGGGGAAGATGCGGGAGGAGGACAACCAGCGTACTAGGCATCAGTCCTTGAGTGCTGCTGAGGTGGGTTTGGAGGCCACAGGGCATCTCGGGCCAGCAGGAGTGGGAGGCCATCATCCAGCGGACCAGGGCTGGAATTTCGCTTTTCTCCCGGGGGTATGGTGTGCCATGAACATCAAAGGCATAGCCGACGTTCCTACGTCCCCTATGTATGTTGAGGCTCTGCTGCTGGTCTCCACGGCCTCTGCCAGAGGTGCGGACAGCGTGCCTGACCCTCCCTCCCTCCCTGGAGTAGGTGAGCAGTCATGGGGCGCTCAAGCCTACTTCTCCCGGCCCGGCTCTCCAGTGACCCGAGTCCATTCCCAAACCGGGACGCCAGTAGCAAGTGGAAATCAACACGCTGTGCTGACAAAGCGGCTGGGTAGCATGTTAATGAACTGCTCTATTACGAATGTTTTGATGATCTGTGGGAGTGTTTGCCCTCTGGTTGGAGTCTTTTCATAAGGAGTTCTCTGAGTCAGGTGAAGGCTTCTTGAGGGTTGTCAATCCAGTTGTACTTCAGGGACTGGAATATTTGCCTGTAGGTCTCTCCTGAGATGTCATACCTTTTCAGGACCTCTCTTTCACCATGTCAGTTTTCTGACTGTGCAGTGTCCATATTGCTGTAGGCAAGATGGGCTTTCCCTGTCAGTAAGGTTCCAGTCTGATTGCCCATTGCTGCTTTGGCCTCTGGCAGAGCTCACGGCAACCTTTCAAAGTTGTCAGGTATGCTGCGATATCATCCGAGGGATACAACTTTGTAAGTTTAATGTTTTAAGCTGCTTGTGTTTTGTTCCTCTGCTGGATCAGTGCCAGATTCATCAGCTTTGATAGTTTGCAAGGCATCCAGCCATCGCTGCTCCAGTTGCTGCATCTCTTCTTTTCCACTGCTCCTGTCGCTGCATCTCTTCTTTTCTCCACTGCTCCTTTTCTTTTCTCTGCTGCCCTGTCACTGCATCTCTTCTTTCTCTGTTTCTTCAGTAGGAACATCCACCAGAACTAGACACATGGTGGTTCCTGCAGGGGAGGGCTTCAGACAACTGGTACAACAACCCACAAGAGACAGAGCTATCCTGGATCAAGTACTAACTTTCGGATAAGGATCACAGATCTCCAGGTAGAAGGACACCTGGGGACAGTGACCACCACATGATATGGTTCAGTTTGGCCACTACAACTAAATCATCCCATTGCAAGGCATAAATATGGGACTTCAGAGGAGCTGACTTTGATAAGATGGCCAAAAGAGTTCAGCTAGCCCTGGCAGGAAGAAGTACAGGTGAGGGGTACCGCAAGTGGACAAGCATTAAGGATGCAATACTTGAAGCAACATCCCATTGTGTTAGAGAAAAGCAAGAGCAAAGAAGGAGGAAACCACTTTGGTTCTCAAACACAGTAGCAGAAAGGTCAGAGCCAAAGGCTGGCCTTCAGGAAATATAAGAGAACACAGTGGGATGAAGATAAGGAGGCATACCAAAGTTCCCTAAGGAAAGCAGGGAAGGCAGTAAGGCAAGCAAAAGTCCAAACTGAGGAAACACTAGCACGAAGAGTAAAAGAAGGAACAAGATTTTCTATAGATACATTAGTGAAAGGGAAAGTCCAGAGGGTTATTGCTAAGATCAAAGGGATAAGGGAGAGTGTGTGGAGGAGGACCAAGGAAAAGCATCAGTTCTAAATAGATACTTCTGCTCAGTATTTACTGAGAGAAGGAGGGCAGAACCCACAGCTCAACACCATGGACACAGGGAGGGGAGGTGTGCACTAGTTCCTTAACAAAGAAAGGGTCCTACAAGGCTCTTCTAAGCTCCAGGATGGACAAGGCAATGGGACCTGATGGCATACATCCCAGGGTACTAAAGGAGCTAAGGTGGAACTAGCAAAGCCATTAGCAGAACTGTTTAGCAAGTCTCTAGGCACAGAAGGGTCCCAGAAGACTGGAGAAGGGCTCATGTGATTCTGCACCATAGGAGTGGTAGCAGGGAGGCAGGGATCTACAGACCAGTCAGTCTTACCTCAGTAGTGGGCAAGATTATGGAGGCACTCCTTAAGGAAAGGATAGTGCAACACCTGGAATCCATAGGCACAGGATCCAAGACAGCATGGGTTTACAACAGGAAGGTCCTGTCAAACTAATCTCATAGATTTCTTTGACTGGGTAACCAGAGTGGTGGACCAAGGGGAGCAGTTGATGTCACCTACCTTGACTTCAGCAAAGCTTTCAATACTGTTCCACACAGAAGATTGATTAATAAGCTGGGTAGGCTTGGGGTGGGTCAGAAGTTGGTCAACTGGGTGGTAAACTGGTTGGTGGGCAGAAAACAGAAGTGGTGGTAAGCGGTATACAGTCAGAAGAGATGCAAGTCAAGTGGGGTACCTCAGGGATCAGCCCTAGGGCCAATCCTCTTCAATATCTTCATCAGTGACATTGCAGATGGACTGGAGGGTAGGTTTGTCTGTTTGCAGATGACACCAAGATCTGCAACAGAGTAGATGATCCAGATGGGGTAGACAGAATGAGAAGAGATCTGGATAAACTGACAAAATGGTCAGAAGAGTGGCAACTGAGGTTTAGCATAAAAGTGCAAGATCATGCACATAGGAAGAGAAACCCTGAAACCACCTATGGGTTGGGAGGGAGTTGCTGGCAGTCACAAGGAAGAAAGAGACTTGGGCATCATCATCACAGACGACCTGAAATCATCCAGCGACCACTTTAGCATGGGGGTAAGGCTAGAGGGATGCTGGGTTGTATTAAGTAAAGGGTATCTCAAGTCATACGAGGAGGTAATAATCCATCTTTACAAGACACTGGTTAGGCCCCATCTGAGTACTATGAAATAGTACTGAAGGCCGCACCGCACAAGGACATTAACAAAATGGAGGCAGTTCAGAGAACAGCAACCAAAATGGTGCAGGGACAGCATCAGAAAACATATGAGGACAGATTAGTGGAGCTCAATATGTACACCCTAGAGCAAAGGAGGGGCGATGTGACATGATTGAAACATTCAAACATCTTAAGGGCATTAACAAGGTGAAAGAGTCTAACATGTTTCAATATAAGAAAAATAGCAGGACAAGAGGACACAGCATGAGATTAGAGGAGGCTGATTAAGGCGTAATGTGAGGAAGTTATTTTTCACTGAAAGGGTGGTAGATGCATGGAACAGCCTACCTCAGGAAGTGGTGGATATGAATACAGTGCAGGGCTCCAAACAAGCATGGGATAGGCATAAGGAGCAATACAGATGAGTATAAATAGATAGGCGATTGACAAAGTAAGGCCTATGGCACATTCATAGGGTGAAAAAATGGGCAGACTGGATGGGCCTTACGGTCTTTATTTGCCATCAACTTCTATGTTTCTCATTTTGTTGTATAGCCCACCATTGGAAAAAGGCAGTCAGGTTTTCAGGTTCTGTCACTGCTTGTTCTTTTTCCCATATCTAGTTCTGGCTGAACAGTCTAAGCTTGGACTTCTGTTTTGCTTCTAGTTTGGCTGCCATTCTTCTGGTAATGACTCCTGGGCTTGCTGCTGCAGAATCCATAGGCTCCAGAATGTGGCCTGATGGGATCCTCCCAGAATTCTAAAAGAACTAAGGGAAGAACTAGTGGCACCACTGACCACCCTCTTAAACAAATCATGGGAGGAGGTTTGGTACCTGAGGACTGGAGGAGGGTGGATGTGATTCCCTTCACAAAAGTGGGAGCAAGGCAGAGGCAGGAAACTGCAGCCCTGTTAGTTTGACCTCAGTGGTAGAGAATATGATGGATTCACTTCTGAAACAAAAATTGCAGAGTACCTAGAGGCCAGCGTGGCACAGAACCGAGGCAGCATGGATTCACAGCAGGAAGGTCATGTCAGATGAATCTAACAGATTTCTTTGGCTGGGTGACCAAAGTAGTAGACCAGGGAGGAGCTGTGGACATGGCCTACCGAGACTTTAGCAAGGCATTTGACACAGTCCCACACAAAGATTAATAAACAAGTTAGCCTGCCGGGAGTGGGTCCCAGGGTGGTAACCTGGGTAAAAATTGGCTGGACAACAGGACACAAGGGTAATAGTAAACAGAGTTCACTCTGAAGAGAGGAACTACTAGTGGGGTATTGCAAGGTTCAGTACTGGGACCGATCCTCTTTAATGTCTTTATAGGTGGCATTGAGCAGGGACTGGAATGAAAAGTATGCCTCTTTGTAGATGACACAAAGATCTGCACCAGGGTTGATACACAGTGGGGGTATGGAAAGGATGAGAAGAGACTTGGCAAGGTTGGAGGGATGGTCAAAAGTATGGTAGCTTAGATTCAATGCAAAAGTGCATAGTAATGCACCTGGAAACAAAATCCCAAGGGAAAAGTACACAATGGGGAGGGGTATTATCAAAAATAGAAGGGACCTGGGGTAGTCATATCAGATGACCTAAAGGTAGGCATGCACTGTGAGAAGAGGCAGTAAGGAGGCTGGGGGATCTGGGATGCATAGGGAGGCATCACCAGTAGAAAACAGGAAGTTGTTATCAATCTGTATAGACAGTTGGTGAGACACTATCTGGAGTATTGCGTGCAGTTCTGGAGACCCCATCTCTGCAAGGACATGAGACAGGATGGAGCAGTCCAAATGAGGACAACTAAAATGGTGCGGGTCTGCACCAGAAGCCATATGAAGATAAACTAAAACAGCTTAATATGTATACCCTTGAGGAACAGAGGAGAGAGGAGACATGATATTAACTTTCAAGTGCCTCAAGGAATCAACAAAGTTCAAGAGGGTAACATCTTTCAGAAAAGAGATGTGCAAAAACAAGGGGCACAATTTGAAGATAGAGGGTATGACTCAGGGACAAAGTGAGAAAGTATTTTTCATGGAGAGGATGGTGGATGGATGGAACAGCCTTCCTGAGGATGCATGGAACAATCTTCCTGAGGAGGTTGTGGGGTCAAAAACAGTAGGAGAATTGAAGAATGCAGGGACAGACATAAAGGCAATTCTAGTTGAAGGTAGGAGGAAGTAGGCTGTTGGTAAAACTTGGATAAGTAGCTTATCCGATAGTTGAAGAAATAGGCAGACTGGGAGGCCAAGCGGTCCTTATCTGCCGTCAAAGTCTATGTTTCTATGTTTCTTTCTGCTATGCTTCCTGGTACTAGGTCTAGTACCCATGCACAAACTCCTGGCTTAGAGTATGCACAGTGTAAATCCCACTTAGGCTGACACCAACTGTCGTCGAGGGACAGTTCAGGAAGCTTATGAAAACCAGGAGCAGTTACAAAATTTGGAAATAGCATTTCATTTTCTCAATAACAGCAAAATAAAAATTAAAATTATTCATTATGGCTATTTACAAAGGCAGTACAAACAGAGAAAACAAAATCCTTCTTCTGAGGGTAACTCTTAATTCCAAGTTTCAGTTTCTTACACTCCTTGTCTCTCTAGCAAAAACATTGCTGCTTTTTATAAGTCTTTGTCTGGGAACTTGCTAGAGAGCCTGCTTCTCACAGAATGCTATTGTAAGTTTACAGAATGTTCTTGTCAGTTTTGAAGAAGGTGCAGCAAACAGAACATAGAGACCCAAAACTGACCTCTTGTTTACAGCTCTGCAAAGACTTAAAATTGCATCTCAGATTAACCACTTAAGTTCCAAATAGCTTTGCAATCATTTCAACAGTCTAACTATATATAGTTTTAAACAAAGGATCCCAGTTTCCCATACGGTTTTACACGAGACAGTCACATATATTTTTATAACTGCAGATATGCAAGGGGAAGAAAAGACAGAACAGCAAGTGAAAGCAGAGAGATAGCGAGAGGTGTAGAATTGTGAAACCATTGGAGTGATCAGTTCCTAGGTCTCAGAAGAAAATTTGGTTGTGCAGCCAGACAGAAGAGACAGAAAAGGAGAGTACAAGAGCAGACCCTTGTGTTTAAACTCTTTCTGCATAACAAATGGGGGCAGGGCCTTATTCAACCCTGTCACAGCCATAAGTCTTCTCTTTCATGATGGTACTAGCACACCTGTATTATACTCTTTACCTGGATCATGACCTGCACATACGTTGCTTTACTGTATTCCTGGGGCTTTCACATATCTACCCCCACCACTAGAGTGCATTCAATTCTGATGCAGCTGCTATACACTGGATTGATGGTACCTGGCTATTTGTGAAGCTTCTTTTGCCCTCCACATGACTACATTTCTTTAAGGTCTACCACCTAAACAAAAGGGGCACAATTATGTTACAATAGCTACTAGCTCTCTTTCAACCTTACAAACCCTAACCTCCCTTGCAGGGAGCCCTGGTGCTCTCAAGACCATTTGTGCATTGGAATGCTTCAGAGGCAGGGCAAGCACTTGCTGTAAGTGCATAAAGCATGGTTCATCCAGCCTTGCATGCCTCGCTGGCGTACTACTCTTATAGCCTTAATGGCCCAAAAACAGTATCCTTGTCTGGACCGTCACACGAGACTTACCGACCCCAGTCCTTGACAGACTCCCTCCTACCTGATGCCCATTTGTTTAGCTACCTGCCAAAGGTTAATATGAACTGCCTAGGACTTTACACAATGAGCATTCTACTAAGCAAGGTGAACTTATAGTTTGCTCTGAACACAGACTTCCCCATTTCTTTCTCTCTACCACTACCAGAAGTGAATCAGCAAGGGTTCCAGCAACCTTTCTTGAGGGTGGCCCACCATTCACCTAATTGTACCTTTTGGTGATGATGTCTCTGCTCCAACCAGGGAGAGTCCTGGAGCTTCATACCTCCAGCACCCAATGTTCTCCTCTGGAGACGAGGCTCAAGAGGTTGATTGCCATCCAATCCCAGGCCCCAGCCATCCCTGGGACTGCAGGCCCCCAAGGCACAGTCACAGCCAAAGATGCTTGACTTCTCCTCTCTCCTTCTCTGTTCCCAGAAAAGGCAAATTGCCTTGAGGCCTTCACCTTATATAAGGCATTGTTGGGAGGACAGAACTATACATATTCATGCTCTAGTGTCCCGATCTCAGCTAAGTCAGGCCACCACAGTATCTCACCTATTACCTGGACCACTATTTCATTTTCTGGCGGAGGCCCAGGGTATTCCCTTTGTTCCCTTCCAAACCAAACCCCCAATGTGAGGAGTTTAATGAGCCAAGGATCCTCATCCTTGCTCAGCCCCAGGTGAAAATCAGGGTAGTAACCAAGAAATAACACCTGTAACATCTGCACGGCAATCTGGTTGAAAGATATTGATGACTTCTAATTTTGTGTGAGCATACAAAATAAGGTACTAAATGATTTACTGTTTTTGCAAGCATACAGAATAAGGTACTGAACAATTTACTCTTTTGTGTGAGCACACAAAATAAGGTATTGAATGATTTACTCTTTTGTGCAGCATGTGGAATAAGGTGCTGAATAATTTACTCTTGTGTGAGACACACAAAATAAGGTACTAAATGATTTACTGTTTTGTGCAGCACTTAGAATAAGGTACTGAATGGTTTATTCTTTTTGTGAGCACACAGTATAAGGTACTAAATGATTTGTTGCTTTAAAAAAATACAGAATAAGGTACTGAATGATTTGTTGTTTTGTGTTAGCATACGAACTCAAGTACTGAATGATTTGTTGTTTTCGTGAGCATACAGAATGAGTTACTGAATGATTTACCATTTTGTGTTAGCCCATAGAATAACGGACTGAATAAGTTACTGTTTGTGTGCACTCACAGAAGACATTCCTAAGTGATTTATTATTTTGTGTGGGCACATGGAATAAGGTACCCTATGTTTATTATTTTGTGGCTACACAGAATAAGTACTGACTAAGTTACAGTTTTGTATGCACGTGGTTAACTGCAGTTATACTTGGTGGAAGAAATAAAACCCTCTCAGCTGTCAGGTGGCAGATATCACTAAAAGTGTGATGTTGCATCTCAGTTGGGTAACCCTGAGTAAATAAAGTATAAGAAAAAATTATAAAGGAGAAAGTCTTTATCCTTCTCTGTTTGGTTTCTGAAATATTCTCAGATTTCCTCATACAATGTGACCTACCAAAACCTCATCTTAGAAGTGGCTACACTTTTAAGGACTGAGTAACACACATTAATAATAACAACAATAAGAACAAGAATAATCATGAATGGTTAAACTTACAAATGGCCCACTTGACCCAGGAGGTCCAGGTTTGCCCTAGATAGAGAAAAGAAACAAATATTATATGGTCATAAAATAAATGAATAAATAATTTGAAATATTGTTAATAAAGGTAGAACATACAGGATCTCCTTTTCTCCTTTTGGACCAACGGACCCTAAAACACAAACAGAAAGTTAGAACCTTTGTGTTAAAATTTGGAATCTTCTGTAGTACAATAAATGACAGCTATAACAGTTCTGCACCCAGAGCTGACATTTAGAAAATTACATATCCAGACAAGGAAGATGGCTAATAGAATGCCAGCTGTGATACTCTGAGAAAGAAATTGAATGAATAGTACAGCATACATTTGACATCTCAACATACAGTATATTGCTAAAATAAAAATCGCAGTATCCTCATAATGATAACGCACAAACAAGTTCACTATAGTAACTTGCATGACAATGGCATAATAATTTACAGCCATCAAGGTAGAGTAGGTGGAAGAAGAAGAAAGTATTATCTCTGGAAAGCTAGTCTCAGAAATAATTTTGTTAGTTCAATAAAGGTATCACCTGCACCTGCAACATATCTGTTGTAGTTTTTATTTCTACATTGTCAACTGGACCAACACAGGTACCATATTTCTTTTTTCAGCCATTAAGGTATAATGGAATATGTATCATCTAACCACTTTTCACTGCAAACTGTCAAAACTACAGTACGTTCTTAGCTTACCTAGCTCTTTTTGTACCCTCTACTCTTTGCATTTCTTCTTCACTTAATACTAATCCATGCACTATTCTTCCGGCTGTTAAATTACAAGTATCAGTAATGTTGTACAAAGTACATGACATCAACTACACAAAATCAAAACAAGAATGTGAGCTACATCCATGGATATATAAAGTTCAGAGTACAGCAATCAAAAAGGGCAGCACTGCTGCAGACAACAAATGCATATGGAATCAAAATGCAACATCATCTTTATTTTTCTAAAATCCAGTGCAAAAGCTGTGTGTTGATAACAGGCAACAAACCCTCTACCCAAGCAACATTTCACATCCCTGAAGAATGCTTTTCTTGAAAAATGCATGCCTCTGGTTCTGGATATTGAAAAACATGAAGATTATCTTGTACTCTATTTATTTATTTGTTTGTTTTTGATAAGTGGGTAAGTGCACTAGACATAAAATGCCTATTTTCAGGCATGATCTGGGAGGTTACAAGGAAGTACAGGCAGCAATTACAGTATAGTACAGGAAAAGCATGCACATTACAATAAGGATTGCAGTGAACATAGGAGAAGATAAGTACAGCAGTAAAGCACAATACATTTTAAGACAAATCAAAATAGGCTGTGCAAACTAGAAATACATAGCAGTAATTACAAACAAACAGAAACTTGGTAAGCAACAGAGCATAAAACATTTCATCAGGTAATCCAAATTTCAAAAATTAGTGCAACTACTGTTGATGTACAGTAAGTTCAGCAGTGAGAAAGGAGTGAGTTGGGACAAGAATTACAGGCAGTAAGGTGGGGGGAATATAGCATTACTTATGTCTATGTAGAAGTGCAAGGGAGATTGAACAAGTGGGACTAGTAGAAAAGAGTAAGTCAAAGGAGAGGTCACGGAGCATGAAAACAGGTGCAGGGTCAGAGGCTGGGAGGTGAGTATGTAGCAACCATTTGAAACATTCATGAGTAGGGGATAGATGGATAGCTAGTACAGAAATCCAATAATGAGGAGATGAGTGAAAAGGCCTTGAACTCCATGTGTGTTTTGCATCTCGGGACATGTAGATGGGTTTGATCCCAGAACGTAGGTTATAGTGAGGGCTGGGCTAATTCAGCATTTGAGCAAGTGAGGAGGGGACACCAGAGTGGATTATACCATCAATCAGGGTGCCTAGAGAAATGAGGTGGTTAGCTGCTGGAGATGGCCAGTTACGGTCCCGTATATTGGCAGTGACGGGTGAGGTGGATGTGTTACCAGGGCAAACAGTGAATGCTGTTGCAAGTGGAGTCCCATTTACGGAGACAGGTTTTGCAGCTCCACATAAGTAACAGAGTCATAGGTGAGAGCAGGGAGTAGTATGCCCTGAGCAATAGCAGCACTGGCAGGGGTGTAAGAGTATAGCTGGTTTTGTATGCAAGACCAATTTTGGAATTAACAAATTTACATGCGATGGAAACATTAGTCCCAGATGAGTCTGTTGCCTGCAGTAAATGAGTGCTGCTCTTTTTCTAATTGATATCAACTATACTATGGCCATCCAATAATTACCTCTGAATACAAGAATGTGCTTGAGCTCTGAATAATCTTTACATTATAAGCAGTCAAAAGCCATACAAACTTGCCACGTGATGAGCCAGCCACTGTTGTGCCAGCAACATTGGTTTAGGAGCAGACTTGGAGACAGCTGAGTGGCTGGTGGATGCTAAGGAGCACCACATGGAATCCCTTCCAACCTGGGAGGGATGGCACGAGTCCCAGTGCCACAGCAACTGCTGGAGTGGGCTGGAAACTTGCTTTCTCACAGCAAGTTGTCTCTGTGCATGCTTGGCCAACAGTCAACCACTGTCAAGCACTACAAGGAGGTAGGGGTGAGAAAACTGGGGCTAAAAACCCCACCACTGGGGCTGTCACAATGGCTCAGCAGTAACATGTCATGCTACTGTGCTGATGACTGGGGTCTAGAAGTGAGCCCAGGATGTCACGTCAGAGGCCAGACCAAGGCTGAGATAGCTGCTGCTGCTGCTCAGCAGTGCGTCTTGGCTGGGGTGGGTTTGTGTGGGTTCTGCCACAGCAGTGACCCCTGTGGCTGGGCTAGGGAGATTGCCCTGCCATGGGGCAAACTCCAGTTGGCAAGGTTGTAAGAGGCACTGCTCCCACCAGAGAAGGAAGAAAGAAGAGAAACATAGGGAATTAAAACCCACTGCCATCCAAATTACAGCATAAATCACCTGAACAGTGTTTATCCCTAGTTTATTTATTTATATCTCAGATTACAATACCTTTGAGCCAAAAACTCTTTTACAAGGTTCCATGTCAGGAAGAGACAAAACACACCAGAGGACTAATTAGTTCAGCGGCTTGCAGCCAGGATCAATTAAATAATGTATGCAATACTAGATTTTGAAATTCAAATTAATGAGTACGTAAGACAAAGGGATTTGGAAGGAGTTAAAAGGAGTAGGAGGAAGGTACAGTCAGTAGTCTGACATTGTTTGGAAAGTGCCATAGTAATAGGGAGGGAAGGGAGTATGGTGTAAGAGGAAAGAAAGGAAAGCTGCCAGCAAGAGACATTGTTAAAATAGAAGTAGTCGAGAGGAGGAAGAACACGAGAGAGAGAGAGATAGGTGGGGGGTGAACATGGGTATATCAGACACTAAGCTAAAGGCAACATGTGATTCAAGAGGAGGCTAAATGTGACAGTCACAACTGCTAAGAGCAGCAAAGTGTTGTCTGAGTTTGTGTTCGAAAGGACCTAGCTTAGGTTCACTTAGAATGTCCAAGAGTAGCCCATTTAACCGGCTGAGGGCATGCAACCTGAATGACCACTAGGCCAGTGTAGTCCAATAGAAAGAGGCCTGATAAGCATGCCTTGAAGAACTCTTTGTGCTACAGAGTTGGAAGTGTGACTGAGCAAATGCAGGGAGGTCAAGGGTTCAGCCACAGGAGGTTTTCTTCATGAGCAGGCAGATGTGATACATAATTTGGAAGGCTTACGCCTATGGTTCAGTGAACAAGCAGCAGGCCACTCCACTTCCTGCATTATATAAGCAGCTCCCCTCAGCCTCCATCTGAAGCACTTTTCCTCTGCCATCTAGAGACTATGTCTGTTTGCTCTCTGCAGCTGGCTAGGGTCTCCCCCAACACTTCTTTCTGCTGGACTCTGCATTTTGTTCTTCTGCTTCTGGTTTGTATTTTGCCTCCAGCTGTGTGCTTCCTTTTGTTCCTTCACTGTTTCTTCTCTGTTTGTGTCATAGTTTTGTTTTATTTTGTTTGTATTTTGGGGATTTCTTTCTCATCTCTACCATTTGGCTCTTACAGCTTCAGCTACTTGCTTTTAGTTATTCCCATTGCTACTGTAACCAGTACCTGTGTTTTTACATAGACCAGAGCTCCTTCCCATGCTACAGGCCTAATTGTTCCCTATGCTAGCAAGCTTAAGTGTTTTCACCTGAGTCAAGCTACCTCTGAACCCTTGCTATGCAGCTTAATCATGTTTTTCCTGCTTAATCTACCTCCCCTGTGGTCATAGCTGTTTCACAGCATTGTGCTTCCTTCTTTCCATGCTTCCAGAATACTACCACTCATAGCTGTTGCTGTTCCCTGTTTTGCACACTGCTGTTCTACTCTGAGGTCAGTTAAGCTACTGCTGATGCTGTAACCTAGTTTTTTTTTTGAACTCTGTTTTCACCACCATTGCTGAACTCTGTCCGGTGACTTTCCTGGTGCATTCTCTACCTCCTCGTTGCCTCCCTACCACTCACCGCTCCTCTCCAACACTGGGCATCCCCAGGTCTGCCCTCCTGGAAAGAGTCGCCCCACCCAGGGCACTCTATCTTATAGCATTGAGCCACTGTGCTGGAGAGGGAGGAAATGCGGAGGGTACTCGAGCCCGACTCCAGGAGTGTAGAATGTGAGGGGAAGCTCCATCGCCTATCAGTGGAGGTGGGTTTTTCTATGTGGTTACATTCTCTGTGGAGCTCAGTAAACAATGCAACACCCGCTGTGGCTCCACCCCTGGCATATGCCTGCGATGCTTGTTCAGTTACCCCGGCCTCCAGAGAGTCCCTCGTTCAGTGATCGCTACCCCAACCTCCCGAGGAAGAGAGAATAGTCCTCTGGACACTCAGTCTCTTCCTCCCTGCCGACCCCTGGCCACCCGGCTCATTCCTGAACCCGGGTCACCAGCGTGGCCCAAGGTGTGGCGTCTAGTGCCTCAACCCTCAGTGCCACTAGGCTGGGTGCTGTAACCTAGTTTTAATATCTGCATGTAGTTCTTGACCCATCCATCACTTTCTTGTTTTTCCTATGGTGGGGACTGGGAAGTGTTTGGTGGATCGTGGCCCCATGTGGCTAATTACTTCTGTTCTAAATTCCTGCCTCCACCGCTGAAAATCCTCAGAGTATTTGTCACCTTAATTTGGCTTTTTGAATTCCTGGCTGGCTTGCCCACTATCATTCTGTTGCCCCACTTACGTTCATGTCCCATCATTGCTACTATGTTTTACAGATCTACGTGCTGGTCTGACTACTCCCTACCTTACTGACCTACGTGCTAGTCCAATCATTGTTACCCTACCCCACTGCATTACCCTGCCTTACTGAACTACATCCAGATCCACTCTTGCTCATGTCATCTTTGTTCAATGCTCCTTGCCATTTGCCCTAGAAAGTTCTCAGTACTCACGCCCATTCAGCCTCATCAGTCCCTGGGGCATCCGTCATTCCATTCTGGTGCAGATTTTCCCTGCAGCCAACAGTCTCGCTCTCACCTGAGTCCGCAGCTTGAGCATGCAGCTCAGGTGAGGTCCTTCTCACCTGGCCCATAGCTGGGAATGTCCTCGCTCGAGGTGGATGCTCAGTCATCAATGTACTGACTGTACTTCAAGTTGTAGAAGTTAAGACTTAGTTATATGAAGGGGCTGGGGTTGCTTACAGGGGGCCCATTTGGTGCCCTGTGAGGAAGCACCCCAAGCTATTCTCTCCAAAACCGCCTCTGGTTCACTTGGCTTGAGGGTAGATCAGTAGGCCAGGTGGAGTGCCTCAGCAGTCGCTGCTCTTTCCTCTCCCTGCCTTGGTTGTCAATTGTTGCAGAGTGGTGCTCGCAACCTTCCACAGCTGCCTTAGAGGGACTGAGTGAGATCTTTCCTCCAAATTGGAATATTTTCCACCTTCCTTTAATTAGGTTTCCAAATTGCAGCAGAAGAGCCATCACTAAATAAAATATCCCAAGCCTGGAGGAAGGTGACCTAGGCCTTGGATCCCCAGAGATTTCCTCCTCAAAGGTTTTCTCTCCTCCATGTCTCAGGTCATAACTGCTAGCATAGTGTTCCATAGTTCTGTAGACAGGATCCGCTGTTGGATGGAGAGGATAGTGTCCCTTTGCTGTTCCTCTCTCCTTAGGAGGTCCCCTCACTCTCTCTTATAACTCATCAAACCTATGCCATTGCTAACCTGCACATCTCATTATGTTATCAAGCTGCCTGATGCTTTATCTAGTACTATTCTCACAACTACTGATTGCTTATATGCTTCATGCTACTACTTACTTTCTGGGGATCCTTCCTAAAGTACCTTTAGCCAAGGGAATCATCCCAAGGCATCTTAGAAGTGGAACCCTCTAGAGGGTTCCTTGCTTTTGGTACCCTACAGGGTGGTACTTCCTCTGGAATAGAGAGTGCGAATGGCCAAAATCTAAGTAACACAGCTACTTAAGCATAACACTATACTAGCTGCATAGGCCATTGAATTGGAAGGCTCTGCCTATGGTGCAATGGACAAGCAGCCAGCCACTCACACTTCCTAAGCTACATAAGCTGTTCCCCTAAGCCTCCTTCTGAAGCACTTTTCTTTGCCCTGCCATCCTCCCTCCTCCTCCTCCAGCAGCAGCAACTCTCTCCTTGGGATCCCTCCTAAGGTACCTTTAGCCCAGGGAATTATCCCACGGCACCTCTAGGATAGAACCTCTGAGGGTTCCTTGCCTTTGGAACTCTACAGGGTGGTAATTCTTCAGGAATAGAGAGTGCAAATGGCCAAAATCTAAGTAACACAGTTGTACAAGCATAACACTATACTGGCTGCATGGCCATTGAACCTGCATTTGAGGTTCAGCCAGATGGTCAGGGTGTAGAGGTCACATCGTATGGGTCCGCCTATGTACACCCCGTGACAAAGCAGCAGGATTTATTGAGGCAACATGAATGCTTTTGAGGATAGTCTCAGTTGCAGAGCCTTAGATGACAAGCCATAGTCTATTATGGAGAGTAAGGAGCTGGTACCCACAAGCCTAAGTGCTTCAGGGACTATGCTCTGCCTGTACCTGTAGAGAATCCTAATCTGGCATTGACTGCCTTCAAGACAGTGTTAACATGCTCTCATGCAGGGTGAGAGTATAAAACCTATGTTTAAAAAACAAACAAACCTCTATTGAGATTATTGTTGGTAATACCCTTGGGTCCTGCCCTGGTGACTGACACTGAACAATACCAGTGGGGTTTACGGAGAACCAGGGTGGGAGAGCCTCAACCTGGCATAGCTCCAGACCCAAGGACTGGGTAGAGGTATTTGTGGAGGAAAAGCTATACAAAAATAAAAACAATGTGTTTGTACACTTAAAATGGGAAGCAACATCCATTTTCAGTATTTTTATACTCTATTGACAAACAGGAGTCAACCAGAATGCAATACTCTTATGACAGTATCTGCCAGTGATTCACTGCAGAATTCTGCCATAACAGCCAACCCACCAGCAGAGCAGTTCGGATTTCCACTTACGATGCCAAGCGACCAGGTTCGGAAACGGACTTGAGTCATCAGAGGGCTGGCTGGGGAGAAGGATGGAGCGCCCATGGACAGCTCTCCTTCTCCGTGTGACAGTGTCTGGTGCAATGAGGACCCCTGGCGAGGCCGAGCCACTCCCACTACTGGCGCTTCGACATAGGGAGGTGGGGTGGATGCTGACATTATTGCACGTCCCCACCTCCGAGAAGTGGAAAAGAACAGGAGGTGAGCCCTCTGTCTCCAGTGACCCTCCCTGGGGCTTCTAGTAGCCTGCCATTGCTGCACTCCTGACCAGATACAAGCCCCGACTTGGATATGGGGGTCCAATGCCATGGCCCACCCTCCGGGGGTAGTGGGGAGGAAGCGGCAATGGATGGCAGGTGAACGTCCCAGGACTGTGACCAGGGTGGAAGATTGACAGAAGGGCTCACCAAGAAATAGAAAAATAAAAATAATTCTGCCACAACACATTGTGATTAAACCAAATGCATCACCATGGCAACACAATGGCACTATAATAAAACCACAGTGGTAGGCTACAAAATGTGCAATAGTTCTACCCAGAGGTACCCTGCTATTGCAATGGTAGTTTCCATTTTGATTTTTCTTGGTGCAGTGGTAGGACAGTGGTACAATGGGATCACAATGGAACTGGAACAAATCCACTGTGATACCTAAAAAAAAACCTAATGGCAGTACAGTGATAATTGCAGTGGTATTGCAGTGGTGTGCTAAAGAAATTATTATACTCAAGTTGCTATGCAATAAAGTTGAACCATATTGCAAAGCTATTATTATCTATGAAGTTCTCTACACACTCACTACATGTACATTGTGTAATTGTCAAAACATAATAGAAGAGTAATCCACACGGAAAGAGAAGACAATTATATTTGGTTATTGTTTCTCTAATTGAGGCAAGAAGTCTTTTTATTTCATTTATTTAAAGCATTATATTTGTTACATTGTGTAATGAATGTTTAGCTAGCCAACATGGTTACTGCTTTTAATTTTTAGTTACCCCTCCTGCCTTATGGCAACAGGGAAATATGGTATTTGTAATTTTTTCCCGTTATTCCCAGGACCCTGGAACATGGTTGTGCATGCGCATTGAGGTGCACATGCCCCTCTGGCTCCAGTGACAGCCCCATCTGCCCTCCCAGCATAGCGCATAGCCGGGCTTGGCACTGCCACCTAGCCTCTACTGGTGGCAGCCAAGAGTCGGGAAAATCTCACATCCTCCCAGAAAGGAGAGTTGCCTAGCAGCTGCTCAATCCTGGCTCTTCCCCCGGCCAACCCCTGGTAGCCCAAGTTCACTCCTGAACCTGGGTCGCCGGGCGTGGGCTGAGCTGTGGCATCTAGCGCCTCAACCCTCAGCATCACCGAGATGGCTTGGTTACTGCTTTTGGTTGTCTTCTGTCTGTTTGTCTGTCTGCCTTCCTGTCTACTTGTCTGTCTCCAGCACCAGTATTTACTAATCATCAGCTTACCGGTTCTGCAGGATCACCTTGGTCACCTTTAACTCCCATGTCTCCGGGCGGCCTGGAAGTCCTAATGGGCCCTAGGAGTGATTAAAAGATCTGAGCATTTAAATAGTTATATATGAGAACATGAACAGGAAGAAAACATTTTACAATTTTTGAATAAAACATGTTCACAGACAAATTATCTCCCACATCTTTAATAGATATTAAATAACTTGCAACACATAACTGGGCAAACTACAAACTACAGTATAAAGGACTTTGCAGGTTTTTTTAATGGTTTTAATTCAGAACTCTTAATATGTACCTTAAGTCATTAATATGCATTTGTTTATTAAAACCTAGTGCAGGAGCTGTTTCTATTCCTGTGTGTGCATATAAAACAAAACATGTAACATTTTTTTTTCAGCAAGATTTATCCCTTGCCTCAACACTGGTACTTACTCAGTGAAGGTCACTCCTGCTCTCACTTCTTCCATCAAGCCACTGTCTCTTCCGTCTCTTGTCTAACCAAACCCCCAGTGTTTGACTCAATAATAGGGCTGTGCATTGAATTGAATCAGCCATTGAATACCTTGAATACCAGGCGTATTTAATGAATACTCGAATACCTCAACACTGGATGTATCTGAGGTATTCAATGAGACTTTGAGATCTCTTTAGCTAATCTCAGGTTGCTCAGTGAGCTTTACAGAGCTCTGTAACTCAATTTATTTTAGAAATTCTAACCCTCCTGCACCAACAACGATCCCAAACAGCAGGTTCCTCGTCTTGTCTCATCTCATTCCCCACTGGCCCTGGTCAGTCACACCACAGCAACAGTAGCATCTCTCTCATCTGCAGCAGCGCTACCTTCTGCATGCACACACACAAACAGTAGCTCTGCCATCCCACGCTGGGCAGCAACAGAGAATTGTTCACTGGTACACTTTCTGGGACTTGATTTGTTTCAAGTTGTGCTGAATCCTTGTCCTTACTCTATTTCCCAACCATACCTTCCTCTCCATCAGATTCCAGGTGAGTGAGCATCTGACCTTTCCCTCTCTTCATTTCCACACAGCATTCCCTCCACAAGGACCTTCTCCTCCAGCCCCCACTCACCCTCACAGCCCCATCCTCACGCCTCACCTTCCTTTTTCTCTGTTGTTATCAGTTCTCCAGCCTCGCCAAGTGCTCCAACCTCTCTAACTCTCCACTGCAAACTGCTGATCCCTGTGAGCGCCATAAGCATGACAGTCAAGCTGTGCCACAGAAAAGCTAAAAGTAGCATAAACACCCTCCTTCCTCATACAAGTCCCGTCCTTTGCTTTAACTGATTGCAGGAATGAGTAGGACTTATTATGTCATATGGATGCTACCCCAACAACTACCGTAGTATTTCTGCCTCCCTTCTACTTTCCCCCATCCCTTCTCTCCCAGGCAGGCACAGATCTCTACCCCATATCCCTACACTCACTTGGTAGGTTGCAAATGCAGACTGTCCCCATTTTTAGATGTCTGACTTCTGATCAGTTATCAGACTAGAAAACAAAAAGATGCCATGACTGCTGTTTTATTTAATTGAACTAACAAAATCTAAGACACCAGGAACCTTCACCAGAATCATAAGGGTTTCAAATCCCAATACAACAGAATCATAGGGCGAAGCTCCCTACTCACTTTTGGGGTTTTTCATTTCTGCATCATTTTTAAATGTACCACATTATGGTCGAAATCCTGCATGCATGAATACCTGGACTGTATTCATCAAATATTTAACAAATACATAATTTATGTATTTTCACACCCTATTTAATAGCCCTGGAGTTTGCCCCCTCTGGCGGGGACTGGGCTGGTGGCAAACTCTGGTAACATGATGACCAATTACGAAAGTGGCATCAGGGGTGGGCAAGTGGGAGGTAGAAAGGCTAATGGCATGGGGTGGAGACAGGCTGCCACTGGTGGCTCAAGGAGATCATATTCCGTTGTTTATTCCTGCAGCCCAGCTCCGTGATGCAAGTAAGTCTTTGGTTCTGCTGCACATCTGGCATTGGGATGGGCATGTGACACTGTGAGGATCATACAACATGTAAGCTGCCCCAAGGAGGTGCTTGAGCAGTAATTATGGAATTACTCTCCTCTCACAGTGGGAGAGCACTACTAATGCAAAACTATGGCTCAGTGTGGGTGGGCATATTTGCAACCCACATGGACGCACGACATACTCTGCTGGCACAAACGGGCCAAGCAAAAGTGACACTGTTTATATATTTTAGTCGTCAGAGTCCCTTGTTCATTATGTCTATATTTTTAAAGCACTTAAAATTCAATTCAGTAATGCTCGGTGCTCTCATTTTCCTGTAGATACTGTAATCCCCTTACTTTTGTGGGGCTTACTGTTGTGCTCCTTCAGGTGCCCTGACTTTTAGCTTGCTTTGTCACTACAGTGCATGGGAGCTCTTATCTGTTCATCTGTAGTCAGACAACATGACTATTTGCTAAGAGGGGCCAGATTGTAGATCACGGGCAGGCAGCAGGGAAGCAGACTTACAATGCAGTAGAGCAGATTTCAAGGGAGCAGGTGTTGAAAATGTAAAGCCTGACCTCTGGTGATGTCACTGAGGATAATGGATGCTTAATCTTGAGCTCTGACTCCACGGTGTAAAATCAAATGACATCTGGTGTCTTAACATGGTACCCTGACTTCAAAAAGTAATTTCTACTGGGACCATGAGAATGGCTTCCAAAATTAGAGGTAGAAGTAAAGCTAAAGAGCAATGTATAGATGATCACGAATGGAGCGTCAACCCAAGCACCTTGCTATCTAGGGCCTCAGAATTAGCCGGCTCAGGTGGTAAAGAAGGGATGCCCTCACGAAGCAGCTGTATTGATGGAAGGACAATGGCTCAAATTTTAAAAATGCTCCAGTGGATTGATGCAAATGTCAAAGACATTAAGCAAGACTTAAAGCACCTTGAGTGTAGAACCATGGAGCTCAAGATGGGTCTCAATGAGGTACGAGAAGACAACATGAGGCTCAGCAGAGCGGTAATATTTCTAGCTAAGAGAGAATGGAACTAACAGCCCAGGCAGGGATGCAGAATCCAGAGGCAGGAGAAAGACAATCCACATATTCAGATTCTCAGAGGGCAATGAACAAAATGACCCACAGAATTTATTAAAACCTGGCTAGAAAGGGCTCAACATCCCAGGCATAGAATCACTTGAGCTGGAGAGAGTTCACAGGGCCCTCGGTCCGAAGCCTAGAAACAATGTCCCTCCAAGATCAGTTTTGGTCAAGTTTAACCTCTACACCGTGAAGGAGATGGTATTAAAGGAAGGCAGGGCTAAGAAAGACCTGAACCTTGATGGGAAAAGAATATATGTAGATCAGGACAACCCAAGCTGCCACTATGCAAAAAGGAAGAAAGTATCATGATAATTACAACTTATAGAAAAACAAATTAGAGCACAGCTCCATTACCCAGCCAAGCTGATTGTATTTTGGGACAATGGGCAGAACTTACATGAGTTGCTGATACAGGCAAGCAAACCACTACAGAAAATTGGGATTAACCTCCTGACTACCAGCAAAATTCAATTGAGAAATCCTCTTCAACTCCACTGGGAGGTAGCTGGGAACAAAACAAGATCTGGGAAAACAAGGGTCCAGGTCCAGACGAACAGATTTACAAAAACCTGGCCCATCTATGCCAGACCCTTCAAAGCAAACCTTAACTTGAGAATCTTAGCATGGAGGGCCACACTACAGCATTTCATCAAGAGGAGCAGAGCGCTAGCTTATCTGCACCCAAATCTGTCTCTTTCGGGTTCTAAACAGCGCATCGGACTTCAACAATCAGAGGCAGCTCAAACTTTTACCGATTGTGTCTTTAAGACACAGAGAGGATAGTGAATGCCATGAAGACTGCAAAGGCTCATGATAGGCAATTGAATGCAGCCTACCACTCAGTTCTTATCTGAACTTAACCATACATACCCCAGACTCTTTCAAGGAACTCTGACAATGGGGACCGGACTTTTGTAAACTGGGGTTTGAACTGGATATTGAAATAGGTGATTTACAGTTCTTTTGGATTGGGGCACATTCCAGGGCACATCCTCAAATCATGACTTTCCATGTGGTTGGGTTGTTTGAGGGACACTCATTTGGCTCCCCATCCTTCCCTCAGCAGGGGAGACTACTACTTAGGTGTAAATTCACACATTGTTGCATTTTCTTGCAGGTCACACAAAAATGGACTATTACATGCCATTAGAGTAACTGTGTGAATGAGCTGTTCTGATTTCAAGGCTGGGGGACGGGTGGGGAGGGGCGGTTTTGACTTAAGAGATGGTTATAGCCTGTCTAACAAAACCAGGGTTACTGTCAGTATCTTTGACACCAGATGCAGTCTGTATTTTGGGTGGGGGTGGGGTGGAGGGGTTGTTCCCTCTAATCTCGCCATCTACCACAGAAGATAAAAACCACCAGAGGTCTTAGCAGAGTGAGGGATGCACACCTCTTGAAGGTGGCTACTCACTGCCTGTTTTGGGGCTTCACCTTGCTTTGTTATCCCACACCTGGAGACTGCTCTCCCATACTCACACTGTTGGGAGCTGAGAGGCATAGGATGTATTCAGACAGCCCAGGCTCCAGGACAGAAGGAGAGTCCTTCTGAAATGACTCACACCTGTTTTGTTGTATATAGTTTAGTCAATCAAATCACACAAACCAAATTTTTTTCTAAAAGCACCTTTCTGCAACGGTGCTTGTACATAAAATAAGCAACATAAAAAACACATAAACATAAAACACAGCAGCACCATTAATTGAAACTGAGCAATTTAAACTATATAAATTGCAGAAGCGACCTAAGAACCAGAATAGACCAGGCTAAATAAATGTGCTTTCAATGCAGTTTGAAACTCTGGACAGTCAAGCAGTCTTGCACCTGGCGTAAGTAGAGAATTCCTCAGGGTTAGGGCCACAACTCTAAATGACCGGCCCCAGATGTCTTTAAATGGACCCTAGGAATTTCTAGCAATCCCTCACAGTGGATTGAGAGGGCAGAGGGACACTAAGGATGAAGGAGATCTTGCAAGTAACTAGATCCCTGATCATTTAGGGCTTTATAGGTCAGCAAACCGACCTTGAAGGTGATCCACCACTGTACTGCAGCCAGTGCAGTCTGCAGAGCACAAGCTTTTATACGATTGGTCCTAGAAGTACCAGTCAATAGCTTGTTACTGCATTCTGCACTAGCTGCAGGTGGTGGATATCAACCCCGGGTAGCCCTAGGTAAAGGCATTGCAGTAGTCAAGGGGAGATAATGAAGGTGTGGACCAAAGTTGGAAGATCCTCAGGAGGAACCAGGTGTTTCACCTGGGCTATATTCCTCAGATGGTAAAGAGGTTTGGGACTACTGCCACCACTTGAGATTTCAGCATTGGGCAATCGTCAAAATAATGCCCAGGTTCCGCACCTGGGCTGAGGCAGTCAGCTGAACACCCCCCGAGCCATTCCCCAGAGGGTAATCCTGCCAATAAACCTGCCTCTTGATGATCTGGGTCAATGACCAGCACCTCTGTTTTAGCTGGGTTCAACCTCAGCCAGCTCGCACTCATCCAGTCTTGGATCTCAGCTCACAGTTGTTAAAACACTGAGAGGAACACATCCTGACCAGGTACAAAGGACATGTACAGTTGAATATCATCTGCATAGCAATGAAAACTCAAACCAGACCACCTAATAATCTCTCCCAACAGCACCATATACACTGCAAACAACTTGGGAGAGAGAATGGAACCTGCTGCACCCCTCTACATGATGGGGGAGAGGGTTGAGGAACAAATTATACCCCACTCTCTGAGTCCTACTCTTGAGGAAAGACTGAAACCATCTGAGGACTGTAGCAGACCATCCACAGATGAACCACAGGCATTTCAACAGTATACCATGATCTACAGTGTTGAATGCTGCAGAGAGATCGGGAAGGACCAAGATGGAATGGATCTTACGATCTCTCGCTATCAGGAGGTCATTTGGTACTCAGGCAAGGGCCTTCTCAGTGCTATGTCTCTTCCTAAATCCTGACTGGAGAGATCATAGACATTGTGGCTGGTCAAATGGTCATCCAACTGTGATGCAACCACCTTCTCAATAACCTTACCCACAAAGAGTAGGTTAAAGACAGATCTGTAGTTAAGCCAAACAGTCTGGGTCAAGGGAGGATTTTTAAGGAGGGCCAAACAACCATCTTCTTCAGGGGATCCAGAAGATCCCACTCTCCAATAACCTCCAGACTATTTCGACAAGGACCGGGCCAGATTTATCTCGCATCCTACTAGGAGTCGTGGGCCCAGGATCCAAACTGCAGCAGGTTGGTCACAATGTCTGGATGACCACCACAACGTGAGTGATTGCAGACCAGCTGAAGTCAGACAAAGTAAACTGAGACTTTCCAGCCTGCTCCACACCAGAAACCAAGAAGCCCAAGTACAATAGTGCCCGCCGTCCGATGAGCACCAGACCCGATCTTCTCCATGGCCAGCCACCTCAGCAAACCCTCCTGGGTTCAGGCCAGGTCCAAGATCAGTCCAATCAGGCAGGAGATCGATAGCCAATGCTCCAGACAGGAAACATCAGTAAATCTCTTGTTCAATGACACAATGCTGACAGCCAATTCCAACTCAGGTTCCAGGCCAACAGTGTCCTGCTAAGAAAGGAAACCCCTGTAGCACAGTTCCAAAAGGGTCTGCAGTTCCAGAGTTCCAACTCAAAATCCTCATGATGGACTCTGACTGGCTGTTGTGGGTTTGGAAATGGGACAAACTGTTTGGGATTTTGGTGGGATGGATTTCTAATAGGGAATGGGGATTACTAGCAAAGGGTCAAATTTCTACAAGGGTACACCAAAGAGTTCGACTGAATTACAGACTGTCATAAGATAAAGATGCTAGGTACAACAGAGAAGATTTATCTTATGGGCTTAAATGGGGATGCTTAAAGTGATCCCCTTAATGTTAAGGATTACAGGGGTAAAAGACAGAATATGCTAAGAGATCTAGCTCAAGTCAAATGTGATATTGGCCTTATTCAAAACCCACCTATCCCCAACAGAACACGTAAAAGCTCGTCACATTTGGGTGGGGAGGTGATATCAGCCTCTCACCCAACACTAAAAAAGCTGGTGTGGCTATACTAGTCTGAAAGGGTCTTGGCTTTGTGCCAACTGGTTCCTACTCTGACCAAGAAGGTAAAATGGTTGTCATATCAGGTGAAGTTGCAGACAGGACAATACATGTAGTGAATGTTTATGGCCCTCCCTGCAACTCACAATTCTTTAGACATGTATTTGGATATGTGGCCTCCCTACCAGAAGGGTAGATAGTCCTGGGAGGAAACTGAACTGCATGGAAAACCCAAATCTAGACAGATCACTGGGAAAGCAAAAGGGAGGGAATGGTTCCAAAATACTGCAAAATTTATGAACAGAAGTTGGCCTGGTGGACACGTGGAGACTCGTACTCTCCGGTAGGGACTTCACCTTCTGTTCACATACCCAAAATTTCTACTTCTGTATTGATAGATTTTACATGCAGAAAGCTTGGGGTCACTCAATCATTGACCAGGAAATTTACCCTATTTACATGTCTGATCATGAGAAAATCAGTGTAACAATACGTTTGGGTCCCTGGACAGTCATTATGGTGTCTTAATGTGGGATTGCTTAAGGGTGAAACCTTAACGTGAAAATAAAGGAAACCATCCAAAATTATGTAAAAGAAAATACAGGCACAGTCTCAAGGTGACGCTCCTGTGGGACAGTCTCAAAGCGGTGGGAAGGGGTGAGGTCATTTCCTGCCTCCACAACAAAAGATCCACAGAACAACAACAAAAAATTTGGAACAGAAGAGAAAAGACTTAGAAAACCTCCACAAGACAGGAAGACAAGATAGCTCATTGGTAGAATTAAAGACCTGAGAGAACAATTAGAACAAATTCTAAGTGCCAAAACAGAAAATACATTTAGATTGATGGCTCAGAAATACTATGAGGGGACATAGGGCTGGTTGCCTACTGGCCTATAGATTTAGGAAACAAGCCTCTGAAAGATAAATTCTGGCTATTAGAGGCAGTCAACAGCATTCCAAGTTAGCAATGAAAACCAAGCCAAATAGCTGACTTTTCAAGCAATTTTACACAAAACTATCTGCTTCAGAAGCTCAATCCAACCATGAAGAGAAAATAAAAAATTCTTAGATGGTGTAAAGCTACCTATGCTCTCTCAGTAGAGCAGGGTCAAGTGCTGGACCGCCTTCTCAGAAGGAGAGGTGTTGGAGTTATTAAAAACCTTAAGCACAACAAATTCCCAGCCCAGATGGCTATGTGGCTGAGTATTACCAAAAATCCCAAACAGAGCTGTTGCCATTGATACTCCAGGTCTGTGGTTGATGTATCAGACACCCCAGAATCGTGGGCAAGGGCTCTGTTATCTGTGATCCCAAAGCCTGGTAAACACTTGACATCTTGTGGTGGTTACTGCCCTATTCTTTCCTAAATCTGGACAAAACAATTTATGCGAGAGGCATCTCCATGACAATATTAGACAATATATGCTCACCACTGTAGTGGGTATCCGGAAAGACCAAGGTGGGTGCAGGCTGTGATGGACGATTAGGTGCTGAAAAGCATTTGACCGCCTTGATTGGCAGTTTCTCGAGGCAGTCCTTCAAAAATTCAACTTTGGTACCAAATTCGGCCTGGATCTCAGCTATATACTCTAACCCAGCTGCTCAGGACAGACTAAATGGGTAATGTCAAGAGGTGTTTCCCATTAACAGAGGTTTGAGACAGGGTTGCCCTTTCACCCCCTCCTGTTTGCCCTAAGTATGGAGCAACTTGCAGAAGCATTCAGATCCAGTCAAAACCTAACTGGTATCAGAACAGGCCCCATGGAAAACCACATATACCTGTATGCAGACAACATTCTTCTTTATTTTCAGGACCCAGAGACTTCACTGGCTAATGTGATGGAGCTGTCATCTGAGTACAGAAAATCTTGGGGTTTAAAATTAATGAAACAAAGTCAGAAATCTTATCAATAGGAGCCAGGGTCACCCCAGGTACAAAGACAATAACAAATCTAAAATGGTCCACATCTGGTTTCAGATATCTAGGAATACAAATACCAGTAGACTTGAGCAGACTGTGCCAAGTAAACCATATGCAACTACTAGAAAATATTCACCAGGATTGCATTATGTGGGCAGCCTTGCCACTGTCCATAATGGGTCATACTGGAGTCAATTAGGATGAATATTCTCCCAGGTTGCTCTTCCTATTCGACTCAATACCTGTTCATCCCCTGAAAAATTTTGCACAGATATCCACAAAATAGTAAAAAATTCATATGGGTGGGGAGGGCCCAAGATTGAAATGGTCAGTTCTAGGCCTGGACAAGGGAGAGGTGGGTTGGGATACCGGACTTCAAAGTTTACCATCAGGCAGCCAAGCTCAATACCTGGTAGCATACCGTGCTATCACAGAAGTTCAAAGTTGGTAAAAAGAGATCTGGGGTCCTAGAACTCTAGCCCTCAATTTTATTCAACAAATGGGACCACAGATTAGTGAAGGCCTTGCCATCCCATGGCTCAAAAACCTAGTGGTAACATGGAACAAGGTAGTAAAGGACTTAAAGATAGAAAAGTTAGTTTTCCTACAGGTGCAATTACAACATGTAGAGACTTCTCCACCCCAGGAGAGAGAATCTGATATTTGCTCATTGAGGCAAGAGAGGGTTGAGAAGATTATCTCAACTTTTTGTAGGAGACACTCTAAAGAGCTTTGCCCAATTACAAAATGAATATAATATACCACAGAAAGATTTCCATGGTTACTAACAAATCAGATATTATTTGTTGGCAGAAGACTGGCAGGGTGGCATTGATCCCCACTCAAAGCAGCCATTGCTGGATTCCTCTTGCAGCTAACAATGGGGGGCACAAAAGTACGTCTTATTTCTAAAATCTACAAGCTATGCAAGAGGACCAGGTTGATGACAGAACCCTAATTCAGCGGAAATGGGAAGGAGAGTTGCTGGAGCCAAGGCACCAATAAAATGGGATCTGAGCTGGGAGTTAGCGCAGAGGATCATTGCTTCCCACATGAAGAGAATTTAGATGGCAAGTATTAACAAGATACTTCAAAACCCCAGTGATAACCAAACATTATGGGACATTCCCTCAGATAGGTGCTGGAGGGTGCGGACACATGGGGATGCATGAGCATATTTTCTGGAGTTGCCCCAAGCTCAGTGGTTTCTGGGGTAAAGTCAAAGATCAAATACGCCTCCATCTTAAAATTCAGATCCCAGAGAAGTGTCATAATCTGTTATTAGGGAACCTCCACCACGGTTACGTGGGCCTAGCAAGATACTTATTCTCAATTTTGATTGCTGTGGTACAGAAGGACATTTCTAGGCTATGGTTATCAGAACCCCCAGTGAGTAGCAGTGGCTAATGTGCTGTCAGCAAATAAGGACTGGAAAGACTAACGGACCACCTAAGACTACAAATGGATCTCTATGTGGTGACCTTACTTTAAATACTTTAGTGCTAGGAAGGGTCAGGTCATAGAAATTCTGGCAAGGGAGGCACTTAGCCAGTGGGGCATAAACTCCTAATGAATTGAGACTGTTCTGGCAGTCACATGAGAGTGTACAACCAAGAGGATTTATGGCCCCATTCACATTTTGCCTTAAACTATTTGACACTGAGGTAATGAGCTAGCAATCAGATTAGATCAAATACCCACCTGATTGTAATTGTGTAATCTGTTGCTTGGGGAGGGTTAGAGGAGAAATGTTTTTCTTTTAATATATAAAATTAACTTGTGCTAGGTTTACTTTAAGGTACCCAAGTTATAGCATCTTCTTCCTGTATTGTTTATAAACACTGTATTGTTTTAAAATATGGTAATGTTTAATTGAAAAAGAAAAAAATTGCCATTTCAAAAAAGAAAATGTACAAAGCCTTTGGGCATAGCCAAGTTTGGCACACAGTGCAAAGGGCTGAAGGAGCATATCTGACAGCCAAATGGCTGAAAAGGCCCTACAGTATGAGTGTCAGTACTGAAGCAAGTTAAAAATTCACAGGAATATGGGCACTGAAATTGATGTTATTGATCCAGCGTTTCAGGAAAGAGATCTTGTGATACAGCTCACCCATTTAGTAACTGAGCTGAGAAGCTGAGTTCAACTGAGACAACCTGATCAGTCACTATGGTTGTGGTGCATTCAGAATGAGGTCTGCTTTGGAGGAGAGATGAGTATCAGCTCCTGGAGCTGCATGTGAGAGCAGGTATAGTGTTTAGTTTGCAGCCTTGTGATAGATTCCCTGTATTAGACTCCTGAACAGACAGAGCAAGCACCATCACAGTCACCAAAGAACTATCATGAGAGGCAACAGACTGACACTGTGTGAATTCCAAGCAGAGGAATATCAGAAGTGAGGTGAGTTTTCCATTCTCCACCTTGCATTCTGCCCCTCCTCTTGCAAATTGTTAATGGTGAAGACCCTGCACGGTAGAAGCAGAAGTGAAGTGTGGTGAAAGAAAATCCAGTTTAGAAACAGGGAACACTGAAGCCCCCACACAGGACAGAAGCCAAAGCCAAAAGGAGCAGCTCAGCTCATCGTGGAGTTGTGAGAGAGAGGTGGGACTTCGCCCTCCACCAAAGCTGCAAGATGATTCTCCAAGCAAGTCAGAAGGAGCAGCTCAACTAGTCATGTGGTCTTGAGGGCGGTGGGACTGGCCCTCCCCAAAGCTGCAAGCCGACCCCCACAAGCAAGCCAAACGGAGCAGCTCAACTCATCGACAGTCATGAGAGCCAGGAGAGACTCAGCCTCCCCAAAGTTGCAAGCCAACCCCCAAGCAAGCCAAAGGAGAAGCTCAGCTCTTCATGCGGTCATGAGGGCCAGGTAGGACTTGGCTGTCCCCAAAGCTGCAAGCCGACCCCCAAACAAGCCAAAAGAGCAGTTCAGCTCATCATGTGGTTGTGAGAGTCAGTGGGACTCAGCCCTCCCCAAAGCTGCAAGTCAACCCCTCAAACAAGCCAAAAGGAGCAGCTCAGCTCGTCATGCAGTCGTGAGGGCCAGGTGGGACTCAGCCCTTCCCAAAGCTGCAAGCCGTGGGGGTGCTGTGGAGCCCGGAAAGATGGCTGTCTCCTTCTAGAGCTTTTATAATCTAATCAGCATTAAACTTTAAAATTAGCTGGTTCTGGGTGACTAAGCTGCAAACAACAGTTGCTAATTTTGGCCAAGATATACTGACCACAATGAGCAATCCTCATAAGGATAAGACCCCCAGTGATGGAGCTAAAACCAAGACTCTAGCTGGTCCACCAGCCATACAATCTCAACAAGGCCTGGATACATACAGGAGAGAGGCCTCATTGGAGGAGACCCTCCAGACAATCGGGTCAAAATTAAAGAGGATTATGGCCTTGGTCTCTGGAATATCTGCAAAATTTGATACTCTAAATAATAGAGTAGCTGAAGTAAAAGTAATGATGGAATCGGTGCAAAAATTATCGACTAAAGCTTCCAAATGGGCCGATGTGGTGATGGGAGCTGTTGCTTCAGTCATTAAGGAGAACACCACCTGAAGTCTCCCTGGAAACTCTGGAGAACCAGGCAAGAGCAACAAACTTATGAATTATTGGTTTACTGGAGGGCTGTGAAGGGATCACCTCCTCCTCCTCTTTGTCCGGGACTGGATAATTTAACAGCTTGGGAGGAGGCTTCAGAGCAGGCACACCGAATCCAGAAAGCATACCGGATAACCCCTCAGGGCAGACAAGATAATCCGGAGGTGTCGAGACCCGTGGTGGCCATCACGGACAGCATTGGTTCCAGGGACTTTCTCCTGGCACTGGCTAAATGAAAGTGGGTCCTGCTGCAAGGCAGGGAACAAGTTCAGATGTATCCCAATATTGGATATGCTACCAACAGAGAAGTAAGAAGTTTGACTGGGCTCAAGCAGTTCTGAGAGGAAAGAGGTCTCTCATGGCCTTGTCTTCCTTCCCTGGCAGACTCTGCCAGCCCACCAGGGAAAATCTACCTTTTTCCTGAGCCCACGGAGGCCTTGAAATGGGCGCAGAAGAATACGACCCCACGATCCAGAGTGACAGATCATGAAGCCTCATCATCGGAGGAAGAAGAGGATTCTTGAAATAATTTAAATGCTAGTGAGACTTTTATTCTGTTGAACTTAATCGGGGCAAGATTTAGTTTGGGACACAATGAGACTAGGGACTTGCTGCTAAATTATGCTTCATAATTTCCTGCCCGAATTGGGAACCTGTACCCTAAGGGATATTAAATTGAAATGATGAAGGATGCTAAATAAAGTTTGGTTTTATAAAGTTCAGGATTTTGTTAGATAGTAGCAACTCATAAAACAGATTATAAATGCCTCTTACTGATGTTTTATAAACATTTTGCAGCTTATATAAATCAATTTTGTAATGCAATTTGTATCTTAAAAGACAGCAATGTTTTGCCTGATTTTTATAAGGAAAGATGGAGTTCCAATGGAAGCAATTTTATGTTTACCTTACAGCACATTTAGTGCCTTAATTTTTATGTTGTGTGGTGGAGATCTCACCCCTGGTGGTGGCAGAAAGCTTGGTAAAATAGTTAATTATATCACAAAAGAAACAGATACCATGCAGCTCCTGGGCTCAATTTTGCAGCTCACTGTGATTTTCCTTACTTTAGTAATATACCATAGATTCCTCCTTATGATGTATATTAAAGCACTTGATGGATTTTATTGGGTGTACTGAGAGGGTGGCGTCCTCATGTTTTGTATTTTATGTACTTCTACTGTAATGCAGTGCTTGTGACCAAACTATATGTTTGTTTATGAAACAATAAACATAAAGTTTAAAGAAAAAGCTGTAAGCCAAACCCCAAGGAAGCCAAAAGAAGCAGCTCAGCTCATTGTGCAGTCGTGAGGCCAGGTGGGACACGGCCCTTCCCCAAAGCCACAAGTTGACCCCTCAAGAAAGCCAAAGGAGCAGCTCAGCTCATCATGCAGTCATGAGGGCCAGGTGGGACTCAACCCTCCCCAAAGCTGCAAGCTGACCCTCAAGCAAGCCAAAGGAGCAGCTCTGCTCATCATGCAGTCATGAGGGCCAGGTGGGACTCAACCTCCCCAAAGCTGCAAGCTGACCCCCAAGCAAGCCAAAGGAGCAGCTCAGCTCATTGTGTGGTAGTGAGGGCAGGTTGACTCAGCCTTCCCAAAGCTGCAAACCAACCCCCAAGCAAGCCAAAAGGAGCAGGTATGCAGCATGGTAAAAGGCATGAAACGGACCAACAGTTTCAAATTCTCTGTTTGGGCCAAGTTCAAATTTTGCTTTCAAACTCTCTGTGCCTTACTTTATGGCTAAGAAATGGACTATTGTACTTTTTATTTAATGCCTTCTTTATTGACTAAGCAAACGGACTATGAAATTTATTTCAGCCTGTATTTATTGGCGTAGCATTACTGATAGCTTTCTGCTGCCATTTCTAAGCACTGAGGGGTTGTTTTTGCTTCCTGTGCTGTGTACTTTAATTAACTCTCACACTATTATAGGGCATTTCTGGCAGTAGCTTTAAGTTTTTCTGAGCTGTGTAAATGGGGTTATGCTTAATTCATTTCTAGCTATGAGAGCTGCCTGCTGCTGTGTAACCAAAAAATAATAATTTGCCAATGTTCCTTTTACTCTATTTAAGCAACAAGTTGATTTAGTTGTTTGATTCAAGCTACCTTATGTATATAACTTCTCATTTGGGCACCAAGTATTTTAGTTCCCTGTTGAGTATTTCTCCTGTCCACCTTTAAACTGTGATAGGAGATTTCTATGGAACTGGTTGTGAACTTTGGTTTACAAGTGTACAGTAATTACTGTGCAATCTAAACAAAAAAACTTTGCATTGGTGCTGAGTTCCTAGCTAGATCTCCCAGCAGGGCTCCTGTTTAGCCAAGCCTGTCGCCTCAGTTTCCCATTCTCCCAGCTCTGCCCAGACTCTCCCTGTTACATCCCTTCCCTCCCTTCCTTGTACCTGCATTAATCCTCATTGTCTCTGTTCCTCCACAGATCAGCTCATCGTGGGTCATGAGGGCTGTTGGGACTCAGCCCTCCCCAAAGTTGCAAGCTGACCCCCAAACAAGCCAAAAGGAACAGGTACACAGCATGGTGAAAGGCGTGAATGGACCAACAGTTTCAAATTTCTGTTTGGGCCCCGCCTGATGCTTAGCAACGGCTCCCTACCACCCCACAACATAGAAACAGAAACTTAGAAATTGTCAGCAGATAAGACCATGGGCAGTAGGAGAGTGGTGGAGAGATTTGAATGGGGAGCTGGGGTTCATGGAAATTGTCAGCAGATAAGGACCGATAGGCCCAACCACCCTTGGTCGTCCATATAATTTATAGCGTGGTCACAGCCCACTTTCCCATTGGCTGATTATCAGCTTCCACCAGTAGAGGCTGCAACCACACTAATTCCTCTGTGTTACTAGTTGAGGTTCACAATGTGGCTTGCAGGCCTAGCAGCAATCCTATATCTTGCTGCAGTGGCTTTGCTACCACCTCCTCCTTCCCAGAGGTGCAGCCTTGCAAGCCAGGACCTTACACTCTAGCCTCCCCTCTCACCCACCCCCACCTCAACTGTAGAGACATTCCTGCTACTCTGCATCTCAATCTGCTGGCTGTCTTTCTGTCCTTCCATCCTCATTCCACACCAGCCTTGCCACCCTGAAAGTCCATGCCCATGCCTGCTCTTCAGCCCCCAAAATACACCGCAGTTCTTTTTCATTAAACTCCTATGGACCTTGCCTAAAAGCAAAATCCTGATAACCCTACTACTCCTGTTATCTGGGGACATTGAATGCAGCCCGGCCCAACTCCCCCATCCAAATCTTGCACCCCTCTCCTGTTGCCCTGTGGCCTTAAACTTGTGCACCTAAGTATCTGCAGCAAGGTAAACAAAATTAGCCTGCTGCAACCAGTTGTCTCTCCGTAAGACTGGACATACTATTACAGAAACATGGCTGAAACCACACTATCTGGATACAGAATTTGCAACACCTGGATACTCTGTAATTTGCCAGGATCACCCAGGCACCAAAAGAGGTGGTGGCATCGCCATGTATATCAACTCTCGTTTCAGTTTACACGGTCCCGCTGCCCCGATCCATGCACACCATCGATGCTTTATTAATCAAACTCTCCCTCACCCACACCCACCCCATAGTTATTGCTGGATCCTACTGTTCTCCAGATTCAACTATGCCTCGATTTCAGAACATTTGAGCACCCTACAACACTGGCCTCTGGAGGTGAGTTACATATCCTAATGATTTCAACCAAAACTGGCTCTCAGTAGTAGTTCCAAGCTGCAGAACCAGGTGGCAGCTTTAAACCTGTCTCAACTTATCACTGAGCCCACATGTCTCAACTGCAACTCATCTAATCACTCTCTCCTGGACTGGTCCTCACCTTGCACACACATCGAGCAGACAGCGGCATCACATGATCTACTCAGTTAGGAAAATCCAGCTCCTAAGGCACACAGCCCCTCCCAGAACCATCCTTACCAAAGCCCTTCAAATCCTTGGACCTAGCATTCTCCACACAACCTGTCTAACATAAATTGATTTTACATCCCCAGGGCTACTGCTATCGACTCCGCCTGGGAGTTTTCATAGCCAGGTTCACCACTGTCTGAAACTCACATGCTCCTCTCAGAAGAGCATGGGTGAGGGGCCATCTGCCATGGATTTCCGTGGACATTATGTTCCTCCTCAAAACAGGGATGAGGCCTGCAAGGCTTTCAAGGCCTCCGGCTGTCAGGTGCACCAACAAAAGTATTATGCCCTATTCAATGCCTGTACTAGATATATCTGTAGGGCAAATGCAAAGTACTTCAGTGACACCTTCAACGCCAACTTAAGCCAGCCATCAAAATTTGAAGGTGGCCAATTTCTCTTCACCCCTCCCTCTCAGCCCCACCACCTCTGTCTAATTGTTGATGGCTCCATGATTACGGACCCATTTGAACTGGCCTCTCATTTCAGTTCTTTCTTTACTGAGTGCACCTCATCACTTCTAGCCTCCTCAATCCAGACCCCCACCTCTCTCCACCCACCCCGAAAAAGTTCCCAGCTAGCACCCCTTTGCCTTCCATCTGACTTCCTCTGCTGAAGTCCACAAAGCCCTACTTGCCCTAATCCAGCTAAGGCAAACGCCTACCAGCCTGTACTTCAAATTGTTATATTTGTCAGTTCCAGTGATTGCTGGCCCCTGGCATCACTCTATAACCTCTTGTTCTCTTTAGCTGCTATCCCCACAATGGAACCACGTACACAGTCATCCTCTTCCCAAAGGTGGAGATCTCTCTGCCACAGGTAACTATTGCTCGATTTCACTTCTACCTGTCTTGGCTAAAATCCAAGAACATCTAGTCCTTTCACAACTCTCTACCTATCTTAATTCCTCCTCCTTTTCACACATTACCAGTCTGGCTTCAGAATACCCACTATACCACCGCCTCACTTCTCAGTTTCACTGATTACATCCTCACTGCTATGAATAGAGGCTATATAACCTCAGCCATTTTTGTCGACCTGGCCAAAACCTTTGACACTGTCTCCCACTCACTTCTTCTATCCAAGCTCCCTCTCACATGGCTCTCAAGCATGTCCACCAGTTGGTCTCATTCCTACCTGTTTGGAAGATCTCAATCCATCAGAATTGGCACCCACCTCAGCTTCCTCCCTGTTACATCTGGTGTGCATAAGTCTCTGTCCTTGGTCCACTCCTGTTCTCCATCTCCTCAATGACCTGCCCTCAGTCTGCCCTCACACTTCTATCCACATGCATGTGGATCATACAGTGTTGTACATCTGGCCCACCACCTCTGATGTAGTGACCAGACTCCAGCAGAACTTCAGTGCTGTTCAGCGTTGGTTTCACTCAAATCAGCTGTTTCAAAATGCCAAAAACTGTCTCTATGACATTCAGCACAAGGCAGAGACATTCAATGCTTCCTCCACCCCTCCCTCCACACCATGGACAGGGCTACTCTTGAGAGTTGCACCTCCTGCAGATATCGTGGGGTCTGCTGACCAACCTTGACATCTCTGGGCATATTGATGCCATCCACAAAGCTCCACCCCAAGCTAGGCGCTTTGTACCGTAATCTTGGATGTTCCCACTGCCGACTCACCTTGTAATTGTGCAGAGGATGATTCTCCCCATCTTCGACAATAGGGACAGAGCCTACAGTGCCACTCCTAACTCCACTCTAGCCAGACTGGACCCCTCTTCCATTCTTTCTGTCACTTTGCCCTTGACTGCCCTCTTAACATGCATCACTGTTTCTTTGCGCAACCTAGACCTCCCTCATTGCAGGACCGGTGTCACTCCCACAATGCCAGTCTTACAACCAAATACTAGATGCAGTCCCTCCCTACATATCTCACATCTGTCCTCTCAGTCCCTACCCTCCCAGGGCTACACACTAATAAAACTGACTCATGCCAACTATCCATACCACACATGTCAACCTCAACTAGCCAGGCAGCATTCTCTTATCGCATGCCTAAACTCTGGAATACACTTCCCTCGGATATCCGTATGCCTCCACCAGTCAGCTCCTCAACTCCTTCTCAAAAACACTTCTATCCCATTTGCTCATGCACCCACTCAAGCTCTTGGCTAGGCTCTCAGGACCACCTAAAATAATGGTGACCCTTACTATGTACTGTTTCCTGCATCTCATTGTTGTCATGTACTACTGCCCATAGAAATGAACTTTACCTTGTCTGTTTTTTCCAGTATTTTAATCCTGTATGATTGTCTTGTTAATGTTTGAACATGAAAACATGTCTGTATTCCTCTTCCCTTCCCCAGGGCACATCTGGAATATAGCAGTAGTTTGTTCAGCATGCCTTCCTGGTTAAACCTTTTAATAAATAAATAAATAAGATTCCACAAGACTGTGAAATCGTTACAACTTGCTCCTGCACAAAAAAAAACATGCAGTGACCACTGTGTACACACAGACTGCATTCCATTTTGTTTCTGCATGCAGCTTGTCTGGTCATCCCCTAGGGGTCTGCAGCAGCTGATCCTGTGAAAGCTTGAAGTGTTCCTGGCCTGTCTGCCCTGTGAGGTTTAAATCTCCTGAAAACATCAGTACAGTATTAGAGCTCAGGCTTTGCAACAGCTTGCATATTGCTAGATAGGACCCTTAGGTTTGATGGAACCCTGAGCTGCACAAGGACTGTGTTAGGAGGGCATAGCTCAGGTCAAAGGCCTGAATTGAGACCCTCTGGACCATGGTTACAGTTTCCATTACATTGTTTTGTCTGGATTCTTCACTACTGCTGTCTGCCTCAGTTCCATCCACTCTTCACCTGGCCCACACCCTGCATTGAGGGAGTCTATGTGGAGCACTAGCTACAGTATCTTAATTCTGCATAACCCCATGCTCTAGAGTGGGTTATACAAAACATTTGTGCTCTATCACTCTGTATGTGTTCACTTCCCAATCTGATAAATCTCATTCACCATACCCAACTATTCCTCCTACATTTTATCTTAAAGATTGGACCTCCCTTGTAATGCTTCTGTTGTTTCCTCCAGGATATACAACTACTGACTTTCCTAATCTATTGATTCCGTGAAAGAGAAAGTTACTGATTCTAAGCCACAGCCACATGTTTTGTCCCTGACACCAAGGTATCCCCAATAAAATTTAACTTCCACTTGATACCTCACTAAAGTAAAGAAATCACCATGTACACATCGTCATGGATGCAGAGTGATACTTATGCCAATTAATTTAGAAAAAGATTCACTGTGGTGTAGGATTATGTAGTAAGGAAGGTACAGTGCCACCATATATGTTTGAATCCAGCAATCACAGCCTGGTATCATGAACATTTATCTGAGAGGGTGAAAGTATACTTATGAAGTCTGCTGGCTGTTCCATATGCCCCATGGAGGTCACTTTGCATTGTGTTAGAAAAAATCATTGAACAGAGCATTTATTTGTGCATGTCCACACAGATATCAGTTGAGTCCTGTTAGGAATTTCCTATTGTGGATCCCAAGAAAGTTGTCCACAGGATTTGACATACAGTATGCCCCTAAGAATGTATAGCTGAGAGACCAATCCAGACAGTCCTTGGGGTTGTGAGCTGGAGGGCTTTTGATAAACAGGTGATGAACAGTGTGGGGTTTAAGTGATAGATATTTGAATGTCATGGGCAGGAAGGGACAGTGATTTGGGAATGGGTAAAGGAAAGGCAGTCATGACTCTACTACTCTGTTTAGTCCAAGGTATTTGGGGTGAAGGAGCAGGGGTTTATGGCAAGAGGGTGGTGAGAGCAGGGGGGGTAAGTGGGGTAGGGAGAGCTAGGGGAAGTGATTTTGATGTGGGTTGAGGAAGAGAAATTACCTACTCTGTCGACACTGTCACTTACAAATAACTTTGCAGGGAGTGCGTGTGTGGGAGCGGGAGTTGGAACCTAGAGGAGAAATGGGTGCGAGGATATAATTGTAAACATTCATGTGTGGTGGAGGGGGTGGAAGATATATAACCCAAAGGGTGGGAATGGGATTCTTTCTTTCTAACTATTTTAATTAAAAAATATCACTGGCACAGGTGGCATGAGAGTAGGGAACTCGTGAAAGCTTCAAGCAGTGCAAAGTTACCTGTCACCCCAACTTCACCAGCAAATTATAGATTCATTGCATCTTGAGCTGTGAGTGCCCAAAGCACATATGATAAAAGCCCCAGAGCACAACACAAATCAAGGCACCTACAGGTTTGCATATGCACAAAGCACAACAGTCGGCTGGCCAATAAAAGAATAGAAAACAAGTATTCAAGTGCAAAGTATCAGTTGGCATGTCCTATGCATGTTAGTGCTGTTGCCCAAATGCGTTATATTCAAATGTCCCCATGCAAATGAGCCCATTCCTCATTCAAGTTTCTCATTAGCAGGACTTTGCACCTTGGATTGCAGGTAGGCTGAACCAGAGCACAGTATTAACATGTGGCTGTTGGAGCTATAGTACAGTACAAAACTAAGCAGCACTGTATCACAGGTACTTTTGTGCTATGGTTAAGGTGTAGTTTATGCACTTCATTGATTTATGTTTGTCAGTACATGCACTAGTATGACTGGGGTTTGTGTACCATATCCCTACTGTATGTCAAATGCATATTAGAACACGCAAAATAATTTGTCTGACCCTCAGAGACACAAACATCTTATATCCTCCATATTGTGTGCTAAGGTGAAACATGTATTTCAAATGTGGTAACATGCACAATGCAAAACTACCCTTAGTGCCTTCATAATGCTTCAAAGATATAGCTGATGGTTTGGGGAGGGGGCATGAAACCTCTCCTGGCCTGTAAAGTGGCCTGAAAGAAAAAAAAGGTAGTAAGAGGAGTCTTGCTTTTATGGTGCAAAAAGGAAATCAAATTGTGAAGGGGAGGAAGACTGGAAACACCTATGTCACTTTGATAAATTTTATTAATGATAAAACAGGTTTGCATGTACCATCTATAAGTGCCATGGACTACATGTTTCTACATGGCCCTAGAGGTCACATCCTCAATTGCCCATGGTGGTCAAAAGCTGTCTGCTTGCTGATTCTCCCTACCTGCTCTTGTGTGCCAGCTACTTATGTTACCTGTTACAGCAAATGGTTTGCTAAACTGGTCAGCTGTCTCTCCTTCAAATGCTTGAACTATCTTCCACTGCTATGTAAAACATTTGCTGATGGCCTGCTCACTACACCCTTGTACTTACTACCCAAGGATGGAGTAGTGAGTGAGCCAACAGTAAATGTTTTACCATACATAGCAGTGGAAAACTGTTCCAAGCATTTGAGGACAGAGACAACCAATGCAGCTTAGCAAGCCCATTTGATGTAACAGGTAACATAAGTAGCAGACCCATCACAGCAGGTGTGAATAATGAGCAAGCAGACAGCTTTTTGACCACCATGGGTCTGAGGCAGTGACCCTCTGGCTAATAAATGTTGGCTGTGGCACTTACAGCTGTCACATGTTATCCTGTTTTATCATTAATAACATTTATCAAAGTGACATAGGAGTTTCCAGACTTCCTCCCTTTACAAATGTTGAGTTTGAATATAGCTGAGCATACCATATGTTGACCACACTCATTTGCATATGCAGAGTCCCTAATCCTGTGCCACCGCACAACCAAATTTGTGCTGCACAAACTGAGGCTTTCAATATACTGTATTGAAGACAGCCCCACGCCACATCCACTCAAGGTGCAAACCTCAGTTTGTTTGGCACAAAGCCGCTTTTGCTATCACACAATGCAATGGTATTAAAAAGTGCTTTTAAGTTATTCACAGGAAAACACAATGCATTAACATGGGTGCTCTTACCCTTATTCCTCGCTCTCCTGGTTCTCCTGGAGGACCGGAATCACCCCTGAGCACAAATAACAAAAAAAAAAAAAATAGATTTCCTGAGATTCCATCGAGTTCTCAACTAAATACTTCTTAACGGATTAATTGTATTAACATTAAAGCTACAGTACACAGAATATTTACATAAAAGCATAAACTAATATTAAATGTAACTCATTAAAGTTTTGAGTCAATTCTCAATGAACCATCACATGTAATGGGTAAAGCTAGAATTGTAAGATGTTCTCTGTATTGTTTTAACTGCAGTATCTAAGACAGACAATGGCAAGGAAAACATTATGTACATGTTATCTACAACCCATCTGCTAAAGTTCCGTCTTTTCCTCTCTGATGACTCTATAGTAGTTTGATTGAGTTTAGCTGTACCTTAGTTCCTGGGTCTCCTTTGCACCTGGCTCTCCTAAAGAAAGCAAGAAATAAGACTGTTATAGGTTTTGTACTGAAAAGATTTGAAGGGGACCCACTGGTAGATCTGTGACAAATGTTTTGCATCTGAATAAAACCTAATACAAACTGGGTGGCATTGTATAACCATTCTGAGTGTAGGGTACTTATAATGAAATACAAAACTACATACCCTAACTAATGCAAAGCATCACGTGAAGTATAAATCACCATTTCTTATGTATTTATTTACAAATGTGTGACCTGTAAAGGCATACTGAGCCAAGGCTAATTTCCTGGTGCAGCATGATGAAGGAAACAAGTAGGGCAGAACAAAAACTAAACGCATCAGTTGCAACACAGCAGGACTGACACAATGTGTAGGAGTAATTACAAAATATGTGGAAGCAGAGATTGACAAGCATAACACAGCAAACAAATACCAGTGCACAAAATACACAAAAATATATTGGAATTTACAAACATAAGAAGATAAGGGATTATCAAAACTTGTCCTGAATGTAAAATCAGATTTATTTTTATGAGTACCTCTAAACCTCTTTATTCATGAGTGGTGTAGCCATGAGTGTGTAATTAAGCTTGGAGATACACCTGAAAATTAATCTGATTATTCATTTAGGGCTTATGTAATATATAGCTTATGTCTGGAAGCAGTGTATAATGAGAATTTTACACACAGCCAAGGTGTGGATGTTACATAAACCCTAGAGTGAAGCTCGAGAGGTTTATATTAGCATCTCACTCTGAGAATGTCTATAAAATTCGAGTTCTACACGAGTCCGCCTAGCTTTGTTTTATATCATTTCTGGGCTTCATGTTTTCCTCTGCAAATCCCTCTCCCATCTGCATTGAGCAGGCTAAAGCCTGAGCTCCATATGGGTTGAGAGTTGAAAGTGCTGGCTGGTACTTTCACTTTCCAACCACGTACATTGCAGCAGCTTGAGTGTGTGTGCGGGCTCTAGGGAAACCTGGCACATGAATGTTAAAACTAGCTGGTTATAATGGCAATTATAACTATGTTTCCTTACAGGAAAAGCAGAGCCCAGTTATTATAATTGGTTTATACAACACACAAAAGTTGCTAACTTATCACTGTAATCTAATGGATGTAATGTTAATTATTACTTATGCAGTCATCTAGTGCAGTGTATAGGCTCGGTACTTAGCTCTGTCACAAGCAGACATCTGTATCAAGCTTTCTGGGAAGAATGCACATGTAAACATTCCAGCCCTTCCTTACAATCACATATATTTTCTCAACCTTTTGTTCAAGGCAGGTGCAGAAGAGGTATCAGTAACATTGTACTGGTAGTTATTTTTTGCTCCCACCATGCCTCCCAGCACCCCTCTCCTTCAGGCCCCCACATCGCCATCTCTTTCTCCTGCCAGACTCACCCCTAGTCTTGCACCCTGCTGTGTCATGCTTCCAGTCAGACTTCTAGATGCCTTTTAGGGCCGGGTTTGTCTCTTCCAAGGGCTTCCCTGGCAGTTGCTGAAGGAAATGCACCTGAGAGCTCCTTACCCTCTCCATTGGCTGGCTTGTCTCTGCTTGGGGCCACATCATGACCTAGTGTAGCAGCATATGTGCAGCATCCAGAGGGGGCATATCCATTGGGTGCATTGCCAATGAGGGTCCAGGTGTGGGAGAGGCAGAGAGGCCATCATCTGGACAGCCTCTGTGGCATTTTCCAATGTTCATGTCCCACCCATCCTCCATTCCATTTGCTCATGCAAATGCACAGCTGACCTGGTGGATGCCTGATGGCATGTGGTCTCCCACACCATCACTGGCACCCTCCACCAGTCACCACCAGGAATGGCTACAGAGTAGTGTGCGAGCCCCCAGGAGGCGTGCATCCAAAGAATGCTCTTTTATCCTCCCTGCTGGCCTCTGCTCCTGGCATCCTGGACACAGGGCACAAACCTAGGTCATCAGCATGTCAGAGGGATCTACCATCACTCAGCACCACAGATCTGGCCAAGGTAGCTTTTTAAATGGTTGATTTGTTGCTACTGCCAGCCTCTTGCTGGATGTAAGACTAAAGATTCTCATAAGCTGTGCCTGTTCTACATCAATGTAAGATTCAGTTTTATATAGGTCTAGCATATCTGATGTGTGAAATTACGAAATTTTGCTTACACTAAATATTTTGCAAAAAATTCACTTATTTCTTTAAATATTTTGTGGTGCTAAATGTTAAATTTCACCAATGAAATGTGAAATTTTGCCCATGATATAAAATTTTGCCAGAGGAATGGCAAAATTCGGGCAACAGTTTACCATTTTGACCAAATTGTACATTTGTGGTGAAATTCCACATTCCATAGTACATTTCACAGCTTCAGTACACAGTGGAAATATTTGCAGAATAGCTGGAATTTCGTGAAATGTTTCACGTGAAGTAAATTGCTAATTTTGTGGTAATTTTGCTGGCAAAATGTTATTTTGCAACATCTTTATCTTCCATGTGTCTTTACAAGTAAACTTAGAGGAATACTCCTCTAATACTTTGGGAGTTGACCCTGTATCATCATCATCACCTCTGAGTTCTGGTGAAATGGGTTTGACATCCTTCTTAGACTTCTGCCCTCATATTCCTGCTGGAAGTGCCTCAGTTTTAAATTTGTTTAAAAATTGCGCGTTTGCTTTATATCCTCTAGAGGGAGAATTTTTGTCTGTCATCGAGGTGGCTCCTCCAGTGCTCTAGGCAAGGGAACCTTAATGTGTTTCTTTGTGAAATATTTTACCAACAGATGTCCTTTGCTGGTCCTCGGCATGCCTCTTTTGACTCTTTTCCTTACCATCAGAATGCTCCCTTGTGGGTTTTTGGGGAGGGGGATTATGTGGTCTTCCACTGTGGATGTCTTAGCAGCTTGCTTGGCAACTATTTATGCTTAGGAGACATTGTTCCATCAGATGGCCCTTTATCCATTTCTAAGGTGAACACAACCTGTTTTACAGGGAACTCTTTAGTTTGGCAAAGCTAAAATTTGAGCAGACTGAGAATCTTGCTCTTATTTCCTTAACTTTTATTTTGTGGTGTGGTAAAATCTTTTACAGTGATCACAATTTTAAAAGTCATGATTAGGGCCAGGTAATCAAAACTAAGTGAGTGTTCATCTGCCATTGCTACCCAAGAGTCATAGAAAGTAGTGTTTAAATTCTGTAGGGCCTGTTTGTTTTTAGTTTCTCTGTCATAACACCTCCCAGGTCATGCCTGAAAATAGGCAGCTCTGCTGTCTAGAGCACCCACCAGTCAACAAAAACTAAAGGAATAATCCAAGAAAATGTCAAGTTTGCTCAGCTTTAAAAAGTTTGTTCTTCAAAATGCATATGGAAAAATGCCAATTCTAATGATAAAATGTCAAACTGCAATATCTGGGAACCTAAGGAAGGAACCATAATCAACTGCTATTGGGGTTGCTTGAAACTGAGAAAAAGAGAAGCAAATTATTTAGTAACTGCAGAAACACAGTGTGGGGAACAGATAACTGTAAGCTATCAGAAAATCACAATATTTAATTTACACTAAAGAAATCTTAGCTAGAGGACCAGGACCTGGATGTGGGGTGTCTGTCTTTTCAACAGAAACAAAGAACTGCCATTAGAGAGCCTGTGATCATGTGACATGCAAAGTGTGAAGGCATTCTTTGAATTTTAACACTCAAAAGGCATACTTACTGCCACCTTTGCACTGACTGCAACCCCTATGTGGGGGTTGCAGTGGTGCAAAAGTGGTTGGGTGACACTTACCATAACATGGTAAGTCTCAATGTGCTTGTGCAATTTAGTGTGGTGGCTGGTGTTCTGTGCCTTGGGAATACCAATTGTAGGGATGCCAAAGGCAGGAACCCTGGAGGAGGATTCCACACCTCTGGGGAGCAGCAGGAAAGTTCCCTTAGGCTAAAGATAGCTTAGGAAAAGCCCCCGAAGAGAGAGAGGTTAGCCACTGGAGGAGGAGGAGGGAGGATGGTGGGGCAAAGGAAAAAGCTTTTGAATGATGCTGGAAGGAAAAGTTTAAATGGGTCAGGCAGGAAATATGGCTGTGGCTTCAGCTATTGAACTACAGACTTACAGCCTTTCAATTCAATGTGCTTATGCAATTTAGTGTGATGTGCTTATGCAACTTGTTGAGTAAACTTTGTTGTGGCTGTTCACCTCTCTGTGCCTCTGGAATACCACCCTGTAGGGATGTCAAGGCAGGAACCCTGGAGGAGGTTTCTCCCTAGAGGTACCATGGGAAGGATTCCTTAGGCTAAAGTTAGCTTAGGGAAAGCCCCAAAAGAGTATAGATTGAAAACCACTGCAGAAGTAACAAGTTGATTAGAAGGCATTGGAGATGTAATGAGTTGGTATTGAGAATGGAATATATACTGTACATGGTCATCAGAAATGAGGGTGGTGATCAGAGATAACTGAAATGAGTAACAGTTTGAACATAGGTTGAATGAATTGTAGCAAGAGGGCATGATTTCCCAAGGAGATAGGGAATGGCAAAGGAGGGCCACCATCCATCTCTATCCAACAGCAGAAACCTACCTAAAGAAACTAGGGAATATTCTATGAATACATGACTACATATTATGACCTTTGGCACTGAGGAGAGGAAAAAAAACCTTTTAAGAGGAGAAACCTTTGGGGATCTGAGGTGTAGGTCACCTTTTTTTCTCCAGGCTAGGAATGTTTTATTTAGTGATGACTCTGCTACTGCAATTTAGAAACCCAATTTGAGGAGAAGAAAATATTCAGATTTAGAGGAAGCTGTCATGATCCTCTAACTGGAATGCCATAGAGGGTTGTGAGAGACCTCTGCAACAGTAGGAACTTTGAAGGTTGAGCAGGACCTCCAAGGCAGGAGGAGGAGGAGGAGAGCAACAACCACTGAGGCACTCAGCTGGCCTACTGATGAAAAAGACTGGGAGACCAGAGGCAATCATGGGTAGAATAGAGGTACTGCCAAACTCAATTCGCCAGCTAAAGGAGTGCTTGTGGGCGTGAGGGCTCAATCCTCAAAGCTGAAGTTTAAATTCTACATTGAGATGTGCCATCCATGGCAGAAATGGCTAAAGCTCCACCATGAGTAAGGACATTCCATAATGGGCTGGATGAAAAGGACCCGCCTCGAGGTTCACATGCTCAAGATGCGAACTGCACAAAGCGAGACTGTCGGCTGCAGGAAGCCCTGAGCCATAGAAAGTAATGATCATGGTTGGTAAGCCCCATTTTATGAAGGACAGCAGACAGATAACTATGAAGCTGTACATATGAGGTGGCAAGTGAAGCCAGTGGAGCGTCAGTTAGGTATTGGTGTATGGTATGATTGTCTGAGATGATTGACTGATACAATGGACTGATATGATTGGCTGATGAGACTGATGAATAGGAATGCTTAATATAATTAAGTAATACGAGAAGAGCCAGAGAAAGCAAGCCAACCAACTCCACTACAGAAGCAGATTAATGGTGTCATGTAAGGTAGGTGATCAAGTAGTGAGAGGCTGTGAAGCCATTGAGCAGTGAGAGGCAGGGATGCCAGAAATTGATTCAATGAGGTTTAGTAAACTGAATTGATGAGGTTTAGCAGTGATTGCTATGCTTGCAGCATAATAGAATTGATACTGGTGGCATGAATGCCTTAACTGCCTTTTAAGGCAGAGTTAAGTTATTCAAGTAAGGATCATTTGCAACATAATAAACAGTGGGAAGGTTGTGTCAGATGAATCTAATAGATTTCTTTAACAGGGTGACCAAATAGTAGACCAGGGAGGGGCTGTGAATATGGCCTACCTAGATTTTAGCAAGGCATTTGACACAGTCCCACACAAAAGATTAATATACATGTTAACCAGCCTTGGAGTGGGTCCCAAGGTGGTAGTCTGGATAAAAAAATTGCCTGGACAACAGGATAACAGTAAACAGAGTCCACAGTGAAGAAAGGAGGGTAACTAGCAGGGTACTGCAGGGTTCAGTACTGGGACCGGTCCTCTTTAATATCTTTATAAGTGACACCGAGAGCACCTGAAGAAAAGTATGTCTCTTTGCAGACGACACAAAGATCTGCAACAGGGTTGATACACAAGATGGGGTGGAAAGGAGTGAAAGGGACTTGGCAAGGTTGGAGGAATGGTCAAATGTATGGCAGCTCAAATTCAATGCAAAGAAGTGCAAGGTAATGCACCTGGGAAACAAAAACCCAGGGAAGAGTACACAATGGGGATGAGATACTAACAACAACAACAATTGAAAGGGACCTGGGAGTAATTATATCAGATGAACAAAAGTGGGCAAGCAATGTGAGAAGGGAGTAAGGGGGCTGGGGGATACTGGGCTGCATAGGGAGAGGCATCAACAGTAGAAACAGGAAGTTGTTTCTCTCTGTTCAGACAGTTGGTGAGACCCCATCTGAAGTACTGTGTGCAGTTCTAGAGACCCCATCTCCACAAAGACAGGTATAGAGTGGAGGCTGTTCAGAGGAGAGCAACCAAAATGGTGCAGGGTCTGCACCAGAAAGCATATGAAGAAAGACTAAAAGCAGAAAGAAACATGCATAGCCAAAAAGGGCTTCTGCATTAATTGAAGTGCATACAAGACCAACACTGTCACTTATTCCACCAAATGTCAATTTTACTTCATGCCAAAAAGAAACACACATGCTGGATACATAGAAAAGCATTTGCACAATGTCCATATATAAGATGCTTTACACAGAAGATTTAAGACATGCTTGAGAGCATTGTGTTACTCATTCATTTGATTCAGCAGATCAGCAGTTCAGTAAATGCTAAATCCAGTCAGAGGACATATATGAATCTTTAATCTTAAATTTTACTTTACAGACTCCACAAAACCACGAAATTACCATGTTGGCATTGGTCCCAGATCATAGCAGCATGGAGAAGGGAAGCAATAATGGCGGAGTAATTAAGTCGCATGTTGCTAGTGTCTCTCCTTCCGTTGCGGCAAAAGCAAGAATCAAAGGAATAGGCAATTGAGCCAAGAATTGAGGTAAGAGTAAAGAGTCGGAAGGACCTGTGGAGTCTGCAAAGTAAAATTTAAGATTAAAGATTCATATATGTTCTCTGACTGGACTTAACATTTGCCGAACTGTTGATCTGCTGAATCAGATGAATGAGTAACACAATGCTCGAGCATGTCTTAAATCTTCTGTGTAAAGCACCTTATATACAGACATTGTGCAAATGATTTTCTATGTATCCAGCATGTGTGTTTCCTTTTGGCATGAAGTTAAATACATTTGGTGGAATAAGTGGCAGTGTTGGTCTCGGAGTACCCAATTAATGCAGAAGTCTTTTTATTTGCCATGCATACTTTTCTGGATAATTCTCCTAGAAGCACACCATTGATTCAACTATGTTGGGCTAAAATCTTCTTTCATTTTTTGCCATTTAAAATTGATCCCACGAACAAATTGTTTTTTCTTTGGAGAAAGACTAAAGCAGCTTAATATGTATACCCTCAAGGAAAGAGGATGGGGACATGATAGAACTCTCAACTACCTCAAGGGAATTAACAAAGTCCAAGAGGGTAGCATCATTCAGAAAAGAGATGTGCAAGAACAAGGGGACACAATTTGAAGATAGAGGGGACAGCTCAGAGGTAATGTTAGAAAGTATTTTTCACAGAGAGGGTTGTGGATGCATGGAACAGCTTTCCTGAGGGAGGTTGTGGAGTCAAGAACAGTGGGAGAATTCAAGAATGCATGGGACAGACATAAGGCAATTCTGGGGGATTGGAGGAAGTAAGCTATTAGCTAACTAGAATCGCAACTTATCCATTAGGTAGGGAAATGGGCAGACTAGGTGGGCCAAGTGGTCCTTATCAGCCATCAGATTCTATGTTTCATGTAATAGAGTGAAATGAAATCTTGAAATCCATGCAATGAATATTGTGCAAGCCATGTCAGCTACAAGGTTAATATATGTATGCATAGAGGCTGAAAAGCCATGTAGGCAAAGGGCAGGATTCATTCAACTTAGATAAAAGCATGTTCCTGCTATCTGGAGCCATGATGCCCCATCGTGACATCACAGTTCCCAGCATGGGCATAACAGGAAGTCACAAGCTGAGCACCATGAGACCAAACAGCAACTGCAATGTTGGTAGGTAAACCCGCAAAATATAATAGAGTCAATTGAAATGCTGAAGTTTCAGTATGGTAGAAGTCAGATACAGACTGCTGAGGGTTTAGTAAAATATGGTCAGAAATGGACTGCAAGGCCTTGGTAAAAGCATGGTTTGGTAAAATTCTGAGGCTGTAGTTAGGATGCAGATTAGTGATAAGGAGGCCAGGCGAAGCCAGCGGCCTGGGAGAAGCAGAAGGTACACAGAAATAGCAACATATAGCCTGGATAACACAAACACAGGGAGTGCAGGGAGCAAGCACTGAGTGAGTAAATGCAGAGCTGCAGAACAGACACAGTATAACAGGGGAGCCAGTATTGAGAAAGGCGGTTGTAAACAATTAAGGTGAAGAGCACAGGGACCGCACGGAAACAGCAATTGGAACAGAAAATACACAGGTAACAAGTATGGATAAAAGAGAGATTGCATGGAACATAACAAAAGCAAACAGGGGCACTAGAACTAAAAGCCCCAAAAGCAAACAAAGCAAACACAAGCACCAGAGCAGAAGGAGAAACAAAACTACTGAGAAAGCAATGCAGACTACAGCCAGAGGCAAAATACTGACCCAGAAGCAGAAGCATACAAATCAGGCAGAGAGTCCGCACAGCCAGTGGGGCCAAACACAAAGGAAGGTAGGAGACAAACAACACATAAGAGAGGGAGAGCCCAAGAAAGGCTGGGCCAAGAGAGAGGACAGATAAAGCCTCTGGCTGCAAAGAAAAAAGCTTCTAATGAAGCAGAAAGAAAGGGTTTAAATACCTGTAGCCCGGGTTAGGGGAATGGTTTGAAACATTAAACTACAGGCTTACAGCCCTTAAATTGTTTGCTGATCATCTCCCCAAGCTGGCACAGGAGTAAATACACATTCTGGAGTGAGCGTTAAGCAGCCATGTGGACAGTCTGAACCACTCACTCAGATGCACAGCATATGCTGACATCCCCAAGTTGCCCACCACCCTGAGAATGACGGCCCCTCTCCAGCATGGCTTGCAACAGCACTGAGAGGGCCATAAACACTCCATAAGATTGTTGTGGGCAGTGCTGGAAAGAGCAGCACTCTGGATCAGAGACATTGCATTGCATTGGCAGTGTAAACATGTTTTTGGTTCCCATGCCCATGTACTGTTGGAGATGACTATGTAGTTAAAATCCAGCATCACATTCATGTTGTGAGAAGAAGTCTTGCTAATATGTATCAATAATACCTGACAGAGTGGGTGGTATTAAACAATAAAGGACTGCCCTGGGGCATAATGGGGTTGGATGCCGAGGGCTGAGGGACTTATAACCCCTGGAAGATCCAGAATTGCTCAATATTGCCCAACCTGGAGGGTATTATTGCACTTAGAAAATGGGCATGTGGGTCACGTGATGGCAGTCTGAGTAGAAGCAGCTTTTCCTGTTGCTCTGCTTCCCACCTACCAATATCTTGTTTATAAACTACTGATAGCAACTACAATGTTGTTTTTGTGAAGACGACTAGTGACATAACATGTCAGAGAAGTTGGATACTCACTTCAGTATGGAGGTTTACATGAAAAAGGCTCCTCTGAGACAATTGCCGCCTCACGCCCGGAAAAGGACAAGGCCGTCAAGCGGGCAAGCAGCAGGCTCCAGCTCCTGAAAATATCTTCTACTCCAACAGCTGTCTTGGAAGAGATTTTAGAAATTATGCAGCCGTTACAAGCTGCTGTAGCCACGATCTCAGACGACTTACAATCGATTAAAACTTCAGTGGCAACATTAACGATGCGGTAGGAGATTCCAAAGCAAGAACTGCCTCCTTGGAAAAGAAACAGGAGAAGTCCGCCAGAAGAACTCGAACATCTCACGTAGGCTTAAAAATTGGAAGATAAATTAGAGGACTTGGAGGGCGGCAGCAGGCGCAACAACCGGCTTGTAATTGGAATTCCAGAGCGGGAAGAAGGCAGTGCCCCGATTCTGTTTCTACAAAAGTTGTGCTTAAAAATAGCAGGTCCATCCCCTAAAGGAGGGATTATGTCATCGAAAGGGCTCACCATGCCCTGCGCCCCATGCCACCGCAAGCTTGCCTCCCAGACCGATTATCTTTAAGCTATTAAACTTCCTCGATAAGCAGCATATTCTAGTGAAGGTGAGGAGATTCAAGAGGTGTCCTGGGAGGGTCGGAAGATTTGTATCACACAAGATCTCCCATTCTGTGTGAGTGAGGTGGCAGGAGCTACACCTGATGGTATCCAAATTAGTGGCAGCTGGTAAGCCCTTTCGGGTTAAATGTTCTTTTAGTTAAGCATGATGACAAATGGCTCTCCGACACTCCAGACTGGGCTATGCAAGGCTTAAAGGAACTGTTTCCGACCTATACAAGTGAGTGGGGATTGCTATTGGAATGGTGTGCTAAGGTGGCTGCGATCAGCTGTGTGGTGTCCTTCTACGGCAATTCTGTAAGGTAGCGTTGATAAATTTGGGCAGTTTGGATTTGATCCCTCGTTTCTGAGGTTTTGGCGCCTAAAATGAAGATGGGATAACCATCGCATATCTAACTGATCTCCAGGAGCCTCTCGGTATGTGGAGGAAATGTCCAAAGTGCAGCTTCTACATCGGATCATAGCACTCCAGTTGTGTTGTTCAATCGGGCAATATGGTTAATAGTGCTCCATTTCGCTACCTGGGCATTGCTTTTGAAGAAAGCAAATACTGAGTGAATGGAACTGGAGGTCATTTATGTCTCATGTGAAGGGGAATTTCTTGATGGCAGATTGCTTCTCAGCAACTGGAGCAGTGTGACATACTCCCTCACCTCTGAAGTTTGTGCAGACCTGGTATTTTGGACAACAAGCGGTTTCCTGGCCTTAAATCGAGGGACTTTTGTTTGGTAACTTGGATCGATGATCTAATAAGGCTAGTGCACTGGGGTTGTTCTTTTCCTTCCTTTAATAGAGTCATAATACTGGGAGATGTGTCCCTCTGATTTTGAATTAGTTTTATGGCTAAATGTGACATCGCAGGGTTTGTGTTTATTTGAGGGACATATTCCTTAGATGAAACGTGGACCTGGAGGCTTTCTATATCCAGTATTATTATTATGCTGTAATTATCTCCTGAATAAAGGAATGTTGGTTTATGTTTCCTTATTTAGGGAGCAGTTTAAATAGGAAAGGGAATTATTTTGACCTGTTGCCTGGGTGAATAATAGCAATGAGGCTTACACAGCTAATTAGAGTAGCTTAACACTAGTTCTTAATTCCATTGAGTATTATTTTTCATAAATTGTAGGCATTGCATTTAAATGTTAGTTGAAACTGCAGTATAAGTTTCCATAGATACCAATACAGTATCATGGTACTGTGTTATTTTTTCAAGTGCTAAGTTAACATATTACATGTTTGGTTTTAGAGTACAGTGTTAGTGTTAATATAGACTCATACAGGGTTGTGGTTATACTAGAAATAGTATCATTAATAAATGCTTTTACCGTTTCCAGGCTCAGAGGATTAGTATCAGGGGATATGGTGGGGGCATGGGGTCGGACTGTCCCTTTCAGACTTGCACTACAACATCATGTGGCAGTGTATAAGTGGTAGTGCAGTTAATTTGAACTGGGGTTTGTTTTTAGTGCTGTGGGATCTTTGTTTTAAGAGTCTTATTTTGGGGGATAGAGTTGTCTTATGGGGAGGTTTTCATGTTATATTAGTGAGAGGGTTCTGTATTTGTAATGGGGATAACCAAACACTGCCATGCTTTGTTTTTAATAACTGTTGGGGTTTCTCTGCTGGGATTGAATCAGTCATCCAGGAAGGTATTTTTGTTAGAGCCTGAGCAGTCAATATAACTTGAAGTTGGAATATTAAAGGGGCCAAAGATAGGGGTAAAAGACAAATAATATTGAAACATCTGTTATATCTTGAGCAGGGATAACTTGTCTCCAAGAAACCCATTTGAGGCGGAGGACAGTTCCCTTTTAAGAAGCAATGGGTGGGACAAGCTTTTGGATCAGGGATATCAACTAATAAAGGTGGGGCAGTGATTCTAGTAGCAAAAACTGTCCGTTTAGGCTAACAAGAGATCTGGGATCCAGGGGCGTTATATTTTGATACATGGTTTGCTGGAATCCCAGCCAGTTTGATTGGCGCAATCTATGGCTGAAATATAGACTCCCCTCTTTCTTTGTACAATTACTGAACCTATTGGTGACCAACCCTGAAGCTAACGATATTGGGTGGGGACTGGAATCTTGTCCCCAAACAGAATTGGATAGGTCAGATTGCAAGAAATGTGGTTTATCCCCAGCCCAAAGGGCTATGAAAGATTTGATTAGAGGAACTGGTTTAATAGATGTATGGAGAGTCCTGAACCCTACAGAGCGGCAATATCCTTTTTTCTCCTCCCACGGTACCTATTCCCGAATTGATTATTTTCTTATAAGCTCTTTTGCCTACCTGGTGTTTAAGATGTGGGTATTCATCCCAGAGTTTTGTCAGACCATGCAGCCACTAGTATTAATTATCTGCTAGGGTCAGGAGTCAAACGAACCTCCAGTGGCGGCTGAATACTCAGTTGCTTCGTGATACGGCTTTCCTGACTCATATCAAGGAATTTATTACATCCTTTCTTGAGAGTAATAGGGATCGGGTTGACAAATATGATTTGATATGGGCAGCCTTAAATGTACCTTAAGGGGAGAATATATTCGAATGGCGACAACAAGGTTACGTCAACAGAGGGCTCAGATAAGCTGCTCTCCTTACCTTTATTAAAAGCCTGGAGCACACCCTTTCCGGCATTCCCGGCGAAGATTGGGCCGAGGCTGCATCAGTTACAAGCGCAGTATGCAGGTTTGGTCATGCAGAAGGCGGAGCTGTCTCTCCACCGAACTAAACTTAAGTATTCAGATTCAGGAGAAAGAGCAGGAAATTACTCGCACTGATTCGACAAATGGAAACTTCACAGTTTATTCCGGTATTTGTCTAGCACAAGATGGTCAAGTCTGTACCGGTCCCAAAGGAGATAACAGAGGGCTTTGGATGGTACTTCCAAGAACTTTATGCAGTTGATCCTCTCCTACACCCTCTAGGGCCAATATTAATCAATATCTTAATTCTATAATATTGCCTAAAATATCTAATGTTGAGGTAACCTTATTGAGTGCCGCATTTCCACTGTAGAAATCCAACTGGCCATAGAACAACTGCCTGTTGACAAATCTCCAGGCCCTGATGGTCTACCAAATTATTTATACAAGGCCTGTCAATCTATTTTAATTCCAGTGTTGAGTGAGATCTTTAATTTTGGTATGACAAGGGTATATCAGACCCCAGTTTCCAGGAGGCTTTGATAACCTTAATTTTAAAACCAGGGAAGGATCCTTTAAATCTTGGAAGCTACCGCCCCATATCTTTGCTCAACTCCGATGTTAAAATACTGGCTAAAATATTGGCCAATAGGCTCATAAAGGTAATGGGCAATCTTATAGGCTATGAACAGGTTGGGTTTATGGCGGGAGATCGTCTGGGGATCACATCTGAAACTTTTACATCTAATTTCCATGTCCAGGGATTCCAACATGCTAATGGCGTTGATATCCTTGGACGCGGAAAAGCATTTGACAGGGTCTCCTGGGATTTTCTCTTGCCACCCTAACCCACTTTGGATTGCCTGTTAAATTTCTTAAGTGGGTGCAGCTTTTGTATACCTTCCATCAGCTAGAATTAGATGTAATGGCATATTCTCTGCTCCTTTCCAACTTTATCGAGGTACTAAGCAGGGATGCCCCTGTCCCCATTACTTTTAATTTTTATTTGGAACCCTGATCTGAAGATTGTTAGCTAATCCAAGAATTACAGGTATCCAGGTAGGAAATGCAAGATATGCACTTTCTGCATATGCAGATGATATATTACTTCATGTTGAGAATCCTCAACTTGTTATCCCTGTTTTACTTTCCGAGAATTGAGGACTTCTCAAAGGTATCATTCTATAAATTAAATCACTCCAAAACTAAAGTTTTCCTTTAAATGGAAGATTAGCATGAGGTGGATCTAGCATCTTATTGCTTCTCATGGGAAGCAAGTCCCTAACGTATTTGGGTAATAGAGTCTCTAGGGATATAGGAATAATGATTAAGGAAAACCTCTCAGCTTACTTAAAATTTATCCTCTGACATGGAGATGGGGATTACTCCCTCTTTCCTTGTGAGGAAGACTGAACACTATTAAAATGAAGGTACTACCAGGATTTTATATCCAATGGGGATGTTAGGATGCTTTCTGCCCAAAGTGTGGTTTACCAGGCTTCTAAAATGGTCAATGGTTTTATATGGAGAGGGAAAGGGGTTCTCAGGGCTTATTTTAAGCTAACGGCTCCTAAGTATCAGGGAGGCCTCACAGCCCCTCCTTCTTCTTATATTATAGTGATCATCATGTCAGTAAGTTGGCATTTTGGATCAAAATTATAGGCCTTCAGCACAGCTAGAATATTACCTCCTGTGGTTGAATATAGAGAAACAATTGGCATCAAAACCCACTGCTCGTTATCAGCACTGTTGTATGTTACCCTTCCTATATACCCAGATCTCTTAAGAACACTCAGATTGGATGGACCCTTAAGGCCCTTTATCAACTCAAAAGCATCTTGGAGTGAGATGGTATCAGTCATTTGAGCAGCCTATTATATGTAACCCTCATTTTAAGATTGGAAATAATTCAATACCTCCTACCTTTGGCCTCTGATCAATAGCTCTAGGGTCTCTGACCTACTTTTGAATGGGGACTGATTCCTTTTGCTCACGTTCAAAGGAACATCAGAGTTCCAGATCCCTATGCATTCAAGTATGCACAAGTTAGTAAAGGCTCTTACTTCCTTTTTCGCAGTATTCGAGATAGGTTCGAAGGTTGAGGACTTGTCTGCAATCCTTCAAGTAGCTAACCAGCCCCACTCCGTTTCTAATACGTATAAGATTTTCCAAGTATTGGACTCTAGCTTACCAACTGGGATTTGTTATTATTGGACACAGGAATTAGGAATCCCTGCTGACACTGATATATGGAAAAACTCTGGCAGACATCTTACAAATTTATCAAGCAGGATAGACTTCGCTTAGTCCAATTTAACATTACGAATAACCTTTATTTTAAACCGATAAAACTTTTAAAATGGGTAAATTGATTTCACTGGATTGTGGTCAGTGCAAGAGCGACATTGGTTCCCTTTACCACCGTTATGGACTTGCCCTAAGGCACAGAGCTTTTGGCAATCTATCAGTAGAATTTTGGATCCTCTTTTGGGCTTAGATATTTTGTTTACCCTGAATCCTATTTATTAAATTATTACCCTCCTGGAACTCCAAGAGTCAGAAAGGCTCATATGGCACTTATTGCTCCAGCTGCCAAATTGGTTATCATGGAGGCAGATGATATACTTCCTCCTGTAATAGAATGGTATAGGGAGGCTTTACTAGTGTTGCAGTTGGAAGGCATATTGCCTCCATGCAAGATAGGTTGAAAGTCTTTCTGACAACTTGGGGATCTTTGGAGACCCTTCTTACCTTTGGAAACCTTAATAGTCTTGCAGACTTTACAATGTGATAGAGTGTTTGGTTCAATCTTAGCTGGGCAGTGTTGGTATAAGGGATGAGGGGTGAGGGAGGTGGGGGTGCTTTACTGTGATTTTGTGTATTTGGTGTTTGTATATTTTATTTTCTGTATGTTTTACCATAATCCATCCTTTTTGTATGATATTATGTATCTGCTTTCTGGATTATTGAAAATTAATAAAGCATACTTAATAAAAAAAAAGAAAACAGGCATGTGCACACTTTAATTAAACAATAAAATAACAGAGAAAATCACCTTTAATCTTAAAGAAAAACGTGACAAGAAAACTTTTTGGGTAAAATAGTCCCTAGGTTTGTGTGCTGTTCCATGTCCTGCCACTTCCCTACTCAAAGGTTACGTCCTTCTCTTTTACTAACTCAACCCACTACTATTCCCTCAACTTGCAAACTGTTGTATAGTGTTCTCTCAGCACTGTCTTTTCATCCTTGTTTGTGATGAACAAAGCAGCTGTTAACTTCTCTGCCCTTCTTGAAATATATATATATGTGTGTGTATATATATTTGTGTGGTGATCGGAAGATGCTGCTGACAGGGCGTGACCTTATGCGACCCACCAGGTTAATCCAGGAAGTGGAAACTTTCACGATTGTGTTGCGGTAGCAGTGTAAATTTATTTATTTTCTTGTTTGGCTGAGCAGTGCTTTTTATATGTCAGAATGATTAACAATGCAAGGAGTCAGCTATGTTTGTCAGTTCCTTATTTGCAACTTTGGTGTGTTTGACAGTTGATCACTATTGCAGATGTGTGTAATGAGCACGAAGAAATTTTATGGTATGTTAAGTTTTTCAGTGATTGAAGTGATCATGCTCTTTGGAAAGAGACAGTCAGCATTTTGTTTATTAATGAAGCTGAGAGAGAAAGGATTGTGGGGAATCATGCCATATGGTAACTGTTTAAAAATATAATCTGAGGAAATGAAAGGGGCAGGAAAGTCTCTCTCTCTGTCTCTCTCTGTCGCTAAGCAAGTCATTTGAGGGATGGGCAGAGGAACTCTAGAAGCTACTAGAGGTGACACTGTTTCAAGTTGGAGGTATTAGAAAAATAATAAGAAACAAGCATTTGTGAATGCTGAATGTTGTCTTGCTGGTGTTGGCATTGGTAGTGCAGCAGTTAGAGAGACACATAATAAGAATAGCAATGAAGTATAGAACCGATGTCAACCCACCCACCATGCAGTGAGTGACAGGCATTGGGGTTGTGCGTTTGGGTCACTGGCCATAGCGCTCATGCTATTTCACCTCACCTACCCTGCAGAATCTGACAAGTGTTGCGTTGTGCCTTGGGGTACTCTGGACTTATGTTTACTCCATTTCATAAGGAAGTATATTGAGATGGGTGCAGAATAGGAGAATGGGTTGAACTTTGGGGCTGAAGAGTCCTAGGCACACCTTGATGCCTGTCAGTGGCTGCAGGGTGGGGTGGAAGATCAATGGAATGATCAGTACAGCAGACAATTCAAAGACACACCCTGATGCCTGTTAGTCTGTACAGGGCGGACATAATGTTTAGAAACCGTAGCGCCCTGGGTGTGTGTTGGTATTTGCACTGCAAATTTTAAAACATGGCCTTTCTGTAACCCCACCTCATGAAAGCATTTGGGACCTCTGCTCATGAACAGTGTCCCTGTGATTTTGTTAATCTGTCTTGAACATTGATGTCCAACAGTGACCACGCCATTCTGCACCACATTAAAATGTCAGCTGCACCATTTATAAGGAGGTGTGAAGAAATGGCAATGTTGAAAATCTGGAGTGAAAATGTAAAACATTCTCGAAGTTACAAGCATGTGAAAACTGTGCATCATGAGCTCATAACATTGTCATTTAGTGGAGTTATTTCATCACATTTGTAACATAGCCATTTTGGGACCTCTGCTCATGAACAGTGGCACTATGATTATCTTAATCTGCCCGAACATTGATTTCCCACAGAGACCACACGACTGTACACCAGATGTCTGAAACTACATTTTGGGCAGGATGTGAAAGACAGCTGTACTGTTCATAAAAGGTGTACAAAAATGACAATGTTGAAAATCTGAGTGAAAATATTAAAAATTCTCGAAGTTACGATTGTGCATGGACACTGCGCAATGCGCTTGTAACAAAGTCATTTTATGGAATTTTTTCACCAGATTTTCAACATAGGCATTTTCGAGCTCTGCTCATGAACAGTGTTACTGTGATTTTCTTACTGTGTTCTGAACATTGTTTTCCTACAGCGACTCGTCACTCTGCGCTGGATGTGCAAAAACACAGTTTGGGTAGGATGTGGAAAATGAAAGCTGTACTGCTCATAAGGAGGAATGAAAATGGCAATGGTGAAAATCTGGAGTAAAACATTAAAAATTATTGAAGTTATGAGCGTAAAATAGGCATTTTAGGACCTCTCGTGGCGAAACAGAGTTACTGTGATTTTCTTAATCTGTCCCAAATACTGATTTCCCACAGTGACTGCTCTATTCTGCGAGAAGTCGAAAACCCAGTTCATCCAGGATGTGAAAAGTGACAGCTGTACTGTTCATAAGGATGTGTGAAAAATGCCAATGTTGAAAATCTGGGTGAAAATATTACAAATTTAGAAGTTACAAGAGTGCGTGGAAACTCGCAACACGCGCTCATAGCACAGTCATTTAATGGACTTTATCACCAAATTTTCAACATAGGCATTTTAGGACCTCTGCTCATGAACAGTGTCACTGTGATTTTCTTAATCTGTCCCAAACATTGATTTCCCACAGCAACCGCTATTCTGCAAGAAGTGCGAAAACACATTTCAGACAGGATGTGAAAATAACAGCTGTACTGTTCTTAAGGAGGTGTGGAAAAATGCCAATGTTGAAAATCTGAAGTGAAAATATTATAGATTTGTGAAGTTACAGTGTGCGTGGAAACAGCGAAATGCACACTCATAAAACAATCATTTTGGAAATTTTTTCACCAAATTTGCAGCATAAGCTTTTGAGAGCCCACCTCATGAACAGTGGCACTGTTATTTCATTAATCAGTCCATAAAGGTGATTAGATACAGTGACAGCGAAATCACCCTTTGGGACCGAATAACACCATGACAGTGCTTGAATTCATGAGAAGGGGTCCCAATAACCCCATGTTGAAAATGTGGTGCCAAAATTCCCAAAAATGCTCGAGATATGTACCAAAGTTGAAAAACCCTATTTATGCCATTATACAGCCTACCGGCATTCTTCAGTTCACGGTTGGCTTTGAAGATTGCAGACATGCTCCGGTCCACTGAAGAACATCACACCGAGCTCCGGAGGTAAGTATGGGGTGAGGGGTGTGTGTGTGGGGAGGTGGGCTATGCAGTGGTGGCTGCAGGTTGGGGAGGGGCGCAGACAGCCAGCGAGGACCGTTTCTACTTTACAAGATTACAAAAATAAACATTGGGAAGGTTTTTCTTTAATAGGTACTTTTGGCATGCTGGGGTGGCATGCCACCTGTGTGTTTTGGGTGCGGGGGACTGGAGTCAACAGGGATTGGGCACCCGTCAGCAAATAAAGGTGTTTTGGGGATGATGCCGAGGGGATTGGGCACCTCGACAAATAACTGGCATGGACATGGTGCCGATGGGGATTGGGCACCACCGTTGGCAAATAAACTCAGGAGATGGGCATGATGATGCTGACAAGGGATTAGGCACCCTGTCATCGACTTCTGGGGACTGTGCGAGGTGGATGGCACAGATGCTGTCATGTCTGAGTGAAATGTTACACCAGGAAAGGCACGACCTGCAATGAGGTGGAGCTCCTCATTGCAGCTGCTAAAGTTTAAGTTGGTGGCACACTTTTGCACTGCTGTCATAAACAGCCACGGCCCAACCCCAAAAGCAGTGGAGCCGCTGGCCCAACATGACCACGCCTCCAAACCTGATATTCTAAAGTTACCACAACATGTTTCTTGTGCATGCACAAGGCAGCATAAAAGTGGCAATGGCTTGTAGCAGTAGACTAAATTGGTGGGAAGACAATTGGAGGATGGGGGCTGAGTGTCAGCTAAGCAAGAAAGAAAAAAACATGGTGGCTGTTTAAAACTGAACATTCCACTGGCACAATCCTATTGGTAAACAGGTCAGGTTGGGACTGGCACTTTTAATACCTAGGCTCTGTTGCCTGATAGATGCCCACCTTGCCAGGTCTATCAGCCAGTCAGAGCTCTGGATTCTCCAAGCCATTTTCTAAACAGTAGATGAACAGATACTGTTGATTTGCTAAGTGGTTGATGACATATATGCATACATACAAAGAAGTCTTGCTAATATAAACTGATACTGTTGATTTTCTAAACAGTTGATGACATACATGTATACATACAATATTGTAGATGTGGAAAGAAGCACTTATTTTTATGGACATACATGAAAAAAAAATGTTTATTCTCATGTATGTCTACCTGCAGGTCTAGATAACAGGATATAATTACTGGTGAGCAATTTTTCAATGGTCTCTAGCAGTTGATATTTGCCATAATAATCTTATTACGGCATTCACGTGTTCAGTCTTTCAAAGTGGCGGTCCCTCACTGGCTCCCGTTTTCTGTGTGGGCAGGCTAAACAAATCTTAAAACATGGCGGCTCCGTGTATTTATTAGCAAGGAGCCACCACAACAAGACCCTTACATTTTCTTAATAATTTTTTGCTATCTGGTTGATCCTACCATTAATCCTACCGTTATATATTTTTAAAGTATCTGATTAATCCTACGGTTTGCCAGCTTCAGGTGATGATGACCGCGAGGCATACTGACAATGGGAGCAGTCCGTGGCTGATTCTCTATAGCAAGAAGTAAGTCGATCCCTTTCAGTTGCGATTTGAACTGAAACTAAAATAAAAATGAATTATTTATACAGTGTGACCTGGAGGCTGCTGTGGTGTTGTGTGGCTGCTAAGGGACAAGAGGAGGAACAGGGAATGGGGAGGGGCAGCTCTGGAATCTAGGTGGGAGGTGAAAGCTGTTGCTGCATTTAGGGCTGCTGTGTGGGGCTGCTGCAGTGTGCCCCAGTACTAGGCTGAAGCTGAAATGGGTTGGGGGATTGAAAGGAGTGTGTGTGTGTGTGTGTGTGTGTGTGTGTGTATCTGTGGATCACAGCACTCAGACTGGCAAAAATTGCTCACCAGCAAATTATAAAAATAAAAGATGGGAGAGTGTGCATATGAGAATTTAATGCACACCCTCAGTGTGGATGCTTTGATAAACCCCTTGGGCTTCTCCCTCAGGGTTTATGTAGCATCCCACCTCGAGTGTATTAATTCTCATAACACACAGTCCCCATCCTTTATTCTCTATTTACTTATCTCCGTTTCTACCCACCTCAGTTGTATAAACATATACAATATAAATGTGCAAACAGCATATGCAAATAAAGAACAGGAGTAGTGTAAAATAAATGTACACTATAAATGCAGTTTATGTTGTTGCTGTCCTAAAATAGGACGTCAACTCATTGTCAGGCTGGGGTGGGGCCATGAATGAACTAAGGCTGGCTTGTCTTTAAGCAGAACTCAATGGTGCAAAAAGTCCTCACAAACAATCTGTAAAAGCTCATTATAAAATGGGTAAAGAAAAGCTTCACTTTCATTGGCTGGAAGGACCTTCCACCGTGTCCTTATCAGCAAGTATTTGTGCCAACCGCACTGTTCTCCCCATGGCAACCTCTACAACCAAAAAACACTAACCCATTCAACCGAATCTGCATCTCAGAAGCAGGCACAGGACCCACAGCAGCAGCATTTAAACACCACACGATTTTAGCAGCAAGCATAAACTCACACAGACTAACTTGTAAGTGCAAAGGGGTCCTTAATCATCCGGTACCATCCTCTCTCTGTATGTGCCCCAAAATTGCAATACATTTTATCATTAAAATAAAAGAAGTGTAACTACCGAGACATGAGAAGCGGAAAGTGCTTGTGCCGGTTTCCATCTCTCATCATGTTGCCTCTAGTGTCGTTCCCTCAGCCCCATGCAGTCCTTTTCTGTATTTATGTACTGTCAGACACACTTTTAAATGAAGGAAATGTTTTTGAAAAAACAGCACCATCCCAGAAACCGCTCTATACGGCAGCCAGCATGGACACGCTTGCTGCCATTAACAGCAGTTAGCAACGGCAATGCACTATACAAACACTGAATATGGTACCTCTTTAATGTTATGTCGAGAGAGGCAAGCAAAATGGAAACTAAAGTAAAACACAGACACAACAACCTGACCAAGATCCCTGTGTCTCTGTGTGTGTGTGTGGGGGAGGCCATCTACTCAATGTCACACAATAGAAAAACAACCTAAATAAACAAACTATTTTACTACTTCATCTATAAAAAATCCTAAAACTATAAAAAGTTTTCCCTCTTTTTCCTTCTTATCATTTTACTTTAAAACCCATTTTATAAGCACAATAAGACACTCCAAGTGTGGGTTATCTCCTGATAAGAAGCACACCCAGGTGCATAAGGCACTCGGTGCAAGCGCCTCATGCCTAACAATACACCTGGGTGTGCTTTTTCAGGAGATAACCCACCCTCAATGTCTTATTGCTTGCATAAAATAGACACATCAAGCCATACAGAGCTTTTGGCACAATTCCATTATGTAATAATGCATAACAGAGTGTGTGTTGTGCCAGGATAATGTCACACTCAGTGGTTTGTTATGAGGCTGAAGGCCAGGTGCATCTAACATCTGAAAATGAAGTTATCCCCACTACACTTGTCCTGGAGTGCATTATTGCAATTATAAAATGTCTTTCTTGTGAAAAATATATTTTTAGTTGCTTTTTAATAGGGATGATGCGCTGGGATAACATCACTGTTGAAGGTCAGTACTGACCAACCAGATCCCAGGATATTTTCTTACCATTTTATAATTCTACTTAAAGTTTTGTTCATTCATGGTGATTTGTATATACATCCCATGATACTTGGCATTAGTGGGTGTGTAATTTTGTATTTCTTAAAATGTGGCTTTATTGCCAATACCCTTCCAGAGTAACTCTTGCTTCAATGGTTTTGCATGGAAGTTCTTGTCTTTAGGTAATTACAATGTACTTTGTAAATATTGTTTATGAATATGCAGATGTATAGTACAGTACAGAGGTGTCTGCCAAGATCAGACAGTGTCACAGTGTGTCATAGTTCCTTGTATGACAGTTGCCATTAAATTACATTGTTTCCACAGAATTCTACAGAATCAGGCATCTGATCCTGACAGATGCTACTGTACGTGTAATTATTTAATTTACAATTTTGGACAAGGAAGACCCACTAAGCCAAAGGCTTGTTTCCAGGTGCTTCCTGGGAGCACTGAGAAGTTAATGTTTTGCTCACAGTCACACAGTATATATAACGTTAGCTATCAGATTCAAACCCAGTTCTCCAGGTTTGCAGCACAGTGCTTTTAACCACTGTGCTATACTGCCTCCCTGCTATAAATGTAATTGTAAAGTATTAAGAGAAACCTTTTCTGGATTGGTCAAATTCAGTTGCATACCCATGCAATTATTACAACATATCCGAGCAGGTCTGATTGCAAATCTTTTCCTTTTGATTTTTCGAAAGCATTTATACCCATTTTAAGCATGTATTACTAAAGGTGGGAGAATCACTTCAGATACATCCAGATTTTTCCTGAATCTGTTCCATTTTTGCAAAGAACCTAATCAGAACTTTTTTACATTCTGATGAGATAATAATTTTAAAACATTGACTTTGGGGCTTTATATACAATAGTCTCTTCCCAAGTCTTTGCCAGAGCAAAGGCTGGAGGCGGAGAAAGGACCAACTATGCCAGGACCATATTGTGTGATCATATCCACAGTGGCAGTAAATAAGATACTATGTATGTTTGCCATAGTACCACTACAAGTTGTTTTTATATTTCTTTCCTTTCACCAGCAGAAGGAATGAGATGATCTTGCCATTGTACAGATCCATAGTGCATCATAGCTTGACATACAGTGTGCAGTGCTGGAGTCTCTGCTGAGAAGGATATAAACCAGCTTGAAGCAGTGCAGAGAAAACTAGTAAGAAGATCCAAGGTCAGCACAATAGTGCGTCATAAGGAGATGCTGAGAAATCTGAGCATTTACTCACTGTAAAGGGAAGGGAAGGGAGAGGGGACATAATAGAAACCTTCAAGTACCTTAAAGGTATAAACAAGGTAGATACTCAGAATCTCTAGCTTAAGTGAAAACAAGAACACAAGTGGACACAGTCACAAACTAGTGAGGTGGGAGGGTTCAGGAAGGAAGTCAAGAGAAAACCTTTATGGAGAAGGTGGTAACAGGTTGGAATAAGCTTCCAACAGAGGTTGTCTATCGAAAGACTATCACTTACTTCAAGAAAGAGTAGGATAGGATAGGGAAGGTAAGAATACAGAGAGGAGTGAAGCCCAATGTAAACAGAAGGATAGAGGCTCCACTTCTGGCAAACTTGATAGACCTTATGACTTTTCTTGTGCAGCGACTTTTAATGTTTGTATGTTTCACTAGCAATATTTCATGGGACAAAAATGATGGTTAAAACCATTTCTGTATTTTAAACTAAAGGTTCTGAATGTTCTGATAAGGATGAGATAACTATCAGAATATTTAATGGCTTATTAGAACCTTTGAAATCTCATAGATGTATCGGTTCTCCAGCTGTAATAATAACCACACTTTCCAGAGAACCACAAAATGCTCCCATGGTATGCGTTATCATTGCATAACCACACACTCCATTGTGTTACCACTTACCCAGGCCCTGACAATCATTACCTGTATGTGTAGCCACCCCAATGATGAACAGGAGATACAGTGCTGCCCACCACAATGAAGCACTCTGTAACTAGTTGTCTCAGTTTCTTGTGAGACACAGGAGTAATCACCATTGAATTATATTGGTTTCTTGCAGTATCCTGCAAGGTATCACTGGCTGAAACTTTGATAGATGTTTCATACTGGTGGGCAGCACTGTATATATCAACATTCAAACCCACAACCATCTAGTTGCCAAACCATATATCTACTGGTACACTAGTCATGACCCCAAGGGATCCTTTACAGTATATGTCCTAAAGTATTGGATATATTATATGAGCTTCATGGGACTAGGTGCAGTTTCTCCCAGATGGAAAAAAATGGCAGAGAGTTCATATATTTGGTGCTGACAGGAATAGAGACAATCGGGGCTATGCCCCTGCACCTACACACAGAGTAGATTAGTTAGTTTTCTGTGGTTAGTTTTCTGGGGCAAACCCACTGACTCCCCTCCTACCTCTTGTGTACTACTACTACTACTACTACTAATAGTTACAGTGTCTATGAGATCATGGGCGTCATCAGACAAGAATTTGTTCTGATGTGGAAATCTCATCTGATGATGTCATAATCTCATCCTTCTAGGAGAAGCTGCACCTGAGCTGCTTCATGCATGCAATACTAATCAAACATCTGACTCTGGGTTGCATTCACAAATGGACATTTGAAATTTGAGGCACTGTTTAGAGTGCGATTGCACATTGCAACAAAAGGTTGAACCACAATCACCACAATTTGGTCCCACAAACTGACACATACTTTTAATGCACAGTTTCTGATGCAAGCTGCCATAAGGCATCCTAATTACAAATGTGATCAAACATTTAAAATGTAATTCAAAACATTTTGGGGCATTTCAAATGACATAGGTGCAGTTCAAAATCGAGACTTGCAACTACGCTTTCTGTTTTGAAGATTTAACCCTCCATATTCAGTTTCTTTGCTTATTATTTGCATTGTTCTTGTGGCTTTTAAACAAGTGTAAGTATTGTTTCTTGGTACAGTGCAATTTATGTCACCATTCTTACTGGCCAATGAACTTTACTTACATCTTTACCTCTTAGTCCATTCTCTCCTGGTATTCCAGGGACCCAGGATCCCATTTCTCCTTTTTCACCATCATCACCCTAAGGAAAATGGTAATATGAATTGATCTTCAGCTTTGTAGCATACATACTTATCCCAGATTATACTATGTCCACACTGGGGATTTAGAAGTTTATTGCAGGTACAAGACCCTCCAAAACAAACAAACCTTGATTACATTGTATTTGAGTGTACCCTTGGAAAATATTTTGTGAGTCTATACAATAGAGCTGATTTTTGTTTTGCAAGTTTATTTTGCTGACACTTCATTTTTAAAGGCACATGATAGTTGAATGCTCTTTTGACTCAATCCATGAGGAGGGGATTTAGATGAGAGTTTACCAAATACTGTATTGGATTTTGCAAATATCATGAGACAGCTCCTTCAAGAGTAGTTTTAATTGAGAACCCAACAGCTCTTAATTGAAGGTACGCATGTCCAGACTTTTGGAACCTTTGTGAAAGAAATTCCTTTCAATAGATGATGTTCTGAAATGCGATGTATGAGATGATCCTATAGTGTATCCTTCTAGTCCATGAGAGTCAAAGCTGCTGCATATTTTGTCAGAAAACCACAAGAATGAACTATACAATGCCATGAATTGTATATAAGCCAAAGCATACCAAGCAGAATTGGTGTATGGTCATCAGGTAAAATGACCAGGAAAGTTTCATGGTCAACGAATGCTGGCAACCATAAGGCTACATACATTATTAAGTACATATCAAGGCAAAGCAAGCTTTCAACAGAATCTTAACTACAAAGAAAAATAAGAACTCATGTATAGGAGTCACATCGAAAGAGTACCTCAAGAAAACTAAAGACAAGACACTTTTCATCACACTAGCCAGAAGGAATAGTGGTCATTTTATTAATAGTGTGTTATACATAAAGGGGTTGAAGTTTTGAGTTTGTTTTATTGTGTGAGTTTATATAATACAGCATTTCAAATTGAATTGGGATGAGTATATGGGCCCGTGTTCTATTAGGAATCATCTTAATAGAGTAATTAGTTGGAAATATTGAAAGAAACTACCTTTAATCCTAAAAGAGATCTTAATTAAGTAAATCAATTTAGCACTCGATGCCCTTACATAACAATAAAGTGTAACACTAGTGGCAGGGTGCTGCAGTATTGAATTGCCACCTTTGACTAAAACACAATGTCCCTTATGCTTTTATTTGTGGAGAAAGTCATACAAAATTCAAATGTTCTTTTACAGCAACTTTCTTTCAAAATTTGTAATTTTTTATTTATTTAAATGTTTGGTAACCAGGAAAAACACACTGAGCCTAAGCTCATTTCCAGAGTGCGACCTGGGGACAAGGGTAACAAAACATACACAGGATATCAACGTATGAATAAATAAGGGATATGCAGCGGTTCAGCGTGTGATAATGCATTTATCTTGTACAGTTTCAGTGGCCTCAAGTAAACCTCACAGTGCCGAAGGCTGAAGTGGGAAGTTCTGAGGTCACTGAAGCTTAACAAAAATAAATGTATTATCATACTGAACTACTGCATATTCCATTATGCAACAGGTTTAGATGTTGTGTAAACATTTTTGATTTTGGTAGGTGTAAATAATTTGTCAAAAAGGGAAAAGAAAATTGAATTTTATGCTGTTTTGCTAATTATAAAAAAACAAAATGGTATCTATAAATGAAACACCACTCATTTTGTAGATATTTTTGAGCTGAACATTTTGTGCTCACAGTACCATGCTATCGTTTTTGTTTAAAGTTATTTATATTTGTTTGTCAAAAAGTGAACAAAAATTACATTTTCTTCTGTTTTCTTGCTAATCATATACAATATACAGGGTTTATATAAATGAAACAGTATTCATTTTGTAGATAATTTTGTGCTGAACAATTTTCAGTACTCACAGTACCATGTTATCTTTTTCTTTTTTAAGTTATTGACATTTAAATATGGTTAGTACTGCTTCTGATGCCGAACATTCTAAATGAATTCTGAAGAGAACTGTGTAGATAAATGAGCTAGTGATGTAGTTACTGTGTAAATAAATGGGTGATGATGTAGTTACTATGTGGATAAATAAATTTATTACCATAGTAGCGAAGATAAATGATTTTATTCTACAGTTTTATCCTGACCATTGTTGCATAAATACAAGTAACAGTATAGGCATGGCTACTTACAGATTTTTTAAGATACAATTCAGTGTAAGGCAATACAGGTTTATAAATTTAACTACACATTTGTACATAATCAATGATGAAGTAAGTCTACAAGTCTTTATTCTGGCTTACTGTATTGCTATGGATACAAGAGAGGAGGTGGAAGTAAAGGGGCAGGAGCAAGGGAGGTGTAAGTGCTGCTTGAGAGAGGGGTGCAGAGAGAGTTCCAGAGTTGAGGAGTTTGTTCGTTTCATAAGAATGGAATTCTGTAGGAGAATGTGGATTGCCAGCAGACAAGAGAGGGTAGGGTAGAGAGAAGGATGGGTTTCACTGGTGTGCAGGATGTAGGAGGTGGTGGCAGTGGGAATTGCATATCTGAGAGGTAGGGAGGAAGCAGACCAAACCCGAATTTAGCTATAAGAGAAAGTGAATGGATATATCATCTGTGGGATAAGGGCAGGATGCTAAGGGAGGAGAATAGGTTCATTGTCATAACAGCGATTGCGGAAGGGTGATGTCGTTAGGGCAAGTGTACATCACCAAAATCAGTTTAGCTGATGTACAGCCTCAGTGCACAACAAAAGGGTGCCAGAGACTTAGGATTTTCTTGTTTATGTAGGCTGTGCCTTTTAAAGTTCTCAACTCCAGGGAGGTGCATGTCGGAGAGGGTGCAAAATGGGGAGAAAGATTTTTCGCCAGGCACGGCAAAATATATGCACCCAGACCTGAACTCAGCACCCTCGCAACCCTATCCTGCCTCCACCCACCATGCCACAGGGCCAGCTCAGCAGCCACTGCCACACCATGTTACACAAACCCTCCCTCCCCTTCTGCTTGTTGCTCAGCGTGCTCCTCCCTGCACGCATGTACACTCAACGACATCTTCACTATATTTGCAGACCCCAATCTGATCACCCTCCCTCCTTGGTAGCCCTGTTGATAGGCATTGCGGTTAGTCACCCTTTTTGAAAGTGCCCAGTCGCGGTCACCAATGTCATGGGATATCGGAGAATAGGCTGCAGTGATGATGTCTAAGAGGGAGTTTGAAGCAAAGTGGCAGAAGGAATTTAGTAGGGTAACTAGTCTGGATAACAAAGAGGCAGGGGCTGTGTTGTACACAACATCAGCAAGAGTCAAGATTGATGTTATCATCTTTGTTACTATTTCACTTCTGACAGGGAGTGAGGAGTCTGAGAAAATGAGGAAATATACTATAGCCTACAGCCTTACCACCTTGGAGCACAATCCATCTACTCTTAGAAGCTAAGTAGGGTTGGGGAGGGCTGGTCAATAGTTGGATAGGAAACCTCTAATGAACACCAGGCACTGCTGGAAGTGTATTGGGAGTTTTGCAGGTGTGGCTCATAACTTGGTTATAAGGAACTCTACCAATATGCCAGCATTATGTATAAGGGGCACTGTGCTGTCATGAGGTTAGCCTTTCAGTCAAGACAAACCAAGGTCCCATCTTCCTGTTCTGGAGCGTATTCAGGTGGAACCTAAAATATCCCATGTCAGTTCTTAAAAACTTTAAAGGAATTTCAATAGTATCCTTGTCAAATTTCCCCCTTCAGAGACTTGCTAATATATTAACCTGAGTCAATATAAATCTGGTTGAATCTAACCCCAATACAAGGCTGAAATAGGAAAATATATAATATCCATCATTATGCATATATCAAAAACTCTGCCATCTTATCTGAACATGTTTCATAGCTCATAGTTGCTCAAAATACCAAGGAGGACTTCCTTAAAGGGACACTGTCAACCTCATTTGGCCTCAAAGTGTCCCTAGTTTAAACAATAAATTTTATGATTGTTCTCATTCTATAGAGACTGCTGATGTAGCTGTTTTTTTTTGATTCAGACTCCTTTTCCTTTTAAAAATTTAAAAACTGAGTGTCAACCATACTGGTGTTACCATAGCAAAACATGTTTGTTTACGTTTCTTGACCAACTACTGAGATGCTTGGTCAACTGGTTATGATTGTTGTATGATATTTGTAATATAAAATATAGTATGTGATTGTTCCACATAAGACAGTCTGGGCTTCCATGGGTGCCCCCGCCCAGGTTTCAGTGAAGCCACAGGATATATTAAACTGACCAGGAGATCTCTGTAATGTAATTACTTCCTTGAGAAATTACATTTTATGGCCTTTTATGACCTGTTGCTGCTCTGAAGTTGGGAAACTAAATATACATTTTATTACAGGACAGGGCATGGCTATCTCACACCTAGGTGATGGATTGCAGGGTTGTAAACCTGAAAAGAACTGGTGGATCAAAGACTTATAATTTGGAAATGCGTTTTTGATGATGTCCCTTGTTTAATATACTTCCTGATAAGACATCATGTTTGTATTTTTTAATTCTAAAAGGAGGAGCTAGATGACTCACCAAGGGGTGGGGAGATGGAGCTGAAATGTATCCTTGTAACTGGGGAATAGGACATATTATTTTGGGACTCTAGAGACACAGCTCTCTGATCTAACTGTAAGCACTACAGAGGTAATACATTAGATAAAAAGATCTAACTGTATGTTGGTAGGAGTTTGTTCTGTAGTTTTCCTTGTTTTTCTTTTATGTGATTGTGATGCTCTTTGATATATTGTTCTGTGTTTACATTTTCATATTTTATCATCTTTTAGAAAAGAATCTTTTATTTGAAAAGACTTCTGTGTGTCTGCCAGCAGAATATAGGTTAAGTCTGACAATTGTTCAAACAAGCTTGATGGTGTTACTAAACTGTGAGAAGGTAAAATATACCTAAGGTCTCTTATAGAGTTTAAGGGTTCATTTGGAAGCCTGGTTGGGTGCCCTGGCATAAGATTGTACAGCAATCCCCAAAGAGGTATGTATCTGAGCCGTTCATTGGATATGCTAGCATAAGGTTCACAGTTTTAGATCCTCCCAGAACTTGAGACTAATGGTGATTCGGACCCAAAACAGACAGGAGGGTTGCCCTGTCTGTTACCTGTTCACACTATTACGCTCTGAGGTTGGCACTGTGGGAGCAGAGGGCCTGACCTGCTGAGTGTGTTTTGTGACAACTACAAATGAATCTTTTCTGGACTCAGGAACACCCCAACACTATACAGCTACTCATTATGCAGTGGGAGTAGATGAGACTATTGTATCATAAGGGCTGCACTGTTTGAGGGTGTTTCTAATGTTCAAGAAATATGCAGTAAGCTTAGGTAAACAATTTGGAGCAAAACAAGGCTGAGTATACCTATACATTCCCATGCATTTCAGTTCTAATAAGCAGAGGCAGATTAAACAACCAACAACATCAATGTATTTAAGAGAAAGTAAGCAATCATAAAATGTGGGTTTTACCTAGAAATAATATGATGCAAAAAGGTTGACAGGCACTGCTCTGTGCTCAGAGACATCCTTAAGTTTCTCGGCATAAGTAGCCTTGAGCTTGATGAGTTCCTTGTTTTCCACTAGTGTAGCCAGCCTACAGTGTGATACTTGCTTCTCCATACAGTATCCTCAGAAAGCTGACTTGCCTTAGCAACATAGAAACATAGACACTGATGGCAGGAAAAAGCAATGGTCACCAGTCTGCCCATAATTCTCCATCAAACCCTGGGACCAGTTGTCCATACAGGGTACTAGCCCTCATTATCTGCCCCCTGTTATCCTCCCTATAACCACCCTGAGTAACCATTATACACTTAACTCTGTCCCAGCTGTGCTCTTGGACCTATTTATGGTTTGGGCACTCACCACCTCGGCTGGCAGACTGCTCCATGGTTCCACCACCCTTTCTGTAAAATAACAGTTGTTCATATCCCTCTTGAACCTCCCTCTCATAAGTTTTACTCAAGCCCGCATGTCCTTGAACTGGTACTCATGCTAAATAGTTCTTCATAGTTTAACTTGTTTATTCCATTCAGGAACTTGATGGTCTCTATCAAATCACCCTTCTCTCATTGGGACTCCAGCAAGTACTGTACATGTTCAGTGCCTGGAGTTGATACTTGTAAGATCTGTTCTACTGACCTTGAATCATCCTGACCACCATTCATTGTATCATCTCTAGAGACTGTTCTTATCTTTCCTAGTGAGGACTCCAGACCTGGCAGTACCCCAGGTGTGGCCTCACCAACAATCCATGAAAGGTAGTAACAGTTCTTTTCTTTCACTGTACCCCTTCAAATACATCCCAGCATCCTACTTGCCTTACTCTAGGCCTCGTTGCACTGGCTTGATTGTTTAAGGGGCCCTAATGATGATTCCCAGGTCCCTTTCCTCAACCAAAGTGCTCATCTTTACCCTCCCATCCAGTATCCTGTCCTGGGGTTTTTGTTCTCTGTGTGCATCACCTTGTACTTTATGATGTTGAATTTCAGCTGCCAAACCTTAGCCTACCTCTCTAGTCTGTGCAGGTCACTCTGCATCTCCCTAATTCCCTCACCACTGCCTACCATTCCACAGAGCTTAGGGTCATCTAGAGACATACAAACTGCCTCAGTTCCTTCTCCACTATCACTGATGAAAATATTGATGAGGACAGGATCCAGGACAGATCCTGTGGCACCCACTCATGGCCTCCCTCTCTTCTGAGTTGACAGCATTAATCACAGCCCTCTTCTGCCTCACCTTGATCAATCTCCTACCCATCATACTATGTCCCTTGCCACAACCAGATCTTCTATCTTCCAAAGCAATCTTCTTTGATGTTTTGAGTCAAAGCCTTACTGAAGTCAAAGTACAGTAAATCCACAGCATGCCCTCAGCCAATACCCTTGTTACCCAGGCAAAGAAAACTATCAGGTTGGCCTGACAACACCTCCATGCCATGAGCCTATGCTGTTTACTATCCTGGAGACCATTGATCTTCAGGTAGTCCACAAGATCCTTTTTAACCAGTGACTCCAACAGTTTGCTCACAACAGAGGTAAGACTAACAGGTCTTTAGTTCCTTGTTTACTCCTTGTCCCACCCTTATGGAGCAGAACTATGCCCACTACCCTCCACATTTTGGAACTATCCTGTCCATAAAGAGCTGTTACATAACCCTACCAGAATTGCAGCACATTCTGCTGCCAGTTCCTTGAGTATCCTTGGATGCATCAACCATGCCCTGTAGCTTTATCTATCTTTAGGGCTGATAGCCTTTCCAGACCCTTTCACTGGTAAATACTGGCTGCCTCATTTCTGTGACCCCATTATGGTTGCTTTGATGCCACTCTTTGGCAGGGGCCCACTTCCCTTGTGAAGATAAAGCAAATGTAATTATTATGGACAGCTGTGTTTTGCACATCCTCTTCTATTATCCTACCTTCCTCCAGCCTAACAATGCACCCTCCTTTCTTTCTTTTTCACTAATATCACAAAGAACTGGTTTCCCTGCCCTTGACCCTTTCCACAATATGTAGCTCAGTGTCTGTGTTTGCCTCTGTAACCACCATGTTGGTTTCCTTAGTTCTCAGTTAGTATTTTCCCTATTCTTCTTCTCCCTGCATTTCCTTGTACATGGTGAAGGCCTTTTTGCTCCTGCTTCCCTGACCCTTTCTGAGATCTTATTGATCACTTGTACCTGTTTCTTTTGGTAACTGTTCTCATGCATAACTTAGATGCTTCAAGAATGGCCTCTTAACTGCCCAATTGTCCTCCTCTTCTCCGATGCTGTCTACCCCAGTTACCTTGTCCCAGACCAGTTCCTTCATCCTGTTGAAGTCCACTCTTTTGAAATCAAGTTCCTCAGCTCTTTATTGGGGTATTCTGGTTACAAGGACAAGCTGGAATCAAATAAAGTTATGGTCACTGGAACCTAGTGGCTCCTCTACTCGCACACCTCCTACCACTTCTGAGTTGGTGAGCACCACATCGAGTATGGCAGCCTCCCGGTGGGTTCTTAACCAGCTACACCAACAGACAGTCCTGGAATGTATCTAGCAGGGCCTAACTTTTTGGTGCTTCTGGCAGCTGCAATGTCTGAATCAATCTCCCTAACTCCTACCTGCATTGCAGACCTGGTAAAGGAAGCAAGCTCCAAATACAACACATGAAGAATAGTGACAACACAGCTTGATGCCCCATTTCATAGAACTTCCCAAGGACAAAGATCCTTCATGTACCGAGCTCCACTATGGCTAGATGAGATCCCTGCTGCAGCTCTTAATCGACAAATGTTCGGTCCTTTAAAAGAGATCTGAAGCAATACCTGCTGAACTCAAATGCCTCGACTGCCTTACCTGAATCCATACCTTCAACCTGGATACCCGCTCTTAAACACCTCTGACTCCCTTACCTGAGTCCATATCCTCAACCCAGATACCCCCTCATCTGTCTGAGCTTTCCTCCTGTTTACCTACCTGGACCCCCACCTGCCATCCCTTGCCCTCCTCTCTCTAGCTCCATCCAACTCCCTCCCCTCATTTCCTCAACACCTCCCTTTCTACCCACTCTCTTCCTAAATATTCTCCTTCTCTCAATTCCTTTCTCTCTCTCCCCTCTCTCCTCCCCCCTTTCTCTCTCTCTTCTCTCTAATCTACCCTCGTTAGCACTCTCCCCTTTCTTTATCCTACCCTTTCTGATACTCTAAATTGACAGCCCAGGGCAGCTATCCATACGTTGCTAATGGAATCTCCTCTTGCTGTTTAATTTCAGTTGTCTAGGTTACTCAAATGTATTATTTATCTATATTCTGTATTACATAGCAATCTTATGTTTTGTGTTAACTGTTAAGTTTTTGTTATGTCTCTGCTGTTTGACATCCTGGCGTGGAACCTTTGTAAAGAGTGTATACTCAAAGGTTGTATCCGAATTACCAAATAAAAAAATATCCAGCATATTCTGATCACCCACACAACTACCTCCTTCTTTGCTACTCTGCTTCCTACAGTAGTTCTTCCCAAGCTCCCTATCCTTCTCTTTCCTTCTTCTGACAGTCTATGGATCACCCCAAGAAAAAAATTACCATACTAATGTTTCTTCTTAAGGGGCCTATCAGTAGTATTTGTAAAAGTGCAAACAGTCCACAGAATTGAGCTGCCCCAGAGTTGGAACTTAAGTTAATTATGGAACTTTAGAATTAGAATTATGTTCAAACTCTGCTCTGTGTCTTGATCCATCATGCCTCCTAATGTCAGATTTATTTCATAGCTAAGGGTAACTGTGACCACTAAACTAGCTAAATGGCTTTCATTTTTTTTTATTTTGCAAACATTTTAAAAATAGTAATCAAATAAGGCATATGGAAAAACTTTGTAATCAGACAACTATGCAACAATTATAAAGTATGTTATAACCCATGACAGACCATGGATGTATTGGGCATTATTGCATGCCCAGGTGTGTTGTGAGGCATGAGGGCTTGCCCAAGTGACTTCAAACCACTGGAAAGTGCATTAATGCCCCGATACACCCATGGGCTGGAGTGGGTTATTGCACTTATAAATGGTATGTTTTGCAAGTGTTTAAAACTAATCAAAACATTTTTAAATCATTCAAAATTGTATTTTGTGCACTTTGTCTATCTGCCTTAAAAGTAGGTCTTTCTCACCTAGCTCTGACTCTCATTGGTTGCCAGTCATGTGGGCAGGTTTGAAAAAAAATAAAACATGGCAGTCTATTTCTCGTTAGTGAGAGAGTGTACACAGGAACTGTCAGTTGTATTTTAAGCATCTTGCATCAGACCCTTGAAAATGTCAAATTATGTGCATATTTCTTGTGCTAGCTCCATCTTTTCATGTTTTCTTGCTTCACCTGCTATTGTCAAAGGTGCTGATTAAAGCAGGAGAATGTGAAGACATTGATTTTATATTGCACTGTCTCAGTGGGCTCACCAGGTCACCAAATTGAAATAAATAAATAATTTTGACATTTGACTTTATGTGCCAGCCAAAAAGATCCTCATGCCAACTGCTTATCTACCAGGGCATTAATGAATGGTCAGCTGACATGTGGCTGACCACTGGCATGTCAGCATTTGACATTTCATTAATGCCCATTTTATAAGTCATTGTAACAAACAATGCTCAAGCAAAGACAAAGGAGGAAAGGGTAAATTGCTTAACCAGGAAAGGCACACGAAGCTGAAGCTTGTTTCCAGGTGTGACCTGGGAGCACAAGTAAGTTAAGTGACTTGCTTAGGGTCACACAGTATGCAAGTCAGGGCTGTGGGATTCAAACCCGGTCTGATTTGCTGGATGTCACCAGATTTGCAGCTTAGAGCCTTAAACCACTGCGCTATACTGCCTCCAGTGAAACAACATTACTATGGCGAGTAATTTTTTCTTCTAACCCAGGACTCCATCAGTATGTATTCACAAAGTACAGACTCCATAGCAATACTTTGACAGGCTGGGTCCAGAACCTATTTAGGAAATATATTCTGCAAGGCAGCATCCTTTCTGAACTGTACATCAGGACAGTAATGTTTTGTGAAGGTGTGCATTGCTTTCGGGTAGTTGCTCTGCACATTTCTTGTAGGGGATACCCCTAGATGCCACTACAGAGACAGAGGTGCCTCTTCTAGAGTATGCCCTAAGGCCTTGGAGGGGGCAGTTTTGCAGCTTTCTTGTAACAGAATTGCATGCAGGAAATTATCCACAAAGAAATTGTCCTCCTGGATGCTGGTGTGCCTTTTCTTACTTCACCCTCGGTGACAAAAGCTGAGTACTACTGGACATGACATCTCTTGTGTGGTCCAAGTAGTAACTTAGTGCCCTCTTTAAGTCCAGGTTGTGGAGCTTTTGTTTTCCTGTGCTGGATTTTTCAGTAAAAACATAGGAAGGGCAATTGACTGATTCAGGAGGAATTCAGATACCACCTATTGCAGAAAGTTCTTGCTTGTCCTCAGGACTACCTTGTCCCTGTGGAGGATTATGTAGTTTGGATCTGTGCAGAGGGTTTGGAGCTTAATTACCCTCTTGCAGATGTCATAGCCTCTAGGAATATTGTTTTCTAAGTGATATATTTTAGTGCAGCAGTGGCCATAGGCTCAAAGAGACATTCCATCAGTTGGGTAAGGCACATTCAGGTCCCAGGGAGGGCAGAATCCCACACAGGAGGATACCGATTATTAAGGTGTTTAAAACGTCTTTTGAAAATGGCTTTTAAGGCCATGGACTTTTCTTTGCCTACTGATGTGTAGCCTGAAACTGCTGCCAAATGCACCTTCAGGGTTGAGGGCCTTAGGCCCAGGGACTGCAAGTGAAACAAATAGTCTAAGACTGTAGGCAGGTTTGCCTGTGTAGGTATTAGCTTCTGGGAGCACACCAGAATGAAAATCTCTTCCATTCTAAAGCATATGTTTTCCTTGTTGCTGGTTTTCTAGAAGCCTTTGACATTCTCATTACTTCCTCTAATAGGTTTAGGCTAGAGAACTATAGCTGTTCAAGATCCAAGCCCTGAAGTATAGGGTTCTGATGTCTGGGAATGTTATTCTGCCCTGAGACAGTGTCACCAGGCTGTATCTCAATGGCAGATTGATGTGATGTTTCCTGGAGAGGGCAGGAGCATAGAGTACCTGGTCTGCCTGGCCCAGTCCAGTGCTATGAAGATCATTGTTGCTGACTCCTTCCTGAGCTTTATGAGCACTCTTAGTGAGAGTGGGAATAGAGGGATGGCATATAGGAACTTTTCTGTCCAGTCCATGACCAGGGCATCCTCTGGGACAGATTCCATTGTTGGGGGTCTGCAACAAAAAGTGGGAGCTGGTTGTTCTTCTGAGAAGAAAGCAGGTATATTGCTGGTGTATCCCAATGTCTGAATACTGATGCCAACACCTGCTGGTTCAGAGTCCATTCATGAGTTCCCTTTCTGAGTCTGCTTAGAGAGTCTGCCAAGACATTGTCTTTCCCTGGCAGATGTACTCTGGACTGCTTTGCACCTAGAGAATGGGCTGGATTCCAGGGACCCGATTTTAGAAGCTGGAAGCAGAGCTTTAGCCAAGCCCTGCATCAACTGCAGTGTTTGCCGCATCTGCACCAGTTTGCTGCAACCTTGCCAAATTTAGTACCTTTGGCACAGTTGAGACAATTTACTCACTTTACGGCAGCTTATACCAAAGCTGTGGTGCAAGCCACATAAAATGTCTCCCTCCCCCATGATGCAAATGTGGACCAGGGAAGCTGGTCTAAGTCCTGCATTCGTTGCAAGGGACTTGTGCCAGGGAGTTCTGACTGAGGTTTTTGCAAAATCAGAATTGCTGCATTGTTTGACACAAGTCAACACTTGTATCAAACTCCCTGCTGCAAGTCCCTTGTGTGCGATCTAAAGACTTTTTAAAATGTGGCCCCAGATCTTCATGGCTTCTATGCATAGACTTGAAGATCTTGTTCCTCCCACCTTGTTCATGTAGTATATTGTTGCGTGTTTTCTGTTCGGATCTTTACAGACTCATCCTGGATCTGGGAGGAGAATGGCTTCATTGTAGCATAAGGGCATTACCTGCTGAGGTTCTCAGGGTTCAGTTGAAGACATCTGGGGCCTGGCTTTGCATTTGCAGTCCACCTTGTGGAACTCTCTACCTTGTTGGATACGAGAGTGCCTGATGGTGGAAGAGCTTTAAAACGACTCTAAAAATGTACTTGTTTGACCTTGCCTTTCCAGAGTACTGATTTTTGCTGCAGGATTGTTTGAGTATTTTTATGTTTCTAAGTAAGATATTTATTGTGTTTTATTATATATTCACTATGATCAGTGTGAATAACACTTTATAAATAAAATCGAATTGAATTGAATTGAATTGCTAGGAACACTGCCTTGAGTTCCATGAAGCTGATGTGCTCCTGGGTCTCCTGCATGCTCCAGGTGCCGCTTACCATGAGATCCCTAGATGGACACTCTACCCTAGCAGTGAGACATCTGTTGTGAAGGTACTTGTAGGAGATTGCTCATACCAGGTTAAAACAGAGAAACAAAAATAGTACTGGTGAAAACCATGTCGCCAAAACAGTGAAAGGTAAAACAGCTACAGTGATAGCGTGGCGCAAGGGTATTACCACTACCCCTATAGCTGTCATCAGAAGGGAGGGAGTAGAGAAGTAACTGACAGCAGGGTGTCTCTCTGAGCTACTCCTGTGGTAGAAAGGGCTAGGTACGAGCAGCTAGGGCAGTGGAGAGCCAGAGACCAGGGTTCTGTTCCCAGTCTCCTGATTGTTACATTTTCTGTCCCCCATCAAGTTTTGTTTTGTAGGTTGTCTCTCCTCACAGAAGTAACAGAGTGGCCATGTTATTTATGTAAGCCCCCTCAAGGGTAGGCTTACTAGCCTATTGGCGTGCTCTGTCCCTCCTCCCTGTTTTGCTATTCTAGTGTGGAAGGGCCCCGGCCTTGAGTGATATTGCTGCCACCAGGGGCAGCTTCAAGGAAGAGGATATAAAAGCTCTGTTTTCTTGCCTGGGAAGGGAGTGGGAGAGAGGGGAAGGAGTTGGTGGTGGCTGCAGGGACAGTGTTTGAGGGGCTACCTCGGCCTAGTCAGGTTGGCAGGCAGCAGCATCAGAGCATTGGGAGGGTGGTTACTCCGCTTGGGAGGGCAAGAAAGTGGAGCAGTGTTCATGAGGGTTTTGGTGGAGATGGCCCAGTTGTTGGATTGGACATCTGCTGTGGCTCAGATGGTGGAGTAAGATGTATCCCTGGTCATCGGGTGCCGCTTAATAAGAACAAGTGGGGACCCTTGAGCTCATTTAAGGTATGGGGTACTCAGGTAGGGACTGTGTTAGTTATGGCAGCACTGATGCAGGGCATCTTGAGGTGACATCTCTGGGATGCTGTTACCGGGTGGCACACTACCTGAGGGTAACAGTTTGGTGGTGGGAGGCCCTGGCCTGGATTCGCCATGTGGCATGCTGTGCCCATATCTGGGGCAGGCCCTGGGAACTACCATGCCTGTGTCTGGGGTAGGTCCATCAGATCCATGAAGGGCCTGGGTTTTTCCGTGGAAGGCAGTAATTTTGTATAAGGAAAGGTGCCACCATTTTGCTGCAGTTTCATGATAGGCTTGCAGGAGAGTGCCTCTCTATATGGCCCCATGAACGTGAAATTCAGCAAAATACCTGATATATAAATATTTAGCGAAGTTAAGTCTTTCCCTCGGGCTGTCCATAACTCCACCAACACCAGAAGCATAACCTCATTGAGGGCGGCGCCAGGACAGAGTGCAGTCACAAAGTGTCATTTTATACCAAGCCTGCTTTAATAACATGCTGCCCATATAAACTTCTACCCATAAACTGCTCCTGGTAATTTAGAATTAAAACTGAGCCCTGTGTAGCTCGCAATTTTCTTTAAAACCGATGCCAAAATCCGGCGCATAGCAGCGGCAGCAGCTTTGCCACCATGGAATCTCCACACATCTTTATTCCATGCTTGCAGGATTACGGCACCAGTTTGAAAAGTGAATTGTAGACACACAGAGGTCCGATTTAATCTAAATTACCAGGAGCAATTCACGATGTAGAAGTTTTATAGACAGCATGTTATTAAAGCAGGCTTGATATAAATGCCACTTTGTGACTGCTCTCGTCCTGGTGCACATCTTCAAAGTGGTTATGCTTCCGTGTCGGTGGAGTTATGGACGCCAGAAGGAAAGATGAACTTTGCTAAATATTTATAAATCAGGTATTTGTGCTGAACTTCTATGTCTATGGGGTTATTCTGCGGTGCTAATTACTTAGGTGTGTGCTTTTAAAAGGCACACTGCACAGAGATTAACAAAACACAGGGGTAAAGCTGACAGTGCCCTTTAAGGAAGCACACATTCAAAAAAGTTTTTACATACCGTTGATTACTGTTTAACAATATTCTCCATCTATGGCTGCCACTGTACATCTGATGCAAACCCATAATCATGTCATTCTTCACTTGAAGTGAAAAGGGGAGGGTTGGAGGCCATAACTAACTCCTTGTTCTTGTGTTAAAGGTGTCATTTTTTTGTAAAAACAAGGAAGGGGTCATTTTCAGAGCATGCCACCACGGCAGCTACCACGTCAAGACTGCTTATACCCCCACCTCTTACAATCAGAGGAAAACCGAAGTATTTTACCAGCACTGAGATCAATATGGTTAAGGCACATTTACCAGAAATTACTGCTTAGAAATTAATTAGAAAGTGACTGTGATGATGAGCAAGTCCCAGACTAGATCTTTAGTTTGTTAATAGTCTCCTCCTGAGTCTGATTTTTTAAAGTTGTGTGGGCCAGGCTCCACAGATGTTATGGCATCATCACATTTACATAAGAGCACTGTGGAAGCATGTAACCGGATCACTGTCTGATGTTCTACCACAGTGCTGTGGCATAGTTTCCAGTGATTCTGTTTATGCAGCCTTTCCCTCCGTGGGCCACATAAACATACCCACTTCCTGGTGCACTACTTTTATTTCTACAACTGTGGAAGTGATGGCCGCTATGTGCAACATGTTGGCACTGACTACTGCACACGCACGAGTATCGTGCATATGTATCCCCCACACCACCTTTGGCTAGCTGGCTCCCCTTAAAACAACTACTGCCAACTATATGGCATAAAATTTACTTTTGGCAGAACTACACACATGGTACCACCCTTAGCATTGGAGTGTATACCAGGCTCATTATCTAGAGGATGGGGGTTGGGGGTTCATACTAAAGTGAACCTTTTATTTACAACCAGGTCAGGGAGAAGATGCTAGGCATATGCTAGACCTAACTGCTGAGGGCCCCAGTAACATTCACATTAGAAGCGATAAGTGGAATGTCTAAAGCAGTAACTGGGATTTTGCAGTATGGATTTATTTACAGATGTTACTTAAAGCAAGGGTTGTCCCCAAAGGTTTGACATCACAATACTGGCACACTGTCTTTTGCAGGACACTTTGCTAGGTAGTACTGTTTTCTGCAAAACATATCTATCTCTCTTCCAAAGTATATATCTGTGGGATGTGCCACACTTTAAACATTTTCCACACATTTCCATTTACAAAGTGTATATCTGTGGGATGAGCCACCTTTAAAATCCTCCTGGTGCATGGACTTTGCCCAGGAACACTGGTGTCCATTCATGAATCAGTTAGCCCTGCCTGAAACTGCAGATAGCGTTCCTCCACCTTTTGCCTCAAACAGTCCCTGCCATTCCTTCTGGGTTACACCAAATAAGTCTCCAACCCCAAATGAATTGCTAAAGACTCCCAACTTTAACTTTAAATTCAGCACAGTTGTGGTCAAAGGGGTCCTGACCAGTGTGATCTAGCCTTATCAAGGGCACACACACTCAGACAACTCCCTCAGAGAACAGTCTCAAATTCTGTACTCACAGATTAGTTGTTCCTTCCTCCCAATCATGGAAAGAACAAATGGTACCTTTCTTTCTCTGCTAGCTGTCAGATTCTACTCCTTGTTCTTCCTTAAGGCAGCTGTGAACTTCAGGACCTTCAGGGATTGCCTCTTGGATCCATAAGAATGGTAGTCCCTCTCACTCCCTCTGGATTGAAACTAAAGAGTCCTGCAGGCAAACAGTCTCCACCACTACACAGGCAAACTGAAGATTTTTCCAAACTAGGGTGAGAAATACCAGGGCTTCCATTGAAAGAGCCCCAATGGCAGACCTACTGCCACTCTGACTGCCACACTTGAACTTACTGATGAACATTCTAAGCTCCCCAAGAGCAGCTGACTCTAAAATGGTTATGCTGCTGTGAGAGTTCTAAATGACATAATCATCCTTCTCTCAGGCTAGCTGAGTAAACAATGATGTAATTATGTAGAAAGCCCTAATAAGCTCCCATCAGCTGCCTTTACCTACCTGCCTAAGACTAGCATTAATGGGATTCTAGTAACCCCAGGGGACTGGGTTGTTGCACATAGTTATGTCAGCACTGCCATGTTGCATAGGCTGACTCAGGGCAAACTGCACGTAATGCAGTATCACGCATCGCCAGTTCTGTAATCGCTGCAGTATTACGTCTGACTCCGATGCAGTGAGAGCACCGCATATTCTTTTCACTGCTTGTCCCGCTCCTAAAAGCTCTCCACAGCCACATTGGCTCCGACCAGAATTTGTTAACCTTACAATCCCATCCTTGGTTTTCCTCATTTCACTTACATATCTAAAAATGTCTTGTCCCCTTTCATTACTTCCTGTGCTATTCTGTCTTCAATTTGCGCCTTTGCACTCCTTACTGCTTTTCCTGCTTCTCTCTGTTTCCCCAATACACCTCGCTATCCTCCTCCCTCTGAGTCTCCTTATACCTTCTGAATGCTACCCTTTTAGCTTTTAGCCACTTCTTCAGCCATCCATAAACTTAGACTCCTCTTCATCCTTCTCAGCCTCATGGGAGGGATGTTGAAGGTGTTCACCATTTGCCTTTCAAAGGAGTAATGGGATGTAATCCTCTGAAGGCCTGGGAGGACAGCCAAGTTATTGCTAGGAGGAACCATCTGTTTCTTGCTGCTGATCTGCCCCCCAAAAAACCCTCTTCTGTGAGCACTGTTGCCTGTATCATTCATAAGAGAGAGTAGTTAGAGTGCTCCTCTTATTTTGGATCATATTCCCCTGTTCAGCAATGGTGAGACCATATCTGTAATCCGGTGACTCTCTCTGGACTGAACTTGGACCCTGCGTTGATGGCCTGTATCACTGTAAAGTGAGTGGCAAGGCGTTCCTTTATCTGGCTCAGTATTTTCCCAAACCGGTGGAATCTCTTTGCAGATTTGACTTTGGACCTTGCTCAATTCATATTAGTAAACTAACTGTTGGACCCATCAGGATTCTCCTGTTTTTATTTGTTGCTTACATTTTATTTGAATTATGGGTTGTTTTGGGGTGTTGTTAGTGGTTGAGTGTGGTCTGAGTGTGTGTAGGATATTTTCTGCATTATATGGTGTGGATGATGGTTGTATGTGTAGGGATAGGTTTTAAAATGTTATCGGGTTGCTTTTTATTTTTATTTTATTTTATTTTCTAAGCTGTAGCAGAGATTTTTAATTTTATATTGTAGATTGTATGCTTTAGCTGCAGTGGGTTTTAATTAAGTAGTTAGTGCTGCAAGATGTGCTGGAAGTATAGACCCTCTGCATTGCTTATACAATGTCCCTGCTGCATGACCTTCACCCTTTTCTAACCTCCCTCTTCCAGCTACAGCAGTCAGGAACTGTCCGGAGGTGGGTATTACCAGGAGTGAGTTGGTTGGTGGCGTGCTGCGCTGTGAGCATAGTGAGGATGAGCAGTATTTGGGTGGTTAGGAGCAGGAGATGACCAGGGCTAAATGGAGCTAGGAGAGAGGCCAGATGTGTTTAGTGCCCATTCCCAGGGTTCCCACTGAACTGAGTGGGCAGGTAACCTGTAGGTCTGCAGTCTCCACCACTCCCCTTCAGGCCGTGCTGTGCAATGCCAGATCGATGAAGAGCAAGACTGAAATTATGGTGGACTTGATTTCACCTGTCGGTCTGGCTTGCATTACAGAGACCTATTTGAGAGATGACACCGCACCTATTTTGGAGATGGCTGTCCCCACCAGGTATTTTGTAGTGCACTGCCCGAGGAGGGAACATAGGGGTGGGTGTGGCCATCTGTTTTAGGTCCAACTTGAGTTTTGCCATCCACCCAGTGGGTTCTACCTCATCCTTTGAATATGTGGCTGTGCATAGGGATCCAGGGCAGGTTGCAGGATTCTCCTTGTTTACCACCCACATTGGAGGGAGGATTTCCTGCTGTAGGTCATGGATTTCATCATCAACAGGTGTTGGAGTCCCCAGATGGTTAATTCTGGGGATTTCAACACCTGGGTCGATGATGAATCCTCACAGCTTGATATGACTCCTCCAGCTGATGACATCACTGGGCCTGGTACAAGCAGTTGCTTCTGTGACATATCACCATGGCGCACTTTGGACTTGGTATTCTCACTGGGGCTTGAGGTCATAAGCCTCAGGACTGATCGGATCACTTGGTCCAATCCTTGCATGACAGAGTTCTCATTTGGGGCCCCCGACAGTCCCTCCCTGTTGAGATGGTCAGATGTCACCCTTAGGGAATTGTCCACAGAGAGACTTCTGCAGTAGTAGATTTATCTGGTGTGAGTACTGCATGTGCGATTTAAGCGGCAAGGCAGTGGCCACCTATAATAAGGCAATCTCTGAAGCACTCGATGCAATCACACCGTCCATGTATGACTCAGATCTTCTCACTGAGACCCTCATGGTTTAATGGGGCTCTCAAGGAGATAAAGATCACGGGTCGGAAGTTGGAGCATTGCTGGTGGAGGACCCAATCCAAGGAGGATAAACTGGCCTTGAGAGCTCACTATCGGGAGTATCAAGGGTCAATCAATCGTAAGAAGGCAGAGTTCCTCTCAAGGAAGATTGCTGCAGGGAGGAACAGAACAGTTCAGCTTTTTCAGACTGTGGAAAGACTACTGCATCCCATCTGTCTTCAGCCAAAAAGTCATTTTTTAATTGCACTGTATAATGAGTTTGCTCAGTTCTTCTCTGACAGGGTGTCCTCTATCCAGTCTAGGATCTCCCCAGTGGGAAAGGCCAGCCCTGCGGTGGTCAGCCTGGGAGGAACATGGGTACTCCTATTGTCTGGGAAGAGTTTAGACCAGTACAGGTGGCTGAGGTTGTTGGGGTAATCTTGAAGCTGTGGCCCAGTTTTGTGAACTGGACCCGGCCACATCAGTCTGCTAGTGGGATGCATTGAGACCATTGGTCCAGTGTTCACCAGGATAATCCAATGTTCACTCTTGGAGGATTTATCTTGATGTGTTGAAGGAGGCATTGGTGAGGCCTCCTGAAGAAACCATCACTCGACCCTGATGTCCTGGCAAATTATTGACCTATCTCCAACCTCCCATTTTAGGAAGGTTGCTGAGGAAATAGTGGCACTGCAGCTCAAGGCACACCTCATGGCCTTTGACATCTATCAGCCATTCCAGTCTGGTTTCAGGGCTAGGCATAGCACCAAAACGAAGTTGGTCAGGGTGCAAAATGACCTAAGGACAACAGATAGAGGAGACCAGTCAATTATCATTCTCCTCAATCTCTCATCGGCATTTGACACCATGGACAACATTCTGCTGTTGGATCACCTTAGAGAGTATTGTCAACTTGTTGGTACTGTCATCAATTGGTTTGAGACCTATCTCTCGGCAGGAAGCAATGGAGATGATGGGAATTTCTTCTCTTCAAGCTCCTGCCATGTGGAGTTCACGGTTTGATCCTGTCGTGGATGTTATTTGTAGTATATGCTGCCCGGAAAAGCTCATCAGATGTTATTGTCTAGGTTTTCACTGCTATGCAGATGATACCCAGCTGTATATGTCCTTTGTCCTGGAACAGATGATGCTGTGGAAGTGCTAAATAATTGCCTGGCCAAGATCCAGGATTGGATTTCCTCCAACTGGTTGAGGCTAAATCCTGACAAGACCGAGGTCCTGGTGATTGAGCCACAGGCGTGATGGGAGTGCCTCCAGAGTGGCAACAGGAATGGTCCTGGGAACCACCCCATTGAAGGCTTCTCCAGGGTGAGAAATCTGGGAATCTTCCTGATGACAGGTTGACACTTGATGCTCTGGTGTTACCTGTTGTCCAAAGTGTTTTTACAGCTTATGGAATGTCACCCAGATTAAACCCCTAGTTCCATCAGAGGACCTGGCATCTCTATTGCATGTCTTTGTTACATCCAGGTTAAACTACTGTAATACTCTGTACTTTAGGGTTAGTGGAGGAAATTCTGCCAGCTGCAGCTGTGCAGAACACAGTGAGCAAGTTACTGGCGTGCCTGTCAAGGTCATGTCATGTGACCCTGGTCCTGCAGATCTGCACTGGCTGCCTGTCAGGTAGAGGATCATTTTCAAGGTGGACTTGCTCACCTATAAGGCCCTATATGGCTTGGGCCCTGGCTACCTGACTGATCTCCTGAAATCTGACACTCCAGTCCACTTCCTCCACCAGAGATGTCCTTGCAGTTCCGAGGGCCAGGCTGAAAACCTCAGGGATCGAGCATTTGAGGTGTCTGGCCTGCCCTCTGAAACTCACTTCCCAGCTCTGTAAGGAGGCCCCATTGGTGGAACCATTCAAGAGGAGTCTGAAAACCTAGCTCTTTAAACAGATATTCCCAGACTAATTGCAGCTGTTTTAAGTGTGTATTTATTAATTATTTATTAATGCTTATTTATACTTGAATTTTCATTTTATTGTATAACTCTTTAGCTTTGACTTATCTGTTGTTGTTCACCCTGCCTGTTTATTTCTGTAAGGCACCCAGAGCCCCTGGATTGTGTGCCATATAAATAAAATTTACATTACCTTAACTTACGTTACCTTCAGTTCTTCTTCCACAGGCATTTAGTATGGAACCACAGCTCGGGAAGGGGGCAGGCATAATCATAAAGTTTCCCATAGCCTGAAAAGCCTGGAAAAATTGTCATGTTTTGTCATGCCCTCTGTTGAGGGCATTTGTCTTGAGTCAGCTGTCTGCTCCATTCCTTTTCAGGAGGAGTGACAGGAACATTTTTATCTTTTTGTTTTTCTTACCAGACACTATTTCCAGTGGCTGTCTGAGGCTGTTTTGTGTTTACTGGACTAAGGATCCCCTTCAGATGGTTCCACCCATTCAGAGCACTGGTGTAATGCCCGGATATCAGGGCACCAAGTCAGGATTGTGCTAACCTGTTTTTGCAGTGGGTGGGCTGCACCCACCACAACCCCCACTTTATTATTATTCTAACTCTGAGGGGATGTACTCAGTGGAAGGGCATGAATCCCAAAATTGGTGCCCTCATGTGCCGCTCACCCCAATGCTGGTGCTCTAATGGCGGAAAGGCTTTTAGACACCTTGCTTTCTGAATCATCTTTACAGCTGTATCTTTCTTTCTGTTCACTTTGGTGGGTTGTTACTTACTTTGAGGGCAGGACCCCATTTAAGCCTTTAGGTGATAAGGAGGTGGACTGAGAAGACAGTCTTCTTTTTTAGCCCTTTTCTTTTGTGTTTCAGGGCAAACTTTTTACAATGATCACCATTTCTGAAATCGTGGTCAGGACCCAGGCACTTCAGATAAAAATTGTGGTAGTCTGCCACTGGCAGGAGCCAAAAACAATTTTCACAATTTTTAAAGCCTGTAGAGCCTGTTATTTTCCTTGTATGTCTGTCAGTCATGCCAAACACAAGACCCTATTAAAAAAATCACCATTTCCAAAACTTAGAAAAAAAACTTTTAAGATAATTAAAAATATGCCTAAAGTATGTAAAGAAAGGCTTTACAAGAATAAATAGTGGTCTGCTTCCTTGAGTCATTAATATTTTCTACCCAGGAACCTTTAATTTTATTTAACCATTGTTGAGGTAAATGTAAATTTGAAGAAAAAAATATGGCTCAGTTCCTCTGTAAAAAATTAGCGAAAAGATCCGAAAACCTCTGAAAAGAAAGTAAAAGTGAATACTGTATAGTTAGAATTACATAATTTGAAATCAAGTAATACTTATTTTATTTCTCGATTACAATACCTTTGAGCCATAGGCTGTTTTACAAAGGTACCACGCAAAGATGAAACAACAATATATACATCAAATCAGACAAAGACATTCAATAACAGTGCTAAATACTTGGGCTGTGCAATATTTTTCCTAACTATTTGGTAATGTTTCAGTGGCCAAATATTCAGTATTCAGTATTCATCAAAATATTAAAAGACAAGAAACAGCCCTCTCCTCCTCTCTCTCTCACACAAAGCAATCAGTGGATTCCTCAATTCCTCCAACTTCTGTCAAACAATAATACTCCGTCCCTCTCACAGCACCCACAAGTTTATTTTTTTATGCCCCTGATAAAATATAAAACTTGTAGGTGTCGGGTGACCTGCTCTACCCACTTGTCTCCATGGCCAGCCAGGTAACTTTGCAAAGCTCTCTGATTAAGAACAAATTATACACTGAGCCCCCCACAGCACCCGACTTGGCACCCGCTGCACCAAGTCCAGCATCCATCCAGTTATGCAAATGTCCATAGTTGATAGTGAGAAGAGCTTAGCATTACCCTCCCACCTCCACATCCAGGTGACTTCTCATGAATGAAAATGCTTGTTATAGAAACCAGCTGATCACAGATCAGCTGGTTTGATTGAGGCACGCGGGCACTTATCTGCGAGAAGGCACCCGCCATGGAGGAGGGAGGGTTGTGTCAGAACCTTCTCACTCTAAATATGGACATTTGCATAACTGAATGCTGGACTGAATGGGTGCCAGGTTGGGTGCTGTGGGGAGGGGTCCAACACAACCTGGGCTCACTTCTGAACCTGGGCTGTCAGCATGGCAGCGTGACGCTATGATGCTGGACCATGGGGATCAATGAACCTAACAATATTGGGGTTATTCCACTGTCTAGCTTTAAACTCACAGAGGCTTAACATTTAGATGTTTATGTAATTGTGAAATGGAATGTTAACATTTCTGAAAGTTTGGAGGCTTATAACTCCATCACCTGTGAAGCTGGAGATCTGAATCTTGACACATATATATGGGCAATGTTAAAGTCACCATGCCAAATTTTGTGCAATTTAGGCAAACACTTTTAGTTCATGTAGTTGTTAACTGTAATTTTAAAATTTCCCAAAGCTTGGAATCTTATTACTAAGTTATTTGTAAAGATAGAGATGTGACACTTGTTACACTTCTGTATGGGCATTGACAAAGTCCCCCACAGCACCCAACCCTGGCACCCATTCAGTCCAGCATTCAGTTATGCCTTGTTGCAATTTGATGACCCCTTTTAAATTAAATGAAAATAACCCAAATCACAATTTTGGCAACATTTCACAAAATTTTCATGGACATCTCATGAAATTTCAAGGAAGCAAAATCAGCATTTTGCCAGAATTCCGCCATGGAAGACACATTTTCAACCAGCCCTACCTGTCCTGGTTAAATAAATAAGGATATATATATATATATATATATATATATATATATATATAGTGTACATATAAAGTTAAACATGGTGACTGTAATAAGGAATGAGACCTAATAAAATCAAAGAATTCCCCATGTGAGTTCAGGGAGCGAGAATAGTCTGCACATTCTGCTTCTCAGGAGGGAAAGCCCTCATTCATAAATTTCTCATCTGGAGCAAAAGAAGGGATGTAGAAGGAAAGAAGGCCATAGTTTTAAGAAAAGAAAACACAGAAAATATTTATTTTTCTTAAATTCATTTTATTTAAAAGATTTATAGGCACAATTTTAACTCTCTGTTTTCTCCTTGATTAGAATTGTCTCTCAATTAGCAGGGACAATTAAAGAGAAGCACTAATCTCCCAGGCTTGCCTTCCTTTCAACATTCTGCTCCTCATAATACACCACAGTAGCCTACAGAGACAAGAGCAGAGGCAGTTGCTCACCTTCATTTTGGTTTAGTCTGATATTCAAGCTTTTAGAGACAAACTGGCTATCACAAAATAAAGCATGCGGAGTGCATCTATGATCACACTGTATGTGGGTTCTGGAAAACATGAAAACACTAGCACACATCTTTGTTACGCCAAGGCTGAACTACTGTACTGCTCTGTAGCCTGGGTTATCGGGAGGGTTGTCATGCCACTTGCAGCTGGTGTAGACCACCACAGCAAGGTTGATTGCTGGAGTTTCCTGCTCTGAGCATATCTCCCTGGTACTGTGGACATTGCACTAGCTGCAGGTGATGTGGTATTTCAGCTTCAAGAAAGGATTGTTAACATTCAATGCCCTAAAAGATGAGGTCTTTGCTGTCTGAAAGAGCTCCTGTGTCTGTCTGTGCTCCTGGCTGCCCACTTTGCCCCTTTGAAGTGAGCCTCCTGATGGACCCTAGATCTCAAACAAGTCTGTATGGGTATTGGGCATTTGCAGTAGAATTGCACCTGTTTAGGAAGCACTGCCACACCATTTGAACGAGTTTCCCTTGGTAGAGAGATCTTCAAATGAGGGTGAATGCCTATCTACTGCTGAGGCAGAATAGCACAGTGGTTAAAGGCACTGAGCTGCAAACCTGGAGACCTGGGTTTGAATCTCATCAGCCCCACATGCATATTGTGTGACCCTGAGCAAATTGCTTAACTTCCTGGTGCTCCAGGTCGTACCTGGAAACAAGTGCTGGCTTAGTGTGCCTTTCCTGGTTAAACACTTCCTTTCACTGTGGCTCATCATTCTATTTCCTCTTGCCCACAGCTATTGGGTGAGTCCACTGGTTGCTTTTATGCATTTATTTAGATATGTTTGAAATGGGTTTTAAATATGGGCTTGAATTGATGTTAGGTGTTAGAAAATGATTAAATGCTTCTGTATTTTGTATTCTATAAGGTACCCTGAGCAGGCTGAATGGGGTGTCAAAAAATAAACTACTACTACTAGTACTTTCTTCAAGAAGTATGAACATACCTTTTGGCCTGGCTTGCCAGATAAACCAATATTGCCCTGTTAAAATTAAATGAAATGATCTGATTAGCATAAACATTTTCAGTATAGGATAACACTGTATAGACTCATATGTTATGCTTTGTTTTACCAGGTGTACAGGGAACCACGGTTCAACAGTATCAGGGTACATCATTTCTTACACATTTTATTATTTAATGTATATGTATTTTATATTATATAATATATACATTATAGAATAAAAGCTATTTTATATATAATATATTATGTTATATAATGTATAATATATAAACTATAATAAAATAGTTTTTGAATGTCAAACTTAACATGAATAAAAGTAAGAAGGAATTATTTTAAAAGATACCTATTAAGACCTTTCATTGAAATATGTTTCCATTGCAATTTTGAAGACAAAATAGTCCATATTTATCTGGTTCGGTGGTGCAGCAGGCAGAGGTATATTACAACATGTTCATGACCCGGGTTTTGGACATGAATCAGGGTTGCTCAGAGAGCCAGCCGGGGAAAGGAGGATTGAGTGTTGATTGACAGCTCTCCACCTTCAGGAAAAGGGGACAGAACATACCACTGCTTGGCTGCCATGTAGTGGAAGCTGGGTGGCACAGCAGCCAATGCTTCTCAATGAGCCAGGCAGAGACGCAGAGTATATGCAGCATCTTTACAGAGCATGCCCATGTCATTGCATGTGTGCTGGCTTTGGGAATGGGGCAAAACAGAAGAAAAACAACAACTGAAAGGATGAAGGTGGCACCGGAAGGCTCTACACCACCACCAAGGCACCCAGTCATCCATGTTGATCTAAAGTAGATAAGGTGCGCCAGGCTGGTGGGTGATGGGACTGGGGTCACCATCAGAAAGGGCCATTCGGAGGTGCAGTTGGATAAACATACAGGTTAAAAACATAATCCATACTCTGACAATGGAGGATAGCTAAACACAAAAACAATGAAAATCATGTGTGTCTCACATGTTTATACAAAAGCATTATTTACCTGATATTCATTTCAAACCAGTAATGCTATTTTTAAAGCAAATGTGTTCAAAACTGTTGAACCTGCCAGGATGTTGGTGGCAGTGGTAGTGGTTATCATGATGATGGTGGTGGGGTGATAGAGTTCTTCATAAAACAACTACCCTGATTTAAAACATGTGCTGTTTATGAATTTTGGGAATTTCTTTAAGCAATTTGGGTCTGCTTTAGCCCATGTAACTATTTTACCACCTTGCCCTCTTTGTTTACATCATTTACACCCCCTTTTCATCCCTTTTCATGTGTCTTTCCACACATTCAACAGATGGAATGTTTACCATTTTTATTTTATTTATTTTCTATTTATTACAATTACGGATGTACCTTTGAGTCAGGGACTCATTTACAAAGGTTCCATGTTGAATATACAGGGTACTGAAATTAACGATATAATTGACATGAATAATTAACATGAAATCACACAGAGAATATGTACAAAACATCTGAAGGCTTAATACATTGATAAATGGGTGACCATGCAAGTCAGCAATCATAACTTTACCATTGTACTGGAAACTAATGAGACAGTTAACATGAGAACACACAGAAAGTATGTGCAGTAAAGCAGGGCAAGTGGGTGACCATGCAAGGTCAGCAACCAGAGTTTAAACATTGATGCAAAATAGAAATAATAGGCAACCAGAATTGTTAATGAAACAGTTCTGTTGTCAAGGTAACAAGAAGGCGGTGAGACCAAAGTGCCATAAGAGGAGGGTACAGTAGGTAGGAGACAGCAGAGTAAATAAGGAAAATAGAGGTAGAAATGCAGGGAGGACAAAGTGGAGAGGGTGGGGAGGGTGAGGTACAAATGGACGGGGGAGGTAGGGAAGTGAGGGAAGAGGAAGAGAAAGAAAAGACATGGATTAAGAGAGTAGGGGAGGTAGAGTAGAGGGAGGGGTGATGAGAAGAAGAGAGAGTGAGGGGTAAATAGGAAGGAAATAAGGGGAGGAGGAAGGGCAAATTATTGAGTTCATGAGATCAGAGGGGAAATGTTAGGGTGAGCGTGAGGGGGGGAAGGTGGGGTGTGGGATGTAGGCAGAAGAGGGAATATATAAGGTGAAGGTAAGGAATTGGAGGGGGTTGGTTTGAGGGGCAGGGTGGTGTGTGGGGATCGATGGATGATGAGAGAGGTAGGGAGAGCTAGACAGGAGGGAGAGATGGAAGAGATGGAGTACTAGGTCGCAGAGTCACATATTTTGCAGATCTACACTGAGGGAGTTAAACCAGAGAGGGGCACGATATTCAAAGGAATGTTGCTCTTGGGAGGTTCTCTGGAATGGGACACTCAAGGTGTGGTCGTTTAGGCCCCAGTGCATCTAGTTGCATCAGGACATTTGAGGAGGTTCTGAACCCCATGGGGTGCAAGGCCAAGGATGGCTTTTTAGCGAGCAGGCATGTCTGATAATGGATGCATCCATCTAGGTTGAGCCAATCACTTTGGGCAATAGAGCTGCAAGTGTGGGTTAGGCGATGTACTCTAGTACGAGCCTGCAGGCTTTATTTATGGTAGTTTTAACTTTTTGAGGGCAGTTGGAGTTGCTGCACCATAAATCACTAGGCTGTAGTCAACAGTAGTAAGCACAGAGCTGGTCACAGCCAATTTTAGGGCGTCAGGTGTGAAGCAGCTATTCCTGTAAATTAGGCCTAGTTTAGCATTAGCTTATCTGGCAACCAGATCTATATGTTGCATATATGACAATATTGAATCTAATGTTACTCCAAGGTATTTGAAATGGGTAACAGGTTCAGGGGTGAGTTTTGATTATTGACAATTTGAAGTTGGCAGTTCTTTTTGCCTGCTGTGGGTTGATGTAAAGACCAGGGTCTTAGTTTTTTATAGTTTCGAGTAGCTTAGATTCATGGAACTAGTTTTCCACTGAGGTGAAATCGGATTCCATACGACATTCAAGTCTGTGGGTTAGAGTGGGACGAGTAGAGAACAAGGCCATCTGCATAGAGTAAAACTTGGAATACAGGAATTCAAAATTCTGCACATTCCTCTGGTAGAATGTTCATCTCCAAACAGGTGTACAAGTACACAAGCAATAGTACTTAACACAGCAGGCAATATTGGCTATACCAGACCGCCCATGGGGCATAATGAGGCCGACACCACCTTATAGCCCATGGAAGGTCTGGTATAGCCCACAATCGCCCATCTCAGAAAGTATTACTGCACTTAGAAAATGGGTCATTTGTTAATATTTTAATTAAAAAAAGGAAAATAGAGTAAAATGATGAATAAGAACATGACTTATTTATAAAGTAGTCCCTCTACTAGTACATTTGGCAGTACAAGGTGCTGCTGTTTTGGGAAATTGTATTTTTTACTTTCACTTTGTTCTCCTCTCCCTTGCTTGCTAGTAAAAGTGACTCGGCCTCCCAACCCACCCAGGAGTAGCAGTCTTTTTTGCTTCTTTTGTTTAAAAATGTAAAGTGCAATCTCAAAATAAGCAGATGTGTTCGTCTGGGACAAGTACTGGAATGGCAGAGTGGGCTGAGTTTAGACTGGAACAACAGTGCTGAAATGTGTGGTCTGCACTCACCGGTGAGCTCTTTTGTTTCCAGAAAGCAATTATTCGGTGTCCCTGCACAGTGAGCAGTTGAAAGTAGGGTATGAGTGGAGGAATGAAGAAGTGACAGATGCTGTGACTGGGAACAAGAGAGGAAACAGTTTCAGTTTTAAATGATGCATGCTTGGTGGGAGTGAGCAATGCTGTGTGGAAGCTGTGAGCATGGTCGGATTCAGCAGTGTGACAGAAAAGAAAGATGGGACAACTGTTCTGGTAAGAGGAACACCATCGCTAGAAGGAGGGACGGCACAAAATGAGAACTGTTAATTGGCAATGAAGGAACGGATGGAAGGGGGCAGGCGGTCAACACAATTTTAAAATTCTATGAGGCACAGTGACAGTGATTGTAAAAAGAGAGAAAGAGACTGGGACTTAGTATTTCCTAGTCTGTACTGCCTGACACTGGACCAGGTGGTTCGTGGTCTGAGCCAATCAGGTTTCAGGATTTTCCTGACCCATTTTATAATGTACAACAACGACTCATGTAGAGCGAAAGCCTCACTTTCAGCTTATGAACATACAGTACCTAACATATGAAAATGCCAGTAGAAATGAACCATTTTGGTCTATCTAGTCTGCTTGAGTGTACAGCTCTGAGATGAATTTATGGGAGCCCCTTCCTTTCCAATCTATGTAAAGCAGAACCATCTAGTAGTGAAAGCTGTGGATAACAGTAAAAACACTACAGTCAACTAGTCATGGCCCACTGGGTTAGCAGACATGAAAGTGCCACAAGAGGTCTACAAAGAAGCCAGTAATGCCGGCATTCACAAGCTGGTGGATGGGAGGCAGAAAGAGAACAGGTGCTGCAGAGCATCTCTTCAAATGAACCAGTGATGCCAATTGAGGAAACCAACTATATAATTTATTTTATTTATTTATAACGTTGTGGATGTTTATCAGCTCATTGCCAAATGCGTCCTAGGGAAGAGGTAAGGAGAATACAGAACAATACAAAATACAATGTTTAGAAAATGTAGTAATAAGGAATAAATACAGTGCAACAAAATGAACAAATCACAGGCAATGCTTCTGAACAGGAAATATGCAATAAAATAAAGGATGATGAAGACCAATAAGAACAACATGCAGTGTGCACAGTGTAGTACTAAGAAGGGGTGGGGTAGTGACTGAAGACTGGGGAGGGAGGCTTTACTAGTGACATTGTATAAACTTCCTTTTGATTCTCACTAAGAAAAAACATATAATGTACTATAAAAATAGTGTGTGGTAACCATGCGCATCTCGTGTGTGTTTCAGGCATCTTGGGGTTTGAGATGACACCGTGGGGCCTCTCAAATTTCACTCTTGAGTTCCTCTGAGTCATCTGAACTGTTTGATGGAAACACAACCTTGTGTATGGTTGCCATCACACTAGTCTATATGTTTACATAAAAATTATACTAGAGCCCATCAAGAAACATAGAAACACAGAATCTGTCAGCAGAAATGGACTGCTTGGTCTCACGCAGTCTGCCCAGATAGTCCCGCCTGGTTTCTTCCCAGAGCCTAACTGGTCTCTGGTGACCCTTCTCATCTCTGCCCATTTCCTAATATTTCCTATGTATAGTATATCTATTCCATGCATGCTTGACGTGTCCTAATATTTTCTCCTCCATCACATTCACACTGGCAATGTTTTCCAGGCATCTGTCACTCTTAAGTGAAGTAGCACTAACTCATATACCTCTTAACTCCCCACCCAGCTTCATAGCATGCCCTATGATGCTGGTGCTCTTCTTGTTTGAAAGGTACCCTCCTGCTTCTGGTCAGCCCTGTGAGGTATCTGTAAGTTTCTATCATGTCCCTCTCACTCTCCTGTCTTCCAGGGTGTACATGTTGAGATCCCTCAGTCTTTCCTAGTACGGATTTTGGTGCAACCCTGCATCATTTTAATTGCCCTCCTCTGGACTGCCTCTATCCTGTCTATATCCATTTTGAGGTTCAGCATCCAGAACCGGCACAATACTTCAGGTGGGGTCTCACAAGGAGCAGTATAGTGGCAACACCACCTCCATCCTCCTGCTGGAGATACCACCCCATGCAACCCAGCATCCCACTGGCCCTACCCACTGCTTTATCACACTGATCTGCCACTTTGAATCATCAGATATGATAACCTCAAGGTCCCTTTCCTGCTTAGTGACTGATAGTACCCTCATCCTGTACTCACTTCATGAGTTCCTATGCCTTAGTTGAATGATTTTGCACTTCTAGCATCGAACCTGGAAGAGAGAAGGGAGAGGGGGACATGATAGAGGTCAATAAATACCTAATGGTGGTGAATAAGGTACAAGAGGAAGTATTTTCTGAAGAAAAGGTGCAAAAGAGTGCACGCGGACAAGCGGCATGCAATGAAGCTGGAAGGGGGAATTTAGGAGGGTTGTGAAGAAGTACTTCTTCACTGAAAGAGTGGTTGATGGCTGGAACAGTCTTCCAGTGGAGGTGGTGGGGCAAAACAATAGTGTGCTTCAAGCATGCATGAGATAGGCACAAGGGAATCTTGGTAGGAAAGAGGGGAGGTAGCCAGAGATCAGATAGGGTCTGCAGTGACAGTATAGGCAGGGAACAAAGTGGGCAGACTGGGTGGACCAAGTGATCCTTATCTGCTGACAAATTCTATGTTTCCATGTTTCTATGAACCCCAACTGCCATGTTCTTGATCACCTCGAATTTCTCAAGATCCCACGCATTCTATTCACCCTTCCTTATTGTCTGCCCTATTACAGATTTTGGTATATCTGCATAAAGGCATACCTTCCTTCCAGTTCATCTGCAATGTCACGTATGAAAAACTGAAGAACTAGTCCCAGTGTTGAGCCCTGTGGCACCCTCGCCAGTTACTCTACCATCATTAGAGTGTTGTTAACCACCACCCTCTGATACTTCTCCATCAACCAGTTTTTAGTCTAGTTCATCACTTTGGATCTCACCCTAGACCACTGAATTTTTAATTAGTCTCCTGTGCGGCACAGTGTTGAAGGCCTTGTTGAAGTTTAGATAGCCACATCCACTGCACTCACCTGGTCTACTTCCTGGTCATCCAGTTGAAGAAATCAATCAGATTTGCCCTCCTCAACCCCGTGATCCCATGCTGCTTTTGATCTTGCAGGCCATTAAATTCAATATACTCTACCAACCTTTCCTTTAACAGTGTTTCCATTAATATTCCCACCACTGAGGTGGAGCTCACAAGCCTGTAATTACTAGCCTCTTCCCTGCTGCTGCCCTTATGTAGAAGGACCTTGCCTGCTCTCCTCCAGTCCTCTGAACCCCACCTGATTGCAGTAAGCTGTTGAATCAGGCCATCAGTGAGGCAGCCAGCTTCTCCCTGAGTTCTTTCAGTGCCCCTGGTGTATCCAGTCAGGTCCCACAGCCTTGTCCACTTTCAGATCTGCAAGTCCCTTCAGGATCCTTTCCTTTGAAAATGGAGTAGAATCTGCCTCCCCCTACCCCTTTGTTTCTGCTGATCACTGGTGGTCTTCCCCCACTGTGAAACTGTGCAAAGGTACCTGTTCAGGACGCCTGCTTTTTCTTGGCATTTTCTGTGCAGTTTTCTCTGCCCCATCTTTATCCTCACTATCCCTTCCCTTGCTTTCCTTTTCTCACTTATGTACCTGATGAAAGTCTTATCCCCATCAGCTACCCCTTTGGCTATCCTATGTTCGGTCTGTGTCTTTGCTCCTCTCACTAGCTTACACCTGCTTCACCCTGTTTTACCTAGTACACCTACCTGTCTTCCTCTCTGTGTTTTCTCATACCTTTGAATGCCACCCTTTTCCTTCACCACCTGTGGCTACTTCCTAAGAGTACCATAACGGTCTCTTTTCCTTTTGCTTTTACCACTTTTATGCAGCGGCCCTAATTAGGCCCTCCTTATTTTTCCCCACTGTTTCTCTACCCTTCCCATTGCACTACCCCCTACTACATAGTTTCTGAGGCAGTCTCCCATTTCCTTAAAATCCACCCTTCTAAAGTCCAGGACCCTCGCCCACATGTGGTTTGCTTCTGCTCCAGTCTTAAGGTTAAACCACACTGTATGGTGATCACTGGTACCTAGGACACTGCCCACTGTGAAGTCTACAGTGCTGTCCTGTTTGCAAGCACTAGGCCTAGCACTGCCCCATCCCTAGTGGGTTCATTGAGAAAGGCCCCTGTAGGGAGTCAAGGACGGCCCTGCTCCTTGCCAAAGCTGTAGCTAGAAGGCTCCAATCTACACTGGGTAGACCGAGTCACCGACTAGCTGTACTTCCCTTTATTTGCCATCCTGATGATGTCCTCCCCAAGGCCACATCTGATCCTCTCCCTGTACTGGAGGTCTGTATGGCACTCCTGTACAGATAGCAGCCCCAGCCCTGCCTCCAGGATGACTCACAGCACCTCCAGTCCTTCCTTTTCCTCCAGGACCCTGCAGTCCTGTAGCCTTGATATAGTAGAACCCTTCTCCCTTCCCTCCTTCTCCTGAACAGGCAGTAGCCTAAAATGGCCACAAACAAGTCATGGCTGTCAGTGCACCGTGATTCTGTAATTTTTGTATTTATTCAATCTTGATTAAATACCTTTGAGCGCAAGTGGCTCATTTACAAAGGTTCCACATCAGTGGGTTGGGGGTTTACAAACATACATAGGAGACCAATATTGATATCTATCAGGCAATGAAACAACAACATCAGAAACTGTAACAGAAAATGAAGTCTAATCATCACTTATTACGCTAAGACATTTCAGTTGGAGTAAGAGCATAAGTATAGGTAGGAAGTAGGGTGACAGTAGTGAAAAGAGGGAGAACTGTGAATGACAGGTAGATGAGAAGGAGCAGCTAAAGGCCTTGTCGATAAAGCTATAGGGCGGGAAAGATAGGAGAGCTTAGTTTGGGAGGGTGATCCCAGGTAAAGGACAGTAAGTACCTGGGGTGATGGGTGAGAAGGAGAGAAGACGGATGTGTCACAGTGTGATGGGGGAGATCTCAGAGAGTTAGAGGCTGCACCAGAAATTAGGTGAGGCAGACACAATGGATTGCCATTTAGGTGGAAGGAATCACAGGAGCTGTTAGATATGACATGCTGGTGGAGCAGGCGCTTGAACTGGCCAGGCTGTGTAACAATGTTATTTCAGATCCAGGCTAGCCCTCCATGATGGCCTTCAGGTCCAGAATTGTATTTACCAGATTCCTTGCACTGGTGCACATGGCTCTCCATACCTTTACTCCCTGCCTGCCTCCCTGCTGTCTCACCCTCCTGTCCATAGCTATACACACTTGTTATGCACAGTGGAGTGCAGTTTATCCATTATGATCTGCAACATCATGGCAAAGAATACTATATATTATGTTACAAAATAGATAGGACAAGTCCTGAAAGCTGATTGACTGAGCAACATCTGACCCATGAAGATATCTAAATATATCATCAAAGATCCCAATATCATCCATATCTTAACATCTGTGTGTCATTTTATAATCACAATAATGCAGTCCAGTGTGGATACGATACAGTATAGTTACTTATTTATTTGCAAAGTGATGAGGGAAAGTCTCACTGAGCCAAGACTTGTTTCCAGGTGAGGCCCAAGGAAGGGGACAGTAGAGAGACTACAAGTAAAAATTGGGCATAAATAATTACAAAAACAATGATACAAAAGTAAAATATTTACAAATGGTACATGAATATGTAACATATAGTATAGGACATAAAATACAACAGTGAAAATAGTGCCTAAATACACAATAACTGTACAGGAAAGATACAAAATATAAAATAAAATGGTCTACAAAGCATGGGATTCACAGATACAGTCATGGGACAGCTAGTGCCAGGTGTAGGTAGGATGAATAGGTCATTTTGGAGGGATTTCAGATAGAGATAAATGGAGGACAGGCTTATTAACCAGAGAGATTATTCCAGATGAAGGGAAGGCAAACAGAGAAGGCAACTTGACCAGCATAGGCCCAGCAGTGGGGACGGAAAAGGTACAGGTAACAGAAGCATGGAGCACATAGCTGATGGGTAGAAACAGGAGAGGAGAGCAAAGAAGGGCAGTAGGAGGGAGGGAGGAATGTCAATTCTTGGATAGAAGACAGGAACAGTGCAAGAGGTGTCGAGAGTCTAAGGATAGGAGAGTACAGTACTGATAGAGGTGGCAGTGATCAGTAAGGAAAGAGTCTGTAGCAACATAACAGAAGGAACAGAAGTGAGGGTCCAATCTGGCTACAGAAAGTGGTTGATGAAAATTTCAGACAGCAAGCACCACTTCAACTAGTGGATTCACTTTCACAGTGAAATTCGAAGAAACTGAAATGCATTGTCTAATGGATGATTTTCTAGAAATGCTGGAGAAATTGTATGGAGAAGTGAAACACACACACACCACAATATTTTTAAAGTGAAATAAGTCAGAAAAGTACAGGGAGAAGAAGGTCATGGAGGATAGATGAGAGATACTGTATGTAAATAGAAATAGAAAAGAAGGACTTCCGGTGCAGCTTCCAGTCACATGGCAGCATAACTCTCGAGCTCTTGGTCCACTCTCTCTTTAAAGTTGATTAACCAGCCGCAATACCAGTAAAACCTATTGAAATAGCACCTGTATCTTATGGCTGCATGCAATCTGTGAGGAGGATCTAATAGATTTGCTACACTTCGCCTCGGACATGGAAAACTCGACATGGACATGACCGACTCGGGGCCTCCACGCCTCTTCTCAAATGTCTCGGCTAAGGCCTCAAGTAGAAGGAACAAGTCCAAATCAAACAGTTGGCCAAAATGGATAACAAATTAGATAATATTACAGGAACCCAGGAGTTCCAATCAGACTTCCAATTATTTGAACAAACTCAGGAGACGTTTCAAAGAGATCTCACGAGCTACACTCTTCAGTCTCCTCTTGATCAACGGACACAAGAACAGGCTGCGACTACCTCTCAGCTGCAGGATACCCTAAATCAAGTTGCTTCACCTTTGTCAGCTTATAGTTACATCAGGAGGACTCCAAAACCGTAGTCGCTACAAAAATATTCATTTATATGGGTCCCTGATAACAGCGAAGGTCCAAATCTGCTCACTTTCATGGAGACCTTTCATGTAGAGGCCCTCGAGTTGGCTCCAAACTATAACTTTGAGATAGAGAGGCTACACGAGCCCTGGGCCCAAAACCCACTCAAGTGTCTGCTCATCCCAGATCTATAATTATAAGGTTTCTCTGATTCCAAACAAAGGAATTTATTTTAACGCAAACTTGGGCAAATCTGCCTTTATTGTGGAGAGAACTGTGTTTTCGTGGATAATGACTATGCGACTCCATCACGATGCAGCTAAGGCGGCATACATCCTGTTATTCCTCTCCTCAGACAGCAGAAGCTTAAATTAGAACCCCATACCCAATCAGACTGGTAATCCAGTTCCCATTGGGTCAACAGTCTTATGACACCATGGAGGGTGCATGTTTGGATCTCAAAAAATGGCTACACCTTACCAACCTGAATCCACCTACTGAGGAGAGCATCCCAAGAAAGGGATTCCTCTGGAGCAACACCCCCAGACAATTACTTGATCAGTGAGCCACCATAGCCGTGATCAAAAAATGTAGGCACAGTTCTCCAGGCAGACCAGCTGAATCTCTTTAGATCCAGAACTCTTAGCTTTACAGTGAGTAGTGCGGTGGGGCTCGGGGACAGTCCCACGGGGTCTCAAGGACTTAGAGGTTTGTGAAGTGAATGATATCCCACTACATAATTTGATTTGAATAAACTAACATACAATTCTCAGAGTGCTGTTTTTTTTTGGGGGCGGTGGGCTGAGCGATGGGCCCAGCCCAGACTTGGCTGCTAGACTGGGACGGTAGGTGGCGGGGTGGTGCAGTTCTCTGAGCCTGCTTTTTCTTTGATGGGGTCCAGGAGCGTGGATGGGGGCGGGACCCTGCCCAGCATTCTTGAATGTCTTCTTGAGGTGGACCTGGTAGGACGATGATTTGTTGCCGGACTGCGCCAGGTGGGAGAATATAGACCATATCTATCCTGTTCCCTCCTGAAATGGTCAAGAGTTTGTTAAATCTGATTTATCCCCATTAAATAGGAGTTACAGAGGACCCCGGATATGGCTGGTGGCTAGTGGGCTCTGCGTGGTTGGATTAGCCTGCTCAGACCTGGACCCCACCAGAGTTAAGGGCTGCATTCCTGACAAGCTCTATTAACCCTACTGTGTTAGCCCATTAGACAGGGCACACTTTAAGGGCCTTCTCGCTGGTGTGGTCTGGCAGCATCAGAGGATATTAAGACCTGATGATTCACAGATGTAATAAGAAGCAGGGTCTTATCATTGGAGGTCCAGATATTCTGTGGCTGGGTGGGTTCATTCTCTGTCTACCCTGAATCCTTCAGTTGAATGGTTATACCTTCATAATGGGCTGGAGGTGGAGCTCATCCCCATCACTCTCTGCTCCTGAGAGGCCCTCAGTGTGGGAGGGGTGCCTGTCTCGCCTGCGGTAGGCCTTCCCTCTGATGATACTTTTCACCTCCCACTTCATGGAGATTGTGAATGTGAGGCCTCCCTGAGCCTTCTCGAGCCTCTGCTGTCTCTCAGCCGCACAGCTCGAACATAGTCGGACTACTACCTGAGGGTATGGTGTTATAGCTACATGTCTGGAGCTACAACAGATCTTTGTTTATCCTATACTTTCAGGAATTATAACTAGGATTCTAGCAAACTTTCAGAAACTATCCTACAATCATTTAAATAGTCACTTGGCTTGAATTTCGCACCGCTAGGATTATCTTCACTCTTTGCATCTTGGAATGGGAGGCTAAGGCCTGCTCATTTGGGATCTTAATTTGTGTACATACCATGGACTAGAATACATGTCTGACCTGGCTGCTGTCAAATAAGATGGAGTCTTAGAAGTTGATACGCGGAGATATTTTCTCCATACCTTTGGTGAAACTTAATTTCATAAATATGGTTAATCTCTCCCATTTTTAAATCTACAGGGAAAGGCGATAACTCACCCTTTATAGCTATGTCCTCTTGTCCAGTCATTGGCTACTTCTCCCAGGGTGTAAACACTGAATCTCACCTTCCCTCCACTTACCGCCATTTACAGGAGTGGACCAGAGATCTCTACACCACCTGAGTCTTAAGCCATAAGGGATCTGCATCTTTTTCCCTCCCAAACCCTTTCCTTTTACAATCACTTACAATTTTTTCTATCCCTGGTATTGGTTATCCCTACCTCAACCCTCTCCCTTCCTGGAGTTGGGGGCAGGAGTTTCCCCAGGGCCTCACATCGCATTGTGGATCGGGAGCCCACTTTAGGATGGTCAGCCGATCGTCTCAAATGCTTGCTCTATTAGAGCATGCATTGTTGGAAGTCACAGATACTCCCATACTTGGGGTTTGTACATAGTTACTATTCTACTTCACACTGTATATTATTTATACAAGCACGTCAGTTGGCATGCATGTTTTCCTACAGTTTTTTTTCCAGATATTGTTTTTTTTATTTTGGATCACAGAACATTTGATCATTGCAATCTACATAGATATTACTTGTTGTATAAAACAGGAACCCAAGTGGTTGCTTAATCAGGGACTTCTGTCTTTGGGGCCCAGGAGGGCTTGGTGGGTCCATGTAAATACAGATATGCAGCACCCTTTAAACTCATATCCCACAATGTAAACTGACTGGCTGGCCCCATCAAGAGGGATCATACACTCCGAGCACTTAAAAATTAAATTCAGATATTCTTTTATTACAAGAGACTCCCTCCTCCACAGAGCACCAAAATTGCTTACATTTGGATTTTCACAGATAATGGAATCCTCCTACCAGAGGGTAGATGGAGATGTTCGGTGATTCTAATTCCAAAATGTTCTAAATTACAACCTCAAACAATATGCAGATAAAGAAGGCAGACTGGCATGGGCGGTAGTCAAACTGAATCAACAGACTTTAACAATGTGCAGTCTCTATGTCCCACAGGGCTCTGATGCTCTACCATGCAGCATCTAATGGATGCTATTCTGACCAGGCAACAAGGTATTTTAATTTGGGTGGACTTTAACTGTCTTCTTAATCCTTCACTGGACTCCTCAGCTGCACGCTTTGCCCACAGTCATCTGGACAAAAACACCTTCAATGCCTTATTCATGACATGGGCTTGGTAGATCAATGGAGACAGCTTCATCCCTCGCTTAGAAATTTACTTATTATTCCAATGCCTTTAAGCATTATTCCAGACCGGACTATTTCTGCCTAGGTAAGGAACACACTGACCTGGTTCGGTCGGCTGAGATTTTAAATATCTGTTTATCTGATCATGCCCCCATCGCTCTGGATCATAATATACAGAAAGATACAATAAACACTCAATGGAGATTTAATCTGTCTCTGCTCAGAGATAAAGAATTTTGAGATCTGTTGGATAAACATATCCAGGAAATCACTGGAGATAATGCCTCTCCTAGACTTCTCCCCAGACCCTCTGGGATACACTTAAGGTAGTCCTCAGAGACGATATAGTAGCTTATGCTTCACATAAGAAAAACAGGCTGAGACTACTTTGTTAGCCCTACAAGAAAAACTTAATTTCCTCCAGAAGGCCCATATGTAAGGAGATACTGATCTCCTTCCTTTAATAAGTCAAACACAGGCCAAGATTCAACAATTATTGTCAGCTAAAACTGAGCAGGCCTTGGCCTGGCTGAGGCAACGCTATTATGAGGGTGGGGCCTGGGTTCAAACTTCTAGCCTATCACCTTAGAAATCAAATACAACATTATAACATCTCTAAAATAAAGGACCCTATATCCAGACAAACTAGGTACTCGACACAACAAATACTAGGCGCTTTAGGAAGTATTATCAGACTTCTTTATTCCTCCGTCGACCCCCTGAGCCACACAAAATCTCAATTTTTCTTGCCCAGCTTCACCTCCCTGCTCTTTCGCTTTACAGCAGAAACAGATAGTAGTCCAGTCACAGAATTAGAGCTTCAAAACACAATCCAAGGCCTCAAGAACAGGAAATCCCCAGGCCCAGATGGTTTAGGAAGGAATTTACAAAGGCGCATGGAATCTCTTGAGAACTCCCTTCTTCAGGCATTACAATCTGCCCACACTACCTTTTCTTTCCCTGTCTCTGAAGACAAGCAACAATTTAGTGATCTTGAAGCCCCAAACCCGGACACCTATGTGATTCGTACCATCCGATTTTGGTGCTCAATCGAGATTATAAAATTTATACAAGTATTATTGCTCATAGGTTTGACCACTTCCTTCCCTCATTAATACATCCGATCAGTCAGGATTTATTAAAGGGAGACAAACAACAGACATCAAAAGAACATTATATCTTATAGACCATGCCCAATCTACAAAGTCTCCCTCCTCATATTGAGCCTTGATGCCCAAAAGGCCTTTGATATGGTACCATGGGAGTTTCTTCAGACGGCCTTACAAAAATTTAAATTTCCTGACCCTTTTACAGATGCAATTAGAGGAATATACACAGATCCGAGGCAGTTGTGAGGTTGAATGGTTCTCATTCGAACTGCTTTTTCCTACACGGGGTACCTGGCAGGCTGCCCTCTCCCTATATCTGTTTGCTCTTTTGTAGAACCCATAGCTCAGTTATTCTAATAAACCCTGGCCTACACAGATATAAAGTTTAAGAACTATCACATCACAAAATAGCGTGTTATGCTAACAATCGCCTGCTTTATATGACCCATCCCAAAGAATCACTACAAACCTTAACCACCATACTAAAAGCAATAAAGATTCTCACAGGCTACACCATAAACACAAACAAATCTGAAGCACTGATTATACAGTCCTCCCTTCCCCAAGATTTTATTCAGAAATATCCCTTTAAATTGATAAAACGATATAACTTACCTAGGAATTAAAATCCCACTAAAGTTATCTGATCTATATAACTTAAATTATTCCTGTACTCTTTCCAGAATAAAACTGGATTTGCAGAGATGGAACCCTCTTCCGCTATTGCTAATGGCTAGAGTTCAGTCTATCCAAATGAACCCTCCCGGAGATCTTATACTTAATTCAGAATATTCCCCACCCCTTCTAGTGAAGGACATTCAATTGTGAGACAACTCCATTAGTAGGTTTTTGTGGGTAAACCAATGACCTAGATTGGCATTGGGCAAGCTCCAATACTCTAAAGAAAGAGGTGGATTATCACTCCCTAACATATTCCACTATTGATAGCCTCTTTGCTCACCAATATAACTACTTGGCTCTTCCTCGAACTCATGCACCATCCTGGATGATAATAGAGCAGACTATGGCAACCTGCCCCTGAACTGTTCCTGAGTGTTTCAGCCCAACAATATAATACGGATACAGGGACTTCCAGATTCATGAAAGAGATGTTCCATTCTTGGACAAAGTTTTTGGCTCATCCCGCCTGTGGGTTTCTGTCTTCCTGGCTGGGAATTCCAGTGGAAGATCCTGCTTGGGCTCTGGCATGACTAGATACTACTTTTCAATCCTGGGCCGCAGTGGTTTACGATACACATACCAATTTTATGATGACGCAGTATTTAAAACATTTGACCAACTTAAACAGGAGTTTTCTTTAGATAAGAATGACTTCTATAGGTATCTATAAATCCATAATTTTTAAGATCAAAAATTGGTTTAGATGTTACTACCAGACTATCCCCATGTCCCCTCCTTGTCCATCTGAGAGGGCGGTGACCAGAGTCACCTGGTTTCTCAACTTTATAAAGCCCTAAAATGGGGCACCAACACAAATCATGGATGTGGTACAATTTCACTGAGAAGCAGAACTTCAGATTGAATTGTCTCAGGAGGATTGACTCGGATTTGGAGAAGATAATATAAAACCTCCAGCTCTTACACTTGGAGGGAATATTCCTGGAAAGTGGTGTCTAGATACTTCTGTACACCCCAGATTACTGCCAAGTTTCTGGTAGGAGGTGATTCTTCCTGTTGGAGGAAATGCGGATGCAGTTGGCTACACATACCCACATTCTCTGGTCCTGCCTGGTTTTGACAACATACTGGTCAATGATAGGAAACAGAGTTACACATCTCTTTCCGGTGCTAGGTGTGTTTTCCTGGCTATGGAGGCTACTGCTTCATTACCCCACTGTTTCAAAGACCCACATCAAGTATATCTTCTTAATATTCTATTGGGAGCAGCTAGGAAATGTATAACTAGACTATGACTCCGTCCGAGCCCTTCCATTTCAGCTTGGGAAGACACAGTATACGATATACATAAATTAGAATATGACAGCCAGGATTCAAAATAAGGTTCCTGAGTTAATGAATCACTGGAATACTTGGTTTCTCTGCATGGACTTTGACTTTGATGGCAGATAAGGACCGCTTGGCCCACCTAGTCTGCCAATTTCTCACCTACAGGATAGGCCACAGATCCTATTTAACCAACAGCCTATTTCTTCCTACCCCACAAGAATTGCCTTATGTCTGTCCCATGCATTCTTGAATTTCTCCCACAGTTTTAGACTCCATTAGTGTATGTAAAAATACATAACTCAGTTCAGAACTGATCTGATACCTCAGAGCTCGGATGTGAGACATGATGTACTGTATATTGGTGCTCGGCCTGATGGGGTTGGGCCAGTCCTGGTTGCTGGTTCTCCTCTAGGAGACCCTTCTTTATCTGGATGAGAAGGGATTTTATCTAAATACCATTTTCTTGGGCAGACTGCCTCCTGGCCATCCCCTCTTACCCTGTAGTTTCAGGTAAAAGTGCAGAAATGTTTTGAATATTTGTTTCAGAAGGACATTTTCTTTGAAGATATAATTATGACCTTTTAATGCTATTTGTCAGTAAATTCTATACTAACTATATATTTATCACTGTTAATTTTTTTTAAACTAACCACTTTCCTCCCTACTTTTCAGGGGATAGCTAATACTTTTCATTATTGTCCTATTATGCACATATTATTGCATTCCTGCACATATGAACTGTGATTCCATAAAAGTTAAAACTTGAAATAAAAACACAGTTTAAAAAAAAGAAATGGAAAAAGAACAAGAGCGTATTTTTCTGGGGACCTTTTTCACAAGATAAACTTTTAAAATACAGCAACATGTATTTTTCTATTTCACTCACTGTAGCAAAATGTGGAACACTAGAAAATGGATAAGAACTCCCCTCAGCCAGGGCTGAATGGTGAGGCATAATATAAGTGAGCAGTGCCTCTAACAGATGTCTCGTTTGGTATAAGAGACTCTGAACCTGAGATTTGGGCAAGGAGAAGCTGAGAGGTTCTAGTGCCTGCCCAAACCTCAGGAGAAAGGATTTTTATACCGTAAGAGACAGTCCTCGAATGCTTTATTAATCTATAAATCACCAAGTGTAGTTTGAGTGATTTATAAGCCAAGACTTTTTTAATTTTAGTGTGCCATGTTCCCCAGACATTCAAGTGGCTTGCTCCTTTTACTGCTCCTCACAAGAGCACACTGTACACTGTTAGTGATTTATAATGATCTGAATTCAATTTATCAAATGAAAAGTTGACAAACATTGGCAGATTGCAAAAGGATATCCTTCGTTTTGACAATGCAATAAATGGATGCTAAAAGTGGTATATATGATCCCTAGATAATTAATTACATACAAACATTGAAAGATAGGCAGTGATGGCAGAAAAGACAAAAGACCATCTATTCTGCCCAGAGTTCCTATCTGCCCTGGGACCTATTGTCCATACGGGTTTTCTCCTCCTGGTCCACCCCTCTGCTCCCCTCCCTACTGCTCCCAACCTGAGCAACCACCAAACCCTTCATTCTGTCCCAGTCATGCTTGAAAACATTTACAGTCTCTGCACGCCACCTTTGCTGGCGGACTGTTCCACAGCTCCATTATTATAATTACATACTTGTGTTCCTTAGGAATTTTTTGAATACAGCCAAGTCTATGGAGACATGCAAAACTGAAGTAAAAACTGGCATGGGCAGAGTTCCAATAGGATCTGTGATCTAATGGTCCCAGTAGTGGCAGTGAGTAATTTTTTCCTTAGATAGGTATATTGGAAATGGGAGTAGAAACCATCAATGTACACTTATCAACCTTTTCTGCTGAGACACATCAGTGAAGAACACTAATGGAGAGAAAAACTCCTGTTGCTCGTCAATTTGTTAAACTGCTGTAGCGCAACAAAGCTATCTATTCAGTGTGCAGTATTACCAGATAATATTTCAAGAACTACTCACCTGCTCCCCAGGTTCCCCTTTAGGCCACTCTGCCCTGGGATTCCATATCCTGGGCCACCCTTAAAGAAAGCAACATTTTCATTAAATCCTATAATTCAATAATAAAACATTTTGCACAAATTTCAGAGCAATGGGTATATAAGAGTCATTTAAAGAGAAAAAGTAATAAAGTTGTCAGCTGTACATTTCTGATGACTTCTGATATGTAGTCAGCATTGTCCCATTCTGAAGGCTGTGCTGAAATGAAATGATGAGGCAGCATAATGTATGACTAGAGAGCCCAGTTTGGGAAACTAGCAGACCAGGTTCAAATTCCAGCAGAGCTGCATATATGCTGTGTAGCTTTGACTAAGTCACTAAAACAATATCCACACTTTTTTTTTTTTGGTGCATGTAATGCTATTTAAAATGATTCCCCCATAGCATGCTTCTTTACCCAAGAGTCACCAATTTAAGCAGTTTTGCTATATTAAAAGAAAAGAAGACACAAAGCTCATCTTGATAAACTGTCACTGCTGTGTGCACCAAAGATGACACGGATGTCAAGTGTGACCATGTCAAAGAAGTGAGAGCAGAAAATACTAAGCAAACCATTTGTTAGCTTATTTAAGCCCTTTCTTGGATATCATCAGCACCCTAATCAATACTTAATGCATGTGTAATTCAGTGTGCCACTGTGAACTAAAGTATGAAAAGTGAACTTCTATGCCACTGATGAATAGAGAAATAGTAAAGTGTTATACATTTACAGTACTGTATAATGGTGTCACCCATGGACCCACCTCTTTCTGGTTCTATTTAGAACTCAAAAAGGTTCTAAAAGGTTCTTGTACAGCTAGCCCAGAAGTGCACCTCTGACTGGGATTCACATGAGAACTCTGAAATCCCACAGTGAGGATGGTTCTGGGCTGAGAGGTCACAGAGGTCTTCAGCTTGACTCTTGGGGAGAATAATCTTCCAGCATTTATACACCCCTGCCAGATGACCAAGTAGTGACATTGGCACTGGCTGTTAAAGGCAGCTGCTCACTCACCTCCCATCCCCAGATGTAAGAAAGGTACAACCATGATGTGGTAACAAATGAGATGCCATATTGTGACTGGGCTTACTTGAGGCAAAATAAAATTGTATTAAAGTCACTGTCACAGGGTATACAGATTCAGAAGTACACTATAAAAACAATGGGGCTATGCACTAATGCAGGCCAAGGACATGTGAAAGCAGTCTACCCAATCCATGCAGCTGCGCACCCACGGCAGGTGCACAGTGGCTGGCATGCATGAATGCTAGCCACCACTGAGAGCCAGTCTGTGGCTCTGCCCTAGCATGCTGCTGCACCAGGGGACAGACTGGTGGACACAGGCAGGCATCCAGTCAGATGCCCCTCCTGGTCCCTTAGTGGATCCATGTTCACGCAGAGCAGGGGATTGTGGGAAGTGTCGGACTTGAAATTTTAAAATCAATGGGTGCGACCTTGAATGCCTGTCCTCTACTCCTCCTGCTTGCCCAGAGGGCTTGGGCAGCATGGTGGGCAGGGTTCTTCATCCCACCGTGGCTGGCGGGTGTAATCTGCAGGGATACACAATAGATATGACAGTGTCCCTGCTGCTGTATCCTGTGCCTTCTGCCCGACACTCCACACCATTGTGAATGGCATGAAATGTGGGCATGCCCCAGACCAACTAGTAGTAGTAGTAGTAGCAGTAGTAGTAAAAGTCAATTCTTGGCAATTAAGAAAAGGATTTCCCAGTTGAGCCGAAACTCATTTACAGTGGGATCCTTTAGCACACAACAGTCATACACGTTCATAATATTATACAAATACATTTAAATACAATATTATACAAAATTATACAAATACATTTAAATATAAAAGAGGCATCAGCGTGGGCATATTATATCAAATACAAGTTAACCCTTAAGTTTCGGCTTTAGTTTTTATCTGCATGCATAGCTGTGTGAATGTGAACCTTCAAGTGTGGAAGGTTAGCGATCCTTTGAGAATGCTCCTGCACGCAGCATACTAACTTAGGGTTGCCTACACACGCATGATTCATGGGTGTAGGCAATCCACACCTTAATGCATAGGCTTCAATGTAGGTAGGGCAATGTCTTTTTGGTAAAATCTATTGAACACCAGGGCAGTTTCAGTGTCCCATTCAGAAGAGTATAAAACATATAATAATATACAAAATAAAATGGAAAAGTAAAGTCTTTTAAGGATAACTTTATTCAATTTCAGTCAAGTTCGAATACACCACCAAATCATATGATTTGGTTCCAGAAAACCCAGTTCTTCCAATAGCACTTTTAAGAGACTAAACATTCAAATGCTTGACTAAAAAGACTTAACATACCATTGCTTGACTTTGATACAAAATGGTAACATAGGAGGAACTGCCTGAGTTAAAACTAGAAACACTAAGGCCTTGTTCAGACTAAGGGTTCATAGGTGCAGTTACAAGTCCATGAGCAACTAGTGCGATTTAAGGGCTTGCTACAAATTAGTGGACAAATTCCTACTTCTTGTTCCCCATATGAAGATCCAGCAGGTGCTTAAGGACAGATCAATTATTTGCTGTAACTACTGCTGCTGGGAGCAAATTCCAAATACCTACAACTCTTTGGTTGAACCACCTAGCTCTTTTACAGTCCTGTATTGTTCCCTTTAGCTGAAATGGGTGGGTCCTGGGTTAAAAGGAGCTTAAACCGTTTTAAGCCACTGTAGCATGGTTCACATCCGCACTTAAACGCTAAGTAGTCATTTAAAAAAACATGCTAATACCTAGGCTTAAGCATGTTTTTGATGAGCTACTGGAGTTAGTTCAGATTTACCTGTAGTGTGGTTACTTGCGGTCACTCCTCTCAGCGCAGCACTCTTCCCGGTTCCCATTAAGCATCAAAGCATCCCATGAGCTTCTTAAGGCTCTAGTGAGCATGTACAATGATCAGCCATGGAGGGAAATTTAAAGGCAGACAAGCTGTCACACCTCGAAAATCAATGTAGAAGTGACAGAATAAAGGTCTTTGAGGACTGTACATAGCAGTAGCAGTAAATATCACTATAAAATAGCCTGTGATCTGTATTGAAATACAGTGAAAAAAATATATAAAACCCACAAAAAACAATAAGAAGTAGGTAGTGCAGAGTCAGTGTTCAAGTGCTGTGTGCCTGACAAGTTTACAGAAAATATTTGGCCATGCAGCAAGCTGGATTCATGATACAGCAGGGCTCTAACTGATTATTGGTCCACAGAAAATGTGCAGGAGGAATTGAACAGTGCCTGTAGAAATACCAGGGTGTATCAGAAAATATCTGAGCACCTGCCAGAGCTTGGCTTCGAGCAAACTGCCAAGTAGGGATGGGTGAAAGTGCGTTTTCCGCCTCCACAGAACTTCCACGGAAATCAGTGAACTTTCATGGAAGTTTCCAAACTTCCGCTTGTGGCAGAGTGGAAAACTTCTGAAAGTTATGGGCAAGATTCTCACCCAATATCAAGCCCAGGGGCAGAAAACCACATTTTTGCCACCCATTTCTATCCCTGGTGGCTAGTAGCCCCACCTGTTCCACAAGTACATAGCCTATCTCTGGTGGCTAATGGTCCCTCCCCACTGGATCGCCTGCTGGTGGCTCACTTAAAAAATATATAACATGTCCTTGTTGGGTTGTAATCCTCCTTCCACCCCATTCCTGCCTGATAACAAATGCCCTGGTAGCAAGGGAAAGGATTAAGACTTATTTTGGCTAAACAGATTTACTGTGTGGTGGTGTTTTTATTTTTACTCACAGGGATTGCTACTGTTTGTTGTTAACATTTCATTGCTTTATTCTCTGATTCAAATTTTGTTGCTGGTATACCTTCTTCTGCATTATTACAAGGTGTGCCTATAGGTGTGTGCTAGCAGATTACTGCTGTAATCTTCTAATTCAGTCTGTCTTTTGCAAGGTATATCTTCTGTTACTGCTTTATTTTCCTCTGTAGCAAAAGTGTTTCTTACAAGGTATATCTTCTGAAATTACTGTATTACAGGTGGAGCTTACATTTTTCTGACTTTTTATCATTGACCAAGCAAAATTACTGTTTGACACTGTGTTTTATTTTATTCTTGTTTTTTTTTTTGTTTGTTGAAAAGGTTTGTTGTCTCAGAGGTGTTTCAGTCTCCTTCTCACATTGAAGGAGCTAATTGCTTTCCTCCCACAGCTCTTCCAAAGGTTTAGGTGTGTATGGGGGGTGGAGCTGGCAAATTGTCAGTAATTTCCAACAGAAAGAAGGGTTAAAAAGTTAGGTTAGTTGATATCTTGAGGTAGAAGACTTGGTTTGCTGGCCAGGGCACCTAGCTTCACCTGAGCTCTTTCCTTCTAAGACTGCTTGAAAGGCAGAGTAGAGAAACTTACCAGAGCAAGGGAAAAGGATTAAGACTTATTTTGGCTAAACAGATTTACTGTGTGTGGTGTTTTTATTTTTACTCACAGGGATTGCTACTGTTTGTTGCTAACATTTCATTGCTTTATTTTTCTCTGTAGTAAAGTGTTTCTTACAGCGTATATCTTCTCTGAAATTATTACAGGTGGTGCTTTACAGGTTTTACAGTTTTATCTAACATTAGGATAAGCTTTCAGGGTTACTGCATTTGTTGTTGACTGACTGTTTCTGCTCTTACCTTGTTCTTTCGTCTGTAGTTCTTCCTTTCGGCAGTGGAAGGGCCCAGCCACCCACCCCATCCCCAGCCACCCCACACTACACTCCTTTGATAGGGTACCACAGTTGTGACATTTCCTGTGGCACAGCAGGAAGGTGAATCAGTGGGGCCTCCACAAGGTGAGCTCATTTACAGGGGCACTAGTAATTTAACTTGTTATAACAAGTTAAACAAAACACAATCAAACCATTACTTGCATTTTTTTCATTTTTTTCCTTCTAATTACTCTGACTAGGTTATAAACCCAGCAACTTATCTGGAATGGATATCATTAACTGCAGGTACTGTGGAACAATTTCAGAAGGACAGTCTTACAGGATTTAGGACACTGTCCTACATGCTGGGCCTTTGGAGATCTTAGGGCTCAGCTCCGGCAGCATGGGCAGAGATTGCACGCCTCAAATTTCATATTCAAGAGGAAATACATTATAAGAACCACCTGCATTTCCCCAACATCCAACAGAAAAACCTTGACCGCAGAGGGTAGTTGGTCCAGGAGGTTGGCAGGTGGTTAGGAGGGCAAATCAGGTGCCCCATCACTCTCTGCTCTCCAACATATTACCTCCAAAACCATATAAACACTACAAACAGGTATCTGCCTCTATCTCTGAAATCAAACAAAGAGGCAGAAGACACTGCAGAGCAGGACGCTGCAGCACATGAGCTAGCACAACAAACCTCACCCAAATCAGGAACCAAAACAAAAAAGCAAAAAGGAAATCCAAAAACTTCTGATCATAGGAGACTCCATGATTCGGGAGTTGATACCCATCTCCAGCCAGGGTAATGGTCAGATGTCTCCCAGGTACATCAGCATGGAGAGACACTGACCGCATTACAAATTGTTCACAAAGCAGGAGAAAACATTGATGTCCTAGTACACATAGGGACTAATGATCTCACAGCCGGTCAGTTGTGGAGACCAAGGAACACCTGACCAGGCTGGGTGACAAACTATCATCTATTTCATCCGCATCTCCTTCTCTGAGATCCTGCCAGTCTGGGAGAGGGGAGCAGATGGATGGAAGGTCAGAGAAGGGGAGATAGGGAGCTAAACACGTGGCTCAAGGGCTGGTGCCAGGAAAAAGGACACAGATTTGTAGGGAACTGGCAACAGCTCTGGTAGCAAAAGTTCTTTAAATTTGATGGACTGCATCTGACTAAGAGAGAGTCAGTGCATTGGGGCAGAAGTTTGATGTCTTTGCAGAATATTTAAACTAGCAAATGGGGAGAGGTGCAGCACCCCATACGCTGAATGGGAAGAACACCCCTCCCCTCAGCTAGTGGTCAAACAGGGATTCAGCATGTTTGCAGTTTATTTGCATCACCAGGTAAGAAAAAGGTTTGTCTCCCATACGATGCACAGGAGTAATGCCAAACCTCACCCAACAACTAACACACCAAAATCTGGCCAATGGAAAATCATGTACATAAATGCTCACTGCCTGAGAAATAAGATCCCAGACCTGCAGGCAATAATGTCAGAGGCTAAACTGGACATAGTAGCACTAGTGAGAAGTGGTTTACCAGTAACCACACTTGGGAGACTTCAGTACCTGGCTATGTATTGTTCAGAAGAGACCGAGGTGCAAAAAGGGGAGGAGTGGCCCTGTATGTCAATGAAAATATCAAAGCTACAGAAATTCAGAATACACATAGGAGCCAGAAGAACTGTGGGTCACCCTGAAACAGGAAATGGACAGCCATAAGAACTGGGGTTGTCTACAGGCCCCAGACCAGGGGAGGACATAGACACATTACTGTTAGAAGATATACAAAACATGACAGCTAAAGGGAGGTTCTGATAATGGGAGACTTCAACATGCCGGATACAGATTGGTCAATACCAGCAGGAACATCTGCCAGAACTAGACACATAGTGGATTCTGCAAGGGAGGGCCTCAAACAACTGGTACAGCAACCCACAAGAGACAGGGCTATCCTAGATCTAGTACTGACTAACAAGGAAGGGATCACAGATCTCCAGGTAGAAGGTCACCTGGGGGCCAGTGACTATCTCATGGTATGGTTCTAACTGGCTACTACATCTAAATCATCCCATTCCAAGGCAAAAATATGGGACTTCAGAGGAGCTGACTTTAATAAGATGGCCAACAGAGTTAAGCTAGCCCTGGCAAAAAGAAACACAGGTGAGGGGGACGGGCAAGTGGGCAAGCATTAAGGATGCAATACTTGAAGCAACATCCCATTGTGTTAGACAGAAAAGGAAGTGCAAAAGAAGAAGGAAACCACTTTGTTCTCAAATACAGTAGCAGAAAAGGTCAGAGCCAAAAGGCTGGCCTTCAGGAAATATAAGGGAACACAGCGGATGAAGATAGGGAGGCATACCAAACTGCCCTAAGGGAAGCAGGGAAGGCAGTAAGGCAGGCAAAGTCCCAAACTGAGGAAACACTAGCACGAACAGTAAAAGAAGATGACAAGACTTTCTATAGATACATTAGTGAAAGGAGAAAGTACAGAGGGGGTATTGCTGTTTAATGGAGAAAAGGGAGCATGTGAGGAGGAGGACTATGTAAAAGCATCTATCCAATAGATACTTTTGCTCAGTATTTACTGAAGAGAAGGTAGGACAGGGCCCACAGCTCAGCACCATGGACACAGGGGGAGGGAGGTGAGCACCACTCTTCACAAAAGAAAGGGTCTTACAAGAGTTTGCTAAGCTCAGGTGGATAAGGCAATGGGACCTGATGGCATACATCAAAGGGTACTTAAGGAGCTAAAGGTGGAACTAGTAGTCATTAGCAGAACTGTTTAGTGAGTCTCTGAGCACAGGAGAGGTCCCAGAAGACTGGAGAAGGGTTTATTGACCCTGCTCCACAAGAGTGGTAGCAGGGAGGAGGCAGGAACTACAGACCAGTCAATCTTACCTCAGTAGTGGGCAAGATTATGGAGGCACTCTTAAGAAAAGGATAGTGCAACACCTGGAATCCATAGGGGCACAGGATCCAAGACAGCATGGGTTTACAAAGGAAGGTCCCGTCAAACTAATCTCATAGATTTCTTTGACTGGGTAACCAGAGTGGTGGACCAAGGGGAGCAGTTGATGTTGCCTACCTTGACTTCAGAAGCTTTTGACACTGTTCCACATAGAAGATTGATAAATAAGCTGGGTAGGCTCAGGGTAGGTCAGAAGTTGGTCAACTGGGTGGCAAACTGGTTGACGGGCAGAAAACAGAGTGGTGGTAAATGGTATACAGTCAGAAGAGATGCAAATCACAAGTGGGGTACCTCAGGGATCAGTCCTGTGGCCAGTCCTCTTCAACATCTTCATTAGTGACCTTGCAGATGGACTAGAGGGTAATGTTTGTCTGTTTGCAGATGACACCAAGATCTGCAACAGAGTAGATGATCCAGATGGGTGGGCAGAATGAGAAGAGATCTGGATAAACTAGCAAATGGTCAGAAGAGTGGCAACTGGGATTTAATGCAAAGAAGTGCAAAATCATGCACATAGGGAAGAGAAACCCTGAAGCCACTTATAGGCTGGGAGGGAGTTGCTAGCAATCACAAAGGAAGAAAGAGACTTGGGCATCATCATCACTGATGACCTGAAATCATCCAAGCAGACCTCTAAAGCAGTAGGTAAGGCTAGGGGGTGTTAGGGTTTATTAGTAGGGGTATCAAAGTCGTAAGAGGGAGGTAATAATCCCTCTTTACAAGACACTGGTTAGGTCCTACCTGTAGTACTGCGGCAGTATTGGAGGCCACACCTTCACAAGGACATTAACCAAACTGAGGCAGTCCAGAGAAGGGCAAGCAAAATGGTGCAGGGACTGCATCAGAAGACATATGAGGACAGATTAACAGAGCTCAATATGTATACCCTGAGCAAAGGAGGGAGAGAGGTGATATGATCGAGGCATTCAAACACCTTAAGGGCATTGACAAGGTGAAAGAGTCTAATATGTTTAAATATAAGAAAAATAGCAGGACAAGAGGACACAGCATGAGCTTAGAGGGGGCGATTAAGGGAATGTGAGGAAATTCTTTTCACAGAAAGGGTGGTGGATGCATGGAATGATTTACCACAAGAAGTGGTGGCTATGAATACAGTGCAGGGCTTCAAACAGGCATGGATAGGCATAAGGAGCAATACAAATGACTATGAATAGATAGATCACTGACAAAGCAAAGGCCGATGGCACATTTATAAGGTAGAAAAGAAATGGGCAGACTGGATGGCCTTGTGTCCTTATCTGCCAGCAACTTCTATGTTTCTATGTTTCATGTTAGCTAGTGGTCCTCCCAATCACCTCAACCCCAAACTAAAATTGTCCACCTGCATTTAGTATTAGTAACAACCCCCATCCCCATCACTGTCGACTGTGCTTAAAAAAAAAAAAATTCCTGGTGGTCTAGTGGTTTCCCACCTTCCCTATTCCTGATCCCCAGTCCATTATTTCCCTGGTTGGTCTAGTACCACCCCATCCTCCCACCCCGAGGTGTCCCACCACTACTCCCATCCCAAACCCCAGTGGACAGATTGGCACAGACCTCTTTTCACACAGCTGGCTCGCTTATTGAGCTGTCAATGAATGAGAATGTTCTTGTTACAAGAACACGCTCATTCATTGACAGCTCAGTGGGTGGGCCAGCTTGTGTGGAGAGAGGAGGGCTGCACCGCCTCACCTGCTGGGGTTCTGGATGGGAGCTGGGAGGTGGGACAGCTGCTGGGGGCACTAGACCACCACGGAAATAATAGGACTGAGATCGGGGATGGGGAGGGTGTGGAAACCACAGACTACCAGGATTTTTTTTTTTTTGCAAATAACTATACTTTATTTCAATAATAACAAACATTACACATCATCACCTAACCCAATACATCCCATACATTGGTACATAAGATGGGATAAGGTACAAAAGGTTATAAGAGGGAAAAAGAAACCTGCCTAACCCACTCCCTAATCCCCCACCCACTAGGACTGGCAGCCCAACAAATGAAGGCATAGCAGAGTAAAGTCGGGGTTCCATAGGGATCGCTATATAAAGGATAAGAGAAGAATGTATTCTAATATGATGATCCCTTTAGACCCGCCCAAGATACAAAACAGAAAAAGAGTAATAATTTGGGAAGGGGTTAGAGGTTAAAAGATATATGATAGTAAGGGAAAGATAAAGGAGACAAAAGAGAGGAAAACCAGGAGGGGAAAGATATAACTATTCCCTAGGCCACTTCAATTCCTCTACTACTAATAAAATAAAGTAAAAGGTTGAGTCACCTATTTTGGGATATCAGTACTGTACTATATGGTAGTTGTACTGATAACCATACTGTCTTTTAAACGCTGGTATAAGTTGCCCCAACATTTATCAAATTTCTTTCCTGAATTGAAAACAGAAGCCACAACCCTTCATGCTCAGAGCTTCCAGGAAAGTATCCCACCATTCTTTGCATGAGGGTATGCCCTCTCTCACACCAGTAGCAAAGAAGTAACAGCTTGGCTACTAAGTTATTAAAGCTAACTGGTATTTATGGGTGTGGACGGAATATGAGTAAACTTCCAAGAATGCAAGTCTCGAGGTTAAAATGTGACACAACATCACAGAGAGGGGTACCAGGATTTTTTTTTTTTAAAAGTACAGGTCAGACAGAGATGGGATGGGGTGGGGTCGTTATTATTAAAACACCAGACGACAGTTTTAGTTTTGCAAGTGAGGTGGAGGGAGGGACCACTAGCCACCAGGGCATTTGATCTCCAAGTAGTAGCATTTCCTGTTATAATACTCAGTAGCATTATGCGGTGCTGATATGACTAGAAAATGTGTCATCTATAGCCCAACCACAATTAGGGAAGCCCCAATCTTTTCAAAACCTTTGATCACACCAACAGTGTTGAGAACTTTATCATGCATGGCATCAGCACTGAAACAATTGCATTGAATACTTCAACAACAGTTTCACAGACTGTCGAATGCCCAACACCAAAAAGGTGCCCAATGTGTGATACTCACATTTGTGGCCAATTTCAAAGTGTAATTGCCACTTGTTTATCAACCGTACAGACATCCTGTGTGTATCCTGTTTCACAACTGCATCATGCAGTTCTGCACACAACATTTTGAATGATTCAATCATTCTGAAGTTTCAAACCCACTCCTTGTCTTACCAGGTGCTTAGCACAATCTCATGCCATCACACAGAACTTTTCTCTAGGCATCGACTTCAGCCCCCAGAACTCACATGTGAGTCATGTTTTAATCTTAACCTTATTCAAAATGGTCGCCTGGGGCAGAGTGAGACTTAATGTGCGCTGTCGTAAGCACAGCAAATAATATTTGAATAAAACACAAATTTCAGCAATTCCAGCCAAACATGTTGTAGCTCAAGCGTCTATGATGCATCAGCATCATTTCTTGCCTGCAACATTCTCCACCTGTAGCTCTGCAGAAATTCAGCCACAATGACAGAAAGAAAAGTCATGTCAGTGGGGCTGCCATTGTTAAACAAAATGGATGGCAACCACTCTGGCATGCTGGGATGTGTAGCTACTGTGCAATGCATGATGGTAAGTGGCTACCAAACACACATGGAAACTGTGCTGCATCTAACATGGTATTCAGCCTCAAGTGCAGATACTCTGGTCTGTTATTGAAAACAGACTTAAACACGCTGGTATTAGTGCGGACACTACAGCACAGTAAGTCTCAGTCCATTTTTAAAAATGTTTACTTACCATACTGTAGTCTGAATGGAGCATAAATCAATATATTATTACTCTTTACATGTTGCAGCCACCTCACAGATAAAAACATTAATGATCAGTTCGTTCTGCCTATGAAACCCATCTCTGATGCAACCCTGTTGTAACAGGTTACAGCTATCAAACAGCAGATATATGACTTGTTTTATTGATAGACTGACTGATATGGTTAAACCGGAAATACACTCTAATCTGCTGGGATGCAGTCCTCTCACTTTCAGTGGGGTGCTGGTGAACTAGGTATTTTGGCAGTTACAGCCAGTTAGAGTCCTATACTTTTAAATGGATGCCTGCCCTTTTAACAATGTTTATAATGTTGAAAAGAAGAGGGCATTGCTGATGAATGTTACTAATATTTTAGGGTTTGCTTCAGCTAATGCATTCCTTTTCCTTCATGAACAAAGTGGAAGCAGAGCAGGACAGTGGGAATGGAAAACATAGATATTATGGCAAGCTATCTGTAGTTCAATGGCAATGGGTGGAGTAGATGGCTAAGCACACTGTGGTGATCCAGGTTTACACCTTAAGGAGAGGCCAACGGGATTAGTGAGCATCTGGTCAGAAACTGCATTCTTGTGGAGGGGGGGGCAAGGTCTCATATTCTGCTACCTGGCTGCTACCTAGTGTAAGGCAAATGAAAACTTAGGGACACAAAGGATTAGAAGGAGGGCATCGGCATTCAGCAGTCCAAGGTATGTATTAAAATCATGGTTGGGATCCCAGGGAGGCAAAGGAGAAAACAAGAAAAGATTTGTCCCACTGCTGGATGCTGGGCAATAGCTCACTTCACATCAACAGGGATTGCCTTTAGCATGCACCCTCCATTAGTGTCCTCCATTCTCTAACTACCCCACAGCATGTCCACCTCTCCTTCACTTTGTCTACTGGGAAGACTGCTCCCCCAAGGACAGAGGTTGACCAGAGATAGAATATGGGGCCTCTCAAGAACCTAGAGGGTGGGAGCCAGCAGTGCCCCTGATGGATCTTAAGTGGCAGCAAAGTGCAGCTAAGGATAAGAGTATTAAACAAATATATGCAAAAGTGGTTGAATACATTGACTTACAGATTCTGATGGCAAATAAAGACTTAGTCTGTTCAAGCCAAACAAAGAGAGGTGCTTCGAGAATTGTGTGGCTAAACAACCAAAAACATGAAGTGACCAAACAAATAAATATTGATACTCACTGCTCCCTGCGCATCAGGTTTTGCAACATACATTGGGCCTCTTGCCCTCTCGATGCCCCATCATCCCATCCCTTAGGTCTTACTATCCTCTATGTGTCTATCTTATCTATAGTTTGGAACCAGCCACTGATACAACTTCTATCACTGGCTTTGGGAGACTACTTCAAATACCCACCACCCTCCTCATAAAAAAAAGCACTTTCTAACATCCCTATTGACTCTATTCCCACCCCACCCCAACCTCAACCCATGTTCCAGGTCACTGTGTTTTCATTCCTCAGAAATAGAGTCCTGGAGTCTACCCTGTTGATACCTCTCAAGAACTTGTAGGTCTCAATCATGGCCCCACCTCTCTCTTCTGCCCTTGGGAAAGTACCTGTTCAGATTCGTCAGCCTCTCATCATACATCCTCTGTTGCTCCCTGAATCATTTTGTAGCCCTCCTCTGAACCCTCTTCAAGTGGTCCCCATCCTTCTTGAGGTGGAGGCTCTCTAACTGGGCACAGTACTCCAGGTGCAGTCTCACCATGGATCTGTAGAGAAGTAGTATCACCTCCTTCTTCTGCTGGTGAACACCTACAGTATACCTCAGCATTCTGCTTGCACTTCCATATACCTTGTTGGATGGGTGAGGACATAAGGTTGTCACTGATAATGACTCCATGTCCCTTTCTTCAGTCATTTCAACAACCCTCAGTCCTCAAATCGAATAATAAGTTCTAGGTTTTTCTATCAATGGGCTTGATTCAAAGCATGTGTGCCACATGCATGTTTTGATAAGTTTCTTTCACATTTAGGGTGCAGTCAGAATCATGCGTGCATGAAAGGGACTTGCACCCTCTGCATCCAGGACTATGCACACGGACCAGTGGGCAGGGTGGCTGGGCAAGGCATGTCCACATATTGTACACTATGGTGGATTTGCAGTGTGAAGCACCAAGTGGAGAGGTGCCAACTCTGCAGCAAAGGTCCCTGCCATAACCTGTATGTGCCCCTCCCACGGTGTTGAGCTCTGCTACCCCAGCCCTCTGACCATACCATGAGGGCCTGGGGACACTGGGGTACAAGGTTGGACTGTCAGGTCCTGTTTAAAGATGCAGCAATTCTGGGAGGACCAACCATATCACATAATCTCCCATTGTTTTGGAGCAAGGGATCAAGTTTACTGGCAGACAAGCCATCTGACTAGGAGGCTGTCGTAGAATGCTGTGCCCCACACAAGCCAGGATTTTGGTTGCTGTTACCCGCTAACTGGTCTCACCACTGTGACAACCACCAAGCCATGTGTAATAATATGGGTATTTGATTATTTTTGGGCCAATATGTGCTTGTAACCTCAATATAATGTATTAACCTGGGATATGCATGCTTGTATCCTACTGAAAGCATTTTGTGCTTATTTCCCTCCAAACCATCCTCATCAGCTGGCAAATCTGCCTTCTCCTACCGTCTCCCTTATCTATGGAACAGCTTTCCCAGCCCCTCAGAAACTCACCCGCATCTACTCCATTAAATCTCAACTTTGTCAACTCCACCTGTAACTGCAACTAGTCTGCGTTTTTTATAATGAAGATGGTTTAAACTTTAAACCATTGTATATTACTGTATTCATGCAACTGATTGTAATAACTGTATATATATATATATATATATATATATATATATACCACACACACACACACAACTGAATGTAAATAACTCCTTTGTGTAAAATTATGTGATTGTATGTAATATTCTCATGTATCTATTGTATGTATGTACACTGTTTTAACTCCCTCCCTCAGCCCCGGTCGCACCTTGAAATGGAGCCTCAGCTCAGTGTGACTTTCCCAGTTTTCAAATGTTTAAATAAAACATTAGTTGTGTTTACTTATTTTGTAAAGTTGTGTTTACTTATAAAATCAATAAAAGATTACAAAAAAAAGTCAGCAGCACACTTAAAATACATAAGAAAGCAGGTGGCCAATGTGTCTGTGGAGACAAACATTACACTGCGTTAGAAGATACTAGCTATTCTGTCAAGAAGAACCATATTTGTTTTTGAATTTCACATGACCATTGTGGGCACAGTGCCCTGCCATGCAGAAACCTGGGAAAGACCTTATCCTAGAAAACATATACTCAAACTCTGATTTAACCTTCAGAACCAGGATTTGAACTTGGGACTCCTGGGTGACTGGTAGTGTTTCAATGGTAGGGTGGTGCATCAGTGGGATGGTGGAACACCAGTGGCAGGGCGGTGCTCTAGGGGCTCAAGCTTGTTCTGAGCCCGTTGGTTGACAATGGCAAGGCACAGTATTCACTGAAGCAATGCCCCAGGCAGGTTGGATACCATCTACCATAGATTGACTGCCACTGATGTGAGAACCACAATGCCCATCAGTGGTAGGGTGATGGTACAGCAGTGATGGGGTGCTAAACTACTGGCAGTAGTGGTCTGCTATTGGAAAGATGGAGCACCAAGGATAGGGTGTTACACTAGTGGCAGGGTAGTACTAGTGTATAAATAATAGGGTAGTGATACACCTGTGCTGGGGTGTTGCACTATTGCCAGTGGTGGCGCATCAATGGTGGGTATAGCATCAATAGCAGGGTGCTACATCAGTGACGGGGGTACAACATGGTAAAGCGGTGGCCTACCAGTGGTGGAGTGGTGATGCACCAATGGTAAAGTAATACTCTAGGAATGGAAGGAAAATAATTTGGTTGTATATAATGCTTATATACAAATGCCAAAGTGTTGGCAGCCATTAGGTGTGCACAGGAAGGTTAAGGAAAGGTCAAAGTGGTTTGAGAGAGTGAAAGAGAGAGAGAGAGAGACAGAGTAGAACACAGGAAGTAAAGTAACTTGCTCAGGCCACGGTCACCCAGTAAGTATTAGGTGTGGGTTCAAACCTGAGACTCCAGGTTTCTAGGTTCACCGCTTAGTGCTCTAACCACTAGGCCATACCACCTCAGGTGGTGCACCAGTGGCAGTGTGTATACCACTATGTGAGCCATATATTTACATTGAAAAAATTACGTAGTTTCAGCTCGTTGACATGGTGAGAATGTCAGCTGAACTTATGGTGAACTCGAGCTTGTGTTCTGAGCCCAGCTGGGTTGACAATGGCAAAGCACCATTTTCACGGAAGCAATGCCTCCAGAGAGGTTTGATACCATGTACCATAGTTTCACTGCCACTGATGTGGAGAACCACAATGCCCAGCAGAGTCTTGATTACTGGCCCTCCCCAACATTTAATGTGTCACTGAAGTGACTATTTGGCAACCTATGCCCTGCCCTGGTAGGCATCAGGAGCCAGCATGAATCTGACATGCCTTCCTGACTGACAAAGCTTGTCGCAGACTGTCCCTGGGAGTTCCCCTACATGGAAAGGGAGCAATAGGGGCTAGTTATAGAAACACAGAGCACAGAAACAGAATTTGTGTAGAAAAGAGTGTTGCCAACCAGTGTGCCCAAGTGTTTCTTGGCTATTCTGCCTCCATAGAACCTATTTGGTCTCCAGTGACCCTCTCAACTCCCTGACTCTTTTCTAATATACCCTTAAATCCCATGCAATGAAGCTTCCACATTTCTAGCCTCCAGACCACCACTAACACAGGCAATCTGTTCCAGGCATCTACCACCCTTTCATTGAAGAAATATTTCCTTACATCGCTCTTTGAATCTCCTTCCAGTTTCATCACATGCCCCCTGGTCCTGGTGATCATTCTAATTGAAAGAGACTTCCACCTGCACACTGTTCACCCCATTGAGGTACTTGTAGGTCTTTATCATGTTCCCTCTCTCACCCTTCTTCCAGGCTGTACATGTTGAGATCCCACAGTGTCTTCTCATAGGGCTTCCCATTCAAATTCTGCACCATTTTAGTTGCCCTCCTCTGAACTGCCGCCACCCTGTCTATGTCCTTTCTGAGGTGCAGTTTGCAAACTGGACACAGTACTTAGGTGGGGGGCACACCGAAGGAGTCATACAGTGGCAACGCTTCCTCCTTCCTCCTGCTTGAAATAATCCTCCCTATGCACCCTAGCATCCTACTGGTCCTGCCCACTGCCTTGCCATACCACCCTGCCACCTTGAGGTCCTCTGATAACCCTAAGGTACTTTTACTGTCTAGTGACAGTCAGTAGTCTCCCATCCTATACTTAGCATAGCATTTATTAAAGTAAAACCGCCCACCTCTATTGACTCATTGTGCCTCTTCCTAGTCTTTTAGCTACCCAGCTGATGGCAATGTCTAGGCTACCATGGCTGCATTCAAAATTCTTTCTACCAATCATGTGTTCTTTTATTTAGAAACAGTGAAAGTAATAAATTAAATTTATGGTGACAAAAGGGAGGCTACTTGACTAACCTTCTACAGAAATACAGACGCCCTGAAAGGTGGAGTAAAATCCATAAGGGTGGGCATGGGTTTAAGGACAATAATAAAGTACAAAACTGTGTGTACAAATAAACAAGAAAATGGTAAATTAGAAAAAGTACAATAAAAAAACACATCCTGGAAACCAGCATTTTCTTTACCTTTTCACCCTTTATGCCTTCATTTCCTTTCTCGCCTTGTGGTCCTGGTGGACCAGCTGGTCCTATATCACCCTGCAAGGAAACAAAGAATACAGTCCATGAAAGAACACGCCTGCTTCCATGTGTGACACCAGGTCCACCAATTCTCTTTAATTACTGTTAGCATTAATTAAAGTAAAACTGCTCTACCTCTGTTACATTGTGCCTCTTTCTAGTCATCTGGCTACCTAGTTGATACCAAGCAGTGTTGCTCAGATAGTGCTTTTGTGGATCCTACCACTATCTGTCAGATAGTGCTGGTATCCTACCTAATATCCTACTAGAAATCCTAACAAAGAAAGAAGTAGAATCTAGGGTCAGATAGCGATGGATCCTACCTAGGATTCAGGGATCCAGTCAGATCCAGGAATCCTAGGTCAGATAGTAAGAATCTGAGCTTGATCAGCTGCTAGGATCCACAGGATCCACAACATTTGTAGGATCCATGCACTGGATCCTAGAGGGTAAAATCTGTAGTAAGATAGCACTGCTATCCTACTACAGCAATTATCTGGCCAAATTGAGGTATCTGTTGGTATCCTAATTTCCAGGATACTTGCTGAGCAACGCTGCTACCAAGGTTGCATTCAAAATGCTTCTACCAATCACATTTGTTCTTTTGTTTAGAAGCAATGAAAGTAATACTTTATTTCCATTGGGGAAATTTTTGAGCTGCATACCTTTATTGTTTTGTTTTTGTTTTTTCTATGTATATTGAAGATGACCCAGCTGAGATGAAACATCTTTTTCTTTCCGTCTAGTTTGCAGCTGCTGGACAGAACAGCTGAGGAACTGACTTGCTCAGAGTCACTCTGTGAGTCTAAGCGCCTGACAAACTACCCCCTTTCAGCAACCACTCACTGCCCCATTTGTACCTCACCTCCCTCCCTGAAATAACAGCACCTCTCCTTCCCCCATTTCCACCTCTACTGTCTCCCTTGCTCTCGTAATGTGATTCTCAATCATCCAAAGTTGTACCAAGAGCTTGTCCCTACCAACTTCATACACCCCAACAATTCTCCTGCCATCCAGTCACCTTGCAGGGTTACTCTGCTTCCTGAAGGACTGGGACTTGGTCTCTCTTCCCTCTCACCTTCTCTTCTGGCCTTCCCAAAGCCTCCGCCCCTCATTGCCTACAACCTGCTTCCCTTCTGTTGTGCTTTTACCTCTGCCTTGTGCAGGCAGGGTTCTCAGCATACTGGAGGGCAGGCTCTGGTGGCCCCTCTCCTCCTCCTCCCTCTTCCTTTCCTCCTTCTATTCTTTCTTTTCTTCCATCCACCTCATTCTCTGCCTACCTACATACTGTATATGCCTTCACACCCATTTCCCTCCCCACCCCTCTTCCCTCCATTACTTAGCCCTAGATATGGCTAACCCTAATCTCCATCACCTTGTTGACAATTTGCACTTCTAATGTATCTTAGCTAACTTGTACTGTCTGTGTTACTCTTCACTAACTTGCCCTAGATCAAACTATTAGAATTCTATTTAGGTATTTTCTAGCCACTCACTTATATGTCACTTAGTGTTTGCCTTTAAATGCTATTTTATGCTAGTGTACCTATCTAGTTCTAAACTGTTAGCATTGTCTCTATCTAGTTCTAAACTGTTAGCATTGTCTCTATCTAGTTCAAAACTGTTAGCATTGTATCTATCTTTTATTTATTTATGTTTTTGGTAACCAGGTAGGTGCACTGATCCAGAGGACTCATTTTCAGTCACGACCTGAGCCACATCGTGACAACACAGTTACTTAGTAGTAGACACAATATACACTTTTGATTAAACTGTACAAACAATATATACATTTGATTTATTGTACAAACACCAATGGATGATGAAACAACCATTGTTTATGTATGGTATACAAGCATGGCAAAATAAGGTACCATGAGAAATACAGGCAGTAGTAAAAGGAGAGGTAATTTGCATTATACAAATTGACAAGGAGCTTTTAAGCCTAACAGACAGAATAACATCTAGTCTAAGTGCCATGCCAGTTGACCTGAGAGTTAGTGGCAAGCAGAGCATGACACCCAGACAGTGTGCCTGGCTCAGAACAGAGGGTAACAACCGGCTGAGTATGTAGAGGACAGAAAAGGTGTGCTGAGACCTGTCAGTCCAGTAGCAAGGGATTTATCAAGGGGTATTACAGGTAGGCAGTGAGGTATTGTGAGAGGTCAGCATGTGGATTCGGCTCTAGGGAGGGAGGGCGGGTGGGGAAAGAGAGGAGGGTGGTGCACTCTAGTTCTAAACTGTTAGCTTTCTGCTGTTTCATTGCTTCCGTACAGTCTACACACTTGTATTTGAATGTAATCAATTGTAAATCTTATGCTGTGTACCAAACTGTATACTACAATCCGTCCCTCTACTCCCCCAGGTCGCACTGGGAGATGAGCAACCTGTTGTTCAGTGTGCCTTCCTGGTGAAACATTTCAATAAATAAAAATAAATAAATAAGTTGCTTTGCTGGGATTTTAATCTGGGTCTTCACTGTCTCCAAACCTGTGATATAAGCCACTATGGTACACCATGAGTAGCACAACTGATATATTGATGGTTATCAGTCAATTCCGCGTATTACTACCAGAATATACAACTCACCATTGATTCAGCGTGCAGACACTGAAGAGTAAGGATGCTCACCCATCAGAAGATGTTTTTTTTACAGGTACTGTATATGTTGCTGTATATTATACAATGGCAAGGAAAGAATCTCTGGCTCTGGTTGGTCAGTGACTTCCTGAACAGTGATGTTATACCAGTACAACATCACTGTATCAAGGTCAGGCACACCTGACTGCACCAAAAATAGAAGAAATCACTCCATCTTGTGCCCCGCTCTCACCTGATATTACCATTTTCATAGTGGTTACTGAACCCTGTCAGTTTACTATAAGTGGATAAAATAATGTCACTTGGGTGCTGAACGCATCTGTTGCCTCATGCTTCAACCACCCAAGGCGTGACATTATCCCAGCACAACACACGCACCCTGGAGTGCATTACTGCTATTATACAATGGCTTGTTTAAAAACAAATGAGAAAATTAAAAAGTGATTTGAAAGTAGATTTTTTGTCATTTTTACATTCGCGATGCGGCGCATGCCTCAAGGAACGTCTTGGGAGAATGGGACACTTTGAGGTGTGCCTCCTGAGCAATCCCTGCTCCCTTGAGCAGGCATGGTGGTTCTGCACCAATCCCCACCGGTGTTGTGATGACAGCGGTGGTCTTCTTCAAAGAAAACCACCGCTGTGTGCTTGCACCGTGTCACGCCCCAATTTTGCTGCCACACTGGGAGCCCACCCCAGTGTGGCAAATGTCCCGCCATCTGCCGACGGGGTGCCCAACTCGTCGGCTCCATCGCCCCCACAGCCATCCTTCTGCCATGCTGAGAGCCCACCCAGCGTGGCAAACGTCCTCGTTGGTCTGCCGACGGGGTGCCCAACTCTGCCGGCTCCACGGCCTCCCCAGTTACTCTTTCTGCCATGCTGGGAGCCCACCCCAGCGTGGCAAACATCCCGGCCGTCAACTGTAGGAAAAAACCCTGTAAATGAAAACAGTCCCACGCAGTATCCCCGCCCCCTCCACAACCCGGATCCACCCACCGCGCACCCTGCCTCCCACACACCCCTCACCCCATACTTTCTACTCTCCGGAGCTCGTGCGACGATCATCGCTGGACCGGGAACACGCCTGCACTTCAAAGCCGACCGCGAACTGAGGAAATGCCGTAAGCTGTATAATGGGCTAGATGGGTTTTTTCAACTTTGTTGTGCATATCTCAGGCATTTTTGAATTTTGCACCAAATTTTCAACATGGGGTTTTGGGACCTCTTCTCATGAATTCTGTCACTGTCATGGCATTGGTTTGGGCCCGACGGTGATTTCGCAGTCACTGCGTGGAAATCACCTTGGGTCTGATTAATGAAACGACAGTGCCAGCGTCATAAGGTGGGCTCTCAAAAGCCTATTTTGAAAATTTAGTGGAAAATTAAAAATGATGGTTTTAAGTGTGCGCTATGCAGTTCCACACAGCTCGTAAGTTCGCAAATTTTCAATATTTTCACTCCAGATTTTCAACATTGCCATTTTACCACACCTTCTTATGAGTAGTACAGCTGTCATTTTTCACATCTCACCCAAAATGTGTTTTCGCCTAGTAGCACACAATGGCGCAGTCGGTGTGCAAAATCAATGTATGGGACACATTAAGAAAATCACAGTGACACTGTTCATGAGCAGAGGTCTTAAAATGGCTATGTTGAAAATTTGGTGAAAAAATTCCAAAATGACTGTTTTACGAGCATGCGTGCGCAGTTCCTATGCACGCTCAGAAGTTTGCAAATTTTAATATTTTCACTCCAGATTTTCAACATTGCCATTTTACCACACCTCCTTATAAGCAGTACAGCTGTCATTTTCACATCTTGCCCAAAATGTATTTCTGCCCATGTAGCACAATGGCGCAGTCGGTGTGCGAACTCAATGTATAGGACTCATTAAGAAAATCACAGTGTCACTGTTCATGAACAGAGATATTAAATGGCTATGTTGAAAATTTGTGAAAAATTCCTAAAAATGACTGTTTTACGAGTGTGTGTTGCACAGTTCCTACGCATGCTCGAGGTTTGTGAATTTTTAATATTTCATTCCAGATTTTCAACATTGCCATTTTACCACACCTCCTTATGAGCAGTACAGCTGTCATTTTTGCATCCTGCCCAAAACATGTTTCCGCCATGTAGCGCACAATGGCGCAGTCGGTGTGCTAACTCAATGTATGGGACATATAAAGAAAATCACAGTGACACTGTTCATGAGCAGAGGTCTTAAAATGGCTATGTTGAAAATTTGGTGAAAAATTCCAAAATGACTGTTATGACCAGCGCATGCTAAGAGTTCCTACGACGCCAGAAGTTCACATTTTCAATATTTGCACTCCAATGAGTTCCAAATACCTAAACAGCACATAGAAGCAAGCAACATTCAGCACTGACAAATGCTTGTACTTCTTTGTCACTGATTTTTAAGCCATGTCCAAGTGCCAAATACTGCAAATACCTGCACGTGAGCGTTCGGCATTGACAAATGCTTGTTTGAATAGGTAGGTTACATTATGAAAAAGTAGTGCTGATTTAGCCAGCAGGTGGTGCTGATGTGCTTTTGAGTGGCTGTACAGTCCCCATAGCAACCTTTGCACTGCTGCCACTTGTTGTTAATATGCCCTGTTGCTTCTGTTTTATGCCGTGTTTTGTGATGGTGTTCACGTTGTTTTCCTTTGTGTTTCTATGACTCAGTTATAATTGTGGTTGTAAATGAGAATCAGGGTTGCCACACTCCTCTCCTCACCCCTATGTCTTACAATGTGCCACCGCTGCTGCATTGATGTGTCTGAAAGAGGATAGAAGGAGGTATGTAGGATTTTTCTGACTGCATTTTTTATAGTCCAGTTAAAAAAAAAAGAAAAACAAATCAAAGAAAGTGGGTTAAACAGTGAGCCAGGGAGCGTTACAGACAGCTGCACGGTGACTGTTTAAAGACTCAGTTGCTCACTCACTCACTAGGCGCATCTAGTTCGACTGTGATTGATGGTTACCATGGGCTTTGTTAAATTTGTTTTAAAATAGGAGTAAGACACTGGTGATTTGTGAGAAATGTATGAGGTTTTTGGTTTGTGGATTTTCTGTTATGATAAAAGGGTCGGGGACACCGGAGGCAGCTACAGAGTGGGAATGATGAAGTGGGTTGGCAAGCGGAGCTGTGAAACGGGTCATGGTGCATTGGCAGGGCAGCATGGAGTGATTACACTTACCAGTAGATGTGGCCATCTGTATGTTGGGACTAAAGCCATGATGTTCTACAGTGATAACATCACGGTTCCAATTCCAGACAGACCAATCAGAGTTGAAGATTTTTTTATGCCTTTGTATAATAGGGTTTGGGGGATTAGAGGAGGTCTTGAGGTCTGCTAAGACCATTGACTGAGGGTGACTTCACGAGCTATGCAAAGCATAGGCCAAAATCCCATGCAGGAACTGGGTGCCTCACAGGAGGATACAAATGACTGACCCCTTAAAAATATTTGAACAAAGATTGTGGTGCAAGTTTTTTCCTTGTCTGCAGACTTACAGGCTGTCACAGCTGCCAAATGCACTTTCAAAGTGCAGGGCCCGAGTCCGACTGACTGCAAGTAAACAAAAGTACAATGGTAGACATCCTAATCTTCCACTTAACCACAGAAAGGTTTACCACATTAAGGCACTTCAATACAGCATTTCCTTACAGCAATGCTATTCAAAGTACCGAATTAGTTGAAGTGTTACCTTATTGTGCTGATTAAGAGCTAATGTACTACTTTGAATGATACTGCTGAAAGGGAGAAGTACTTATTACAGAACCTTAATGTGTAAAACTGTTATGGGGCAAACTGGAAGATTAGGATGCTACCACTGAAGTCCAGAACCACAGACATGCCTACCTCCAGAGGAGAGACCTCACGGAAACACACCACACTGAAAATCTTTTCTACTTAGAGGAATTAATTTTCCTTTAACTGGTTTTCTGAACAGTTTTCACACCTCCAAAACCTGATTGGAGAGATTCAAGATAGAATATTCTAGCTCTTGAAGAACCAAGCTTTCAGACACAGTACTTGAGAGCTGGATTAGTCACCCTGCCCTGAGACAGTGTCAACAGCGTGTGCCTCAGGGACAGTGAGACTAAAACAGGGATAGAAAGAATGAGTACCAGGTCTTCCTGGCCAATCTGGTACAATCAGAACCTTTGTTACTGACTCCTTCTTAGTTTTAGTAATATCCTCTGCATTAGTGAAAATGGAGGAAAGCATACAGAAACATTTCCTTCGAGAGCACTGAACTGTACTGCTGGAGAGTGGTCTGCCACAAAACATGGGTTACTTGTTGTTCTCCCCTGAGAAGAACATATCTACTTCTGGAACACCCCACCTTTTGAACACTGTGTTATGCACTTTCTGATATAGAGACCATTCATGATTCCTTAGCCTCAGCAAGCTTAGGGAATCTGTCAGCACTTTGCCATTGCCTGATAGATGAACTGTAGTTGTTTTAGCCACTAAGGAGTATACTAGGTTCCATATCCTCACTGCCACTGTGCAGAGCTTTGCAGTGCAGGTACTACCTGTTTGTTTAAGTCATACACTGCTGCAGTACTGTCTGTCTTGATTTGGACTGTTTGACATTGTCATAGGGAAAAGAAAGACTGCATTGCCAGGAGCAGTGCTTGGAACTATTTCTGTGCTCATGTGCTCCAGTGCTTTCCAGATGCCACTTACTGGTCTGTCCTCCAAATGTCCAACTGAGGACCTTAGCAATGGATTACTGCATGAAGGGGATACCTCTCTGAGGTCATCTTTGTCCATCCATCATGCCAGAGCCAGCATCAGCTTGTAATTGACTGGCATTAGCTGGTCCATTGAAGCAGTTCACTGGTGTCAGTACCTTCTGAAGTGGTACTGGACATATCTCTGTTATAGGTGAGCCCATGACACAAGAGCTGTTGTTGATGCCATGTAGCCTAGAAACTGCTGGAATTCCAGTGCAGCCTTTTGAGGCCTGACAGGAATGATTTGTACATGAAATGAGGGCTTCTGCCCTGTGCATTGTCAGAACAGCCCTTCATTTTACTGTATTCAGCTATGCTCCTGAACTCTAGCACCTGGCTTGGCTCCAGGTGTGATTATTATTTTATCTTTCTATATATTTTATTGATTGAATGTTTGTCTGTGTTTTACAATGTACACGTGTTTTGGTTTTTGAAAAGTGCATTATAAATGAAAGCTGATTGATTGATTGATATTCTTAAGTTTAGTAAAAGTTCCTGTTTTTCCACACTACTCCTTTCAACAATTATGGAGTGAATGGTTTCCTCCTTTGTTTTCCCTATTTGTGAACCAGTCATCTAAGTAGGGAAAAACACCTCACCTTTCTTTCTCAGATGTATTGCTAGTATGACCAAACTCTTAATGAACACTCTCGGCACTAAGGTTAGGCTGAATGGCAGTGTTGATAACTGGTACTGACAGTTGCCTAATCCGAACCTCGGATATTTTATGTGGCTGGGTCTTATTAGAATATGAAATTAGGTGTCTTTCAGATCCATGCGTCCCAGCCACTCTTTCTTTTGTAAAGACCCGATCACTGTTCCCAGTGTCACCATTCTGTATGTTTCTTCTTCAGGTACCAGTTCAGTAACCTTGGGACCCAAAAGGATTGCCAGACCCAGCATTCACCATTTTTCTTTTGGCTAAGAATGTAACTAGTAAACAGCTCTTTCTCCAGTTGGAGGAGGAGGCAGTGACTTTACCACTGTTTTTAGCTGAACTCCTCCCCAACCAGCTTTTCTCTGCTTTTCTAAATCTTGAATGTCTAAGAACAAACATTGTTCTGGGAAACTCTTGGACTTGTAGTATGAAACAATTGGAGGCTGGGATCAGCAGATAAAACTTTGGACAATCAAATTTACCCTTTAGCAGTTATGAGTAATATAGTGCAAAATGCTGAAAAGAAATGAGAAGAATGAAAAAGATGTATGTAATTCATAGTCAATAAGAGGTAAAGTACATAATTTAGTTGAAAAATATTTCTATTACATTCAGTTGGTCATTATACATTTCTGATCGCATCTGTCTGTTTTCTGATTGTTCTTAAATGTACCTTAATATCCAGAATCTAAGCCTTAATACATGTATGTTGCTATCATGAGTTTGTGGGTTAGAGCTGCTGCCTCTGAGACCAGGCATGGGTCGGTCCCTGAGACTGACATTTTATTTTATTTTTTTTAGTCTTTGGTAACTGGGTAAGCCCTACTAGGGACAAGTTCCTGTTTTCAGGGACGACCTGGGAGCACTGGATGGTTAAGAAACTTGCTCAGAGTCACACAGTTTGTAAGTGGAGGCCGTGAGAAACAAATACAGGTCTGGTCTGCTGGATGTACCAAGCTCGCTTCACAGCTCATTACTCTAACTTAGGCTATACTGTTAGCCTTGCTTGTAATTCAATTTACAGAAGATGTCCCCACAAGTTTGGTAGGATATTACAGTTGCAAGTAGTTTAGCTTAGGACTCATTTGACAACAGCAACCTGATGTCCAAAAAGTGCAAAGTGGAACTCAAAGGTTTGTGCTGTGCTTTGCAATTGCCCAGGAGTCCAAGGATGCAGTATTCAGTCTAATAGCACACCAACACTTTCCGACTGAATATAGTGCCATTTCAGCACAGCGCTAAGTCAAGTAGCACTACCCCAACATAGATCCCTGCTGTCAAGGAACAGAGCCACCAGACTGGATAATGCTGGAGCGCTATTTGAGATTTCACAGTGACTCATGCAAATGAGCCCATTGGGCATGCAATGAGCTAAGGGCCATTTGCATGCCCATTATAGACCCTATTTGCATGGATAGCAGTGGTGGTTGTGGATACTGTCCCACCATTGCCCAGACCCATGGACTGAAGGGCCCATAGTGCATAGTGGCCCCCTGCTTTCCAACCCGAGTAAGAAAAACTAAACCCTGGTGCCTAGTGGTCCCCTTCCACTGATCACCAGCTTATATAAGAAACCACTAATACCTGGTGCCTAGTAGTCCCCTCCCTCTGATCACCAGCCCTTATAAGAAAAATCTAATCCTTGGTTTCTAGTAGTCTCCTCCTCTGATCACTGACCTGTATAAGAAAACAATAATCCCTGCTACCTAGTGGTATGCCCTCTGTCTGATCGCCAGCCTTTATAAAACAAAACTAATCCCTGCTGCTTAATGGTGCCCCCTCCCTCCGATCACCAGCCTGTATAAGAAACCACTAATCCTCATGCCTAGTGGTCCCCCCTCCTCCGATCACAAGCCCACAGAATACAAAGGAATCCCTGTGGTCTAGTGCCACTCCCAACTGCACTGACCACCCACCCTGCCACCCCTTACTTGCATATGGTGGCTGGAACAGCTCTTCTCACACCTCCTGAACTGTCTGCTGTATGCAGTGCCAGACAGACCATGCCCTACATACTATACAGGATGTGTATAGGATGCATGCCCTATACAGCACATAGTCTGTGCACTGTGGCATTGCATATGACGGACAGTTGAGAAGGTGTGAGGAGGGCTGTGCCAGTCACCAAATGGGCCCTGTGGCACAGACAATGCAAGTAAGGGGCTTGGCAGGATGAATGGTCAGTGCCACAGGGGACAGCGTGACACCAGGAATTCCTTTTGTATTCTATGGGCTGGCAATCAAGGGACGGGTGACCACTAGGCACCTGGGTTCCCTACATGGGTACCAGGATTGTGATCGAACAGGGGAACCACAGACCACCTGGGGTAGGTTTGCTCCTGACGGCCAATGTGTTGTTGGCTGCAGTAACCTGGCAGCTGCTAGGGTTGCCCAGAGTAAGCTGGGATTTTGTTCAGTAGTAGTTGCACTGTGCAAATGAACTGCACTAAGACCTTTGCACAGTGCAAATGTGCTGAATGTGGGGTCATGCAGAAATTCCTGTTCCCACCTCTCCTTTTGCCCACCCACATACATTATGTTTTGCATGGGGCTAACCATGTTTACCCATGCAACTGCCACTTTTTAATATTGTACTCAGGGCAAAACCCAGTTCACACAGGCAAACACCCATTGCCATGGCAACTTTTGAATATAGGGCCCCAGATGTTTAACAAGTATGTTGTATATTTTTAAGCTATAGTAGGTTGTGGTTCTGTTATCTGTAGCAACTGTTTTACGCTCACCTTGCTGTGTATCAGATAATGAACTTTCTCAGACCTGTTTTTGAACCTCACATTAATACAACAGTCTGTTTAAAGCTTTTGTTTAAATGTATGAGATGAGCAACTTCAAGCTAATGATGTTATAGGTGAAAGAAACGTACACAAAACCACCCAGGAGTAATGAGTCTGCCATTAAAAAAAATCACAGAAAAGCTAGATTGAACATTGCAAACATGTAGGTCATAGCTGTATAGCTAAAATCAGTTTGGGCTGAATGGTACAAAGGGTAAAATCAGAGCCACAAACAACCTTGCCTAAGGAAATCTAACATGCTGTAAACTTTTTGTCAAGCTAATGCAAAAGCTCAGCAAAGCATAGACTGTAACTTACAAATGATCAGACAAACCTTTTATAAGAAAATCCAGGCACCAATACTGTTGTAGATTTTCTAAGTGTTTCTCTATTGGAGACCAAAGAAAAATGGGAATTATGTACCTACCATAATTCTTGATCTTCTTGGACGAAGTCTCCACCACTCATTCACACTAATGGGAGTACGCCAGAGGCACTAGGACCCAGTGGGAGCAAACTTTTCAGGAGGGCTGGCACCTGAGATGGAGCTGCAGGAAGCAGCACCACTAGCCCAGTGCATGCAGTAATGACTATGTGGCGACGACCCTCCAACTGCCTCAGTACCTTTTTTTCTGAGGAGGTGCAGCGAACAAACCTAGAAAGGGCTAACCTAAAATCGGACATAAGATAGTCCAAATGACCCATGTAAGAAGGGGTCAACAATAAAGTCTTCACAGCTCAGCCATTGAGGAATGAAGACCATAAACAGAGAAGTGAGCTCGGGGGATGGTGGGGAGCTTAGGAATGAGTGGTGGTGATTTCAGTCTAAGAAGATCAAGAATTATGGTAGGTACATAATTCCCATATCTTCCTGGACATAAAGTCTCCACCACTCATTCACACTAATGGAAGAGTACTGAGCTAAATAATCCCCGAGACAGGTGGCAGGAGATAAAGAGCTCACGTGCTAGGACAGAAGTCCATCAAGAATGGTCCTGCCAAATGACACATATTGTCTGGCATGGACATCCAAGGCATAGTGCTTAATGAAAGTATGCACGGAGCTCCAGGTAGCTGCATTACAAATATCTGCAATGGGCACGTTACCGATTTCCACTAGAGATGCTGCAACTGCTCTGCAGAGTGAGCGCAGACTCCTGCCTTCCAGCTTGACCTGTGCCATAGAATAGCAGTAGCTAAGGCATGCCACCAGCCACGCTTGAAATGCATCTGATAGCGACAGGTTGACCCAACCAGGTCTCACTGAAGGAAACACACAGCTTTTGAGCCTTGCGAATTTCTTTCATTCTATCTAGATAGAATCACAATGCTCTCTTAACATCCAGTGAATGGAGGGTACACTCCCTTCATTCTGGAAATTCGTAGAGTAGGTAGGAAGAACTAAAGGTTGGTTTAGATGGAATTCTGAGACAACCTTAGGAAGAAACCTAGGATAAGTCCTAAGAACTACTTTGTCCTTGTGAAATACAGTGTACGGGGGTCTGTGACCAGTGCATGTATTTCAAAACTCTGTGGGCCTAAGTAATAGCCACAAGGAAGACCGTTATCCAAGTGAGGAACTTCAACCTCAAGTAGCTAGAGGCTCGAAAGGTTTACGAGTGAGCATGTCTAGCACAAGGTAAATATCCCAGGCTGTGACTGGATGTCTGATAGGAGGTATAGTATGTAGAATATCCCTAAGAAACCTCTTAACTACAGGCAGCTGAGTGACATGGAAAGTACTGGCTCATGATATGCTGAAATTTATTTATTTATATTTATTATTATTTATTTATTAAATTTTAGTAACCGGTGAGCCCACTGGGCTCCAAAGGTCCCTTTTTCAGGGGCGACCCGGTCTACATGATAAAAATTACAACATAATACATTACAAAGAAGGCATACAAACATACTACAGGGTTGTACATAGTTGTACATCAGCTGATTACATATGCTGATTTCGACATTTGGTTAGTGCAATCATAAGAGATACTACCCTAAAGTGTAGGGGGGTGTAGCCTCTGTTTCTTTGAAGGGTGTAGGCTGTGATATTTTGGGCTTACGCTTGGGGGCCCCCTTCCTTTAGCAGTTGCACTTGGAGTGGACATAATATGTGCCTTAAGTCTTGTGGGAAACGCTTGAGGGAGGTAGCTTCCTGGACTCCTGGAGGCAAGGTGTTCCATAGGGTGGGGTGGTGTGGGACCACTTGCCCCCGCCTTGGTTCTAACTCTGGGCACTGCTAGGAGTGTCTGGCCCATCGTGGGCGGAGGAGCCTAGGGTTACTCTTTAGGCGATTAGTCTGGAGAGGCTGGGGGGGGGGGGCTAAGTAACTTAAAGGTTTGGCAGAGTAGAGGTATGAAGCCGGGCTTTCCAGGAGGGCCATTTAGTTGAGGCAAAGTGTCGCAGTGATGGGTCCTGGGGCCGGATTGTGTGGTGAACTGAGCCACCTTGTTATAGAGAACTTGGAGTCGGTTCGTCTTTGTCTGGCTACCCCTGACCACCGGAGCAGCATAGGTAATGGTTGGGAGTAGGATGCTGGTGGCAATAGAGGCCCTGGCAGCTGGTATCAACTGGTCTTTCAACCTGTATAGAGTCCCAAGTTTCGCATGAATATTTTTAGTTACCTGATCTACGTGGTCCTAGAGGGTGAAGCCCTGGTTCAGGGTAAGGCCAGGGTATTTTAATGATTCGACCACCTCTAGTCTGCTGCCTGATGTAGTAGTCAGTTGGAGGTGTTGGCTTATGTCACGACCGAGGGCTCTAGGTCCAAATAGCATGGCCTTGGTCTTGTTAGCAATAATGACCATTCTATTAGTGACAAGCCATTGCTCTAGGGATCTCTGGTCATCTTCTAGACAGGAGCTGAGATCTCCTAGATTAGTGGAGGAGCAGTAAATGACAGCATCATCCGCTGCACTGTACCATGGAGCTCCTGCCAGAGTGTTTGCTGAGTTCATTGGTGAAGAGAGAGAAAGAAGGGTGCCAAGGATAGACCCTTGTGCACCTGCTCCATTAATGGGAGAGGCTCTGACAAGGAGTCTTTCCATTTTACCCTCTGTGATCACCCGTAAGATAGGTATCAAACCACGACAGGGAGTGGATGTCTAGCCCAATGTAGCTCAGCCTGGCAAGTAACAGGTTGTGGTTGACAAGGTTGAACACTTTGGAAAGATCAATGAAGACCACTCCAGTGGGGGTCCCCTTGTCCATTCTCTGAGAATATCTGTGGAGAACTTGATAAGCTCGGTGTCAGTTCCATGCTTGGTTCTGAAACCATGCTGGGAGGTGCTAGCAGTTGATGGAGCTCTAGGTAGTCACGGAGTTGAGCGATATCAACCTCTCTTGTATCTTTGCCAGGCAACAGAGAAGGGAGATTGGCCTGTAATTGTTAGTTGACCTCGGCCTCCCTTGTGGATGGGGACTACATGAGCCAGTTTCCATTGATCTGGGATAGCACCTCTATTAGGGATCGGTTGAGGAGCCAGATCAGGGGCCTGGCTAGACCATGGGCTCCTTCCTTCAGTATACGGGGTGAATTCCATCTGGTCCCACTGATGTTTTGAGGGTCATTAATAATGGGAGAACTTGGCTGGGTTTTACTAGTCTGAGGTAGAAGGCTGCGGTCCCATCTGTGGTGTGGGCGATCATTCGGGTCTGGAGGGAGGATTGGCAGTCCCGCTTTGAACTGATCCAGGTTCGTGAATTGGCGTTGAGAGCCATTGCAATGCTTGGGTTGTCGCTTGTTAGTGGACCATTTACCTCGACGGGGGCTAAAGTGCGTCTTGCCATTCCCTTTATTAACCCATTTATGTGAACCCAGAAAAGTCCAGGGTTCCCTAGATTCTTTTTCTGTAGTTGGGTGACATGCTCTGTTTTGGTCACTTTAATAGTCAGTTTGCACCTGTTTCTGAGAGTTTTATAGCTCATCAGCTCAGCAGGTAGGAAGGAGAGCTTGTACTTCTTCCAGGCTTTGTCCTGGTTTTTCATTAGGGACTTCACAAGGGGGTGATCCACCCATAGCAGCTACCCTTGGTGTGGAGTTTCTTCATGGGGCGAGTCGGTCCGCAACCGTGGTAATTGTTCACTGAAAGAAAGCAGCAGCCTCATCCAGTGAGGGGAGGAGTTTAATTGACTCCAGTCAATGCTGTTTAGGCAGCTTGTTAGATGTTCGGCAGATGGTGTGTGAAATCCCTAGCAGCCAGGATACGTATGGAATATGGGTGCCCTGTTTTCCAGGTGCAGAATATTGGGAGTGGTCACCAGGACATCTGCTAAGGTGCCTGCAACCTGTATGTTGGAGGTTTGCTCATCAGTACCCCATCAAGTGTGGAGTGATTTCCCATTTTGTAAATCAAGCGGGTGGGCCCTCATGATAACCTGTTCAAGATTTGCTTCCTGAACCAGCCCAGTTAGGGAGTGGTTATCATTTGGGGCCCAATTGAGATTAGAGTCCCCAGAATGAGTATCTCAGTGGCTACTCTTCGGAGATGTCCTTTAGTACTGCCTCAAGAGATGTACGAGCATTCTTTGGGGGTTGTATATGCATCCAATGTTGAGGTATTTACAGGGCCAAGGGTGATGCGTACAAAGACCGATTCACCGCCCATGAAGGTGGAGTGCTGCAGGTAGACCTGCATGGAGTTAAGGGTATCTTTAGCGAGATTAGGACACCTCCTCCTCTTTGTTCACTCTGTCTTTTCTATAGGCAGGTACCCAAGGGCTGCAACCTCATGTGGAAGTATTTGAGGCTTGAGCCAGGTTTCCAATATGGCAAGGATGTCCGGTTGTACCGTCCAGCCAGGCTTGTACTTCACCCATCTTTGGTCATAGGTTACATATATTCATATGCAATCTGCAGGCCCATTGTGGATGCCCAACGAGGGTCCTGAGGGAGGAGACCAGGAGGTTGTTAGGTAGAGGTCCAGGGTTAGGTTGGATGTCCCCTGCCATAAGCAGGAGGGTAGCAAGGAGGCAGAGAGAAGGAAGGCTATGGAGGGGTAAGAGCTTGGTGCAGGGTCTCGCTTGGTATAGAGTAAGGTGTAGTACCCAATACCTCTCCTGAAAAATTCATGGGCAAGCAGGAAAGCCTGCGCATTGTATTGGGGAGGGGTAGAGTGCCAGGGTGGCATGGGGGGTCAGGACAGAGTGGGACTTTGGCGCCCATCTCACTTGAGCTAATAGTCATGTCTGCCCAGAGGAGGGACAGAATATGCAGAGTGACCAGGAGGAGCCTTCAGTTAGGCAGCTGAGGTAGGGTGGTCCTTGCTTGATCGGCATTTTGATGGGCTTAGGGGCAGAAAGGTAAGGAGGGAGAGCAGAGTCCCTGGCATGACTGTTCAAGGGTGGTCCCAGGGCCAGAGGTGGTCCCACCTAGAGCGGGACTGGGATATCCCTTTAATACCCTAGGAAGGCAGGGTCAGTACTTAGGAAGGCAAGTAAGCGTGAGAAGCACTTACTAATGTATCATCCTCTTGTCTGTGATTTTTAATGCTACTAATCTTTGGCAGGCAAGTGGGCTGAGTATAGTTTATAGCATGGGGTCACCCTAAGCAAATGATGCCCCACAGTTTTGCATATATCCTGACAGGGTCAGCCTGTTGCTTTTGAGCAACTGTAGCCATGCTAACACATCACTATCAGTAGGTGAGAGGCTATCTAGCAAGGCTAACACATCACAAAGATGAATTTGACTGTGGAGTATTGCAGACCTGAATTTGAGAGGTCTAAAAGATACTCCAAGACTTTATTCAGTGGGCAGGAAAAAGGGTTCCAAGAGGACTTTGCACACCAGATAGAGAAACGCTCCATTTAGCTGTGTAGGGTTTTCTAGTGGCCAGCTTACACGCAGCAAAAGAATATCTAAAACTCTACGAGAAACATTGAACCTATTCACCTCTATCTCCTCAGGAGCCAAGAGTGAAGGTGAAGCGACCTCAGGTTGGGATGGACTATGGGACCCTGGGTCAGAAGGTTCATCTGAAGGGAAGCGGCTTTGGGGAGGTTTCTGATAGACTGTTGAGTAGTGGAACCATATTTCTTCCCCAATACTCCAATTTGAGTAGTATCCTCTGAATTAGGGAAGAGGAGGAAAAGTGTATAGAAAGCGTTTTGTCCACCACAGCCTGAATGCATCCTGACAAAAATGCCAGGTCCTGGATTTCTGGAGCAGAAGAGAGGCAGTTTTACATTGAGTGGGGACACAAAAGGTCCAGGTCTGGAGTTCCCCACCTTTGAAGAGTGACTGAATGATGGTTAAGTTGAGAAACCACTCGTGAGGATCTACCTCCGTTCTGCTGAGATGGTCTGCCAGCTCGCTTTGTACTCCTGGCAGGTAAACCACCTGAATCAGAGCCTTGTGTTTCAGACACCTCTCCCACACTCTCATTGCTTCCTGCATAATGGGGAAGAGTGTGCACCACCCTGTTTTTGATGTAGTATATCACTGCCTTGTTGTCTGTTTGAAGAAGACTGTTCTTGTGACAGAGTATGTCCTTCAAGGCTCGGACTGCATAAAGGACGGCTCTCATTTCCAGGATGTTTATGTGAAGTTGAGACTCGTCCTGAGTCCATACCCTGGGTGTGAGATTCTGGCAATGAGCTCCCCAACCCATCAGGGATGCATCCATGGTAATGGAGATCTGATGATCCAGAGGGCAAAGGGATATCCTTCCAGAAGATTGTCCTCCTGTGACCACCAGGTGAGCGACCTCTTCAGAGGTTCCATCACCTTGATGGGAAAGGACTGAGGGTGAGTGGTTGGGGACCACTGAGCACTGAGCGTCCACTGAGAGGTTCTCATGTGAAGATGAGCCAAGGGTACAGTGAACACCGAGGATGCTATGAGGCCCATCATCCTCTGCATTGAGATAGCTCGAACCAAGCTGTGTTCTCTGATGTATCGGGCCATCTGTAAGATATCACTCCTTCTGTCCTCTGGAAGAAAAGCCTTCACATGGGAGGTGTCCAGAAGAGTTCCTATGAAGAGGAGCTTCTGGGAGGCTGCAACTGTGATTTGCTGAGGTTCAGCAGGACTCCCATGGAGGTGAGGAAGTCTGAGGCTTGGAGGGACTTGCTAGGAGCTAGTCATCCAGATATGGGAACACTTGTATTCTAATCTTCCTGAGGTGCACGTGAGAATTGCACAACACTTTGTAAAAACCTGAGGCGCAAGGATAGCTCAAAGGGCAGGACTCTGAACTGATAGTGTTGACCAGTGCCATGAACCTTAGGTATTTGTGGTGCTCTGGGTGTATGAGAATGTGTTGGTAGGCATCCTGCATGTCCAGGAGGCTAGTCAATGATGTTGATGAATCAAAGGTAGCAGGGTACCTAGTGATATCATCTTGAACTTCTCCTTGTGAAGGAACTTGTTTGACTTTCTGAGGTCCAGAATGGGGCGATGTCACCAGTTTTCTTTGGGACCAGAAAGTAATGGGAGTAGAAACCTGTGTTTCTTTGATCCAGCGGAACTACTTCTAGTGCTCTGTTGTTCAGAAGACCTTGTACCGGAAGCAAGAAGGTCTGACTGTACCCGACAGCCTGGGCTGTCATTTGGGAGGATGATCTGGAGGGTTTCTGAAAGACTGAGAGTACCTTCATGGATTATCCAGAGGACCCATTTGTCTGATGTTATAGATTTCCACTGGTTGTAGAACTGAGTCAAATGACCTCCCACTGCTGAGGAGGAGTCCCCTTGGACAGTTGAGGTGGAACCTGGGCCAAAACTCAGAAGGTGGCACTGGGCGCTTTGGGCCTTGTGCCTTCTGCTGCATTTTCTTTTGTGGCTGAGGGATGTGGTTTTGTTAAAACCTCCTCTTCCTCTGCCCTGAAAGGACTGATGGTTGTGAAACTGACGCTTGTTCCCACCTCCTCGGGAGGGGTGGGTGCAGGTTTGGCTGTTTTAATGGCAGACCTAGTCTTCTGCATGGCCTCCGGTGCTTGCTTCACCTGAGGTCCAATCAGATGCATACCACTGAAAGGTAAGGCCATGACCTGCTGCTGAGCATCATTCATGAAGCCCAAGTATGCAGCCAAGAGTGGCAGCTGGTGCAGATGCCTGCCACCACCGCCCAGGAAGCAGTATCAAGGCATCCCTGCAGCTTTAACTTGCTGGTTATTGGACTTGATAACCTAGTTATGGTTTGAAGTAGCTCTGAGTTAACCTCTGATTCAGGCACAGCTTCTACCATTGCTTTGAGTGAATGCCAAAGGACATACTCATATTGAGAAAATAGCCCTGGTGGCTAGCTATGTGCATATCCAGGGTTGAGACAGCAAAGACTCTCTTACCTAAGGTATCTGTCTTGTGAGATTCTTTGTTTAAAGGCCGGGCTGTAGATCCCTGAGGAAGGACAGCCTTATAATTCTCTGCCAGGACTACAATGGCATCAGCAAAGGCTTGTGAGGGCAAAATAGGCGATCTTTGGGAAGGGCATACTTCCTATCTATGGGTTTGGCTACGGAAGGAATGAGAGCCGAATTCTTCCACACCATCTGTGAAATGGTCTCAAAAGATGGCTGTACCAGAGGGTTAAATCCATAGGGATCTCTGGGACATGAAGATATTGGAGTCATGAAAGCTTCCCAGGATCAATTCCTGTAGTCTGGAGAGAAAGAGTAGAATTTAAATTTTTGAGCACAGACTTAAAGGAAAGGTCTTCAACCACAGGTTCTGCAGAAGGATTGAACCCTGCTCCCAAGGCAGTGTCATCAACATCATCACCCAGGCAAAGACCTGGATCAGGCTCAAAATCATCTCCTGACAGTCCAGTAGGGACTGTATAGACAGGAAAGGAGTGAAAATCAGGATGAAGACTAGAAGAAGAAAGAATTGGAGTTGAGAACCCTGAAGACCAGATGGCGCCGCACTAATCCCTGGTGCCATAGATTAAATGGCGCTGAGAACAAGGAGCGCAGTGCCAGTGGAGGCAGTGCCACATGGCACTTCCAGAGCCCATGGCGCTGCACACAGCACAACAGAGAGCCCGTGGTGCAATGGACAGCGCCAAGAGTTTCACATGCATCTGAAAACTGTGATTTGACGTAAAGAGGAAAAACAGCACAAGATAGAGGCATCGGTGTGGACCCCTGTGCTGCAGCCATGTGAGGGGATAAACACCCAAAGCGGAGTCGACAGCACTCAAGAAGACACTGCATGACAAGGAAGGCCCAACCGCCCTACTCGTCCCTTCGACACCAATGGTCCAAAGGCCCGGTGTCAGATTGACTAGCCTGCAACTGGACCAACCTCTGAGCCCACTGCTTCAAGAGCAGCCCACTGGTGAAATTGATCATCGGAAGCTCCTCCAGTAGGCGGGAGGAGCTCCGTGTCAAGGAGGTAGGCCACCAGAGACAGAAACCAGCGACTATGACAGAGGTGGAGATCGGTTCCTGGCCCTAATAACTGACCGTCTCACATACAGGCGTACCACAGGGTGACCTCAAGTGATGCTGTTTCTTCTTTGACCTATGTGTCAAAGAAGAACTCGAAGAAACTGTGCCGAAATGGGACTGTTTCCTTTTATGCTTCGGAGGACTGCCCATCTCCCAAGCATTGGACTGTCCTTGTCAGAGTCCCCATCTGGGAGGCGGCAGACTGGACCCAGCCCGGCTGACTGAACAGCTTTCATATGAAGTCTCCTGCCGCTACCTGATCAGCTCATGGTTGACTCATCAATGGAGGGCTGAAGACTTCTATTGTACAAATATTAGAATTAATAATTATAATTAGTACTGATTCGAAATAGTATACAAAACTATAAACTGAAGTATTGCTGATAGTGAAGTTTAACTCCTGGCAGCAGTGACATCGTCACTGAAACACACTCGACAGTGGTAAAAAATGAAAATGAGGCGGCTGGAGAGTCGACGCTGAGATAGTCATTACCACATGCGCTGGGCTCATGGTGCCACTTCCTCGCAGCTCCATCTCAGGTGCCGCCCTCCTGAAAAGTTTGCTCCTGCTGGGTCCTTGTGCCTCCAGCGTACTCCCATTAGTGTGAATGAATGGTGGAGACTTGATGTCCAGGAAAATCATAGAAAGACTAACCTTTCCTAGTTACATTGTTCCTTGGAGTTTTGGTAATTTATAACCTTAAATTTACAAGGGGTCTGGCTTTGCTTGTGGCTGCAGGGGCTGGTAAGGGCTCTGCCTTGCCTCTCTTCTGCCTCTTATTCTCCCAGTACCTCTCAACACCATACTGTACAGTACCATACTATACTGGGTAGCCACAATGGACGTAGGCCCTGCTGTAGTGACCTTTTGCCCTACCTCCCCAAGGCCTGTAAGTGGAGGAGGCCTTTCTTTTCTGCCAGTTTTGAAGGTGGATTTTCGCTTGTCTACTTTTTCATGTTTTTGTTCCAAGGTGTGATGATCACTGCAAAAGAAAATCCAAGGCTTTCCTGTGTGCCCTGGGTATGGTAATACTCTTAACCAGGCAAACTTTTCAGTGCTACTGAATGTGCCATGGCCCTAGATGCTGTACTATCAACATCTAGTGCCATCTAAAATGGATGCCTGGTAGCTTTCAATCATGTTTCAATTGTGTTCACCCGACTGGTATGTTCTTCAGTAGGGAAGATTCACCCAATGGCAGATTTGTGTTCCACAGTGCCTGCTGGTATTGTGCAGCACTAGCCATATAAACCACCTGCCTGAGCTGTAAGGTTATAGATGTTGGAACAATGGGGGCAATAGCCCTGTAACTTTCATGCCCACAGGAAATTACCCTTTGCATTTAAACAATAAAAACAAATCTCAAGGCGCATGTTAGCCTGACACAAAGCACACATAAAACAAGGAAGAGGTGCTTTCCTCTCTCTGGTTTCTGGAACTTAAGACCTGTCAAATGCTTTTAACATAAATAACAATATAGCATCTAAGATAAGACTCCAAATTCCAGCCCCTTACAGGTATCTAGCAACCCAAGAAACACAAGTACAATCTAGCATGACTAAGTTAAAGTTCCAATACACATGCAAAACAAAATGGTGCTTTGCTGTCTCAACAATAACACATCTGATCACTAAGATAAGGACTTCAAATTCCAGGAACCTTACAAGTGTCCTGCTAGTGTGAGAATGTGCTTCTTAGAATCGACTGCACTCCGCCTGCCATTGCTTGCTGTGTGTTTGTGTAAGCCAGGGTCTCTCACACTTGGCTTGCCTTTCATTTTCAGTCCAGATTCGTGGTGGACCAGTGGTGCATGCTAAGGTAAGGCTGCGCTTATTTGTTCGCAACTGAAAATAAGGATAATGTTGCATTTTCATGAGGGTGCTGGGCACTAATGAAAATGAGGATTATTTTTGTTATTTTATGCATTTGCACCTGGCTGTATTTCTATTTGAACTCCGCCCCAACACCCTCTAACCAGCTTACTTTGACTGCTGGAGTCACTATGTATAAAAAGTGCTTTTTAATTACTTTTTAACTGCAGCCTATGTTTGTCTGTAGGCAGAAGTCTAGTGAGGACAGGTAAAGTGCAGACTTACTCTGTGATGTATTTATTTCTAGTGAAAGGCGAGGGACTAACAGCACTGTGAAAGAAAGCCCTCTGTTTAGCTACAGGGACAGAGAAAGTGCAGACTTCCCCACAGTGTGATGTATTTAGTGCTGGTAAAAGATAAGGGACTGACAGCACTGGAGACTGAAGCTGTATGTTTGTCTGCAGGCAGAGGTGTAGAGAGGGCAGGCACAATGCAGACTTAGGGAAAGGGAAAATTATTTAACCAGCAAAGGCACACTAAGACAGTTATTTCCTGGTGTGACTTGGGAGCACAAGGAAGTTAACTAGCTAGCTCAGGGTCACACGGTATGCAAGTTGGGGCTGTGGATTAAAACCCAGGTCTCCAGGTTTATAGGTCAGTGTCCTTAACCACTACTCTGTACTGACTCCAACATAAGACTTAATCACTCTGAGGTATAAGTGCTGCTGGTGAAAGGTGGGGGATAACAGTGCTGGAGACTGAAGCCTTCTGTTTATCTACAGGAAAAGTGCAGACAAGTACAGGGTAGGCTGAGGGTCCCCGACAGTGTGATGTATTTAATGCTGGTGAAAGGTGAGGACTAACAGCTCTGGAGACTGAAGCCCTCCGTTTGCAGAAGGACAGGTATAATGCAGGTCTACTCAAATTTGTGTAAACTGATGTTCACTGTATATAGAATATATTTTATTTACTTGGTATTTTCTCCCATGTACTGTATTATACCAGTAAGCTAGTCTTGCACTGCAATCACTGAAAAGCTTTCTTCAATTCTGCATGTTAACTAATTCTGGTCACCTCTAAAAAGGGACTTGCACATCTCAGTGAGCCTACCTTGTCGCCAGAATTAAAATAAAATCAATACATACATACAGTACATACATACATACATGCATAACTAACTAAATAAATGTACATACATACATAACTAAGTAAATAAATACAATAAGTGGGCCTCTGTGTGATGTATTTAATGCTTATGAAACGAGGCCTGGTCACTGACAGCACAGGAGACTGAAGTTCCCTGTTTGTTTGTAGGGCCATAAATAGAGCAGGAGCAGTGCAGATTTCACTCTGTGAAGCATTTTATTCTGGTGGAAGGTGTGAGACTAACAACACTGGAGACTGAACCCATTTACCCAGCTAGACAGCCATGTAGGTGTACCCACTGTGTAATGCATTTAGTGTTGATGAAAAGCAAGGGACTGACAGCACTTGAGGCTGAAGCCTCCTGTTTGTTTGCAGGGCCATGAACAGGGCAGGGACAGTGCAGACTTCACCACACTGTGGTGTGTTTAGTGCCCTTGGTGCAAGGTGACTAGAGGGCTGGTAGCACTGGAAACTGAAAATCCTCTGTTACTTACAGTGCTGGTGCAGGTACAGTGTGGAGGCAGGTGCAGTGTAGACAAGAACAGTGTGGGACTAGGTATAGTACAGAGGCAGGAACATTGCATGGGCAGGTACAGTGTTGGGAGGAACAGTGCATAGGCAGGCAGAGTGCTGGAGTCAGGTACAGTATGATGGAGGTAAAGTGCAGGGCATTTACAGTGTGGGGGCAGTTACAGTGTGGGACAGGTACAGCATGAGCAGGTACATTGTGGGGCAGATGTAGTGCAGGAGGCGGGTAGTGTGTGGGGCAGACACAGGGTGGGAGCAGGTACAGTGTGAGGCAGGTACAGTGTAGGAGGGAAGTACAATGTAGGGCAGGTATAGTGCAGGGCAGGTAGAGTACAGGACAGGTAGAGTACAGGGTAGTTGGGCAGGTACAGTGTGGACAGGTTCCATGTCATAATAGTGATCGAGCAACAGCGATCACTATTATGGTGATGTACATCACTGAAAAATAATTTTGGTGATGCACACTGGCAGCACACTGAAAAATGGTGTCTGAGACCTACAGGTCTTGCTTTTAATAAGGTGGGGCTGCACCCCTGCACTCCCCTACTTATGGATTCTCAACTCAGGGGGTGCATATGGGGGACTTGAGGCAATACATGCCGCCAGGCAGCAAAAAATAAATAAAACACACCACACTGGACCGGAACCCAGTACCTCATGCCTCCCAGCCGACCACCCTCCCCATGACACCAGTGATCCAGCTCAGCAGCTGCTTGCTGCAACCCTCCCACATGCAATCCCTCCCCGCGCTCTCCCCACGGGCGCACACGCATGTCTATGCGCGAGTTCCTGTTGCGATTTTGCCTACCGCAGTATCCAGTCACCCTCCTCCCTAGGTAGCCATGATCACAGTCACAGAGATTAAGTCACCATTTTCTAGGCACCCAATCTCAGTTGCTATGGTCACGGACTACTATGTGGACAGTAGCAATGCTCCTTTACTGCTCCTCTGGTGAGCTTGTGGGGTGGAAGGAGCACTACAGTGAGAGGGTTTGTCAAGTTTTGCTTTGTCTCAGGTGGAGAATGCTCCCCAGCTACCTACTACACCAGTTTACATAAAAAGTGGAGCACGAGGTTATTCCTCCAGGGTACAAGGCAGCCACTCAAAACCTGCAGAAATGAGGAACTTGCTTGTGTTTGCAAGCAACATGCACTGCCAGTGCTAAGGAATCCCATCTCTTGCTTGCATGGACATGAAAGAGTTTTATAACATGGCAAGAATCAGCAACCCAGAGTAACAGAAAGGGATTGGAGGAAGCACAGCCGGTGACTAGTTGGAGCAGGGATTAATTCCCAGTAAGGCCCGCTCCAACACAATAATCACCGCTAGGAAGCTGGAGGCGCACTTAGGAAATCAGTGTGTGCTGTGTGCAGCAGTGGTCCCTATAGGTGGTGTGTGAAAATGTATCGGCATGAACCTCAGCATTGTACCTGGAATTACCGCAAGTGCATGCACATGTTTTGTGGAAGACCCCAATGCAGTGAGCAATCTCGGCGCATACAGTAACACAAGGGAGAAGCGGGCAATAATCAGAATTCACGTGAACAGAGTTCTGTATTACACTAACGATAACTTAGAGCGGTCAGAGGCAGGAAAAACGTAGAATATGAATGAGTAATGCATCGTGGAGAGTGTATGAATATTTGTAGAGATTAATATGCAAATATTCATACTTTACCCATAATGCATTAGAGAATAAACACAGAAAACGAAGGAAACGAGGGAACACAGCGCTCCATAAGTAGCCAGAGTTAAATCTTCACTAATGTCTATCTGGTCTCCAATTGAAAACAGCACGCCATAAAGTGTGTGAAAACAGTGGTCGTAATATAAATAGATCTGGAGATGGGACTGTCACGCGCCTGCCTGTAATAGACATAGGGATAGTTTCAGTCAAAAGCGCCAAATGTAATGGTTAGTTAAGCAATATTTTGACTTTCTAATAATATGCTACCCACATGTAATGAAATTTTAACACTACTGATGTTGTACTTCCCGTATACAAGACATTAATCTCAGATGAAGGAGGCTTCTACTGGGGGAATTAATGCATGGTTGGGTGATTGTAGGCACTTGGCCTTCAGCCTTGTGCCACAACTCCCCCACCAAACCATGCATTAATTCCACAGTAGAAACCTCCTTCATTGAAGATTAATGCTTACACATTCCTGGGGTTAAAAGTGGAAAAAGGGTATAATGAGGAACAGTTTAAAGCATTTGATTTAATTCCAGTGGCAGCTCAATCTTGGGCCTCTGTTGAACAGACTGCCAAGAGTGAGGATGTATGCATGAATGGGAGGTTGGAGCCCATGTGCCAGTGCATGTATGATGTCAGCCAACTTTGTTTACATGGGGACGTGAGGCTGTCTTGAACCTGGGACCCTGAACCAGGCCTGGGCAAGATTTCTTTTGCTCTTTGATGTTTTTCTTTTTTCTCCCCATAAAGATTTTATCCTTTGCCCAATTCCCCCACCCCATGATCACCTAGACCAGTCACCTCCCTACTATACCTTCACCCTGTGCTGTAGGTATTGATTTAAAACTGGGATATGCATGCTGAGACAATGCTCATTTCAGAAGTGACCTGGTGGGCGGAGACAGGTAGAGGAATAAACAAGTGCAAAATCCGATGTAAAAATAAACAGAACAAAAATAGACTGGAATCAAACAGGAAAGCAAAATGCATACAGTACAGTTAGTCATGGTGCTAGAATATGTGAAAAGTAGTCAAATCATCAGTCAAAACGTGTGACCCCCCACCAGGGTTTGTAGGTGGTGGTTGGGCTTAAATGCTAAGTTCTATTCTGAAGTCAGCGGATCCAAAACTCAACACATTTGTTTGAAGACTGTATGTTCAAGACTGGCAATACACGTATTATTACCATGCCATCTTTCGTTTTACCTGGGTGGCCACTGCATCAGGTTAAAGTAGAACTCACTGCACGGAAAGTAATTTTTAAAGTAGCAGTTGCTTTTTGTATTGTTCCAGTTCTGTTATAGTTCTACTGGTCCTGGCCCTTAGTAACCTCAGTGAGTGTTTCTGATTTACACTCTGTGTTAAGCACAATTTTGGAATTGTATGATGTAGTTTCGTCCTCTCTCAACCACAGAGTTCTATACTAGAACACAAGTGCATTGTGGCAACAATGGAAGAACTGAACAAGGGACATAAACGACATCATACAGTTCTAAAATGATGGCACTTACTACCTGTGTAAATTAGGAAGACCCACTAAGATAATTAAAAGCCCATAGTATAAAACAGTAAAAGAAATGGAACTGGTATGTAAAAATCAGCTTCTGCAGGGCAAATAACTCATAGACTCAGTGCAGTTCTCCTCTAAGCAATGGTTAGTCCAGACTTCATGCAGTGCTGTTGGAGGTAATGGGTTGACAGCTGAGCTCATAGCAATCTATATGTAAGCAATAAGACATGATGGGGTGTGCATTAGAACGGTTCTAATGCATGGCTAGAGGCGTAGTGAGGCACAAGGCCACAGGCCGAAAAGGCCCATTCCCCTAGCAGTGCATTGAGAACTGTCTAATGCACATCCCTGGAGTGGCTTATTGCACTTATTAAATGGGCCTGTGTATTCTAAATGGGGTTCTAGTTTTAACTGTGCATTAGACACATCTAATGCACAGCTAACAACCAATCAGATTGCTTGAAATCCTTTGCCCATTTTATAATAATGGTATAACAGCATTCTTCACATTACAATCTTCACCATAAATGTCCATTTATTGTATTTCCATATAGCAAAAACTGGTTTAGAAAAAGGGCCCTTTGTACCCTAATAAGTGCCCTTCAGATCCTCAGCCCGCACCTTTTACTATCTTCCGGCACCTTAGTGTAAGGTGCCTGTTAGTATACGCTTTCCTTGCCACGTGGTCCAGTTTTCTAGAATCTTTCTCGGTGAGAAGGATGCCAATGGGACCTTAGCTTTCTTGCATACAACAACTTGTACCACACCTTCATGGTCTGGTGTGCACACAGGCATTCTGACCCCAGCTTGTCCACTTGGTACTTTTTCACAACCTTTTCTCCATGACTTAGACAGAGTAGAGTGTTGCCAGTACTCTTAATGTGGTCTGTTTCAGTTATTTTTGTATGGAAACAAACATATTTTGAGGATGTTGGGCCACTGTTCTCATAAACTCTATCTCCACTATGTCCTCCTCTGTCTCGGTGGTGGGAGGTTAAGAGTGTCTGCCATCTGGGACACAAAGGCAGAATAGGAGGAGAAATCTTTGTTTGCCCCTGAGGGAGAACCAAAGTCCTGCTCATAGGGTACCTCATCTCTATCGGTTCATTATCTTCTTCCTCTTCTGCTTCCTACATATGTGCCTGTTGTGGAACCAGGACTGGGGGCAGTGGCAAAATTCCCCATAGACTGGCTGGCATGGAAGAACTGCAACATTTAATATCCTCTAATGAGGCATAGTCTTTTGCTTCATCGATTACTCTGCTTCCTTTTCTAGCAGGGTTACCTTGGAGTTCTTTTCCTACCAGATGCTAGAGAGCAGCGGCCTGTCAGAAGTTCTTTTACGTTTACTGCCATCGTTTGCATCAGGGATCCACCCTGTTGGACAGCCTGTTATCCTTGTTGTGCTCTGTGGATAGCTTTACACTCCTGTCTGTCTCTTTTGGGAGGACAACTGTTTGCAGCATTTAAGACACTTTTACACTCACTGACTGCTATGAGAGTGAGAGACCGGCAGACACGTGCTTTCCACCATTTGAGTTAAGCCTCTCCATGACTGTGCTTTTATATGGAGAAATTTGAAGTGACACTGAAACAGATTGGGGAGCTGAAAATAAATTCCATTAAACAGCCCTTTTGTCTTAGTTTAAAGTCAAAATGTTTACACAGATCACAGTTTCCCAAGTTGTGATCTGAGCCTAGGCACTGAAAACAAAGCTCATGGTGGTTTTCCTTCACCAAGAGATCTGAGCAGGACATGTGATTTTTAAACATGTAGGCCCCTTTTTACTTGGGTCTCTAATCATGCCTAATTGAATGGGAACCCTCAGTTTGCAATGTGTGGTTACTTACAACCTTGTTGTAGTAAACCATTAATGTTTTATGATCAAATTTTTTATTTTAAATTAATTTCTAGTTCCCTAATTGTCAGGGTGAGAACCATAATCTCTCCATTTCCTGGCAACAACAGGGAACCAGAAAAAATAGGTTTTAATGGTATACACAAATAAGCCCTAAAGCAGTAGTGCTATGAACTCTTTTCACTCTTCTATAGCAACAGACATGTTACAAGTGGTCTAAGTTTGGCGGCCCGCGGCGCGGTGGTAGGGCTACGCTTGCGGTGTCAGCCACCGGGTTCAGAAGCGGACTCAGGCGGCTGGAGGGGCTGGCTGGGGGAGGAGGAGGATCAGCGCCCAGGGGCTGCTCTTCTCCTCCAGGTGGGGTGGGATGCGAGTCCCGCTGCGTTACCGCCACCTGGGTGACCACGGGTGGAGGTGCAGCGAGACAGCATACAAGGGGAGGCGGACGTCTGCGGGAGCTGGGCGTTAGCACGTCATGGCGTGCATCAGTTCTTAGCCCCCTTGCATGCAGGCGTCCGGGAGTCGGGACCAGAAAAGCGGAAAGAACCTGTGCTGGGCTCCTGTAGACAGGACCCGGCTGTCCCGAGAAAACCCATAACCAGGCTCCATAGATGGGCTCGCGAGGCCTTCCGACACAGTCTCTAGGTGTGAGAGAAGGACTAAAGGGTGGGATCCCTCTCCTCCCTGCCGGGGGTAAACTGCGGCAGGATGGGAAGGCTAGCCAAGCACCCAGAGGAGATACCTGGGGTGGGACTACGAGAACCCACAGCCTAGGAGATCCCGAAGAAGGAACCCAACCCAGCACAGCGGGAAGGGGCATAAAGAGAAAGTAAAAAAAAAACAAAAGTGGTCTAAGTTTAAAAATAAACTTTAGTTTTAATAACTTTTATATTTCCATGTTTTCAGGTTTGGTTCACCGCTTGATCAGCACAGAACCTCGCCAGGATCGCTTTGATAAACAGAGTGTATCATTGTGATTTTACAGTCAGCATGATCTCTCAATGCACTTCTCTTTGCCCATAATTGAATGCAATATTTATGTCCTTGATCTGTGCATGTTCACGAAGATTGCTGGCAGTAATCACTGTAAAATGTCAGCTGTAGTACTACATATGAAAGCCTCTGTGTTTCTGAAACCGCCATTTCATAAAACCAGAGGCTTTCCTAGCACTGTCTATAGCTGACATTTTTACATTGTTTGTGAACACACAGAGCTGAACAGTTGGCTCCCAAAATTGCTGGTTTCTCCTCTCAACTCCCCTCCCATCCTGTCACACACACACATACTTTGCAAATCACTGCTTTGCTCTCCATGCCGCCGGATTTACAGCTGGTCACAAAAATACACCATCGCTGCACCACCCTTATACCGAAATTCTGTAATGTTCATACAGCTCAAATTCCACTTATAATGGCACCCTTTCATCCAGCTACCAGTTTATACTCTCCTCTTCCTCTCCTCCTCCTCCCCTCCAGTCACTGAATGAAAAATTATTCACTTTATCTCAGCCAACGAACATAAAACCATGAGAGTTGGGGGTTGAAAACTACTGTAGTCAAACATCTGCTGAATACAGAAAATAAATTCCACCGTGTCCTTGGATTTTAATGGTAAAATTAGAGATTAAATATGGTGCTTGACGGAAGGAAATTATGGTTAAGGTCAAGTGGCCATACACGAATGAAGCTGTTCTAACTGCACATAGGCATCAATGGAACATAACCATTTTTTACTAAACGGTCTTTTATTATTATTTGGCAGTGCAAGTAACAAACACGGGCCCAAACACTTAAATCAGGTTGGGTGGGGACCATGATGGAAGGTACTCACGATATTTTATTGCTTATACTAGACTCCCCAGGCTAAGGGCAGTTTCTCTTTCACAGGTACTGTACCTGGCCTCTCTGGACCTCCTCCCAGATGTGGAAAATACTGATTTACCAGCTTCTGCACCTGAAAAGATATCAGCAGCGTTAAGGAAAATATGTGCCCTAGCTGGGGTAAGTAGTGAATCACATATCCTTTGTAGGTGCCACAATGGCAGGAATGGCGCACAGTGCTTCTCAAAGGGCTGCCAACCCAGTATAAACTCTTCTTTCAACACTTGTAGTACTGCTTAAGGATGGGAGGCGCACAAAAGTATGTTAGATGGAAAAACAAAAACATTAAATGTGTGCTCCAAAAATGGGTTAAACATAGATACAGCTGCTGCACAGTTCAAAAAGACATTAGTATAATAAGAAGTAAAAGTTTTATAATTCAATGCAATAGAAAGTCCTACTGACACCCCTGAGGAAGGCTGAGATATAGCCAAAGTGCTGGGAAAGAGACTAGGACAGCTTCAGTTTGAAATCAACAGCTCCATTTCAGCAGGACTTACTACTGCATTGCATTATAAAACTCTTTACTTTGCTATTATACTAATGTCTTGCTTTGAACTGTGCTGCTGCTGTATCTATGTATAACCAGTTTTTCTGAACACACACTAAATGCTTTTCTGTTTTTGCATCTACAGTGCTTTTGTGTGTTCCTACCCTTATGAGTGCTGCAAGAGTTGGAATAAGTTATATATCACAATGGAAGCTGATTGTTCGGATGGTGTTTGTGGGCTGAATGAAAACAGCGGTTGCTGAATTTAGCATGGATTAGGCAACTGAGCCAGGAAATAGCACAGTAATGTGGTAAAATGACTGCATTTTTGTTCTCATTGTCTGAAAAAGCTGTTTGCCCTGTATAAATTAGGTAAACAGTGAGCTATTAGAGATTTAAGTGTCTGCCAAATAAGAAAAAATAAACTTGTGGACCTTTTTGTACAACAAAATGGCTAAGTTTCATTAATGCCTGTGTGCAGATTGGAGGGCTTCATGAGGTCTGTGGCCACTTGACCCAAACATTTGCTGAATTATAAAATCTGTAGTACAAACCGCATTTCTGACATGCAAGACATATGAGCCTTCACATGCAGTCCTTTGTGTGCAAACTCCATTACACAACAAAGCTCTGACCTAATGGGAGGACTTTAAGCCCGAGGTTCTGTGGGTGGAGCAACTACATCACTCCCCATCAGGCTTATAAGGTCACCCATCTGGGGGTTCTCCAGGATTCATTTTTGTTGCAACCGGAGGTGCCACTTCTCCTCCCTTCTCTCTCTCATTTGGGCTTTTGCCCATGTTTCTTAGGTGCCTCTGGTTGCCAACTCACCTTCCTCGGCCCCTCTACCCATACCTCCTCTGCTTTCCTTCTTCTTGTTCTGTGCCCCCTCCCCGAGTTCTGGGCTGCTTGCTCCACTTCCTCATCCCCAGCACTTCTCATCTGGCATCACATATATGCGCCCGGCCTAGCTCGCGCTGTATGCTCTTTCTCCTTCTCACTCCTGGTGCTCATTCTGTGCTCTTGCTGTTCCTTGGGGTGCTTTTCAGATACCACTGCACTTGTTCCATAGGAGCACACCCACCTCGACCCTGCCCTCCCATCTCACTGGTCCCGCCCTGTCCCCCTTCCTGTTACCGATGCCTCGCTCCCACTCTGCTTGCCCTGCCTTGCTTCTTGGGAGCTGCTGCTCTGGGCAGTCTCCCCACTGCTGCAGTATTGGCTGGGGCAGTCAGCCCCGCCTCCATCCATTGGGCTCATCTACCGGGTCCGACGTCATCATGTCTGCAGCACATCTGCAGCTTTCCATGGGTCCTTCCATCAGCAGCAATCGCCCACTTGTACTTTCAATTCTTTTGGGTGCATCCCAGTCTCCCATTGTTTCTGTGTTAGCCCAGGGCATGCTCCTTTTGTTTAGCAGTGGGTCTTATTTGTGCCCAATCTCACTAATACCTCTCAACCTCTCAGCATTGTACATCATAGCACTCTCCTTTTCATGAATCATAGTGGCAGGGCCTGAATGTGGAGCACTTTCTTCTTTAAAGACTGAAATGTCTAGGAATAGTGAGCCCCATATAGTTTGTGATTGAGAATGTTTCTATTTCCTTAGTTAAATGATTTAACAGTTTGTGTGTCCAGAAACAGCTCTAACATTATTACTGACATCAGTAAACCTCTGTGGAGCAAGGTAACTCTGAGTGTGCAAATCCGGCGCTATGCAAAATTCATAGCAGTTGAGGGGGTGTTTATGTGTGTGATGGTCTGGCTGCACCTGCCATTTATAAGTCCGAGTTCTCTGTGTGTGCACTGGCTGTTGTCAGGTATGCCTTGTGCTCTGCTTCACTTTGTGTTTTATTTGCATTCTCCTGAGCACCTTCGTACCTTTTCACCTCGATTTAGGCCCTCAAGGTCCACTTCCTCATGGACCATCGCATAATCAATCCTGAGTTCTCATCTGTACCGGCCGTCAGGTTTGCTCACTCAAGGTGGTTCCTGACTACCGCCTTCTCACCAGTTATCAAGGATTCCTCAATCCAGGCCTACAATCGATATTTACCTGTTCACGCCTTCTGGCTTCTCACCATCATTGTCCATCATCCACTTCCTCCCATCACTTGTTCGAGCCTTCACTTCAATCCTGCATACTTGTCATTAGGTCCTCTCATTGCCCGCTTGCTGTGCCATCCACATCATTTGGCCATCTCTGGCAGACTCCATCTGGCCTTCAATCGAGTCTGGCCTGCTATCAATATTTCTTTTGGGCATACCTATCATGAATCATATGCCACCATGTCGACCCACAGCCCTCATGCTGCATGTATCAGGTGCATGACTCCGGTCATTGTTCCTCATCCTTACCTTCATGGATAATCTATTTCCATTGCTTACCGAGCACTGTCTTAAGCCTGCAATCAAGACTTCTTTTGAGCATACCTATCATAGTCCTCTCAGGTCTGCAATACTTCACCTCGACCTGCTCATCTATTTCAGTCACTCACTCAGTATGTCTCGACTGACTTGTATGCCTTGGCTGCCTCCATCTGGCCTGCAATCGATATACTTTTTTTTTTTATTGTTTAACAAGTTATGTTATTACAATTTCATACTTTCTCATCACAAATACGCTAAAAATATGTACATAATAAAATATTACGTAAAATTCCATACACATACTATTATTTATTATAGTCAGCCTCTTATTGCACAATTTCCAATCTTACTTAAGTTCATGTCTGCCCGCTTTTTCACTAAACAGGACTTTTAACTTTACAGCTTCCCACAATGTAAGCATTGTTTACTAACAATTTTCATTTACTTAATCAGTGCTTCTAACATTCTTACAGACTGTGAATTCATTAACTTTTCTGTCAATGCTTGAGGGCTTCCTTCAAAATTCCAAAAAGGCCCTAGGATTTTATTCTTACCTTTTGATATAATGGGCATTTAATCAATATGTGTATTAAATCATCCTCTTCTAAATTACATTTGCACATTCCCTTGGAATCTGGCATTTTCATTAATTTATTTACTCTTTCACTTGAGAAATATTAATATCTAAATTTTATATAAAGGTTTCTTCTTATTGAATTTTTAAGATCATTAAATATCTTTCCCTCCTAAAAGTCTTCTTATTCGTTGCCAGCCATTTACTTATTTTATATTTTGCACACCTTTCCATATCCTTTTGTCTAAAAATATTGCTCAATCTTGTTTTTATCTCTTCCTAATATCCTCTTGAGGTCTTCTTAACACATCTGCTAAAAGGGTTATCAAGCTATGGTTTTACCCATTTTCTATGACATCCATAACTGGAAATTTAAACTTTCTATCATAATAGTTTATGGCCTCCTCAAAACATTGTTTTGGCAGTTGTGACTCTGGCATTGTATATACCTTAAACAGATACAGTATAATTCTTTCCTGTACAAGATTTTCTATTGATGTCTGTCCTAATTTTGCTCTTATTAATGCAGCCGGGGCTCCCTTAGGTAAACCCACAATCTTTTTATAAACAATGTTTATTATTCCTTCTATCTTTTCATCAATCTCTGGACCCCAAATTTCTGCTCCATATAAAATCTGTGATCTTATTTTCACATTAATGACCTTTAGTGCACCCTTAGTAGAGCTACCTCCATGTTTATAGAAAAAGCTAGTTATAGAGGGTACAAACTTCTTTATATTTAATTTTATCTCTTTAATATGATTATTCCATGTGAAATTTTCACTAAAATTTATACCCAAATATTTGAAACACTTTACATGTTTAAGTATTATACCATTATGACACAATCTCAATTTTCCTTTACTATTCTTGCCGAAGACCATAACTTTGGTCTTGTCTGGATTAATACATAATTTGCATTCTTACACTCTTTTTGAAATGCATTAAATAATCTTTTAACTCCTAGACTACTCGTAGAGATCAAAACAATGTCATCAGCAAATGCCAAATAAGGACATGCCATTTCCCTATTTTAGGCATATGGTATTCATCCCTATATGTTTTCTTCATAATCCTATTCAAATAGAGATTAAATAAAATAGGTGATAGAATACACCCTTGTTTAACACCCTTACTCCCCTCAAATTCTTCCATACACTTACCTCTAGAATTAAATCTGATCTTAATTTGGTTATGTGTATACAATACTTTAATTATATCCAATAAAGTTTTCTCCATTCCTACTTCTTCAAGACAACTCCATAATAATTCATAGTCAACACTATTAAATGTCATTTTAAAATCCACAAAAATACAGAATAATTTCTGTTTTTGATCCTTGTATTTATATATTAAATGGTTAAGTGTAAAGCACTGATCGATGGTAGAATGATTCTCAATAAATCCCACTTATGCTTCTTCAATCAAATTGTTCAACCTAATCCACTTTAATAATCTATTATTTATTATCCTCATCATTATTTTTTATTATTATCTAAAGGCTAATAGGCCTATAACATGCGGATCTTTTTCCTCCTTTTGAAAATTGGTACTATAATTGATTTTACCCAAGTACTTGGGATCTTACCTGTATCACCAACATAATTAAACAATCTTGTCAATATCGATACCCATAGGTCTAAATGATTTTTAATCACATCAATCTGGATCCCATCTGGTCCCGGGGCCTTGTGTCTTTTAAATTTATTAATTGACTTGATTACTTCCTCTTCATTTATTTTAATTTTAAGGGAATCAATCCTCTAACAACCTATCATTTCCTTCTTTAATACCTAACTCACTAAATACAGATTTAAAATGATTTATCCATTCTTGGGGCTCTATATGGATATCTATTTGATTGTAACTTCCTATACCTTTGCTACAATTTTCCAAAATTCTCTGGAATCTTTGTCCATAACTGCCTTTTCTAAATCATTCCACAATTTCTGTCTAAATCTTTCTTTGTTTTTTAATTACATTATTATATTCTTTCCTCATTTTATTTAACTCTTTCCTATTATTTTGTGCTGACCTTCTCAGTGTTCTCCTAGTTTGTTTATTTAAATTCTTCATTGCCTCCACACAGTCTAAGTTATACCATACTGCCCCTTGTTTCTATGGATAAATTTTGATTTCTTTCTGTATTAAATTAGCAATCCTGTTCACTATATTTTCATATTTGGAAATGCACTCCTCTTCCTAGAATCACTAAACGCCTCCATACTCTGGATTATGCCTTTTATAATCATAATATCCCTAAACTTTGTTGGTTAATCTCCTTCCAATTCATACCTTTTCTTGTTTGGATTAGCTTTCCTACTGTGCTATTAATGATTTCTATTTTATTTACTTTTTAAGTTAAATCTCCACTGGAAATTATCACTGTCCCTCTTTTTCCACTTTAAAGTCCACAAATTCTGTGACCATATTAATATTTATCCAGGCCTGATCAATCACTGAGGCCCTTTATAGTTTATAAATGTAAATTCACCCTCATGGTCAAATTTAGATGTTCCATTAATTAGCACCAAATTCCTTTCTCTTAATAATTTAGCTAATCTCAAACCTGTATAATTGATTTTCATATCTCTTGAGTTTCTAACATTCCTTAGACTCTATGTCTCCTGCATACAAGAAATCTTCAATATCTTTAGTGGGTCTTGTTATATTTCCAACCCTGGCATGTACATCCCCAATACCATTAATCCTACTGAGGGGTTATTTTCTAATTCTTCATCTATTATTTTCCTAATCTCTTAATAGTTTCTTCCCTCTTTACCTTCCCTCCATTGGGTGATATATACACATTAATTATAACTACTGGATTTATCACTAAAGTAATTTTAAACCTTGCATTTTTTCTAAATTCACCTCCATTTCCTTTAGATCTTTCACCAAGTCTACCCTAACCCATATCAACAAATCTCCCTTTCTCCTCCCCACCTGTTATGTTTTATTGCTGGTAAATTAAATACCTTGTAACCATTTAACATAGTCTCCTTGCTTTCCCATGTTTCCTGTAGGCAAATGATGTCAAATACGTTAAGATATTTCAACAACTCTTCATCCTCTAGCTTATTTCTAATACCGCTATATTCCAGGATAAGACCCTTAATGGTTGATTATTTGATTTATCTCCTTCCATTCCCTTTTCTAACTCTCTTTGTCAATTATCATCAAGATTTTCTAATACAGCAAATTTATTTATATTTTCCAACATTTTAAGCCACTCTGGTTTGGATTCTTGCTCTTTATTATTGATTATACAATCATCATAAGTAAACAGATATATCCCCAATAAATTCAATTCCAGACTAATTTTTACCAACTCTTCAAATACCAACTCTTTGTCCAATTACATAGTCAGTTGGCTACTCTCTTCCACCTTTAGCCTTGTAGATCTTATTCCTCAACTCTGTTATTTTTGTTAGCGGTTCCAAAAATCCTGTTTTATATTTTAAATTTACACTCTTTTCATTGGGTAGTTGACCCAAACCATATATGGATAATTGAAAAACCCTTTCATTCCTCTGTCCCTTATTCTCTCTTGGTTTATCATGTTCTTTTGATAATAATCAGGGAAAATGGCCTAATGTTCCAATTTCTCCTCTCTTTATTCCACTGATTTTAACAATTTTTCCTTATTATATATTATGGTTTTGTAGAACAAAGAATTGGTCTGTCACCAACAATACCCAATTTTCATTTCTGACAGGTCTAACATTACTAAAATTGGCTATTAAAGTCTCATCCATAGGTACTACACTTTATATCAGTTTCTTGATGTTATCTCTCAAAGAAATCTGACTTTTTGTTTTTCCATAAATCTATGAAAATCATCACTTATCTCTTTGTATTCTTGATTTTCACTTTCCTTCTTTCTTGCCTCACATCACTTGCTTTTTTCCTCCTCTATATTTTTCCTATTCTCTGTCCTGGTGTTACTGATAACCTTCAACCCATCCTTATCTCCTGTCTTAACACGCATCTTGGCACCTATTTCTTCTATTGTCTTATCCATTTTCTTGGGCTTCTCAAATTTCCCATTTGTATTCCTTTTCTGTATCTTATTCCCTTTAACACTTATCTTCCCTTTTTAGCTGACTCAGTTTTTGTTCTCCTTGCTTCTGAGTCTTATCTGTTTCTAATCCTTTTCTACTTTTTCTTCCATATTAGTAACTTCTATTTCTATTCCAGATAGCCCCTCACTTTTCTGTACCTGTCCTCTTCCTTACTACATTTTTCTTTCATCTCTTTCTCCATCACCCCTCGCCTCCATAAATCCAGATGTTTATGTTTTAGATCTTCACAAATACTATTATTTCTAACTCTAGGTGAAGGCAGCATGATCAACTCCCAGGAATAATCCTGACTCAGCCTTCCTGGTCATTTTCCAGATCTTGCTCTTCTTCTTTTGTCTTCCTTTCTTCCTTAAATCTACCTGAATCTCTTGAATTGCCATCTTATCTTATCAGTCACTTCACTACCAGTCTAGCATTGCTTGTAAAAGTACTTTGGATGTATGAAACGCTATATAAATGCTGATTCTTCTTCTTCTTCTTCTTCTTCTTATTTTCTATTGGAATGCCTTTCATAAATTTTAAATCTTGAGAAATTCTAGTCAGTTGTTCTGTATATCAAAATATTTGCTTGCAATGGATCCCTTATCATCCTCCTAACTCTCTGAAAGCACATCAATATCCGTCCACTAAATTCTCTTGACTCATGAACAATGAATGTTCTTCCTTCCTTCCTCCTTGAGTTTTGTTCATCTAAATAAGACTCATGTAGTCTATAATCATGTTCAATCTTGTCTTCTCTACTTGCACGTAATTCTTCTGTTTACTATCTATTACCTTAAGTCCTTGCGTTATAAATATTAACTGGTCTCTAACTTCATTCAACCCTCAGGCAATCCCATCTTATCACTTTCATTTTTCCTTCATTTTCACTTCCTCTTGACCTTCTTGACCTTCCTTGCTCCTACTCATACCTCCCTTATATTTACCTTCTACTATATTTGAACCCTCTTAAACCTCATCCTCCACCCAATCTCCTATCACACTTCTGCCCTCACTTTCTTTCTTATTTCCTCCTAGGTGCTGAAGTCCTTTCCATTTCTCTTCCTCCCGATCTTATTGGAGGTTTTATATTTTTAAAATCTTCCACGTAAGTGGTAATTTTCGATCGATGTATACTTCTTCCCAACAACGTCACTTTTTCCCCATGTGTTTTTATTTCTAGTTGCTTTATCTCCTTTTGTCTGTATTTGTTTTTCTTCCTGGCTGGCTTACTTGTACCCTCAAGTTTTGTTTATTCTGTGCAATTTCTTTTCTTTTAGGAGCCATATTACTTCTTGTTTTGACTGGCATTTCCATTTCATCATTTTCTAAGGACAAAAGGCCCTTGGATTCACTTACATGACTAGGCCTTTCAGTCACAAATTGATCTTAAATTCTCAAAGCTCCTGATGGCTCCTTTTCTGGTGCAAAATCCATATAAACCTGCAAAGCTTAAAAAATAGGCAAACTCTGTATTCTTAAACTATTTTCTTCCTTAGAACACTAAAAGATTGTCTATACATGTAATTTTACTATAATACACAATCTAAAACCTCAAAAGAAAAACCTAGTAACCTTTGGTTTCAATGTCGGTGGTCATACACCATCAAAATGAACCTTAAATGGTGGACTATGACTTATCGGTAAACATTAAAGCCAGAGGCAAAATTTTAAAATTTAAGTTAGTGCAAGTACAAACCTATAACTCAAGGCTTATCTATACATCTAAGTACAATTTATGCTGGACTGTGCATGCACTGATCTCTAAATTTCCTTTCTGAGTGGCCTCATGCCACTCACACTAGCACTAGTGTCGGTGCAAGCTTTTATCTCTGTTAAGCTCCTCCTCTCTTGCTAACGTGCCCCACAGTACACACCTCTGTAGTTAACTCAGTCTCGGGCTCACAGACAGCTGCAGACACTCTCAGAAGGGTAATGTACACACCGCAGAAAAGTTCCTTTAAAATTAGCAATCACAGCTCTGTTCAAACACACTTTAACACAAGCATGAAGATGAAATACCTGTGTTGGTGCAAGCTTTTATCTCTGTGCAGCTCCTCCTCCCTTGCTGACATGTCCCACAGAACACACCTCTGTAGTTAACTCAGTCTCGGGGCTCACAGACACCTGCAGACACTCTCAGAAGGGCAATGTACACACACAGAAAAGTTCCTTTAAAATTAACAATCACAGCTCTGTTGAGACGCAGTTCAACACAAGCATGTAGATTGCAATCGATATTTCTTTTGGACTACTTCTCATTAGGTCTCATGCTACCTAGTTGACCTGCTGTGCTCCTGCAGCGATCATCATTGTCTGTCTTCATCTTCCCGTCACTCCATTCTACTCTGATCTCCACTTTCGCGCTATGCATTCCTGTCCATCGCTCTTGCTACGGGCTGGTTGGCTGCTCTCCACCATCATTCAAGTTCAATTTCAAGTTCATTTCTGACTCCTCTTCCCTGGTCTTCTCATATTGAACTACTACACTCCTGAGGCAATCATCATCATCGATCTGCATCATCCTCAGTTTTCTCATGAGTGCATCTGGATACCCCTTGCTCCTCTGACATCAACTTGGTCTACTCCTTCCCATTCACTATTCGAGCATACCCCTCTCGGGTCCCTGCTGCCTCATGTTCCTTCTTCGATCAGTGCTTTCTTTTGGGTTTTTCCTATCCATCATCATCTTCCTATTCATATTCTTCTTTTTAATGACATACATTCTTAAATCAAACATCATCAGGTTGGAGGGAAGGCACTCTAGGCCTTGGATTCCCAGAGGTTTCCTCCTAAAAGTTTTTTCCTCTCCTCCATGCCAATGGTCATAATATTAGTTACAGTTAGTACTTTCTTAGGCTAGTTAGTTAAGTTCCACTGTTGGATGGAGGTGGATGGTGGCCCTGGCTTTCCCTCTCTCCTAGGAAGTCCACCTTAATCATCTTCTCAGAATTCATTCATTCATCATCCTCTTCTTCGATGCTCAACACTGATTGGATATTCTTTTTGGGCTTCTTCCTAAGCTACCTTTAGCCAATGCAATCATTCCCATGGCACCTGTAAGGGGAATCCTCCTCTAGGGTTCCTTGTGTGTACCCCTACAGGGTGGTATATCCCACAGATAGAGAGGTGGAAAGCCACAAGTAAATCAAATCACACAAACATGATCTCATCTCATCTAGTTGTGTAAGCCAATTGAACTGTTATTTACTTACATTTCAAGATGATATAGGAGCCAAATCTAAATGAACACTCGTTTGAGAGTGTAGAAAGGTCTAAAACACAAAAATCTTCTGTATAAGATGTAATGTGACAGACTTGATTTTCCCACATACTATAAGGGAATGCGCGTCAGGAACGACACTGCAAATAAACAAATGTATCATGGGAATTAAGGTAGGAAAACAAACATGTCAGATAGAGATTTATTTCACTCAAATTAATATAATGTTTTTATAAATAACTATTTAGTGCTCTATATGTAAGAGCATTATATTGAACAGCAGTCAGAAAACTGAACAAATCAAATGCACAGGTAATGACACAAACTTTATTTTTAAGACTGTTCATTGCACTGCTGCTTTAGGTAATGCAGAGTTATTGAAAATGTATTTGCTTAAACAAGAAAATAAATACACTTTTATTTTAAATAAAACGTAGCCATGTAGGACTATACCAGGACTCCAGGGTCTTTGAGCCTTCAAACAGAAAACAAATGTGCCGTTAGAACTCTAGAGAGTGTGGCTACAGTGCAGAGTTTGAATTCCTATATAATTCCAGCTGGTGTCCAGGGCAATCATTCAGGTGTGAGATGATTGATGACTTGTATAACATCACTATTAAACTCCTGTTATTATAAGTACAGTTGCATCAGTCGGGACGTAGCACAGTACCTTGCAGTATTACTGCAAAATGTAACAGTATGCTGCAGGAACAGTGTAATGCAAAGGCAAATTAAGTCCTTTGTCATGCAATATTTTGTGACATGGCATTTACTGCAAAGTACTGCATTGCATCTTGTTTGGTTCCCTTGTACTAGCTGATTCTGGAAATGGGTCAGGAGATACACCCTCGGGGTTAAAGTGCATGGTTGCTGAAACTCATTTGACGTAGTAGAAGATACCAGATCTGCATTGACCAGTACTGGGATATCAGTATCATTCTGTCCCATGGGCCTCCATCTTGAGGAGTAGCCTGTGGATGAGTGATAGCAGTGGGAAGGTATGTAGAAACTTACCTGTCCAATGCAGCCTGAACACATCTTGACAAACAATGCCATGCTCTAGATTTTGGAAGCAGAAGTGCCACAGGTTTGCACTGTGATGGGATGCAAACAGTCCAATTCAGCATGCACCATCATCGAACAAGAACTGAACCACATCTCCATAAGGGACCATTAATGGAGATCTGCCACTGTTTGACTGAGACTGTCTGCAGGGACATTTTCTACCCAGTAAGATGGGTCACTGTGGGGAAGGAATATGTGTTCTGAGCACCACTCCCAGACTCTCATTACTGTTCTGCATGGATCATGAGTAAGACCCTCATTGCATGTTGAAGTAAAACATGACACACTTGTCTATCTGGAGATGAACAACCTTGTAGCAAATCTGACAGGGCCTATTGCAGCCTGTACAGGACAGATTTCATCTCTAGCACATTTATGTGCAGATGGCATTCAAGTCTGATCAAGTTCCTGGGTCTGTAGACCCTGGCAGTGCACATCTGACCCACTGAGAAGGCATCCATTGTCACCCGTGGCTTTAGAGGCACAGAGAACCTTGAAGGATATTCTGCTTCATGAACTACCATAAAAGGGAGCAGGTCAGAGCCTTTGTTACCCATACTGGATGATCCAGTGACTGAGAGTCCTGCAACCTTTGTGTGTTGAGCGTCCACTGGGATATTCTCATATGCAGCCTTGCAAGGGCACAGTGAAGACCACAGAAACATAGAAACATAGAAACATAGAAGTTGACGGCAGATAAGGACCGAAGGCCCATCCAGTCTGCCCATTTCTTTTCTACCTTATAAATGTGCCATCGGCCTTTGCTCTGTCAGTGACCTATCTATTCATAGTCATTTGTATTGCTCCCTTATGCCTATCCCATGCCTGTTTGAAGCCCTGCACTGTATTCATAGCCACCACTTCTTGTGGTAAGCCATTCCATGCATCTACCACCCTTTCTGTGAAAAAGAATTCTCACATTCCCCTTAATCGCCTCCCTCTAATCTCATGCTGTGTCCTCTTGTCCTGCTATTTTTCTTATATTTAAACATGTTAGACTCTTCACCTTGTTTATGCCCTTAAGGTGTTTAAATGTCTCGATCATATCACCTCTCTCCTCCTTTGCTCAAGGGTATACATATTGAGCTCCGTTAATCTGTCCTCATATGTCTTCTGATGCAGTCCCTGCACCATTTTGGTTGCCCTTCTCTGGACTGCCTCAATTTAATTAATGTCCTTGTAGAGGTGTGGCCTCAATACTGCACTTAGTCTCAGATGGGGCCAACCAATGTCTTGTACAGAGGGATTATTACCTCCCTCTTACGACTTGTGATACCCCTACTAATACACCCTAACACCCCTAGCCTTACCTACTGCTTTAGAGGTCTGCTTGATGATTTTAGGTCATCAGTGATGATGATGCCCAAGTCTCTTTCTTCCTTGTGACTGCTAGCAACCCTCCCAGCCTATAAGTGGCTTCAGGGTTTCTCTTCCTATGTGCATGATTTTGCACTTCTTTGCATTAAATCCCAGTTGCCACTCTTCTGACCATTCTGCTAGTTTATCCAGATTCTCTTCTCATTCTGCCCACCCCATCTGGATCATCTACTCTGTTGCAGATCTTGGTGTCATCTGCAAACAGACAAGCCTTACCCTCTAGTCCATCTGCGAGGTCACTAATGAAGATGTTGAATAGGACTGGCCCCAGGACTGATCCCTGAGGTACCCCACTTGTGACTTGCATCTCTTCTGACTGTATACCATTTACCACCACTCTCTGTTTTCTGCCAGTCAACCAGTTTGCCACCCAGTTGACCAACTTCTGACCCACCGAGCCTACCTAGCTTATTTATCAATCTTCTATGTGGAACAGTGTCAAAAGCTTTGCTGAAGTCAAGGTAGGCGACATCAACTGCTCCCCTTGGTCCACCACTCTGGTTACCCAGTCAAAGAAATCTATGAGATTAGTTTGACAGGACCTTCCTTTGTAAACCCATGCTGTCTTGGATCCTGTGCCCTATGGATTCCAGGTGTTGCACTATCCTTTCCTTAAGGGTGCCTCCATAATCTTGCCCACTACTGAGGTAAGACTGACCGGTCTGTAGTTCCCACGCCTCCTCCTGCTACCACTCTTGTGGGTGAGGATCACATGAGCCTTTCTCCAGTCTTCTGGGACCTCTCCTGTGCTCAGAGACTCACTAAACAATTCTGCTAATGGCTCTGCTAGTTCCTCCTTTAGCTCCTTAAGTACCCTGGGATGTATGCCATCAGGTCCCATTGCCTTATCCACCTGAGCTTACAAGCTCTTGTAGGACCCTTTCTTTTTGTGAAGGGAGTAGTGCTCACCTCCCTCCCCTGTGTCCATGATGTTGAGCTGTGGGCCCTGCCCTACCTTCTCTTCAGTAAATACTGAGCAAAAGTATCTATTTAGGATAGATGCCTTTACAGGGTCCTCCTCCTCACATGCTCCCTTTTCTATTAAGCTTAGCAATACCCCTCTGGACTTTCTCCTTTCACTAATGTATCTATAGAAAGTCTTGTCACCTCTTTACTGTTCGTGCTAGTGTTTCCTCAGTTTGGGACTTTGCCTGCCTTACTGCCTTACCTGCTTCCCTTAGGGCAGTTTGGTATGCCTCCCTATCTTCATCCCGCTGTGTTCCCTTATATTTTCTGAAGGCCAGCCTTTTGGCTCTGACCTTTTCTGCTACTATATTTGAGAACCAAAGTGGTTTTTCTTCTTTTGCACTTCCTTTTCTGTCTAACACAATGGGATGTTGCTTCAAGTATTGTATCTTAATGCTTGCCCACTTTGCCTGTACCTCCTCACCTGTGTTTCTTTTGCCAGGGCTAGCTTAACTCTGTTGGCCATCTTGCCATGAGTCCCAACATTCTCTGCATGGAGTGGGCTGTTTCCTGAGTGCATTCTTTGACATGACAGGCACTACACATTATTGATTGTGCTCCAACCTCTGGCAGAAAAGACCATACTTGAGCGAACTAAATTCAGGCTAACGGATAAGATCCTTCACAGAAAGACACAAGAACTCTATCGGTTACTTAAAACAATTGCTGTTGCAAGTGAAATTCAAACAGATTGTCATGCACTCCTTACATGTTGATATGGGAAGTTTAGGAACTGACCTAGCCTTGAATCTGGCAGGGCGTAGCTACAAGGGTGCAGGGGTGCAGTGGCACCTGGGCCCATGAGGTTTGAGGGGCCCAAATCATAATTTTGATGTTTATTCAAAACTGGGAAGAGCCCTGTAACATTGCCTTGCACCCAGGCCTCTAGGAATTTGCTACGCTTACTGGAATCTGGCCATGCTCAATTGCAATGGTGCAGGATGGGAGCTGAGATCGAGAGGTACTGCATGCAATGCAGTCAATGTTTCATTTATTTATTTAGTTATCTAAAACTGATAACTGGAAGAGGCACACTGAACTGAAGCTTATTTTGAGGTGCGACTTGGGGAAAGGGGAAGGGTGAAACACAATTAAAAACTAAATATAGCCCATCAGGTGACATGGTTACAATGACAATGATATATAGAGCATAAGCTGAGTGCAGTACAGACAAAATGGCAAAACATTGTATATGGAGGACAAATGAATTAGCATACAAATCTTCTGTGCAAATTGTGCAAATGAAGACTCTGCTGAAGGGGTAGCCCTCTGATGAACATTTGTTTCCATATTTTGTTTCTCTTCTCGGGTACAGATCTGGCAGGCTATGCTCCTTGACAGGATCTGTTCTCTGCCTTCAATTTGGAGCTTCATGGAGCCTGACCCACTGCCCTTTTCCATTTTCTTCCACATATGTCCCAGGGCCCAAGAACATGGTGAAGTATGCCCTTGGAGGCACGATGTGCCCTATGGCTACAGTGACAGCCCCTTCCCCCCACTCAGCCTAACGCTGAGTATCTCCTTGGGTTTGCCACCGCTAGTGACAGCCAAGAGCCAGGGAGACTCACAATCCTCCCAGGTAGAGGAGAGTTGCCTAGTGGCAGCTCAAACCAGCTCCTCTCCTCCCCCAGGCAACCCCTGGCAACCCAAGCTCATTTCAAACACAGGTCACCAGCATGGTGTGAGGTGTGGTGTCTAGCGCTTCAACCCTCAGCATCACCAGGCCAGCCTCTGATGAACATTTTGAACAGCACAACAATGAACTTGTGTGGATTGACTTCACCAGTTTGGAGCTGGGCAGCAAGAATTTAAGCAATGTGTTGGTGGTGACTGATCACTTCACAAGATATGCTCATGCCTTACTGACAAAGGTACAGAAGATGATCACTGTAGCTAAGGTACTGGTGGAAAAGTTATTTGTACATTATGGAGTGCCAAATGGATCCACTCAGACCAAGGTAGAAACCTTGAGAGTAAACCCATAACAGAACTATTGTCCCTGTTGTGAGTTCCCTAATCAAGAACTATGCCATATCTCCCTCAAGGTGATCCACAACCTAACTGGTTTAACCATACTGTCCTAAGCATTTTGAGTACATTGTACCACAAAAAACAGATGGACCCAACAAGTAAGCACCCTGATCCATGCATACAATTGTACCTAGAGTGTTGTAACAGGATTTTCTCCCTACAATCTGATGTTTGGGCATGAAGCCAAATTGTTCTCTGATCTCTGTTTCAGAGTCTCTGTAGATGGGGCCAGACCAGGGATGTACCTGTAGTATGTTCAGAAACTGAAGGGCCAGTTAACTGCTGCATACAAGTTGATATTGGACATTGCTACTAAGAGGAATCAGGCTAACAGGGAGTGCTACAACAAGAAGGTCTGAGCTCAAAACTGGTGCCCAGAGAAAGAGTGCCCTTAAGAAAATAGGTATGTCCATCAAGCATAAGATCATCAATCATTAGGATAATACCCCTAATGTGGTTCAGCAGCAACTTTGTAAGATGCCTGTGTACAAAGTACAACCAGAAGGACAGACAGGGAGTGCTGAGGCAAGCCACAGGAATCATCTGTTGCCAATGGGAAATTTGGTTACAAGTTCCTCAGATAGCAATCAAAAGGAGGTTCTGCAATTGCTTGGGTCATGTACACCAGCAAAGGGGAAAAGGGCAGCGGTGGGTGAAGTATTGGTGCTCCTTGAATGCGAATCCACAAAGTAAATTCGCAATGCTAAGCGGAGTACTTCACGTTATATCGAGGAACACGAAGTCCATTGAAACCAATGACTTTGCATTATTCCGCCTTCCCAAACCACTTCTCCACTAATTTTAAGGTGAAGTACATTGAAATCAATGTACTTGTCACTTCACTTTGTAATTGAGCTACAAGGTGAATTCTGCACTGATTCATGGGATTGCAGGTCATATGGGCTCTTGATTGTTCTGCACAGTGTGCGTAGTGGTAACTAGAGACAGTTTGCTCTCAGAGCTCTACGATTCAAAACCTCTAAAAGCTGTTAAAGCCTTTTGAGTCTTTTTGTTTGCTCAAAATTTAGTACATTGATTGTAAGAAATCCTCCTGTGCTCATACCATCGAGTGTTTATTGTTTGTGTGTGGATTTTGAATGTTCATTTAGAACATTCGGTCTGTGTACTGTGAAGTGTACTTTGGGTGAGGGGCGATCTGTGGTATAGGTAGATTAACTGGGAGAAAAGGCAGTCTTTCTGTTTTGGTTATATTTTTCTTGTATAACTGCATTAATGTACACCAGTAATATTTTCAGTAATTCTTGAAATTTTTGGCTGATTGTTGTGGTGCAGCAGTGTATAATTTTAGTTTGTTTAAAACATTTGGTTTTATTACTAAAGGTTTTCAATTTGCTTACCATTACTTGTAGTTTGTGTGTGAGTGTGTGCGATGCATGCCATCAAATCAGACACCTTTTAGTGCACCACAGAGTAAATGCAGCAGTCTGAACCTGCTATCCACCACACCTGCATGAATTTTTGTACTGCTTTGTGGTATCTTTCTGGTAGTGGACTGTTACTGCCATGCACTACCCCCAAAACAGGCAAAAGTTCTTTTTCCAGATTTGGATTAGTGACTTGTGAGCACTGGTTAGGTGGTGTTGTGCCTTTGCCTGCATCTCTTGAGTGTGCAGTGCAATCTTAATCTGTCTGTGCATTTGCAGTGCACCATTAATTCTGGGAGACTTTGCATTTCTTGTTATGCTCTCATTTCACTTCATCAGCACTGGGGAATTTTCTGGACAAAAGACAGTAGCATTTTGGGATGCTCATTAATTCTGATGACTGTGTATGACCAAACTGCATGACTGAGTATGCCATTAATTCTGGGAGACTTTGCATTTGTTGTTACACTCTCATATCACTTTGTCAGCACTGGGGAATTTTCTGTACAAAAGACAGTAGCATTTTGGGATGCACATTAATTTTGGTGACTGTGTGGTGTGAACACTGCACTCATGATTGAGTGCATTATTAATTATGGGAGACTTTGCATTTCTTGTTACACACTCATTTCACTTCATCAGCACTGGGAATTTTCTGGACAAAAGACAGTAGCATTTTGGGGATGCACATTAATTCTAGTGACTGTGTGACCTCACCTATGACTGAGTGTGCCATTTATTCTGGGAGACTTTGCATTTCTTGCTATGCTCTTATTTCACTTCATCAGCACAGGGAATTTTCTGGACACAAGACAGTAGCATTTTGGGATGCAGATTAGTTCTGGTGACAGTGTGTGACCACTGCACTCATAACTGAGCTGGCTATTAATTCTGGGAGACTTTGCATTTCTTGTTGTGCTCTCATTTCATTTCAGCACTGGGGAATTTTCTGGACACAAGACAGTAGCATTTTGGGGATGCACATTAATTCTGGTGACTCTGTGTGTGAGGGGCTGCCAATATTGTTGTCACGTCACCTTACTTCACGTTAGGCAGAATGACAATGCGAGTAATAATTACAAGGTGAAGTGAGCATTTTATATTGGCCACTCCATATAGCAGAATAACAACGCCAAAGTGCCCACTTCAGGACACTTCGCCAGCAAAATTTAACTTCACTGCATCTCTTGAAAAGGGTCCAACTCCTTGTAAATCACAAAAGGAAAGAGATAAACCCCCACCATAGCTAACTAGCCACCGTCTGACACATGGAAAATCATGTACATAAATGCCTGCAGCCTGGGAAACAAGATCCCAGATCTGGAGGCTACAAAGGCTAAACTTGAGATAGTAGCCATAAGTGAGGCATGGTTCTCCAGTAACCACACATAGGAAATAAGGGTACCTGGCTATATACTGTTCAGAAGGGACAGGGAGCAGAGGAGGGGCGTGCCCTATATGTCAAGGAAAACATAAAGCAACCAAAATTCATAATACACAGGATGAGTCAGAAGCATTGTGGGTCACCCTGAAACTGGAAAAGGATCAGCTATAAACCTGAGGTGGTCTACAGACCACCTGACCAGGGGTAGAGGGTTGACAGATCATTGTTATAGGGCATAGAAAGGATGGCAGCAAAGGAGGGAGGTACTGCTGATGTGGGATTTTAACATGCCAGATGCAGATTGGTCAATACCTGCCAGAGCATTGGTCAGAACCAGGGATATATTAGACTCTCTGCATGGGGAGGGCTTCAAACAATTGGTGCAGAAACCCACCAGAGACAGGAGCTATCTAAATGTGGTGCTGTCAAATGGGAAAGGATCTCTGACCTCCAGGTCAAGGGTCACTTACGGTCCAGCGACCATCAAATGATATGGTTCAATTTGACCACAGGAACACAGTCAACTCATTCCAAGACAAAATCTTAGACTTCAGAGGGCTGACTTTGGAAAGATGGGTGAAAGGATCAAACTAGCCCTGGGGAGCAGAAAAACAGAAGAGGGCTTAGAAGGGTAATGGATGTGTATAAAAGAAGCAATAGTTGAAATAACTGGTCAATGTGTTAAAGAGAAAAGTAAGTGCAAAAGAAGGAGGAAACCATTTTGGTTCTCAAAACAGTGGCAGAGAAAGTCGGAGCCAAAAGGGTGGCCTTTCAAGAAATATAAGGAAACTCAGAGGGACACGACACAGGGAGGCATACCAGAATTGTCTAAAGGAAGCTGGTAAAGCAGTGAGAACCACAAAGGCCCAAATCGAGGAGGCACTAGCACAATCAGTAAGGAAAGGAGACAAGGCATTCTACAGGTACATTAGTGATAAAAGAAAGACAAGTGGAGGGATTTCTAAGCTCAGAGGGATAAATGGGAGTGCGAGAAGATGACCAGAGAAAAGCATCTATACTAAATGGATATTTCTTCTCAGTCTTTACTGAGGAAAAGGATGGACAGGGCCCTCAGCTGGACACAATAGACACTGGGGAGAGAGGTGAACTCAGAACCTTTCACAAAACAAAGGGTCCTAGAAGAGCTTACTAAGCTCAGGGTGGACAAAGCAATGGGGCCAGATGGCATACATTCCAGAATACTCAAAGACCTGAGGGGGAACTAGCGGAGCCATTAGCAGAACTGTTTCATTAGTCACTAAGTACAGGGAGGTCCCTGAGGACTGGAGAAGGGTTCATGTGACCCCACTTCACAAAGGTGGCAGCAGGAAGAAGCAGGGAACTATAGGCCAGTCAGTCAATCCTCTATTGTAGGTAAGATCACGGAGACACTCTTAAGGAAAGGATTATAGAACACCTGGAATCCACAGGAGCACAGGATCCAAGACAATACAGATTTACAGCAGGAAGATCTTGTCGAACAAATCTGATAGATTTCTTTGACTGGGTGACCAGTGAGGTGAATTAAGGGGCGCAGTTGTTGTAGCCAATATCACATCGCCAAGAGTGACGGAATACAGAAGACCATCACAGCAACATTTTTGGCAGTTCGCTGTGATGGTCTGCTGGTTCCCTGACACTGTTGCCTCCAGGGAGTTTGCCCTCCCAAACCAACTCCAACTCAGAGTTAGTTAATTTAAGTGTGGGGCTTAGATGCAGAGCCCTTCTGCATGGGGCAAAGTCCCTCCATAGAAAACACCAGTTCCCCAGTGACAGAGCAACACCAGTTGGTAGTGTTGTGCCATTGCTGTGCTGACGGTTGGCAAATTCCATGTTGTTATGGCATGGTGAAACCAATGTTGCCTACCTTGACTTCAGTAAAGCTTTTGATATTGTTCCACACAGAAGATTGATAAACAAGCTAGGTAGACTTGGGGTAGGCCAAAAGGTGCTCAACTGGGTTGGGAACTGGTTACAGGACGAAAGCAGAGAGTGGTGGTAAATGGTGCCCAGTCAGAAGAGAAGCATGTCACAAGTAGAGTACCTCGAGATTGAGTCTAGTGCCAGTCCCTCCAATATCTTCATCAGTGACATAGCGGATGGACTGGAGGGTAAGGTTTACCTGTTTGCAGACAATACCAAGATCTGCAACAGAGTTGATGACCCAGAAGGTGGGCAAGATGAGGAATGATCTGGAAAAATTGGAGAAATGGTCTGACGAGTGGCAACTGAGGTTTAATGCAAAGAAATGTAAATCATGCATGTGGGAAGAGGAACCCAGTAGCAGGCTATAGGCTGTGGGGGGGGAATTGTTGACTATCACAAGGGAAGAAAGAGACTTGGGGTCATCATCAAAGATGACCTGAAAACCTCTAAGCAGACAACAAAAGCAGCAGGAAAGGCTAAAATGATGTGGTGTATTGGTAGGGGTATCACTAGCTGTAGGAAGGAGAATGCTACCCTCTACAAGACACTGGTTAGACCCCATCTGGAATACTGTGTGCAATACTGGAGGCTGCACCTATGGAAAGACAATGACAAGATGGAGACTGTCCAGAGAAGGGCAACCAAAATGGTGCAGGGGCTACAGCATAAGACATATGAGAACCAATTGAAGGATCTCAATATGTACACCCTAGAGCAGAGAAGGGATGGGGCTAATATGATTGAAACTTTCAAATACCTCAAGGGCATTAAGGTGAATGGGTCGATCATGTTTCAAGCTAAAAAGAAGCGGTAGGACAAGAGGTCATGCCACAAAAATATAGAAGGAGGCCATCTAAGGGAAATGTGAGAAAGTTCTTTTCACAGAAAGGGTGGTGGATGCATGGAAAGGCCTTCCCAGGAGATAGTGAAGCTACCACAATACAGAGCTTCAAAAGGCTTGGGATAGGCACAAGGGAATCATAGAGATAGCTAGGAGTATGCAGTCAAAGAACTAAGAATAGTCTTATGGCACATGCATCAGGTAGGGTAATATAGGCAGACTGGATGGGCCTGGCACTCCATATCTGCCTTCAACTTCTGTGTTTCTATGTAAGTTCAGACATGGCTGCTGCATAGTTCCCCCACCCATCTATAACTAGAACTGCTAGTGGCAGGTGAAATTCACAGAAAGTAATGCAAGTGACCATTCACACCCCACCTGATGCTCACAGAGAAAATCAGGATACTTCAGACAAAGAACTAGAGATGATGTGATAATATTCCACCTTGGCTCTCCCAGATGTCTGGCTGATCCAATACCCCCAAAGAGATACCTCCAAAGGAGTCCAGACCTGCAGGATCACAGTTGGACCGCACTGCAATACCATTTGTGTCTTTATACATATACTGTACAAAGACCAAAGACACTGCCATCAAGAAGGGAGATGGAAAGCCCTGGAACCAGAGTATATTTTGAAACCTAATTTGACTGAGGATACTCTTTCATTAGTCAAGGGGATGGGATGTATGCCTACATTCTGAGAGAAAGAAGTGACCAGTCCACTTTATCACTTTGTAAGTGAATATAACCCATCCTAAACTAATCTCTGACTTTCATGGTGTCTCTATTGACCTGCCCATTCCCATAGTTTTGTTTATTTATTTGTAATTTTGACCAAGAAAGGCACACTAAGCTATTATAACTAGTTGCCAGGTGCATTGGGGGAGGGGGTGTTGCATGGACCTGTTTTATTGACAGAGGGCATGTTGGTCATGACACTAGGATACTCCCTTACTTTTGCTGATAAGTGCCATGGAATCTTTTCTTCCACCTGGACAGTGACCAGATATGGGTAGATGGGACCTCAGTTTAGTTCATAAGGTATCTCTGTTATGCCCAGGTCACTGCTCCATATTACATTAGTTAGTGCTCATCAGGAAGTTCTATCATGGGTTGACTGATCTGCATGTGTTTCCATTGGAATGAATTTGTGCAGACAGAATGGATTTCAGTTCTACTGTGATCTATGATAGCTAGGAAACAATTGTTTAATCAGCTTGTAAATGTGAATTGTATACATGTTGTTTGGACTCTGTGCTTAATCTTGCATGGGCATCAAACATTCAGCTGGTAGAGAGTGTAACCCCAAACTCCCTGAGAGACTGATAGACTAGCTGAACCTGCATGGGGTGCCAGAGAGTGACTGGTAAAGCAGACCAGAGGAAGCTTTTGTAGGGGCAACAAAGGACTCTGGAACAGAGTAGTGTATTCAGCCAGGACGGCAGCTAGAGTTGATGATATTGTGTGGATTTAGGTGGGCTGTACCAGTGGGACCATATATAAAGATGGTATTGTTTCCCAGGGGCGGTACCGCTACTACCCAGCCCACTTAATCCTTCCTGGGTGGAGATAAACACAACTTTTCATCTGTAACATCTTTGGAGAATGACTCACCACAGAAGTTATCAACACAGGCTCCTCAACCTTATTTGAGCCCGTAAGGCAGGAGTAGTGTACTGTCACCTGCTGTGACCTGGTACATATTAATGGATGAGTCTGAAACAAAATATTTCTGTATAATTCTCTGGAGATATTTATGTAACCTATTCCCAATGTGAGGCCTGTAGGGCTTAGTTATTTAAGTTGACCCACTCGGAATGGCTATTGAAGGAATTATAAAAGTGGGCACATAAGGAAAGACAAAGAACCTGTGTGCGCAAGCACTGAGGCAATGGTTACCCTGAAGGGCATTTGGCCAGGAAGCCAAGTTTCTTGTCTTTTTAAATTGTTTTTGTTTTAATTGGGTTCACCACAACATAACCCAGATAGACCATCTTAGGGTGGCTGGTTCATTCCACTGGGGTGTCAAACAGACGAGGCATACTGATGAGTCCTGGTAGGATGAAACACGTGTCTATGTCTTCTGTTGGCACCCTTTGCAAACTGTGTGAGAGGCATTTTGGCACCATGCATTTCTGATTAAAGTTGAACCAGCATAATATTCTGTGGTGATCTGCATATGCAGCCCATGATGCTTTGCATTGTGGGGGCATGTGGATTTGTATTACATAAGGAAAGAGAGAAGAATGTGTTAAGAAGATTATTAGACTGGACGCGTCTCTAAGAAAGGAGGAGTCTGTGCCATCTTTGTCAAAGACACCCTAATGGTGCACCTCATTGATTCACCGACAACTAAGTCCTCTGCAGATCCTACCCAAAAACTACTCCTTGGACCTAATCACAAAGCACTCACAATCATCACTGTCTACATTCTACCCCAGAACCAAGCCAAAGGCCTCAACGATGTCCTCAAGTTCATCAACTCCCAACCTCCTGACTCTGAACTTATCCCACTAGGGACTTCAACATTACTTGGCTAGCATCAGATGTAGGAGCTCATAAAGATGCCATAGCTGCTGCCAACCTCACACAGATGGTCATCACCCCTACTAGGACAAACTATAAGACAGGCACTAGTACCCTTCTGGGCTGGGTACTCACTAACCACCCATCCCAGATCTCTGCACTCACCGCATCCTGGACTCTCTCAGTGACCACTCCCCAGTCATTTGTGAATGGTCCAACAAATTTCTCAAGCCACCTCCCAAATTCATATATAGCAGGGTACTCCCACATGGGCAACTCTCCCATTTCAAACGACATCTGAGTCTTCAAGACTGGCAACCTATCTTCAATGCTACAAATGTCAATGTGGCCTCGACTACTTCATCGCCACCTTTAACAAGACCTGTGACCTCTATGCCCATGCTAAAAACAGAAAGCCAAAACACTCTGCAACCCCTGGATAGACTCCAAGCTCCTTTCTCAACCGAAAGCTAGGGACCATCTCTGGGTGGTGGCCAAGCCACAGGCAAGCCATCAGACATACAGAACTACAAACAGGCCCAAAATATCTGTACCAAAGCCATCCGATGTACCAAAAGTTCATACTATAATGATGCACTCTCAAACACCTGGGGCAATGGTCATGCTTTCTGGGATAACATCAACGAAATCACAGGAAAACAACCAAAACAACCCCAGCCATGCTGATAGCTGATGGGGTCCCACTCTTGACCCCATGACAATTGCTAACACCTTTAACACAGCATTTACCGACCTTGGTGCTGTCCTACCCCGACTTCTTTCATGAAGACACATGCCCTCAAATGCCTGTGATGCTCAGACAAAAAACCCAACTTCTACTTCCAGAAGATTAAATTGAACAAAGCAAGATGATAGATAGATCACAGCTGCTATTTCTAAATCCAGAGTTAGTGGTGACACATTGACCTTAAACTGCTGTCACTTACTCTCAGGAAGTACTTTGTCCCTTAACCAAAATCATGAATATCTCTCTCTCTGCTCTAGTCAATTCCCAGACAGATGGAAAACTGCTACCGTCACCCCAGTTCACAAAAGTGGTGATAAGACTAGCCATGCTAACTATCGCCTGATCTCTATTCTGCCCCTCTCTCCAAGGCACTTGAGCGGATCGGTGGCAGACCAACTAACCGCCCACCTCACCAAACACAATCTATTGTGTGAGCAACAGCACAGATTCAGAAAGGTACACAGCACTCCACTGCCCTTCTTGAATTCACTGGAGCTGTACATAGTTCCCTTGACAAGGGCCTTCTTACTGGTGCAGTTTATATTGACCTCTCCAAGGCTTTTGATACTGTCCACCATCGGCTACTGGTCAACCAACTTCTGAACATTGGTCTCTCCAGACTCAGCACAGTGATTTAAAAAGCTTACTTGGAACACTGCACGTGAAGGGTGAAAATTTCCAATTTCTCTCTCTGATACCTTGCCAGTTCACTCTGGTGTCCCTCAGGTTCGATATCGCCCGCTACTTTTCAGCCTATTTCAAAATTCCTTACCACAATCTTCCACAGAGAAAATCATCCTCTATGCTGACAATGCAGTCATCTTTACATCCCACAGACACCCTTATCTTTACAACAAAATCTCCAGCTTGGTTTTAGTGCCGTTGGAGGAGTGGTTCTCCAATCACAAACTCATCCTTAACCACAAGAAAACAAAGTCTATGCTTTTCTGCAGCTCCCACAATAGACATAAGCTACACCCCTGACTATCTCCACATTTTGCAAGGGAATATCCTCAAACAGATCCATTCTTTTAAATACCTTGGGATCCTGCTAGACACCAACCTCTCCTACAAGGCGCATGTCGAAAGCGTAAAGCTGCTAACACCCGACTTGGCCTCCTCTACAGGCACAGACAACATCTCACACCTCAGGCACTGAAGCTTGCCGTCCAGAGTTCCGTGGTCTTGATCATTGATTACGGACTCCTCATCTATGGCTCTGCCACTATGACTACCCCTCAGACGTATCTCAACAACCTCAGCAAGTCATGTCAGCTCACCACTGGAGCACACTGACTTACACATACCTGTGATCTATATGCTCAAACCTGCTGGCTCCAACTCCCAAGTCGTATAAAAGTTCCTTACCTGCGTAATGGCAAAGAAATTAGCCTTGGTCTTGCACCACTGGGGTCACTGCCCTGCTCTACAACAGCAGAAACAACAAGCAGATCACCAGGGTTCCAAAACTCAAATCCTTCAGCTCCCTGCTGCTGCACTTGCACTTATTATCAATCTACTGCCCCGCCAATCCACCCCTGCCCACTCTCCACCATTCCACCACCCATCTTTCCCTTCACCCATGTTTGCCTGCACCCTCCTCCCATCATCTGACAACTGCCTCCGACTGCATCTTTATGTCCCCTCCATCATTTTCCCAGATGTTCTCTGGTGCCTGCTGCCTCTATACCTAGGCCCACTGTTATTCCACTTGTCTCCTACTTGGCTCCTTACCTGACTGTTATAAGTTCATGTCTCTAATTATCTAATGTTGTTGTACCATGACTATTGTTCTCCTATTTTGTGTTATTTCATCCATGTTTGTAATGCCTCTGATGTGGAACCTTTGTAAAGGAGCCTTGGCTCAAAGGTCTTTGTAATCCTATAACTAAATAAATAAATAAAGATGTGCCAGCTAGATCGGGGTGGTGGAGATACTAATAGGGACATTGCAAACCTGGGGCAATGGTTTCCAGCCTGGGTCTGGGGCATCTTGCTCACTGCTGAGCCCTGGTCTCTATAGATGCCATCACATCCAGACAATGTTAATGCCTCAGAGACTATCCATGACACCACCACCATGTCAGAAGATCCCTGCCTGGGACCCAAGAGTAGAACTGTGAATGGAGGGTGCATCAGGACTGTGGCACTAAACCGTCACCTTTGAGGAGACTGTGCCCACATTGAGCATGGTAAACTAAGAGACTGACTCATAACTGGGTCAGAAAAAGCCTGGACAACACTGCACTAGGAGAACTGTCAGTAAAGTGGCCTTGGCTGGAAAGTGATTGCCCTGTTTATTGTAAAGAGGAGAGAGAGAGAGACAGATATGCATTGACTTTTCTCTTTGATTACAAGTGTGTCTGCATGAAGAAGGAATACATCTGGTCCTGATGTGATTCATGAACATGTGTGTCTCTATCTGGGAAGCTGTTTTTGTTATGATCATACACCACATCTGAGTTGCAAGACCATTACTGAAGGAAATCTAGCCTCCAAATAAAAGTTTGTGTAAGTTTATTGTCTCTGTTGATGTATTGTTTTTTCTGTCACGCTGACTGAAAAAGCTGTGCCCAGACATTTCAGGTAAAAATAAAATGAAATGAAATGAAAAAGTGCTGCACTGCTGTTTTAACAAGACCTGTGTTTAATGTCTTTTTGAATACCATCATGGTCTGGTGATCCTAAAGATTAGGACAAGCTATGACTGAAATAAATTAGGTTGTGCCCTTTGAACTACAGAGTAATGTCTGGTACTAACACCTCTGTTTACAACAAGTCATCATTCACCACCCATATGTTTTACAGTATTATGAGAGTACAAACCCTGGCCATTGTCCTGCTCTAAAAGAGATTAATATCCACCCTGGAACCTGCTAACATTTTTTTATTGATGATCGTCACCTGTAGGAATGGATTGAGACTAATAGTCTTGATTTCAGTCATGTCCCTACGATAAGAGGTAGGACATGCTACATCTGAAGCTACAACTGTTGGTGCCTTTCATAAGCAACACATTTGATATAGTTAGATGATCAAGTACTGAAAGAAGTAATTCAACTTACCCGAGAACCTTTCTTACCAGGTGGTCCAAGCACCTACAGAAGAACAAAATGTTTTAAAAGAGCTCATCATTTTGGAACTTCATAAAATAATGCCTTTACAGCATATTATCTCTATGGCAATGCTCTGAAATGTACATACAAACAAAGAATCTAATGGCAGAAGGAGACAATGTCCATCAAAGCAGTCAATAGTATCCTACCTGATTCCACCAACCTACTGTACTGGTGGGTTGTCTTCCTCTCTCCCGCCTCCCTCACTCCTTAATTCTGAATAGCCTCCCTAGGGACTATGAGTCCTTTGCCCTGTCCCAGCTGTGTTTAAACCCATTTACAGTAGCTTCCCCACCATTTACATCATCTGTTAGCTCCACGGTTCCTCCCACTTTCTGTACAGTAAAACTTCCTCATGTCTCTCTTGAACTTGCTCGCCACCAGCTTCCAAACATGCACCCTAGTGACTAGTGCTTTCTTGCATATACTGTAGGTCATAGTTATTCACCCTGTTTTCTCCTCAGAAACTTATATACTTCAATCATGTCCCCCTGCATCTGACCTTCAGTGAGCATATATTTGGAGCTACCAGCTGTTTCTCATAGGTTCTGCCCTGTAAGCCCTGGATTAATTTGGTGACCCTTCTCTGTACCAGGTACCATAGCTAAAACAGAACACATATTACCATATGGCATAACATGCATATGTTCTTTTAAAATGTTTATGATTTTTTTCACATAACAGTAAAATTACAAATTTAGATACATTAATTATAGAATATAAAAACATACAGTTGTTCCATGTGCAGAAATATGAAAAACAGTAATGCAAAAAGTTCTTGACTTAGAGCCTGTATTTCCTGTAAAAGGTACATTCATTATAATTATTTTCTTTTGTTTTAACTGCCATAACAGAGGACAATATTGCACTATTCTTAGCTGATAATAATTTTGGTTTATTAGTTTTATATTTGATTTTAAAATTTTTATATACATTGCTAGTCATTTATCTGTCAGATCATTCAAATTTGTGCAGTCAAAATTATTTGCAATGAATTTATTTTCCTTGGGTAGATGCCCGTACAATCTAGACCCTCCCTATATGTATTCTGGTTTATACATGGTGTGTTATAAACACCATTTATGACCAGTCTTAATCTACATAATGTTTTACAATGAAGGTTATTCTCACAAATGTTGACATAATTTTCTTTCATATGGTCTGTTTTTAGAGAGCTATACAGACTAAAATATTGGGAATTTGATTCTTGCAACATCCTGATGCTGTGGATGTCCATTATTGTATTTTGCTTCACTTTTAAAGACTTTAACCAGGATCAGTCTTTTCACCAGAGTACCCAGTCCTTAGAGTTGTATCCTTTGTCAAGAATACTAAACCATGCGACAGGACCACTGAAGTCTCTATAGTAATTTATTGATACTTCCCAAACTTCATTCTGTAATGGATGTCTTTTAGTATTTATTTGTTTATAAAAGTAATTCAGTACTCTAGTTTCTGCTAAACCATATATAAATGGTACACCTGTTTTGGCTTTTAAAACTTCAGCTGGAATAAAATTAGGGATGCTCAATGTTAGCCACACTAAAGATGATAGATGTAATGTTTTAATCATCTTATCAATCAATCAATACTTTATTTATAAAAGGCGCCTTTCTAAAAACCAAGGCACCTGTACACCACATGATAAAACAATATTAATAAAACAATAAATTAACCACACTAATAAAATATTAAAAATCATTATATGCTTGTTTAAAAAGATATGTTTTAAGTGCTCCTTAAAAGTTTAGACGAGTCGGGCAATCTCGATACCTGGCGAGGTAGAGAATTCCACAGGGTCGGGGCCACAAAACTAAAAAGATCTGGCCCCAAAGTCTTCAAACGAACCTGGGAATCTCTAGCAATCCCTCGTCAGTGGATTGAGAGAGCGGGGGACAGTAGGGATGAAGGAGATCTTTCAGGTAGCTAGGTCCCTGATCATGTAGGGCCTTATAGGTCAGCAAACTGACCTTGAAGGTGATACGCCAGCATATTGGCAGCCAGTGCAGTCCACGGAGTACAGGCGTTATATGACTGGTCCTAGGAGAACCTGCCAATAGCCTGGCTGCCGTGATTCTGCACTAGCTGCAGGCGGCGAATATCAACCCTGGTAGCCCAAGATACAGGGAATTGCAGTAGTCAAGATGGGAGGTAATGAAGGCGTGGACCAAAGTAGAAAGATCATCAGGAGGAACCAGGTGCTTGACCCCGGCAATGTTCCTCAAATGGTAAAAGAGGCTTTGACAACTGCCGACACCTGTAATTTAAGTGTCAAATAGCTGTCAAAAACAACACCCAGATTTCACACCTGATCTGAGGTAGTAAGCTGGATACCCCCAAACCATAAGCCTGAGGGAGATCCAGCCAACAGACCCGCCTCCTGGCGACCTGGGTCCACGACCAACACCTCAGTTTTTCTTGGGTTCAACGCAGCCAACTCACATTCATCCAGTCCTGGATTTCGGCAAGACAGTTATTAAAGACCGAGAAAACGGCATCTTGGCCAGGTACAAAGGACATGTACAGTTGAATATCATCTGCATAGCAGTGAAAACTCAAACCACTGCCTAATGATCAATCCCAACGGCAGCATGTACACAGAAAACAACATGGGTGCCAGAATGAAGCCCTGTGGTACCCCACAGGATAGGGGAATGATGCTAGAAAAATCTCAGACACCACCCTCTGAGTCCTACCCTCGAGGAAAGATCAAACCAGCTGAGGACTGTACCAGACAGTCCACAGATAAACCGCAGGCATTCCAACAGCACACCATGGTCCACCATGTCAAATGCCACAGAGAGATCAAGAAGGACCAAGATAGAACAGGTCCTTCAATCTCTCGCTATCAGGAGATCATTTAGTACTGAACCAGAGCCATCTCGGTGCTATGTCTCTTCCTAAATCCGACTGGAGAGAATCATAGACATTGTGGCTGGTTAAATGATCATCTAACTGTGTCACAACCACCTTCTCAATAACCTTTCCCACAAAGGGTAGGTTAGAGATGGGTCTATAATTAGCCAGACAGTCCGGGTCCAAGGAGGGCTTCTTAAGAAGGGGCTGCACAAAGCCTCCTTCAGGGGATTTGGAAAATCCCCTCTCCAAAGACCTCCAGACTATCTCAGCCAGAACCGACTCGATTTTATCTACACAACCCACTAGGAGATGTGTAGGGCCTAGATCCAGACCACAGTTGGTTGGATTAGTAATCGGATGACCATCACAATGTCATTGATTGTGGGAAGGCTGAAGTCGGACCATACAAAACCGGTGTCCGACATCTCCTGTCGACCACCACTACTCCCACTAGAGAGCGCCAGATGGACATCGGACCTGATCTTGGCAACCTTATCTGAAAAGAATTGAGCAAGCTCCTCACACCATTCTTGAGAAAAAGCTCTTCTGGGCTGAAGACAGATTGGATTGCACAATCTGTCCACGGTCCGAAAAAGCTGAGCTGGTCTATTCTGAGCAGCAGCAATCTCTGGACAGGAATTCTGCCTTCATTTAGAGATTGCTGATTGATAAACCACATAATGGTCCATCAATCTAAGTTTGTCACAATCCAAGCCGACTTCTGCCAACATCTGTCTAATCTTCGGTAACTCTCCTCAACTCCTTAAGGTCTCATCAAACTAAGGAGACCTAGGGCGAAGGGTGAGGGGCGTAGCAGTGGTGCAATGGAATCCAGGGCCCCTGTTACTGCCTTATTATAGGCAAGTACCAAGTCACCTGGGTCCATGCAATCACTCGAAAACCTGATAGATCCAGCACCGCCATCAGGCCATCTGGGGAACACCCTCAAAGGGCGGTACCGGACCATCTCCATAGGGTCTGGCCTACTAGGGTGGCCTCAAAACTAAACCCAATGGAATGATGGTCAGACCATCCGACTGGTTCCACTACCAAATCGGATATCTCCATCCCCAATAGGAACACCAAGTCCAATGAATGACCACCAATATGGGTCGGGGAGGAAATAACCTGTGTGAAGCCCAGTGAAATCATTAACTGGCGGAAGTCTTGACCAAACTGCGAGAGTTCATCATCGACCCAGGCATTGAAATCACCAAGAATCAACCATCTGGGGATCCCAATGTCAGGTCGACAATGAAGTCTGCGACTTCCTGCAGGAAAACATTCCCATCACCTGGTGGATGGTAGACGAGAAGAATCCTGCTCCCCCACCCTCGCCCATAATACATTCAAAGGGTTGGTATTACCTACTGGTACTTCCACTAGGCCGAGTTCTGATCTAAAACAGATGGCAACACCCCGCCCCTACAATCCATCCTACTGTGGTGTATCACTGAGTACCCGGCTGGAATTGCTGAAGCCAAAACGGGCCAGCATTTTCATTCAGCTAGGTTTCGTGATGCACGCCAGGTCAGATGTTTCCAACAAGATCCGCTATAACAGCGGTCTTGTTTTTAATAGACCTGGCATTACATAACACCATCCGAGTAGGATGAGCATCCGAGGATGACTGTGCTACCTGCTGACTACCAGCAGAATCCTTGGTATAGGAACCAGCCAGTAGGAACCCCTTTCCTGGACCCATTTCACCCCAGGGCGTCTCCTTGTCCCCATTGTCCTATCAGCCCACTCCTCTCCATTCCCTTTCCAGGCCCAGCCCTCATCTTCCCCTTTTCTGGTAATCCCCAGAGCCCCTACACTGTCTATATACCTCTAGTGACAGGGAGGACAAAAAATGGACAGAGGTCTCTGAGCCTGGAGGGGAAAATACCGACCATCTTATTACCATCCAACACATATTTACTGTGCTTACTAAATCAAACAATCCCAAAATTACAAATTTGATCCTAAAACTAAACCCAGCTAAACATAAAAAGAAATATAAATACAGAATAACTTAAACCCAAAAATGTGAAGTTTATAATAAGAATGAAAATATAAAACAGTTCCTTCCTTCAGCCACCAAAGGCCCTCTCACAGCCAAGGAGGCCAATAGAACACAGGTACTCTCACTACCTGAGCCCAAAGAACCTTTACTTTTAAATTAACATTCCAACCCCAGCACTCTCACTACCAGGGTGACCAGGAAGGCACTCTCACTGCCAATCAGATATAAAATGGAAATTATTTCCTTTGTCTTAAGATCTTAAATGGGACTGCTTAAAAAGAACTAGTCTCAATGCAAGACAATCAGAGGATACAGGAAATCCTGGAAGATGGTCCAATATAAACGCTTGCAGACCAATATCTAGTGAAGACCCCACCACACCCCCAAAGACCTGAAAACCAGCCTACCCCACACAGGACCCACAGCCACAGATACCCAGAGGTCAGACTAAAAAGGCAAACCCCGGGATACCTTAAGAGCACCCCAAAGGCCTCTAGCTCCCCAGAGGCAGATAAGGCAACTCCTGCTCGGTCCCAGGCAGCGCAGCCTACAATCACCAGGCACAAAAAGGAGGAGGGTAGAAACCTCCACCAGCCAATAACCATGCAAGGCCTGCTTCCCAAATTTAATGCTGAGCACTCCACATAAAAAGTGTATAATCAGAGGAATAGTAAATCCAGAAACGGAGGGCAACTGATCAACAAATTGGGTCCCCACTCACAATACTTCAGTGCAGTTCAGTCAATCAGCTTCCTGGCCCATTCAGTTCCAGAAAATCCTGTCAAATCTTCAAATCTTTAGCAGTTCAACAGAAGATAGTCCACAAAGTCAGAAATTAATCCACGAATCAAACGGCACCAGTCCAAGAAGCTTCAAACTCCACAATCAACATGCAGCAAAATCCACAGATGTTAAATCCAATCGACTAAGGCGTGACAACAGTGGATTCCACTCAGAATAGAAATCAGCAGCTCCAAAATGCACCCCACAGGAGCCAAGAAATCCCACTAACGACACCTGCAAGACTCAGCACAGCCCAGCTCACTCTCCCATTGCGTCGTCGAGGGCAGGAGGGCACAGACCAGGACAGCACCAGCGACACTACCCGCCAGCTCAGCCCACTTCCTTATTGCGCTAGCTGCACTCACTCTCCAAACCCTCGCCCAACACCAGTACCGGAGAGAGAACGGAACCAGAACCAGAACGTTTAATCGAGAGTTCAGCTATGGAAACCGGTTCGTTCGATTGAAGGATTGCTACTAAAAACAAAACTCAGTAAACGAATAAACTAAAATATAGAAAAACGCAGGAAAAAAAACCGTAAGGAAGCACAAACAAGCACAGACAAAGCTAAGCAGCTGACAGCACGCCCAGCCCAGCGTGCCATCTTGCCCTATCAAGATCCTATCAAGACCACAAACTTCTGATGCATGTCAAAGAGAAGAATTGGCTTTCATTTATAAACACTTAGGTACTTGGGAGGCGATCAGCAAGATGGCTACGGAGCTGCTCCTCCTTGCGACTCCATGCTACATCGGCATTTTGGTTAAGTTTAAAACTTAGTTGTTCACCATTTCCAATCTGTGGAATGAAACTTCAGCTATTTCAGTACCTGGGTACCATTAGTGAAATTTTCGACTCTCTGAACAAGAACTGCTATCTGTTTGTTCAGTCCGATGTCCCAGTTCAGAATGCTGTCTACACAGATTGTGAAGCTACTGTGTGGAGTTGAGAGCAGCGCTCTCAGAGAAAAGAAAAGGGTTATCTTAAACCTGCAACAGGAGAGGAGATCAGGCTGTAACACCAAGGGTGCAGAAAGACATTTTCTCTTTTTACAGGTATGCCATTTGTTGCCTAGGGCATTGAGCTGGGCTAATATTCTGATGCACATGTGATATTGTGCTTAGAGGAGTACTTTTATTATTTGTTACAGGTTTACCTGGATGGAATGGCTAAAGAGCCTGAATGTTTGGAGACTACTGCAGATTGCAGCCAGAGGGAAAAGAACCAGAGGGAAAATCCAGAGCTACCGAATTATTGAAGGAGCATTTATAGATAAAAGAGACTCCCAGGATGGGATACTGATAAGCAGGATAATAGTGCACATATGCTGCTCACAGGTGAACCATGGAGAATGTATTGACTTTTCTTTGTTGACACTGATTAAAATATGCAAGGCAAATTAACTAGAAACAACATCTAGTGCACAGGACTCCTAAATTGAAGCCATTTAGGAGCTGATTCCTAAAAGCACTTGGAAAGTCTTGGGCATACAATTAATGTTTCTCTAAATTTAGATATACCCTGAACAGACTGAACAGTGTCCTAATTAGAGAGCTTATTGCTGCATATGGATAGCCTGGAAAGTCTGAAAAGTTAAATTCAGTTGGAATGGCTGGTTTATAACCAACGGACCTTTAAATGATTGAAGACATAGTCTAGCTTATTGGGAAACTATCCCCAGCTAAATGACATAGAATTTGATATTGATTTGTTGAATGTTGAGTCTTTGATTTTATACAGTTGTTTCACAGTTCTATTTATAGTTTTTTTATATAACTCTGTATTTATGTACTAAGGATAGCAATTCAGTGCTTACAGTGCTGTTGATAAATAACACCTTTAAAAGTGAATTGACCTATACTTTTGTTGAGGCAGGGACGTAACTGGTGGTCTGGCCTCACTTCTGATATTTGGATAGAGCACAAAATGAAATGACTCCAAGTGAAAGAACGGGTTTAGTTCTTTGGACTTATATGGGAGGTCTATGCTGCAGTATAGTCAGGAATAAATGCCTGGTGGACACATAGAGGAGGAAGGAGCAGCATGCGCTGTATGGTGAACCCGTTCTGACCCCTGAGAGTGGCAGGTTCTGACTAGCAGCAGCAAATGGACCCATTTTATTCCAGTGACAGTAGCTTGTTGAATCTAATTGGGACAGAGTAATAATTGGGGTATCCTTATTTGGGTATGAGGCATGATACCTGGGACTTGGCCTGTCCTTCTGCGGGCAGGTAGTCAATCCACTAAATGAGGATTTAATGGTCTCCTTACCTTACTAATCAGTATTTAGGCATAGATGTAATTTGACCTCCTTATGGTTGTTATGGCAAAGGGAAAAGGCCTAATAGAACATTTAAAAGTGAGCTCTTCATGCCCCTTATAGGGATGGAGAAGTCAGGAGAAGATTCAGACCCTGAACTGATTTCTGGGTAGAGTATGGAACAAAATGCCCCAAAGAGAAAAAACTGACCCAGGCCTGTGGTCTAATTTAGGATATCCATGTTGTAAGTCCAGCCAGAAAATGCTTGGGGATCAGCTGGGAGCATAGAGCAGTATGCACTGTAGGGTGCCTTTCATTGACCTCCTTCAGTGTCAGTTTCTGACTGGTACCATATGATTAGTCTTGTTGGGTCCTAGTGGCAAAGGTTGGTCAAATCTGATTGAGACAAAGTAGTATCTACAGTAACCCTTTTATCAGTCCGGAGGCTGTTTTCTGAACCTGGCACTACCCTTGTGAAGGGCTCGATGTGGTTGCACTGAGTAAAGTGTCTAGTGGCTACTCCCACCAGTCTACACCGGGGACTAATATGGTCTGATCCTAAAACAGCTGATTCTCCTGTTTTGTTTATTTCTGAGTTGTATACTGAATATTTGTCTATTATGAAGAACCTTGATATTATTATTAGTAAAGATTGAAAGGGTTTTTTCCTTGTAATTACATTTAACTAAAAGTATATTTAAAAAGGACTATTTTTATGAAGTATGAATGGATAGACACAGTTATGAAACCCTGTAATTTATATGAGATATCTGTACTGGATTATTACTGTCCTATTATGAGCTCTTGCACTTGTAGATTTGTATGTATTTTAATTTTATGTTGGCTCTCAGGTGCCGCCAGCCAACATATATTGCAGTAGTAGCAGATTTGAAAGATGCGGTCAGTGTGGGCAATGCAGAGCACGATCAGTAGGTGCATCCCTATTCCCCAATAAGGCAGCTGCAGGTGTTGGACACTGCAACATGTAAACTGACCACTAGATCTAAGGAAAGGTCCGCTGCAATGAGAGTCAAGCTCGTCATGCAGTGGCTGCCTTTCCTGGTGAAGCAGTTTGATAAACATGGCGGCATTGACTGCGCTGCACAGAGTGCCGACTTCAGGGTGCCCAATCCCCCTGTTGGCATGCCCGACACACTTCATTTGCTGACAGGGGAGCCCACTCCCCGTCAGCATATGCCCTTCCCTCCCATTTCAAGTGTCTGCCGAGGTGCCCAATCCCCCAACATCATGCTCCCCCAGCAGTCTTCCTTTGCCGACAGGAGGCCCAGTCCCCATCGGCTTTAGTCCCCATTCCCAGTTTAATTTGTCAATAGGGGAGCCCACTCCCCATCGGCATAATGTCGCCCCTATTTGTTGTGTGCTGAGGGGTGCCCAATCCTCCTCAGCTCTTGTCCTCTCATTTTGTATGTGCCGACGGGGTGCCCAATCCCCCCGTCTACAGCATCCCCACAAAATACTCAGGTGGCATGCTGGGAGCCCACCCCAGCATCCCAAATGCCCCTGTAAAAAATGTCCCCCGGTGGTTTTTTTTAACCTGTAAATCAGAAAATGGTCCCTCTTAGTCTGTCCTGCTCCCTCCCTCAACCCGACCCACCCTCTACGCACTCCACCTCGCCACACCCCTCACCCCATATTTGCCTTCTTTAGCCCGGGCGGAGATCTTCGTGGACCGGGAACACATCACACTCTTCAAAGCCGACCACAAACTGAAGAAATGTTGGTAAGCTGTATAATGGCATAAATAGGGTTTTTTCAACTTTGGTGCTTATCTCGCCATTTTTGGGAATTTGGCACCAAATTTTCAACATGAGGTTATTGGGACCCCTCCTCATGAATTCAGTCACTGTCATGGTGTTATTCAGTCCCAAACGGTGATTTCATGGTCACTGCGTGGAATCACCTTTCAGATTCAATTAATAAAATGACAGTGCCACTGTTCATGAGGGGGCTCTCAAAAAGCCTATGTTGCAAATTTGGTGATAAAACAAAAAATGACTGTTTTATGAGCATGCATTGCGCAGTTTCCACGCCTCTCATAACTTCATAAATTTGTAATATTTTCACTTCAGATTTTCAACATTGCCATTTTCTCCATAGCTGTCATTTTACACATCCTGGCCAAATGTGTTCCGCCCAGCGAGAATAGCGGGGTCGCTGTGTGAAGTCAGTTTTCAGGACAGTTTGACAAAATGACAGTGACACTGTTCATGAGCAGAGGTCCTAAAATGCCTATGTTGAAAATTTAGTACGAAGAGTCCATAAAATGACTGTTACAAGCATGCATTCCAGATTTCACGCACTTTGTAACTTCGCAAATTTGCATATTTTCATGCCAGATTTTCAACACTGGCATTTTTTCACACCTCCTTATGAACAGTACAGCTGTAATTTTTCACATCCTGCCTGAAATGTGTTTTTGCACCTGTGGCGTACAATGGCATGGTTGCTGTGGGAAATCAACTTTTGGGACAAATTAACAAAATCACAGTGCCACTGTTCATGAGGGAGGTCCCAAAATGCCTATGTTGAAAATGTGGTTAAAAAATCCCATAAATAATTGGGATGGACGTGCGTTGTGCAGTTCCTATGCATGCTCATGACTTCACCAATTTTTCATATTTTCACCCAGATTTTCAGTGTTGCCATTTTTTACACCACTTCATTAACAATACAGTTGTCATTTTTCACATCCTGCCCAAAATGTGTTTATGTACCTGTGGCACCAACTGACGCAGTCTCTGTGCAAAACCACCTTCGGCTAACAAACTGATAGCGCCCGCTCTTCATGAGGTGTGGTCACAAAAGCCCATGTTGATAATTTGGAATGAAAATACCAACACACGCCTATGGCATTAAGGTTTCCAACTGTAACACCCACCCTGTACAGACTGACAGGCGTCAGGAGTGTGACTTAGGATCATCAGCTATATGCTCCCACCATTCCACCCCCACCCACACCCTGCAGCCAGTGACAGGCATCGCTGGTGTGCCTTGGACTGTTCAGCCCCAAAGTTCACCCCATTCTCCTATACTGCACCCACCTCAGTGTATTTTCTTATGGAATGGGGTAAGTATAAGGCCCAAAGACCCTAAGCACACCACGACACTTGTCAGTGTCTACAGGGTAGGGTGAGGTAAAATGACATGAGCGTTATAGCTGATGACCTAAAGGCACACCCCAACACCTGTCAGTCTCTGCAGGGTGGTGGGGTTGACATCAGTTCAATACTTCACTACGACTCCTATAATGCATCTCTAACTCCTGCACTACCAGTGCCAATGCCAGCGAGGCAACATTTGGCATTGACAAGTGCTTGTTTGTTATAGGGTAATAACTTTGTATTAACCCATCATGGTTGATCAATAAACTAATAACTAGTAAACACTTAACATTGCCTCAAAATGATTACTGTGTATTTTCTAAATCTACTGATTCATGAAACCTTCTGTTTTCTTTGAGTTATTTTTTCTATATGTGAGTTCCTGTTTCCACTGTAGTTAATGTGTACTCCTAAATAATTAAAAATGTTTGCACTTTGGCTCCATCATTGCCAATTTGCCATTTATAGTTTAGGTCTCTTTGTACCAATTATAAATATTTTGGATAGTGATACATTAATGTTTAATTTAATAGCATTCAGTGAGTTAGGTACATTACTGAATGCAGTCTGTAAATCGAAGCTGATCCTGATATGATCACAGTGTTATCTGTGTAAAGTAGGTTAGTTTTTTTCCCATCTATTTCTGGAGCATATGTTTCTACCATGTGTAGATTTCTTATAATAGTGTCAGTATTTAAACTGAACAGGCCAGAGCTGGAGTGATCTGAGAGATAACAAACATTTGTCAATGCCGAATGTTGTCTCGCTGGCATTGGCATTGGTAGTGCAGGAGTTAGAGATGCATAATAGGAATGACAGTGAAGTATTGAACTGATGCCAACCTCATCCCCACCCTGAAGAGAGGCACATTTTCAACATAGGCATTTTGGGACCTCCCTCGTGAACAGTAGCACTGTGATTTTGTTAATATGTCCCAAAAGTTGATTTCCACAGCAACCACACCATTCTGCACCACAGGTGTGAAAATACTTTTGGGCAGGATGTGAAAATGACAGCTGTACTGTTCATAAGGAGGTGAAAAATGACAGTGTTGAAAATCTGGCATGAAAATATTGCAAATTTGGCGGTTACAAGGTGTGTGGAAACTGTGCAATGCATGCCTGTAACACAGTTATTTTATGCACTTTCATTACCAAACTGTCAACATACACATTTTAGGACCTCTGCTCATGAAGAGTGTCACTGTCATTTTGTCAAACTGACCCAAAACTGATTTCGCAGACAGCGACTGCAGCTTATTCTGCACCAGAAGTGAGACAACACATTTCACCAGGATATGTAAAATGACAGCTGTACTGTTCATATGAGGTGTGAAAAATGCCAATGTTGAAAATCTAGAGTGAAAATATTACAAATTCAGAAGTTACGAGCATACATGGAAACTGCACAATGCACGCTTGTAAAACAGTCATGTTTTGGATTTTTTCACCAAATTTGCAGCATAAGCTTTCTGAGCGCCCACCTCATGAACAGTGACACTGTCATTTCATTAATTGACCCAAAAGGTGATTCCGCATTGTGACAGCTGAAATCAGCTTTTACTAACATACTAACATACTAAAATGCCAGCAGAATAGGCCTAACGGTCTTTCGTGTCTACTCGTTGGTCAGCCCCCACCTGGGTGCTGACCTTGCTATCCCCTCGCCTTCTCTGGCTTCTTCCTTCCCAGTTCTGGATATTCTTGCTGCATTGGATTTTGCTTCCAGAACCCTTCCCTGTACCTGTCCCACCCCTCTTGAACCCCTCCACTGTCTCTGCCTCCACCAGCCCTAGGTAGTACATTCCATGGCTCCACCACCCTCTCAGTGAAGTAGCACTCCTCCTTTCTCCCTGAATCTTCCCTCCAGCTTCCACCCATGCCCTCTAGTGGCCCCTTCCTCCTTCCTTCAAGCACCCTGATTGTTCCTCCCCATTTACCCTTTTCATGTACCTGAAGACCTCTATCATGTCCCCCGTCCCTTCTCTCTTCCAATGTGTATATATTTAGCTCTTCGAGCCTCTCCTCATAGGTCCTGTCCCCAAGCCCCAAATCATTTTGGTTGCCCTCCTCTGGACCCTCTCCTGGAGGTTAATGTCCCTCTTTAAGTGGCCTCCAAAACTGCACGCAGTACTCCAGGTGCAGCCTCACCAAGCAGTTATACAGAGGGGTATCACTTCCCTCCTTCTGGAGGTTATCCTCAGCGATGCATCCCAGCATCCTGTTGGCCTTGGCTGCTGCCCTCCTACAAGTCTCAGAGTTGTTCATCTTGGCATCCACCACCACCCCCTGGTCCCTCTCAGCCATTGAGACTTGTAGTATTCCCCCAGGGTGTACACTTGGTCTGGGTTTCTGGCCCCCAGATGGAGTACCTTGCATTTCCCTGCATTGAACCTCAGCTTCCACTTTCTAGACCATCTTTCCAGAGCCTCCAGGTCTCCCTGCAGAGCCACCCTCCCTCCTCCCCATCCACCACTGCCCCAGTTTCAAGTCATCTGCAAAGAGACTCATCTCACTCCTGATTCCTGTCTTTATGTCTGATAGGTAGGCGTTGAACAGAAGGGGCCCAAGGACTGATCCCTGTGGGACCCACTAATGACCCTCCTGGGATGAGACTATCCCACCAACTCCGGTCCTGGAGCCAATTACTCATCCATCTGATCATCTGGTTTCCCACCCATTTCTCCTAGCTTATCCAACAGGCCCACGAGAGAACAGAGTCAAATGCCTTGCTGAAGTCTAGAAAGAGGACATCCACTGGTCTACCCAGGTCCAAGGCACTTGTCACCCAGTCATAGAGCTCCACCAGGTTTGTCTGACACGATTTCCCTGGGATGAATCCATGCTGTCTATCATCCAGGCACCCTGACTTATCCAGGTACCCCCTAACCTCTCCTTGACAATGCCCTCCATCACCTTGCCCACCACCGATGTCAGGCTGACAGGCCTGTAATTCCCTGCCACCTCCCTTGATCCCCCTTGTGGATAGGCACTACATGCGCCACCTTCCAGTCTTGGGGCACCCACCCTGTCCTCAGAGAGATGGTGAAAAGCTCTGCCAGGGGTTTCGCCAGGACATCTGCAAGTTCCTTCAGCACTCTAGGATGTAATTTATCCGGCCCCAGTGCTTTCTCCATCTTAAGGGAGCTGAGGGCTTCCCTCACCTCTCTGCTGTGATTTCCACTTGTGGTACCTCTTCTCCTGCTTAGCCCTCCCCACCTGCCAGTGATGCCTCCCTCTCCCCAGACCTGCCGATCAGTAAGGGTCCCCCTCCTCATTATCTCTGTCTCCTCCCATGTATGATGCAGCATCCCCATTTTCCTTGGTGAAAACTGAGGTGAAGTACTCATTTAGTACCTCAGCCTGCTCCCCGGGTCTTGTGCCCATCTCTCCCCTGATTTAATCCTGCTAATCTGCCTTTCACCCTTCATCTTTCCCCAATGTATCTAAAGAACCCTTTTCCCTCTCCTAATTCCCTGGCCAGGTTCTGCTCCTTCCTTGCCTTAGCCGCCTCACCACTCTAGTGGCCCTTCTAGCCATCAGCTCGTACTCCCCTCGATCCCTTTCCTCCTTGAGCACTTGAATTTCTTATGAAGCTGCTTTCTTTCCCCACACCACCTCCTGGACCTCCCTGGTCCACCAACTTGAGTTTTGGGCCCTACCGCATTTTCGTCTTACTCTTGCACAGGTGCTGGTAGCATCCTGCCCCTCTTCTGATGATTTCCACCTACTATCAGCGTCCATGTCTGACCCAATCCCATCCAAATGCTCCTTCACGGATCCTTCCCATTTCCTTAAAATCCGCCTAAGTCAGTTACTTCCGTCTTTGTGCAGCCTTCTCACCTCCTAGGTCCAGGCAGAACCAGACCGTGGCATGGTCACTCCTGGCCATGGGTCCCTTACCTCCAGGCCCCAGTCTGGTCACTGTCTGCCAGGACCACATCCAGTACCGTGCCTCCTGGTCGGGTTCCCTCACCTGCTGAGTTAGGAACGCGTCTTGAAAGACATCCAACAACCTCTGTTCCCTGGTCACAGAGGATGTCATAGTCTCCCAGTCTGTTCCTGGCATGTTTAAGTCCCCTAACACCACCACCGTTCCTCTGCCCAGTCTGCAGTATCTCCTAACATCTGCCACCAGACTGTTCTCCAGCTCTTCTGCCAGGGCAGGGGTCTATACACCACTTCTATTTTACTCTCTTGCCCCCTTGTTATCAAGGTGACCCAAATCGCCTCCACGGTTCCCTCCGCCACCTTTTGGGGCCAAGGAATAACGCCATGATAGTGACTGAATTCATAACGAGGGCCCCATAACCCTATATTGAAGATTTGGTGCCAAAATTCCCAAAATGCCCAAGATATGCACCAAAGTTGAAAAACCTATTTATGCCATTATACAGCTTACCGGCATTTCTTCAGTTTGCAGTCAGCTTTGAAGAGTGCAGACGTGTTCCCAGTCCACTAAAGATCATCACACCAGACTCCAGAGGTAAGCATGGGGTGAAGGGTGGGGAGGCAGGGTATGCAGAGGGGTGGCGCAGTTGGGGAGGGAGCAGGACAGACCGCGAGGACTGTTTTCTTCTTTACAGGTTAAAAACAAACATTGTGGGACTTTTTTTTTACACGGGTATTTGGCATGCTGAGTTGCATGTTTACTAGAATGCTTCACCAGGAAAGGCACGTTAGAGGTGCCGCTGCTTGAGAGCTTGGCTTCATTGCAGCAGACCTTTTCTTAAATTTGGTGGTCAGCTTACATGTTGCTGGTGTCAGTCCCTCCAGCTGCCTTGTTGGGGAATGGAGGCACATACCTATTGATGCGTGCCTGCATTCACCCACAGTGACCGCACCTCAAATCTGCTACTACTGCAATATGTTGGCTGCCACGAAGAGACCAAGGAGGATGCTGGGCACCTCAACAAAGGAGACCAAAAGGAGCGTGGCATGGATCCACACAGGGAAGGAAAGAGTTCCTGGTAGGGGACTCAGTTTTATGGGGGTAGAACTGGAGAAGGAAGGGAAAGGGTGGTAAGATGCCTGCCCGGTGCCATGGCTGGAAGGACTGGAAGTGAATCCTCAGGATCATGGGAGCAGCTGCACAGGAGAGGAACTGGATGTCATTGTCCACATAGGGACAAATTACCTTGCTGGAATATCAGAGCAATGCAGGAGGAGTTTGTGGAGTTGGGAGGGCCTTAGACAAGTAGCACACACAATAACCTTCTCAGAGGTGCTGCCTGTCTATGGCATGAATGAGGCTAGGGTGCTCCACACCATGGGATTCAATGAATGGTTGAAAACTGGTGTGTAGCACAGGGCTTTAGCTTCATTTGGGGACTGGGGGTCCACCTGGAGGATACAGGCCTATACTGGCATGATGGTCTGTATCTGTCCAGGAGGGGAACCAGAGTCTTAGGTGATAGGTTTAGACATTTCATAGGAAAGCTTTTAAACTAGCCAAAGATGGAGGCACTGAGAAGGAGCAGGGAATTCACAGCCTCCCCAACAAAACAGGGTAGTTAGTGAAGAAAGAACAAGGTAGAGAAGGTGATAGGAAGCAGGACAGTGGTCAATGGACAAAAGGCACTAAGGGTAGGGATAGAGCTAAAAGAGGTAAGGGCATTAAAAATGGAGGGTGATGAGTACCAATGCCCATAGTCTGGGTAACAAGCTTCCTGAACTAGTGGCCTTGATGAAAGAGGGATGCCTGGATATTGTGGCGGTCACAGAAACTTGGTTCACAGAGAACCATGACTGGGACAGCAACATACCAGGGTACACAATCTACAGGAGGGACAGGGAGGGTAAAAGAGGAGGAGCAGTAGCTCTCTAAGTGAGGAAGGGATCAAAGCAACAGAACTAAAGAGTAAACAGGAGGAGAGGAGGCACTGTGGGTCACCTTGGAGACAGGAAATGGCACCACAATCTGCAAGGTGTTGTTTACAGACCCCCATCTAAAGGGGTAGAGCAGGACAAGGAAATGATAAATGGCTTCCTTACAATGGCAGAAAAAGAGGAGATTTTATTGATGGGGACCTGTATACACCAGATGTCAACTGGAGCATGTTTGCTGCAGCCACCTCCAAGAGCAGGGTTCTTCTCAGTGGAGGGTTCTTCAAGGGCATGCCTCAGACAGCTAGTGCTGGAACCCACTAGGGAGGAGCAATCTTAGACCCGGTACTGTCAAATGTAGATGAAAGAGGATCTCAGATTCAGATGTGGGTAGCCATCAGGGAACAAGTGACCACCGAACAGTGTGGTTCACGTAAACACAGCTGTAGAGTCAAGCCACACAAAAGTGAGGGTACTGAACTTTAGGAGGGCTGACCTGGCAAAATGGGAAAGTGCATAAGGAATGTGCGCTATGCGGGCAGGAAGGTGGGGTGGAGGAACAACTGGAAAAAATCAAACTGCAATCACAAGGCAATACGCCTTTGTGTGAAACAAATAAAAATCAAAACAAAGGAAAAAACACTATAGTTCTCAAAAGAGGTGGCAAGGAAGGTTAGGGAGAAAAGATAGCATTCAGGAAGTATAAGGACTCACAGAAGGAGCATGACAGGGAACTGTATCAGTTAAAGCAAAAAGAAAGCAGGAAGGCAGTCAGAAGAGCAAAGGCCCACGTAGAGGAAAAGATAGCCAGCTTGGTTAAGAAGGAGGATAAAACCTTCTATAGGTACATTAGGGAGCAAAAAAGACCAAGGGGGATAGTGAGGCTTAATAAAGAGGAGGGCAGGAGCAGAGGGTAGTGAAAGGTAGAGATACTTAATGAATACTTTGCTCAGTATTCACAAGGTGGGGGAGATACCTAATCCAAACAAAAGAAGCACTCTGGATAGGGGGTCAATACCAGTCCTTTCATAAAAGAAAGGGTCCTGAAAGAACTCCTGAAACTCAAGGTGGACAAAACAATGGAGCCTGATGGGATTCAGGTCATAAGAAATAGGCTGCACCTGGGAAATGCTGGTGCCTGGCCAGAAAACAATTCATGAAGACAACAGTTCAGAATGCTGGCACCACCTCGCCTCCTGTTCATTAACCTTGACTGCAGCATGTACCAATAAGCAGAGGAGAGCATACCTGAATTCCATAAAGTGCTTTATTTTAATATGAAGTGCACAAAACAGGATCAGAACTTCAATCACTTTTCACTGCTGGCTTGCTCACACCCTCAGTCCCCTCCCTCCAAGTCAAGTGGTCCACGTTCCCTGACATGTTTTATGCAACAAGCATTTTCTCAAAGGTGGTGGGGACCCACCACAATGAATCTTAAATAGTAAGGTTCTTAATTGCTTATTGGTACATGCTACAGTAAAGGTTAATGAACAGGAGGTGAGGTGAGTGCCGAATTCTGAGCTGTTGTCTTCCTGATGGGATTCACCCTAGAATTCTAAAAGAACTAAGGGGAGAACTAGTGACACCACTGACTAACCTTTTAACAAATCATGGGAGGATGGTGTGGTACCTGAGGACTGGAGGAAGGCAGATGTTGTTCCCTCCACAAAGTGGGAGCAAGGCAGAGACAGGAAATTATAGACCTGTTAGTTTGACCTCAGTGGTAGGGAAAATGATGGAATCACTTCTGAAAGAAAGAATTGTTGAGTACCTAGAAGTCAGAGGGCACAGGACCCAAGGCAGCATGGATTCTCAGTGGGAAGGTCATGTCAGACAAATCTAATCAATTTCTTTGACTGGGTGACCAAGGTAGGAGACCAGGGAGGTGCTATGGATGTGACCTACCTAGACTTCAGCAAGGTATTTGGCACAGTCCCACAAAAAGATTAATAAACAAGTTAGCCAGCCTTTGGAGTGGGTCCCAGGGCAGTAGCATGGGTAAAATATTTTCTGGACAACAGGACACAGAGTGTAATAGTAAACGGAGTCCACCCAAAGAAAGGAGGGTTACTTGTGGTGTACCGCAGGGTTCAGTAATTGGACTGGACCCTTAACGCCTTTATAAGTGACATTGCAGAGGGACTGAAGGAAAAGTATGCCTTTTGCAGATTAAAGTCAAGTCAATCTTTATTTATAACAAGTGCCTTTCCAAACCAAGGCGCTTGTACAACAATAAATAATTAAAGCACACCAATTAAAATAATGAATTAAAAGCAATCAAAAATAGCGGCATTTAAAAATAAGGGTAGGCTAAACTAAATAAATATGTTTTCAAGGCAGTTTTAAACTTCTGCAACAGGGTTGATACACAAGATGGGGTGGAAAGGATAAGAAAGGACTTGGCAAGGTTGGAGGAATGGTCAAATGTATGGCAGCTAAGATTCAATGCAAAGAACTGCAAAGCAATGCACCTGGGAAACCAAAACCCAGGGAAGGGTACACAATGGGGGATGTTACTAACAACAACTAAAATGGAAAGGGACCTGGGGGTAGTCATATCAGATGACCTAAAAGTAGGCAAGCAAATGTCAGAAGGCAGTAAGGAGGGCTGGGGGATACTGGGATGCATAGGGAGAGGCATCAACAGTAGAAACAGGAGGTTGTTATCCCTCTGCACAGACAGTTAGTGAAACCCCATCTGGAGTACTGTGTGCAGTTCTGGAGATCCCGTCCCTGCAAGGACATAGACAGGATGGTAGCAGTCCAGAGGAGGGCAACTAAAATGGTGCAGGGTCTGCACCATAAGCCATACAAGGAGAGACTAAAGGAGCTTAATATGTATACCTTAGAGGAAAGGGAGGAGGGACATGATAGAGACCTTTGAGTACCCTAAGAGAATCAGTAAAGTCCAAGAGGGTAGTATATTTCAGAAAAGAGATGTGCAAGAACAAGGGCACAATTTGAAGCTAGAGGAGGAAAGCCTAGGGGCAACGTGAGGAAATATTTTTTCACAGAGATGGTGGTGGATGGATGGAATGGCCTTTCTGAGGAGGTTGTGGGGTCAAAACAGTGGGGAAATCTAAGAATGCATGGGACAGACATAAGGTAATTCTGGTGAGGGGCAAGAGGAAGTAGGCTGTTGGTTAACTAGGATCTGCAGCTACCCAATAGGTAGGGAATGGGCAGACTGGGGGCCAGGCAGTCATTATCTGCCATCAAAAGTCTACGTTTCTATGCTTTTATATTGTCAATCTCAGAACATCCTGCTTGGAGCCAAACTGTTTATTATTCAAAATGGGATTATCTTGTATCTATGCATTGAGTTTTTCAAAATGAGCCTCAAAATTATACAGGAACACATAGCAAACAAAAGTGGGTCTGTAGTTTAAGGTGATGCTTTGGTTTCCTTTAAAGAAGGAAACCATTTCCACTGTCAGCCATTCCTTAGGAATGTTAACTGTATTGACTATTTGCTTAAATATGACTGTGACAATCTATTCCCACCAGTTACTGTTCATATAAAAGACTTATGCAGTTAATCCACTGACAGCAGGTGCTTTGTTTATTTCTTCTTAATACAAACATTTATTTTTGACAAGTGGAGGCAGTATGGCGCAGTGGGTTAAGGCTCTGAGCTACAAATCTGGAGACCTGGGTTTGAATCCCACAGCCCCCTAGGTGCATACTATGTGACCCTGAGCAAGTCACTTAACTTCCTTGTGCTCCCAGGTTGCACCTGCAAACAAGCTTTCAGCGTAGTGTGTCTCACCTGGTAAAATAATTGGTTAAAAAAATATATATATATATATCCCATGGTGGTAAGCTATCCCAAACGACTTCATTAGCATTGTTCTCTTCTATAATTGGCAGTTTCCTCATTATTATACAGTTTCTCAAAAAGCATTACCTATTCTTTTTATATTTAATTTATCCAATTTTGCCCCATGTTTTTCTTTGATTGCCTCTTGCATCTTGCAATTTTTGTTGATCATAGGTTATCTTTTGATTTTCAGTACATTACAATAATCTTTCCTTATGGATATCAAAGCCTTTTTGAATTATATGATTTGTTTTTCATACTAACCTACTTACAGAGTTTAATAAGCTCTTGAATGTAGCACTTTTTGTATCATATCATGGCGCAATTCACATGCCTGTGTGATCTCCTTCATTTTCTAGTGGGTTTTGTTTGTTCCTATTTTCAGAATTTTACTAAAACTTGCATTCATTTGATTTTCACACTGTACTAAACTGGTGTCTGTCCTCTTACACATCTGTATTCACATTTTGTATATTTAAAATGTGTTAAGTTTGCTATAAAATGATAGCACATTACATCACACAACAGTTAACATCACATTAAGACTACAAAAGGCATACTAAGTAAAATACGTCTCATATGCAAGTTGAGTGCCTAGAAATTAATATAGTTAATACAAAGTAAATACATAATAAATAATACACATGAAGGTATGTCCTTGTAGCAAGAAGCATATTCATGGAGAGTTGTAAGAAAATTCCATTGAGTATTTCCAAACAAGGTCTTTGAAAGAAAGTTGAAACAAATAATCCACGATAGTGTACATGTAAATCAAAATGGTACAAAAGACTTTTACCAGACATATGCAATAAACATGGTAAAGGTAGCAGAATCAATATTGAAAGGGAAAGGTAAAAAGGTAGAAAGTAGTATAGAAAGCAATGTAGAAGCCCCAAAAGGGGCTATAGAGTTGTATCAGCGAAAGAGAAGGTGAGGAAATGAGGGGTGAGACCTGGCCTCAAGGAACAAAGTCTGGGCAGTTGTCCAAGTGTAACAAAACCCATTTACACCATTTGATTTGAAAGAGGTACATGATTCATGATTCTGGCTGACATCCTCTCCAATGTGTAGAGATCAACATGAGTTCCCACCAGGTAGTTTGGGTGGTAATTTTCTCAGATTGCCACAGTCTGGTGATGGTTTTTGGTTGCTAAGAGCAATAAGGTAACCAGTTTTATGGAAGGTTTATTCAACGTGCAATGATCTTGGGGAATGGCGGTAAGAATAAAAGAAGAGGTAAGCACACCTGGGTTATCGAAGATGGCCTCAATCTCATGCACTACAGCCTTCCAATAAGATCAAGTTGTGGGCATGCCCTAAGGACATGCGTTTGATCCACCTGGAAGTGCCATGATTGCTCCAGCAATGGCCTACATGAGGGCCGATAAATTTAGCAATCACCACAGGCATGCAGAAGTATCAGAGTTGGCACTTCAGCATATTCCCTCCAGTAGGAGGCAGCCATTATCCTGAATAAGCTGGAACACATATTTAAGACCATATCTATGCTGTTTCAGTAAGGCTTTCTTAAGCTTATTAGGGGAAAGACGAGATCATGCACTATGATCCGGAGGTAAAACTGATCAGTGGTGGTGAAAAATGTTTCAAGAAATATCCAGTGACAATAGGTTTCAGACATATACTGTATCTATAAACTTACTCACAGAAATACAGGCAGATGGGTTATCAAAGAGGTATTGGGCATGGTCGTGTGTATCATTCAGTGTGTGCTTGATCAGTTTCCAATAAGAATGATAGGATGGAGCAAGCCAAAGGTAAATTATTCTGAGGTGGGATGCTAGAGCGTACCAGTTTAAATTGGGTAGGTTGACTCCTCTTATCTCTAGGAAGCTGCAGGATAGAATAACGAATCCGGGAGGTTTCCTGCCAGACAAGATGGGAGATTACTTTATCCCAGATCCTGAAATAATTGTTTTTTTATCATTCATATTTATTGAAAGATTTTCAAAATACATATAATAAATAATCAGAAGGTCAATGTTTCCATACATTACATATAACAATGAATATCTAAGAAAAAAAGGAAGGTCATGTGAGCTACATTACTAGAACTATAGGAAGGGAAACTATTGATGATCTGTGTCTAAAGTTATTCCACTTGTTTACATGAGCATATAGCAGATAAGAATTCTATTATTCATAAATAAAATATACTAATATTTTTTTTAACCAGGAGAGACACACTAAGCTGAAGCTTGTTTGCAGGTGTGACCTGGGAGCACAAAGAAGTTAAGTGACTTGCTCAGGGTCACACAGTATACAAGTGGGGACTGTGGGATTCAAACCCAGGTCTCCAGGTTTGCAGCTCAGAGCCTTAAACCACTGTGCTATACTGCATCCTAACCTATAGACAGACCTATTCTTTCAAGAATTTTAAAAGGTTCCAGATATCACAGAATGTATCCAACTTACTAATGTTAAAATATGCTACTCTTTCAAAACCGGCTCTTGTTGAAAGGTCTTGTAATCATTCTCTGGCAGTGGAGCAACATTGCTCTTCCAATGTCTTAAAACTGTGTTCTTGGCGTAATCAAAGCAGCATGAAGCCATAGTTTTTGAGCTACTGAACAAGAAAATATATTAGAATTAATACCTAAAAGTACCATTTTAGAAGTAAAGGATAGTCTGGACTTAATTATTGTTTCATGCATCACCTTCACCTCATTCCAGAATATACACAAAGGGGCATGATCACAGAATATGTGAAAAGGGTACCTTTATTTATGCATACATCTCAGCACAAGTCAGTTGTTGACAAGCCTAAATCTGCAAGCTTACAGGGGTAAAGTACCATCTATGGACCACTCTGTATTATATCAACCTTCCTTTAGCATCTCTATGTGCTTTAAGTGTTGTAGACCACATTGAGACCATTCATCATGTGTAACAGAGATTTGCAGTTCCTCCTGCTATTTGTTTTTTAGCTGAGTCAAAGTGTCAGCTGTAGAATTAATGATTAATTTGTATATAAGCCTGTGACCATAATTAGTTGTGCAGATCTGATCCAGTACATGTGTTGCTGGGAAGATTACGTCTTTATTTACTGTGGTTCTGAGCATGTCTGATCTGGAGATAGTTGTAGAACTCAGTTCTTGAAAGCACACATTTTTGAGAGCTCTGGGTGAAGGACATTAATGATGCTGACTTTGCATCTAAAATTTCATCTAGAAAGGGAATACCCCTGGATGCATATTCCTTAGGAGCCCACGGGAGGAGAGTGGTAGGGGTTGTGGTGTGACCACACCATGCCCATGATCATCTTGAACAATTAGAGTTTACATTGTTCTGTTGCACTGTCCCAGGTACATCAGCATGCTTGTTATGAGCACTGCCTGAGGGATATCAGCAAGTCCCATGCTTATGTATGCAATGCTTGCTTGCTTGAGGACAGCATTGTCCTCTTTGCTTACCTTACTAACCAGATTCAGGCATGTGACATTGAATAATACGGGATGGGATGGGAGACTAATGAATTAACTTGGTTATAACAAAGAAAGTGTTAACACTGGAGTAGCAATAATGCCAGACAGGGCGTGTGTCATGCTGGAATAACGTCATGCCTCAGGTGGTTGGGCACGAGTGCATCCAATACATAAGGCATGATGTTATCCTACCATGACACACACCCTGAGGGCATTATTATATTATACAATGGTGTGTTGTTTTACAGAATTAAAAAATAATTTTAAAGATGTTTTATTTCAGCAATTATAAAATTCCCACTACTCCCTTTCCACCTGTATACAGTAGCCTACAACAAGTAGCAGCAAATAACTTTTAAATGTAATTTCTTTCTTATAATACTTAAAAGTCTCCAAATAGTCTCTTATGTTCCTCTACAATGCTCTCACCACTACAAACTTAAGTCTCTGTACCTTCAGCCCCGTCCACGGGCTTGTTTGACTGATACAGTATAATTTTAAAAATGATTTCTCCTAATATTGTCCATAATACCACAAATTCCTTTAGAAAGCCACACAGTCTTAAAACAAAAACTCTCTACATCACCACCTCTGCAGCCCAGTAGAGCTTTGCACAATCAGTTCCCTTCTTCAATTTCCTCAAACGCCCGTTCACAGCCCGATTAAGATATTCTCCACAGGGCTCCACTGTGTTCAGGAGGCCGCCCCTTTAGTTTGAGGTTCCCCATAGTTCCTCACCTCGCGGTTCAGAAGGGTCCCCTCCAGAAAAAACCTGCTCCACCTAAGGAAAAGTCTCTACCTCAGCCTCCAGCAACAGTAGAGACCCTCCCTCCATCAGGACCGTAGATCTCTCCCAACATCCTGTACCTTCACGGCCTCCTGGCAACCACTACTCCTCGTATCAGTCCTACTCAGCAGAAGCTGCTTATATCTCCTTGCTTCCTTCCTTTGTCTGGTTCACTCATGAACTCCGTCGAGTTGCTTCCTCCTTTCTGGCTGGCTGGTCTCCCACACCTGCTGCTATCACCACCACATCAATAGTTCCACCTTCAGATTTCCTTGTGCTCCAACCTCTATCATGGCTCCACAATCACCACAGTGTTCATACGCTGAGACCTCAATTCCTACTTCCACAGAGCTCCCGACATTTCCTTACGGCTGCTTGAGACGGCTCAGCAAGACTTCCTTAAAAAACTGTATGGCACCAAAGGAGGTGAAGATTCACAGTTCACATAGTTGGGGATACTACCACTACTTGGATTCTGTAACACCCAAAAATCTGGGCATCCTCAGAGCTCCACCATCCTTGTATACACCTAACTGTATACTGCTCCCATGATGCTCAAAACTTACTACCTCACTGTAATCCCTATCTATCTATCTATCTATCTATCTATCTATCTATCTATCTATCTATCTATCTCTATCCTACTTCTCTATTAAATTCTTACTAAAAACTTCACAAATACATAAAACATATAAAATAGGAGACTGTGCTACTGGTGTACTCTTTCAGGCACACCCAGCATAAACAATTTCCTCCAGTTCACCTTGGCTTATTCCATATTCAGATTCATAGGAGCAAGGTGAAATTGCCCCATTCACTGAAATGGAGCACTAGCTAAGGGCTGCATTAACAAGTTGTGGTGCCCGGGCAATTTTGAATTGTAGGGCCCCTGTGACTTAACCAGTAGGCAGGGGTTCAGGGTCTGCCTAGGCCCCCAAAAGACTGAACAGTTTTCAATGTCTTAAATGCATTTGGAGGTGTTTCCAACTACTCTGTCTACTTTGTGCAAAGTAATGCACCTGGAAAACAAAACCCGGGAAGAGTACACAATGGGGGTGAGATACTAACAACAACAAAATGGAAAGGACCTGGGGTAGTCATATCAGATGACCTTAAGGTGGGCAAGCAATGTGAGAAGGCAGTAAGGAGGGCTTGCAGAATACTGGGATGCATAGGGAGAGGATCATCAGTAGAAAGCAGAAGTTGTTATCCCTCTGTACAGACAGTTGGTGAGACCCCATCTAGAGTACAGTGTGCAGTTCTGGAGACCCCATCTCTGCAAGGACATAGATACAATAGAGACTGTCCAGAGGAGGGCAAACAAAATGGTGCAGGGTCTGCACCAGAAGACATATGAAGAGAGAGAGAGTAAAGGAGCTTAATATGTATACCCTCAAGGAAAGGAGGAGATGGGGGACATGATAGAAACTTTCAGGTACCTCAAGGGAATCAACAAAGTCCTAGAGGGTAGCATCTTTCAGAGAAAGAGATGTATAAGAACAAGTGGGTACAATCTGAAGATGGGGAGACAGCTCAGAGATAATGTGAGGAAATATTTTTTCATGGAGAGGGTTGTGGATACATGGAACAGCCTTCCTGAGGAGGTAGTGGAGTCAAAAACAGTGGGGAATTCAAGAATGCATGGGACAGACATAAGGCAATTCTAGTGGTGGGTAGGAGGAAGTAGGCTGTTGGTTAACTAAGATCTGCAGCTTATACATTAGGTAGAGAAATGGGCAGACTAGGTGGGGCAAGTGGTCCCATATCTGCCATCAAATTCTATGTTTCTAAATGCCATTCTTGGGGTGTAAATAGAAAGTTAGAATGTTTGAAGTTGGATGGCTGGAGCACATTCACACTGAGTGTCAGTAGTGAGCACAGCCATGCATTACTGGCCCTCCACACCAACATCACACTGCCCGAATAGATAGTAGGGCTGTGCAAATACCTTTTTGAAATATTCAGCTGAATATTCGGTATTCGGGCCAGAATATTCGACTCGTGGCTGTGAGAGAGGTTGATTAAAATGTGAAAAAGAGCATCTCTCCCCTTCCTGGCCAACAGTAGAACAAAAATTATAATCCCTGGTGTCTAGTGGTCCCACCCTCCTGCCGATCACCGTTCCAAACTGAAGAATCAACCCCGCGAGATTGACATCAATTTCCCAATCTCATTTTTTAAAATAAAAAGTCCTGTCTCCCTGGTGTCCAGTGGACCCACCCTCACACCCTGCCAACAAATATATTCCCTGGTGTCTAGTGGTCCCACCCCTCCTCCTGGCTGATTACTGGCCCAAACTTAGAAGCCCCTCCATCAAGATTTCCATCAATTTCCGGTCCCGTTGTCTACAAATAAAAAAAAATTCCTGTCTCCCTGGTGTCCAGTGGACACCCCACCCTAACACCCTGCCAACAAATATAATCCCTGGTGTCTAGTGGTCCCACCCCCCTGATTACCAGCCCAAACTTAAGAATCCCCCACCCCATCGAGATTGCCATCAATTTTCGGTCCCGTTGTCTAAGAAGAAAAAATGTCCTGTCTCCCTGGTGTCCAGTACACCCCCACCCTTCCACCCTGCCATCAGATAAATTTCAGTGTGCATACACCCCGTTTCCCCAGTACCCCAAGCGGGCCCGCAGCATGTCCTCCACTCATGTCCATGGCCGGCAGCTTGACTGAGCACTTCAATGAATGAGCTACGTAGATATAGGTGATCGCAATTGAGTGCCTACAAAATGGTGATTCAATCACACCTGTCATTGGGGCAACCCAACAGGGAGGAGTGACCAGATGGGGATTCATGCATATAGTGACGAGATGTCACTACATGCATACATCTTGTGAGCGCAGTGGGCGAGCATGCTCAGTGAGGGGCAGGAGGGGAGGAGAGGGGAGGAGGAGGATTGTGAGGGGTGGTGCAGTAATCTATGACTGCTTCCCAATGGCATGGGTGCATGGGTTCAAAGGCTAAGCTGCGAGGGTGCTAGGTTTGGGTCTGGGCGCAGGTACCTTTGTTGCACCTGGCCTGAAATGTTATTTTTTTTATTTTGCACCCCTCCCCACATGTATCCCCTGGGTTGAGAATCCTTCATTGGGGGTGCAGCCCTCACATTAACAAGTAAATCCTCCCTGGCACCCTTTTGTGTAAGTGCCAGGAGTACATCGCCGAAATTTATTTTCGGCGATGTACATTCACCCTAATGGTGATTACAGAATCACATAAATCCTGACACATATACACACCATCATCCCATCAGCACTCATTATTAAGTGCCTTAATAAATCATACTGCTGTGACCTATTAACTTCTTGCCAGCCTGGCATGTTTTTCTTTGTTACACTTCCCTTCCCAAAGAAAAACAATGGCAAGGGCTCTAATTTGCTCACATGGAGAACATGCCAGCTGAAGCACCACTCAGCATTCTCCTTCCTGCATTGATCTTTAGTTGTACCACCACTACCTGTGCTTACCCAGGTGCTGCTAATACTGCAGAACACGCAGTCATGTCTTCATCAAATCCTTAAAGGAAGAAAGCATCCTCTGAGACCCTCATTTCACTTCATGTCAGTCCTCAGAAGTTTTAGTCTCAGACCAAACACCTAGCTTGCCAGCATTGCATTGATGGTCAGAGTTCCCTGTCTTCTGTGTCCTCTGCCAATACAATGCCTATTTAGTTATTTTCTCTTTGCAATCTACACAGAACAGTAGCTTTTACTTATATTGCTTGATTAATTTAGTGACCACCTTGAGTCCAGAAATGTATGTAAACACAAATTGACTGTTATAGTCGGTCAGCAGTGGTCTATGTAAGAAGAGCTACATAAAACAGAACCTTGGGCAGAAGAGGAGGGGCCCAGTTATTGGACAATTATGGTCCTATAAACTTTTTAATGATTTTGTGAAAGTTCCCAAAACACTTTAAGGAAGTGAAGTCAGCATATTTTCAAGATGGAGTACTGATCTTCTTATTAACCTTTTTGTTACAGTATTTGTCTCTCAGGTGAATTTTTACTTCCTAATAATAATGTCTGAATTTAGTATGGACATGTGTGCCTGAAATTAACTTTTACTAGAAGACTGCAACAGACAAATACATATCTCCTTCTCCTTGTAGCTGAAACTACTGTAGCTTTACCACAGTCCCTTCCTCAGTCTCCCACTCTAGGCTCCCTCCCTCCACCCAGCTCCTCTCAAACCCAGGACCAGCAAAACACAGCAATTGCATATGGATTTCTTGTACTGTACAATGGCATCCCAAGACATTTTGACTTTATGAGGAACTGATCAATAATTTAGATGCCATGATTGCCTACCTTTACAATTGTCCACGTTGTTTGATCCAAAGTTCAAATTCTTGTTCCACTTCCTTGCCCCCAAACAACTTCAGACAAGCTCTGCTTGACTGCTCCAGATAAGTTCGAGTCTGACCGTGAGTTCAACTTTCTTCTCTGGGTGCTTGATGATGCCCGGTACTACACCACGCTTGGCCTCCACCTGGAGTATTTGTTCAGAACTCAGGATACTGCCTCCAGGCAGAAAGCTGCTCTGCTTCAGTAGTCAAGTTCGTGCTATTATCCTCCGACCGTCCGTAATCCCAACTGGCTGACCACTGACTCGATGATATAGTTGTTAGACTGGAGCTCCAGTGCAGCTGCTCTCAGTGTCTGAAGAAGTCTCTAACTGAAGGAATCTCTTCACAATCTGATGATTCAACCACCACAGTGAAGATACAGCATCTTCTAGCCTAAGGCATTCAAACACCTGCGCCTGGCTAGCCCACACTCCCTACCTGAATATGATGGCCAATCACAAGCATTAATAAAGTGGCGGACCTGACTGAGGACTGGTTTTCAATGTCCATGTAGCTGCAGCTACCTACCTCTCCCCTACCCACCACAGAAAGAAAGGGAAAAGCCCACAGAACTTGAACAAGCCCACAGAGATGAACAAAGAAGAGATGCACCTGGCTGGACGTATGCGTCGGTGCCTGCCCCCAGGCCAGGTGACAAATTTTATGGGAGTTGGCCAGTCGCTGCTTAAAAAAAACAGAAACTCAAAACAGGAAATAACAAGGAAACTCGGGGGCCCTGGGCAGCTGTCTCATCTGCCCTATGGTTAATCCTGGCCTCGCACTAGCTAAGCCTTCCTGTGACTGGCAGGTTTCCCATAAACATATGCATTCATTCTGAATGGTCTTTGATTCAAATATCTGAGGATTTGGGATGGGCCTACTGAAACTGATTAATTGTCCAGGTCCATCTTGTAAATGAGTTTACTCAAAGGTGTTTTGCCTAGTAAAATAAAGATTTTGATTGTTTGATTGATTGATTGAAAACTTGAATGTGTTAGCAGGAGCTGGTCTCAGTGGTGATCCCTCACTTAACAGTCCACTAGCTAGATGTCCATACTGTATGCAGGACAGGGACTGCAAAAAATGTTGATACTGTTGCTGGAAGCAAGATGATAACGCAGGTAAAATATACCTGATTATTTATTAATTTTTATTTATTTAGAGTATTGGATTTACAGACCTTTGAGTGAAGGACTCATTTACAAAGGCACCTAGTCATGAGAAAACACAACAGTACATTAATACAGTTCATACAACAATGGCTAGAGAGCACCAGTGTTACAGACCTTGACTGGTGGTACATAGGTAGCAATATTTAGGAAATAGTAAAACATACTTTAGATACACAAGTATCACGTCAGGTGAAGCCAGAAAGACAGATTTTTACAGTAGACGGTAGATGAGGCATTGACCACAGGATTCACAGAGAAGCCCACACAGTGTTCCCAAAAAGCCTACAGGTAGTCATGGAGGCCATGGCATGCCTGAGGGTGATTGTCCTGGGGGGTTATGTGCAATTACAGCATCGAGGGTTAGTCAGGTGGCTTCTGAGGCAGCCTTAAAGGCAAGCTTAGTGGAGTCAGATATGTTGGCTGGGAGGGAATTGAACCAGGTGGGAGCTCTGTAACTGAATGATCCCCTGGGCCATAGATGTCCTTACCCTTGGGACAATAAGTGAAGTCTTGACAGTGCTGTGGGTGGATACTGAGGGGGAGACCTGTGGAGGGAGGTAGAAACCCGGGGTGGAGCCCTAGTAGGGCCTTTTTACAAGGAGGCAGGTTTGGAAGACCAGCTTCTTCAAGGTTGAGCAAGTTGGTGGAGGAGTACAGCAGACATGTGTGTGTGTGCTGGGGCACCAGTGAGAAGCCTGCAAGCCTTGTTTATGGCAAGAGTTGATTTTAGCAAGGGCAGTATTGTCGGCAGCAGCATAGATGGGCAGACCATAGTCTACTAACGACATGACGGAGGAGGTGATTGCTAATCTGAGAGGCTCTTGAGGGAGGCAGTCCCTATGGCAGTATAATATTCCAATCCTGACATTGGTGGCTGCAGAAAGGGCACTGATGTGGGAATGGAAGGTAGGCAGAGTCAAAGGTGATACCTGATACTTGTAGGAGGAATCCTGCTCGATGGGGTGTAGGTGTTGGTAGGATCACGAGGGGGCACCATTGGCTTTGCTTATGGATGTGAGAAGAGCATAGCCTTGGTCTTTTTAGGTTCAGGACCAGTCTTTGGGCCGTGAACCAAAGTTCTGCTTTATGAAATGCATGTTGGAGGGTGGTCTGTAGCACAGTGGAGTTGGGATCTGAGGCAAAAGCACTGTGTCATCTGCATAGAGGAGGATCTTACTAGAGCAGGCAGATGGGAGAGAATTAAGATAAAGTCTGAAGAGGAGGGGCCTAAGATAGAGTCCTGGGGACACCAGAACAGACAGGATGTGTGTCGGATAAGGTGCTGTTGATTTTAATGCATTGTGTTCAGGCAGAGAGGTAGCTGGTGAACCATGCGAAGGGACCGGGGAGAAACCAAGGCATCTGAGGGAGTCAAGCAGGGGATAGCAAACCATGTCAAAGTCCTTGGAGAGGTCAATGAACATGTTCCCGGCGGGTTGCCGCATCAAGGGAAGACTGCAGAAAGTTAGGGAATTTGAGTAGGGCAGTTGTGGTGCTATGACCAGCACAAAACCATACTGCTCAGGACACAGGATATCGTGCTTGGCCAGGTATTCAGTGAGTTGGTTGGCTGCTATTTTTCCAGGGCCTTAGAGAGTGGGGAGGATGGAAATAGGTCAGTAGTTACCAGGGCTGGATCTATTGCTGCTCTTAGGATGGGAGTGATGATGGCAGTTTTCCAGGCACTGGGGAACTGCCCAGGCACAGGAGCAGTTAAGCAGTTCAGTAAGAGGGACCAGGTTAGCATCCATTGCCAGTCAGGAGCCTAGTGTCCAATGGGTCAGTGCCAGGGCTATTAGTATTGACAGCTTTTAGGATAAGGGTCTGGCCTCCAGCGGGAGATGGCACGTGGGTAGAATGGTGGGCAATGGAGGGTGGGCAGTAGTGAGACTGGGACAGGGTCAAAGAAATTACTGGGTAGGATGGAACTTAGATCCAAGAAGGTGTGGTTAAGGCAGTCCTTAATGCCAAGGGGTCAGAACAGATGGTGCCATTAACAGAGAGTTGGGGGATGGAGTGGGACTTCTGTTCAGCTCTTTACGTTATTCCAAATATTTCTAGCCAATCCTCAGAAGGAGGCAAGTGTGGACAGGTAGTACTGGGCTTTTGCCTGCGAATGACCCAGGTGCACTTGTTTCACTCTGTGTTATATGTTTGCCTGTCTGCTGGCTTGCCAGATTCCACGGCAATGTGCCAGAGGTTGTCTCTCATTCTAAGTTTAAGGAAGAGGGAGGGTGACTCAAGGTGCATTTGGCTTTTTGGTGCATTGTCTAGAGTAGGGGCAAAGAGGTCACAGGCTGTATTAAAGGCGTGTGAAGAAGTCCAGGCCTCGTCTATGAATGGTGCAAGTCTGATGGGGACCAGTCCAGCTGTGCAAGGTACAGTAGCAGGATGAAGGCCGCCAGGGAGGAGGCGCCGGGATTGGATGGTTTGTGGTCTGGTTTACTGTTGGTAGCGCCCCGGAGAATACGATCGGGGCATGGTCACTAAATGCATTGGGAAGGACACTGATATCTAGTACCTTCTGGGGATGGTTGGTAATAATGATGTTCAGGAAGGTGCTGGTATCAGTAGAGGGTTGTGTCTAGTAGGGCTGCCGACAAGCTGAGTCATGTCAAGGGCGGCAAAGATGTCTCTGGTTTGGGAGGCAGTGTCTGAGAGCCAGTTGGTGCTTAGATCTTCAACAATTATCTGGCCCACTTTGGGTGGTAGACCAGTGAGATAGTCAGTAAGTGACTGAATAGTGAGGTCTTGCTTTCTGGGAGGAATATAGGCAGCAGTAAAAGAGTGGTCCCTTAGCTGGGTCAGGGAAGACTTTAGCGTAAGGGCTGCAGCCCCACTATCAAGCTTGGGGTGGTAGTGCATGTCCAAGGAAGGTGTCACACATGTAAACAGCACAACCAACACCACGCTTGCCCACCTGGTCTTCCTTGAAGGGAGTATATCCTGGGAGGGAAACAAAGGAGTCGGGTGAATTTGGATAACCAGGTTTCAATGAGGGCAATAACATCAGGTTGGTGCTGAGTAACCCAGCATTGAAATGCAGCAGCCTTTTAAGGAGGCTGCAAATATTCATGGAGGTGACGACGGAGACCTTGAGGAGGGAAGGCTTGTTAATATTGGTGGGCATGGGTCAGTTAGATGGATGTTACCTGATAATAGCAGTAGGAGTGTGGTTAGTCGGACTAAGGCATGGTAGCAACTGCAGCACTGCACAGGGTGTTTGGGCAAGGGCCTGATGCTGTGCTTGATTATACAATGGTGTGTGAAAATCCTGTACCCTCATTCGTCAAAACATGCGACGGACCATGGGTAAATACTGCATAACCCACAGCTAAGGAATAGCATTCATTAAAAGCATAATTAAACACATTTTTAATTTATTTTACATATGGGTCCATTGTATAGCACAATAACAGCACTTCAGGGTGTGGGTTATTGGTGATTTACTCACTTCTTGTGTTGAGTTAAGTCACTCGGCTGTGCCTCGTGACATACCACACAAGACGGGTAAATCTCCATAACCCACACCCCATTGTGCCTTATTGTTTAAACATTTACTTTCACTTAAAATCACTGCAGCTGAAGAAAACTAAAATGCATGTGTCATAGACCACTATATGATGAAATGATATAATATTGGTGAGATTTTGTATTGTTGTGATTTTAAAGATAGGGTACAGCACTCCAGCATAATTAAGAATGGCAAACACTTCAAAATTAACTGGTGTTTTTTTGTGTTTGCTTGATAAATCTGGATTATTCACTCGATCAATTATCCACCAATGTTTTCTTGTACCAAACTGGGCAGATAATCGAGGGAACTTTACATATGACACACACCATTTGAGTAATACTTTTCTTCATAGTTTATGGGCTTAAAGGAAGTTCAAAATCATTTTTTACTTGAAATCTTCAAAACCTCTAAAAGTTAATTGACTAGGCCCAAGAACTACTAGAACTTATCATGGCTTGACAGAACCATTCAGAGTGTCAGAACCTATTTGTGTAGTGTCATAATTAGTATGTATTGCTGAATCAAAATCCTGCAAAACACTGTACAGTAGCTATACTTTAATGAAACCCTACTCATAGTGGCCCTACTACTGCATCACCGCAGATAACATTATCTGACTACATTTAGACTGTGTGCTTGAAAGCTCAGTAAACTCTTAGGGTCTGGGACACCCTTCAGCTTGCAAGAAAGAAACATTAGAAAATATATTTTGCTTGTACTATAGTAAGGGCAGACTTCATGGACATTTGTTCTCCTTCTGCCATCTAATTCTGTTTTTATGTTTTAAGAATGCATGGCTGTGTAAGAATTGCTCCCTTATCCTTATCCTTGGACGTTCCTAGCAAACCTTGTTGCATCAGCATTCCTGGGCTTATGTGCTTTGTTGTGCCTTGAACAGTCCTTGAGTTTCTATTGAAAATGTACCAGGCTTGCCCATCGGCACAACAGTATTGCTAAATGACCTGGGTTCCTGCTCCACACTCAGACTGGCACAGGATTAATGGGAGTAGGACTGAACATCTCAGAGGGTGCTCTTCTCCTCTGAGTGGGGTGATCAGCCCCCATTGCACAACTACCACCTGGGTGTCCACTGGTGGTTGTATAGCTGAGCCTGCACCATAATGTAAGGGTTGCCTAGCTGAGTCACATTATCAGCATGCCACTACTTGCGCATTTGAACTCTTAATTGCCAGCCACCTCAGGGAGAAAACAAGAGGCACTGCCTCTCAGATGTGCAGGATGAGATGCTGGCATTCTTCTCAGTCCCACACCCCAGTTAACTTTAGGGTTGGTACTGTCATCCAGTTGAGATAGCCCCCAATGGCCTCTGCCAGTGGAGTAAATCTTAGGGTCAGGCCAGTGAAAGAGGCTGATGGAGCTGAGCAAGAAACCACTGGCAGGGTCCAATGGGGCCATCTTGGGAGCATAAAAAGTAAATAAAAAATTACTTAAGGAAAAAGAAACAATTCTTGAGATACCGTCAGCTAAAGAATGGTTACTGAAGGAAGCAGTCAGTGCTACATTACCCCACAGCTGGATCTCCTGGGAATCCTCGATCGCCCTAGAGGAAAAGCAGAAAAATGGAAATGTTTGAGTAATCGTGCTTGCTATGTAAATGAAAATGTTTTACTTTTAGTAAAGCTGAGTGAATTTTTAAATTGCTTTCAGCTTAAATTTTGTGGAACTTCAGAAACTGTCTAATTCCATGGAATTATGACAAAAGCAGAATTCCAAAATTCCTGAAGCAGGTTACAGTTTTGCATTTATATTGTGGTTTAGTAATTCACAGTTTACATAAACCATGGATTAGCATGCCAGGGTTTATGTATACCAAGGAAAACTAATCTGCAGTTTGAATGAAAACACTTTAATTCCATGCAGTTTATCATAATATTCTGAAAAACATTTTGGAAGGCGAAACTGCCTTCTTACTTGACTTCCACCAGCAGAATGCTACATTTCTACGCAGCTCTGCATTTTATTCTTCTCTTTACTCCAGAGTAACAAAATGAAACACCCGTGAATGATAGGAAGACTGTGTAGCTACTGTGTTGATCCTCTGCTAGATCGCAGTACTATCAGATGGTCATCCTTGTTTGTCCCATTTTCAATCCAGTTTATGAACATATAATAAAAAAAGTCAGCAGATACAAGCTTTGAGGTCTATCAAGTCTGCTTGAGTGTGCATCTATCAGTTTTACTCTGCAGCTGGATGTTGGATATACTGGGATGAGTCTTGATAGCAAGAGGAAAGAGGTAATACTTAGATCACTGGTGAGGCCCTATATGGAATACTGTGCCACATACTGGAGCCCCAACCTAAAGAAAGACAAAGAAAAGCTGGAGACAGTGAAGCATAAGGGTAATCAGAAAGATTCAGGGACCAGCAGGGCGGATGGTATGAGGATCAGCTTAGGGCACTGAACCCCGACTGCTGGAGGCCAGATGGGAGAGGGTGATATAATAAAGACTTCTAAGTTCCTGAAAGGAATGAAAAGGGTAAACTGTGAGGAACTGCTCAGCAGGAACAACGAACCAAAACACAGGGACACAGTGGAAGCTGGAGAAGGAGAGATTCGGAAGGGATGCAAGAAAGTTTTATTTTACAAAGAGAGTGGCTGAAACCATGGAACAGCCTGCTAGCAGAAGTAAAGCAAAACCTTTACTAGGTTCAAGCACATCTGTGACAGAGTTAAGGGCTTAACAGTTAGGCGGTACAGGTAAGGCAGGGTACAAGGTGGGAGGAAGGGGCAAAACCACCCAGACAACAGGTCTTAGGATAGGGTAAGATATAGTATAATATGGGCAAACAAAATCTCGAATGATGATTGGCTGGATGCCCTCTCCAGCTATGTCCTTATCAACACATATCGTCTCAACGTAAACTACTTTGGCCACCCAAAGCCCCAGCACAGGGAAAAATTAATCTGGGCCACAGGTTTCCGGCTGCAGCTCCTCAGCTGGCATCGCTGAAACAGCTGTTGCAGGAGAGTGGTGGCTACGCCAGAGTAATGACTTCCAATGTTCCCAATCCTACACAACCATCTTATCTCTTTACTCACTGCCCACTCCTTCCATAGCTGCTCCAGGCTTCAGTTCTCCCTCCTGTTGCTCCAGACTGTTGCAAACACAAACCATTTATTCAATCTCCAGACTCCTCACTGTGGACCACAATTAATTCGTCAATTGCGTGACATGATTTTCAAATGTCCGTTACGAGCCTCCGAGCATGGCACCATCTTTTTTGGGAGGGAATAACAGCCTGCTGCTCTGCCTCTAATGTTTTTAAAGTTTACCCCAAAACAGCATTCCCCAGAGAAAAGCGGTTTCAAAACCGAAATCGGAAAACACTCTCTATAGTGCCTGCCAAGGCACACGCCACCCACTGGTAAGTACACTGCTGCCTGCAACATAAACACAAAGGGAAGTAAAAGTAAAAATAAGCCCAAAAGCATTTGTGTGTTGGAGGACACACACAGTTGGGAGGAGAGAGAGATAACACCAACACCACGGTGCTCAGCTAATAGTTATGCAGGCTGACAGTGAAGCACACGGATGGCTGCAACTTAAAGCTTAACTAAAATAAAATAAATTGCAAACAAAAACAAAGTGTATATTTGGTGAGGGAGACACACAGTTGTGAAGACAGAAACATACACTAATACCCTAGTGATTCCATATATATGCTCTGCAACTTCCACTACTGAGGAACTATTTTCTACGGTCTGTATCTAATATACTTTAGCAGACTTTAAATTAAAACATTTTTAACTAGCTTGGTTTATGGAGAGGGGTGTCTATTTAGAAGCATTAATAAGACACCCGAGGTGCGAGTTATGGCTTGATAAGAGCACTTCCCAGGTGCTAAAGGCACTTGGCACAAGCACCTTAGTGTCTTATAATGCACCTGGGGAGTGCTCTTATCAGGCCTTAACTCACACCTCGTTGTGTCTTATTGCTGGCATGGTGCAGACTGGATGGAATAAGTGATCTTTTCTGCAGACATTGTCTATGTTTCTATGCTCCTATGACCAACCATCATACTTGGATGTGTTGTTTCTCGGCTAGGTGACAGTGTCTTGTATGTTTTTGCAGAAATGTTTCTCTGAAAACTGCAAATTCTGTGAAACTTGCCTATTTTTGCAGAAAAGAAATTATGTTTATATGTGTTTCTACATAAAGTGGCATTTTCCCACAAAACAGAAATGTTAACTTGATTTTGCCATTTGAGTAAAATAGTAAAATCCAGTGATTTTCACAGAAACAAAATTGCACAAAAATGATTTTGCATGTGACTTTTTACCCAAACAAAATCTCACCTAGCCCTAGATGTTTCTTTGCTGGACATACTCACGTGGAGACCCCTGCCATGGTGGGGGTGGGAACAAAGCCACATGTGTCATCAGACAAGATGATAGAGAGGTCAGTACTAGGGGAATGAAACTTCCTTAAGCGAGGGTGAAAATAAGTGGAATCCATGAAGGTGGTGAGTGGAGAACCCAGGGTGACATAGAAGGAGAATATATTTCAAATATAATTAAATCAAAGTACCAGTGGTACTGAGAGGTGCCAAGCTGTCCTAAGCAGAACCTGGACCCTGCTGAAATGAGATGTGGTAGCTCAAATTGGCTACCGTGTGTATTTAAATTGCTTGTAAATCACTTTGGGGTACTGTGTATGGATAGCAGTAATGTGAAAATGTTATATTTATCTACAGTTCAAACACAATTAGTAGTAATTCAAATTTCTAAGAAATCGAAAATGGTGAGAGGTTTCAAATAAACATGTCTTACTTTGCCTTCTTATTTTCTCAATGACCTTGGCTCTTATTTTTCCTTCACTTCATCCCTGAATAGGAGAAGCATAAGGACAGTCTACTTATTTCCTTAGCAACAGCCAGCAAATGCCATATGGGCAACAATAGGAGGCAGTATAGCACAGTGGTTTAAGGCTCTGAGCTGCAAATCTGGTGACATCCACCAGACCAGACCTGGGTTTGAATCCCACAGCTTCCACTTACATACTGTGTGACCCTGAGCAAGTCACTTAACTTCCTGTGCTCCCAGGTCACACCTGTAAAAACTTACTTTTGGCATAATAGCCATGCACTGCAAACTAATGGATGAGACACTCAGACATAACATATCCAAGAAGTGGCATAATACAGATGCCATTCTAAATATGGGGCTATGCATGACTGGCAGTGGAGAGTGGGTTTTGATTTGCATCTGTTGAACAAGTCAAGTCAAAAGTTTGAGTTTTTGGCCCAAAAGTTGGTGAGAGTCCAAGAAAATTGAACACTTGAAGTTCATGTTGTTCAGTTGTTTTTTTGGAAAACCGAACTTGCAGCTCTAATTCCAACCTTATATTACTATATAATTACTGGTTGCAGTATTTATCAACCTGCAAATAATGTCTATAAAACCTCGTAATAACCGTTTTGCAATATCAACCTGGTACCCTATTATTACAGAGCTCTTTAATAACAGAGTAACTGGTTGATATTACCAAAAGTGACTTTTGTTTTTGTTTTCTTTTGCTAATTAAAACTATAGTAGCAGTAGCGGAACATGGGGAGAAACTAGCCAGTTGGGGCAAAGCAAACAAGGGATGGACTTTCCTGTTGTTCCTGCATCCCTTCCTAGGTCCCGGACAGCCCAGAAAGGCAGCTGCTCTTCCTTTTCCGTCCTTCTTATCAGCGCAGCAGTCCATTGTGGTGCTGGGCACACACAGGTGGTGAAGTCTGACATGGTGGAGTGGCAGCAGTGAAAGGCCATTCCCTTCATCGTCCTGTCCAGCAGCAGCATGAGCGGAGGATAGAGGGAGAATGCAGGTCCAAGACCTCCTTCCTTGCACTAGCAGTACCCTGACCCAAGATTAGAAATCGGCGGCAGGGTGAGTGGCGGCAGTTTGACGCCAGCTGTTGGTGACTTTCTTTTAATAAATAAATCTCGCGGTTTTAGCACCACCAAGAGTGGCATGCCTGCATGGGGCTAGCCAGACCCTGGAAAGAAGGATCACCTACAGGGTGGGGTTAATTAAGACTCCACAAGAGCCAGAGACAGTTTCATAAAATGATCTCTAACACAGTTGATAAACAGTGCAAGCCAGTAAATTATATAAAATAAAACATGCACAGTTACAGATACCTCATTTTGTTTCATGCACCCTTGCTGTGTGATGCTTTTTAACCCCTCAAACTTTGCTCAGGGTTTAAGTATCATCACAACACTTTAGATCTATGAAACAAACTCATACTACACTGCACAGGTATTATCCTATAGCTTATTACTGTGTTGCTACTGCAATTGGTTCAGACCTTAACCAGTCCCAAATACATAAGAGGAAAAGCAGGGAGCAAAGAGCTATTTTAGATGGCATTTCACAGCTTCAGAAATGACTGGAAAGGCCAAATCAGTTATTTATTAATTTATTCATGTATTTAATTATTTCAAACTATTATCCAGGAAGTCATACTAAGCTGGTATGAACTCATTTCCAGATTTGTCCTGGGGAGGGAAGGAAAGAACACAACAGATACAAAGTACAATATACAAAAATATTACAATAATATGGAAATAAGCATAACAAGATATAGAAATTACAAGAAACGTACAGAATAAAATTACCATACAGTAAACTGTGTAACAGGGAAAAGAACAATAAATAGTGAGCAACAAAACAGTAATATGAGGAGCAGGGAGTAATGACTGAAGAACTGCAGGATAAGGACTGAAACTTAGAAACATAGACTTTGACAGCAGGTAAGGACCACTTGGCCCACCCAGTCTGCCCATTTCCCACCTATTGGATAAGCTGCAGATAGTTAACCAACAGTCAACTTCCTCCTACCCCTACTAGAATTGCCTTAAGTCTGTCCCATGCATTCTTAAATTACCTCACTGTTTCTGACCCCACAACCTCCTCAGGAAGGCCATTCCATGTGTCCACCACCTTCTGTGTGAAAAATACTTCTCACGCTGTCCCCTGAGCCATCCCCTCTATCTTTAAATTGTGCCCCTTGTTCCTGCACATCACTTTTCTGAAAGATGTTACCCACTTGGACTTTGTTGATTCCCTTGAGATACTTGAAAGTTTCAATCATGCCCCCCTTTCCTCGAGGGTATACATATTAAGCTCCTTTAGTCTCTCTTCATATGGCTTCTGGTGCAGACCCTGCACCATTTTAGCTGCCCTCTCTGCACTGCCTCCATTCTGTCTATGTCCTTGTGGAGATGGGGTTCCAAAACTTCATGCAGTACTCCAGATGGGGTCTCACCAACTTTTGTACAGAGGCATAACAACTTCCTGTTTTCTACTGGTGATACCTCCAAATGCATCCCAGTATCCCCCCAGTCCACCTTTCTGCCTTCTCACATTGCTTACCTACCTTTAGGTCATCTGATATGGCTACCCCAAGTCCCTTTTCATTTTTTTGTTGCTAGTACCCACCCCTCCATTGTGTACTTTTCCCCTAGGTTTTGTTTCCCAGGTGCATTACTTTGCATTTCTTTGCACTGAATCTAAGCTGCTATACTTTTGACCATTCCTCTAACCTTGCCAAGTCCCTGTTCTAGTGTCAGTGAAGGGTGGAGGCAGGTAACAGAATTCCACTTCAATATCAGAAGCAACTACAGAAGTGAACAGAGAAATCATTGAAGAGAGATTTCTGAGTGAGAATGGCTGGAGCAGAGCAAACAGAAGGGGTGGGGATAACCCACAGTTTAGGGAAGCAGAATGAGAAGGCAGCTTAGCAGCAGCAGATTTCATTGGTGGGAGAGCAAGATAGTGAGCAAGCTTCATTGGGGACTGGATTCCACCTTGAGGGACACCAGCCTATACTGGCAGGATGGTCTGCATCTGTCCAGGAAGGAACAAGTCTTTGAGCAATCAGTTTAAATGCTTCATTGGCAAGCTTTTAAACTAGTCAAGGGGAGGCGCTAATAAGCTCCAGAAAACCCAGCCTCCCTACAAAACAGGGTACTAAATGAGAAAAAGACCGAGGTAGAAAGGTCAGTGGGGATGCTGCAAAAGAAGGTAAAGCCATAAAAAAATGGAGAGCAATGAATACCAATGCCCATAGTCCGAGTAACAAGCTTCCTGAATTAGTGGCCTTGATGGAGGAGGAACATCTGGATATCGGGCAGTCACAGAAACATGGTACACACAAAACCATGACTGGGACGTAACATACCAGGATACACTATCTACAGGATGGACAGGGAGGGTAAAAGAGGAGGAGGAGTAGCTCTTTACATAAGGGAAGGAATCAAAGCAACAGAACAAAAGGGAAAACAGGGAGGAGAAGAGGCACTGTGGGTAAATTTGAGACTGGCACGGCACCACAATCCGCATAGGATTAGATACAGACTTTCTCAGGGGAGGAAATGGACAAGGAAATGATAGAAAGTATACTTAGAATGGCAGAAAAAGGGAGATATTGCTGATGGGTGATCTGAATATGCCAGATGTTAACTGGAGTGCAGTTGCAGCAGCCACTTGAAGAGTGGGTTATTCTAGATGCCCTACAGGGCATGCCTTAGACAACTAGTTTTGGAGCCCACCGAGAGGGAGAAATCTTAGACCTGGTTCTCTCAAATGGAGATGAAGAAAGGATCATAGATGTAGAAGTGGGTAGCCATCTGAAACTAGCGACCATCGAACAGTATGGTTCACAATAAACACGTAATAGAGTCAAGCCATACAAAGGCAAAAGTACTGGTCTTTAGGAGGGCTGACTTTGCCAAAATGGGTGAGTGCCTAAGGAATGCAATAGCAAATGGGCAGGAAGGAGGGTGGAAGAACAATGGGAATAATAAAACTGCCATCACAGAGGTAAAAGCCTTTGTGTGAAGCAATAAACAAAACAAAATGGTGTAAGAAACCACCATGGTTCTCAAAGGAAGTGGCAGGAAGGTTCAAGAGAAAAGAAAGTATTCAGGAAGTACAAGGAATCACAGAAGGAGCAGGACAGAGAACTGTATCAGTTAAAGCAAAAGGAAGCTGGGAAGGCAGTCAGAACAGTAAAGGCCCAAACCGAGGAAAAGAGAGCCAACTGAGTTAAGAAGGGGATAAAACCTTTATAGGTACATCAGGGATGCAAGGAAGACCAAGGAGGATAGTGAGGCTTAATAAAGAGGAGGAGGGTGGCAGAGGTGACTGTGAAAAGACAGAGATACTAAAAATATTTTTGCTCAGTATTTAAAAAGGAAGAGGGGAGGTACCTAAAACAAACAGTAGAAACACTCTGGATACAGAAGTTGATACCAGCCCATTTACAGAAGAAAGGGTTCTGAAGAACTCTTAAAACTGAAGGTGGACAAAGCAATGGGGCCTGATGGGATTCATCCCAGAATTCTAAAGAACTAAGGGTAGACTTAGTGACACCACTGACTACCCTCTTTAACAAATCATGGAGGATGGGGTGGTACCGAGGACTGGAGGAGGGCAGATGTGATTCCCTTCACAAAAGTGGGAGCAAGGCAGAAACAGGAAACTACAGACATGTTAGTTTAACCTCAGTGGTAGGGAAAATGATGGAATCACTTCTGAAGGAAAGAATTGTCAGTATCTAGAGGCCAAGGGCACAGGACCCAAGGCAGCATGGATTCACAGCAGGAAGGTCATGCCAGACAAATCTGACAGATTTGTTTGACTGGGTGACCAAAGTAGAAGATCAGGAGAGGCTTACCCTGTCTATGCCAAGCATACTAGAATCCACCTTTTGCCTTCCCTGCCCCTCCCCCAGCTCTGGCTCCCATCCTCCCTCCTCAGTGAAGACCGAACATAAGTATTTATTCAACACCTCTGCTTTCTCAAAGTCCCCTTCCAGTTGTTTTTCTCCTCCCCAACCTTACTATCCCCTGTCTTGCCTTCTCTCTTCTCCCACATAGCTTAAAAAAGTTTTATCCTCCTTTTGCCCTCTTAGTTAAATTCTCCTCAGTATCCACTTAAGCCCCTTATCTTCTGCCCTGCCACCTTCATCTTTCCCTATAACCCTCCCTGTCCTCCCCCTTTGTGTCTTCTTATATTCCATGAATGCTCTTTCCTTTCCTCAACTACTGCTGCCACCTCCCATGTAAACCAGAATGGTCTTCTCCTCCTTTGTTCTTTTCTCGCCATCTTAATACAAATTTCAGTGGCCTTAACTCTTCCTTTTATAGCTCCAATAGCTCTTCAACATCCCTATTTCCCTTCCAAGCTATTTATTCCTCAAATATCCTCCTCATTCTGTTAAAGTCTGCCTTTTGAAGTCCGTCACCCTTGTTCTAGTCTGATTTGTCTCCCTCCCTGTTTTACCCTGAACCTCACAGTCCTGTCATCACTAGTTCCTAGTCCATCGCCCACCTCCACCTCCACCTCCACCTCCTCCACAATCTCCCCATTTGTGAGGACCACATCCAGCAGGCTTTTTCCCAGTGCGCTCCCCGACCAGCTGCTGCATGAATACCCCTTGTAGCACCTCTAGGATCCCCTGCTCCTAGATGACACAACAACTGGGAGCCCCGGTCCATGTTGGGAAGGTTTAAGACCCCCACTTGTAGAAGTTCCCCTTGAGAGCCATCTTTATGACTGCCTGTATCAGCTGTCTATCCCTTCTTCCCCAGCATTGGAGGTCTTTAAATCATCCCTATCTTCAGTGATTCCCAGTCTGTCTGCCTGTCAAGCTTGACCCACATGAGCTCTGTCTCCCCTACCTCCTCCTGCCCTTCCTTCGATTGCCCTAATGTCTTCTTTGATGTATAATGCCACGCCACCCTATCTCTTACCATCCCCATCCATCCTAAACAGTCTGTAACCTGGGATAACAGTCTCCCAGGCATGATGTTCTGTCCAGCAGGTCTCACTTACTGCTACTATGTCCAGTCTCTCATCCACCATGATGGCCTTCCAGTCCACCATTTTGTTCCCTTAACTCCTGGCATTTGTTGATAATCCTTCCACCAGGACCCTCTATTCTCCCTACTAACCTTTGCTTGGCCTTGCTTTCTTCCAGTACTTTATGTCCATCCTGGGAGGAAACTGAGAGCTCCCATCAAACCTACCACTTTCAGTGGCCCCTTCCTGTACCCCCAATGAAATCAGTTTAAATTATAATTTATTTTGAAAAAGTCCCCTAACTTTCTCTTTTGTACTGCTTGTCCCTCCTGCTTAGGTGCAGCTTGTCTGGGGCAAATAATTTCTCATCCTCCCACATTGCTCCCCATTCCCCCACTACCCCAAACTCCATGTCTTTGCACCATCCCCTAGCTAATGATTAAATTCCTTCAATTCTCTGCCCCTTGCTGTGCTAGCTCGCGGGAACAGTCAGTACTCCAAGAATGCCATCGACTTGAACCCAGCATTACTGTAGAACCTAGCAAGCTCCCAGAGTCTAGCCTACACTTCCATAAGAGTATTACCTCCAAGTCATTGGTGCCTAGGTGGAACTCCATGTGATCTGTGATCTCTCATCTTGTTGCTTACCCCATGAGGATATATGTGCCTCACTTTAGTGCCATCATTCCTGGCATACACTCAACCCAAATAGCCTATTCCTGCCTCTATTTCTTTCCCATCTGATTCCTTTAGTTCCAAGTCCCCTATGAGCACTATGCTGCTTCTCCCATCCCTCTTCTTACAGTTTTGCTTACACCCTTCCCCTGCATACCATTTCCTCCCTGGTCCATCACTTTGTCCAGCATTTGCTCTCCCTTGGTCTAAATCTCCTTCCCTCCTGGTGTCCCCACCAGTCCCCTCGTCCTAGCTTCCCTTTCATGGGCTCTAACCCTCCTCTTGCTCCATCCCTCCTTCCTACTGTCCGAATCCCTCTGTGTGTGGGTACCCTCTCCTTCCCCCCACCTTATCCTTGCCCTTCTTGAGCTTGCAGTAGGTTCCTTCTGTGTCTCTCCCTTACGCAGTGCCCTCCACGTGACTGATTTTGCCCCCTCTTCTTGCATGTTTTGGCTAGTTCCTCCTGAGTCCCTACCAAAGGTGCAAACCCCTTTCCTGATCCTTCTATCACCTTCTCCCCTCCCCCAACTCCAGAGAATTTCTGCTGCCACCCTCCTGTCATCCTCTATCTCAAGTGACCTCTAGGGGTGCATATCTGTTTTCCTGCACTGCCCTGGCTTCACAGCCTCTGCCTGCTGCCTCTTCCCAAATCCCTGCCCCTTCCCTGATGGTATTTGCTGTGTTCTCTTTGATCCTACCACTTGCCAATTCCCTGGCCCCTCTCATTCCTTATTTCACTTATACCAAGTCTCTGTGGCCTCCTCAATGCTCTGCCCTTTCTGCTCACCTCCTGCAGTCCTCTACCTTTCTTTTAGTGTCTACCTCCACATCTGTTCCTAGACCCCTGGAGCCCCTTATGTTCTTTCTTTCAAACCCCACCCAGCAGGTGTTCACTTTGACCTCTCCAATCCACCTCTCCTTTTGAAATCTGATGCCTTTACTGGTCGCTCTGATTGGCTACAGATCCCTGTTTCTATTTCTGAGCATCTATACCTTTAAAGCATTAGCAAAGTTATTATTTTAGTGCAACCTATTTGTTATTATGCTAAAGTGTGTTTTAAATATTGTTTTGCTTTTTTCTCATCTGCTAAGCTACTGCTCTGAGCCCTGACCCCATCCCCGCCTCTGATCTCGCCCTTGTGTGAGACCTCTCACCCCGTCCAGTCATTACAGCTCCTTTGTTTGCTTAAGCTGAGTCCCAGACCTACAGCAACCGGAAATCTTTTATTATTTTAATCGCAAGTAGGGTAAAAGCAATCCTTGGTCTTTTCTTTGCAGGCTGTGTGTGTTAGCCCAGCATGGGGCCTTACCCTGCCTCCAGAAGAACCACTCCAGTGGTTCTGGGACTGAACTCCAGCCACTTGCCCAACTTCCCAAGAAGTCGCAGTAGGTACAGGACTCACCATGCCCATGTGTCTCTTAGACAATCTTTTTTGAAATTTGGTACCTTTTAATTGTGCTCTGATTGGCTACAGATCCCTTTTCCTATTTCTGAGCACCTATCCCTTTAAGGCATTAGCAAGTTATTGTTTTAGTGAAGCCTATTTGTTATTATGCTAAAGTATGTTTAAAATGTTGTTTTGCTTCTTTTCTATCTGCTAAGCTACTGCTCTGAGCCCTGACCCCATCCCCGATCCCGCCTTGCATGAGACCCTCATCCCACCCAGTAATTACAGCTCCTTTGTCTGCTTAAGCTGGAGTCCCAGACCAACAGCAACCAGAACTCTTTTGTTATTTTAATCACAAGTAGGGTAAAAGTAATCCTCTGTCTTTCTTTTGTAGACACTGTGTGTTCACCCAGCACGCGCCTCACCCCAGCCCCAGAAGAACCGGCCTCCAGCAGTTCTAGGCCTGAACTCCAGTCATTTGCCCGACATTACTTCTGCCGGGCGCTTGTGTGCTGGCTCACTCCAACCCACCCTATCTGGAGCTCTACATTTATACTGCTTCTAGATCATGTGACAGCCTATATTTTGTTTGCTGGTTTTCTAAATAGTGTACCAAGTTTCCCATAAGCATCTTATTTAGTCCGACCACTAGAGGGATCCCATCCTATCATTCACTCCATCTTTCTATGGCCACGTTATCTTCACCAGACAAAATACCAATTTTCTCTAACCTGCCCTCTATCCCTTTCTGCATTAGTGCTATTAGTTCAATCCTTGTCACTACTTAATATACCAACATATGAATGTGCCAGCTGAAACAGACCACCGTCTATCTAAGTCTGCTTCGAATGTGCAGCCAACACCATAGTTTGCAGCTCGCGCCACCCCTCCCTTTGTCATCCCACTGCCACCCCCACGTCACCCACCCTCACTAATGTCAGTTCACCCACAATTCAGAGAAATGCTAACAAAATTGGACCACAATGAACCTGAGGTTATGTAGCATACAGTTTAGCCTAATATGCAGTATCATTTAGTTAGGCTCCTTTCATTTAACTTGTGACCCTCACACCATTAAGGCCGACCCCACCCAAAAGACATGCATGCCCTCTATGCAGTACTATCACCCTCCCGGCACTGACTACAGGGAAGCAGGGCTTTTTAAAAGCCCTACTCAATCAAACTATAATCCTGTATCCTTGGCTGTCCCTGCTCAGGTGGCTATCTATCCTCATCAGTCCTTCATCAATATACTGACCCCAGCACATCCCAAACTATCACTCCTCTCTCTAAAGGGGATGGATTCTGCTTCTTAAAATATTAACCATTGTTCTCAGAAACTCCCTCCTATTGTTATTTTGTTCAGGGAATGTACAATTAAATCCTGCCCCACCCCCCATCGGCTATTACAGCGTCCTCTGACCTAGTGCACCTAAAGGTATAAGTTTTCTCCATATAAATGCCTGCAGTCTTCTGAAAAAACGGAAGCTATACAGGCTTGGGTCTCTCATGCCAATCCTAACATATTAATGATGTCAGAAACCTGTCTAAAAGGTGCCACCCCTGACCACGACATTAACATTCCTTCATACAATGTGTTTAGAGCGGACAGAATAACCGGGAGAGGTTCCAATATATGTCCTGGACAAATTCTCTGCCTCAATTACTGACTCCACTACCACACCTAAGGAGTTTGAAAGCCTTACCTTAAAGGGGAGAAGGCGCTGACCATCACCAAAGAGGACGGGACCTAGGGATTATTATATCTGATGGCCTGAAGGTATCAAAGCAGTGTGCAAAGGATGCAGAGAGGGCCAGTGGCATGCTAGGTGCATAGACAAAGGTATCACTAGTAGGTGGCAGGAAGTGGTGATGCCATTGTATAAAACACTCATAAGGCCTCACCTGGAGTACTGTGTGCAGTATTGGAGACCACATGCATAAGGACATTAACATGGTGGAGGCTGTCCAGAGAAGGGCAACAAAGATGGTGCATGGTTTGCACCAAAACATATGAGGAGAGACTCAATATATATATATATATATATAGAATACTGGATGGGCAACAATGCACAACCAGTGTGTTCTGCCACAGAGGGTTCTTTTTTTTTCCAATATAACCAGGTGAGACACACTAAGCTGAAAGCTTTTTATAGTTGCAACCTGGGAGCACAGGAAGTTAAGTGACTTGCTCTGGGTCACACAGTATATGCAAGTGGGCTGAGGGATTCAAACCCAGGTCTCCAGATCTGCAACTCAGAGCCTTAAACCACTGTGCTATACTGCCTCCCTTGACAAACATGCACCTCTAGTTCTGATTCTCTCTGACCTCAAGAGCAAAGCTAGAGCGGTTCATGGGAATCAGAACCCTGAGGTGACAGGACACAGGTTGTGCATAAAATTGCTCATCCTGTATTTTTATTGTTTATAGTACTATTATGTGAAATGTGTGCATTGTGTTTTCTTTTTTCAAAATAAAACTGACTTGTAAAGTCTCTAGAGGTTCTAGAATACTGTCACCACAGAATTAAAGGAAAGCAACAATGTGCCAGAATTTAAGTGGTTCTGCTGCAGTAGTGACATCACTACTGCAGCAGAACAACATAATGATGTTACTAGTGCAGCAGAACAAGCATATTCCAGGCAAAGAATTCCATGCATAACAGCATTTCACTATACACTATATACTCACTGGAGGAAGAGGAGAGAGAGTACATGATAGAAACTTTTAAGTACATAGATACATACATAGATACATAGACAGTGTCGGCAGATAAGGGCCTATGGCCCACCTAGTCTGCCCATTTGAGCTTGTGTTCAGTTTGTTTTCCTAGAAGTCTATTTCCCCTTACCCTGACCTCTAGAATTCCTTTATGTCTATCCCATGCATTCTTAAACCCTGGATTGTTTCAGCCCCCACCACTTCCTCTGGCAGGGTGTTCCACTTGTCCACCACCTGTTCAGTGAAGAAATTCTTTCTCATGTTTCCTCTGAATCGTCCTCCTCCAACTTCATCCCATGCCTCTAGTCCTGAAACATCTTTTTCGCTTAAAATAGTGTTTTCCTGCACCCTGTTCCTCCCTGTGAGATACTTGTATGTCTCTATCATATCCCTCTCTCCCTCCTCTCCTCCAGGAGTACATGTTCAGTTCCTTCAACCTGTCTTCATAGGATTTGTGATGCAACCCATGCACCATCTTTGTTGCCCTCTGAACCTTCTCTACCCTGTCTATGTCCTCACGAGGTATGGTCTCCAGAACTGTACACTGTACTCCAGGTGGGCCTCACTAGTGTCTTGTATAGCGGAATTATGACCTCCTTTTCCTGCTGGTGATGCCCCTGCCTATACATCCCAGCATCCTATTTGCTTTACCTGATGCCTTGTCACACTGTTTCCTACCTTGAGGTCATCAGAGATGACAACCCCAAGATCCCTTTCCTGCTTGGTGCATGCTATATCCTCACCCCCAACTGATATATTGTGCCAGGGTTTTTGTGCCCCATATGCATTATCTTGCACTTCTTTGCATTGAATTTCAACTGCCAAACCCTTGACCATTCTTCAAGTTTCTGCAGGTCCCTTCTCATTCTGTCTACACCTCTGGTGTGTCTACTCTGTTACAGAGCTTTGTGTCATCAGCGAACAGTGAAATTCTGCCTTCTATATCGTGTGCAATGTCACTGATGAAGATGTTGAATAGGACCGGTCCCAGCACTGATCCCTGTGGTACCCCACTGGTCACTCTTCCTCTGTGGAGTGACAGCCATTTACCACCACCCTCTGTGTCCTGCCACCCAGCCAGTTACCTACCCACCACACTACTGTCCTGCCCACACCCATATTCCCCAGTTTGTGTAATAGTCTTCTATGTGGCACAGTGTCAAAGGCCTTGCTGAAGTCCAGATAGGCCATGTCCACTGCCCTCCCTGATCCACCTCCCTAGTCACCTCAGGGCATAAGCAAGGTGCAGTTGGGAGATGTTTTCCAATGTAGAAAGATACCAGAACAAGGGGGGCACATATGAAATTTTGGGGGTTGAGGATAATATAAGGAAGCTTTTCTACACAGAGAGGGTGGTAAATGCTTGAAATAGTCTGCCACAAGAAGTGGTAGGGGCAAGCACAGTGGAGGGTTTAAACAAGCCTGGGACAAGCACAGGAAAACCTTGGGTGGGAAGGGAGTGATGAAAAGCCATTTACTACTTAGGGTGAGTGGATGCATAGATGTATAGGGCCTATGGGCAGACTGGATAAGCCTAGCTGTCCTTTTCTGCCAACAATTTCTATTTTGATTATCAACTACTGAGTCCTTATGCATTATTGGGTGCTACAGACCTCCATCAGGGGCCTTGAATTACTACATCATCTCTGCAAACTGCTTGATGCTCAGACCTTAGAAGTAGTCATCATGGGAGACTTAAACCTCGACTGGTATTCTCTCTGCTTCAAACCCCTAAAAGAATTATGTGCTGAATATGGCCTCACTCAGCTAATTATGGAGGCCACTCACACAAAGTCCAATAATCCTGCCAACAGCGCCTCCTTGACTTAACCCTTGTTAATAAACCCCACAATATTGTTCACTCCGGAGTTTTCCTTAACAACATAAGTGATCATAGGTCCATAGTGTGTGTGCGGATCACACTTATGCCTATTTCCACTTCTAGCTATGTATTCAACAGGAGTCATTGTAACTTCAATTGCACCGATTTCCTGATGTACTTAAGCAACATTAGATGGCAGACTTTTATCTTGCAACTGCAGTGTCAGAAGCCCACAACCTGTTTCAAAACCTTGTTCTAAAGGTGATTGACAAACATGCACCTCTAGTTAAAATCAGAACTAGGAAAAGATCATGCCTGTGGTTTACTGACGTCTTAAACAGCCCTACATAACAGAAATGTCCTATGAAAAGGGCACGAATAACCAAATTACAAGCAGATTAGGTGGCTTTTAGAATTTCAAGAAACCAATGCAATAAACTTATGTGGGCTGAAAAGCATTTTCAATCAGCATTGGATGCTACCAATAATAATTCAGCCAAATTCTGACACATTTTAAGGGAAATAGAAGGACATAGTCCACTACATCTTTACCTGCTAAGATCATATCAAGTGATAACACTACCACAAGCAAATAGAGCATCCTAGATCTGTTAAACAATCACTTTGCCACAGCAGGTTTAACCTTCAACACATCCCTGCAAGCAAATTACTCTCCCGCTCTGCAACACTATCACGACATGTCCCCATAAAGGCCCCTAGCCACGCAACCAAATTCAGCTTCAGTCCAATTTCATTTAAGCAGGTTGAAGACCTCTTACTGACCTTAGATATCAAAAGTGCTGGAGCCAACCAGCTCGAACCCTACTTCCTAAAATTAGGTAATCATGTGCTGACTGTGCCCATTACCCACCTCTTCAATATGTCTCTTGCACAAGTGGCTGTCCCTCTGTGTGGCAAATAGCACATATCATCCTGCTTTTTAGTCAGACGACCCGGCGACCTCAACAGTTACCGGCTGCACTGTATCTCTACTACCTATCCTATCAAAACTTCTTAAAAGTTAGTTAGCACACCATTAAAGTACATCTAGAAACCCACAACATGCTCAACCTCTTACAGTCCAATTTTAGACCTAAACACAGCACGGTTTCTGCCTTGGCCAAGGTAATGAATGACTGGCAAACAGCACTGGACTCCGAAAATCACATACGTGCATTATTTCTAGACCTGAGCAAGGCATTTGATACTGCAGACCATGATCTTCTGATTATGTTGCAGAATATTGTCCCTGATGACATTACCTTGCAGTGGTTCACATGCTACTTTATAGACAGAAAGCAGCAGGTCAAAGCCAAGGTGACTTCTCTCCTCTTAAAACTGCAGAGAGGAGTTCCTCAGGGGCCAATCTTAGGACCTTTACTATTCACGATCTATATTAATGTTATTGACTCTATAATTAGCACAGCAAATGTCCATCTCTTTTGGGTGATACCATATGTTACATTGCTAGGCCCTCCCTTAAACTTGCCTGCTCGGAGTTTTAACAAGAATTCAACCTGTTACAACAAAATCTCCTGCATCTAAAATTATTGCTTAAAGCAAAAACCTAAAGTCATATTCCTCTCTCCACACATCAGTTTGGTAAGCATTCACCCCTACGGCAATCAAGTCAAGATCATGACCCTCTTGGAGGAACCATTAGAGATAGTGGACAAATTTAAATACTTGCGATTTTGGATTGACTGTAAGCTCTTCTTCATTAATCATATAGAGGAACTGACAAGAAAGTTAAAACAAAGATTTGATCTCTTCTTTCTAATCAAGCACCTACTTGCCTATGAGGCCCAAATAAGACTGGTTCAAACTACATTTATCTTTCTCTTGGATTGTACAAACTTTCTCTATAGTCACTGCTCTATTGCCACTTTAGCCAAGCTGGACACACTGTACCACAGAGCACTACGATTTGTCACTGGCATGCCTTATAACACTCACCACTGCTTCCTTTATGCACAGATTGGCTGGCAGTCATTAAAAACTAGGAGACTGAAAATTGTGGCCACTTGGGCCAACAAAACCCTCACCAACAGGCTCCCCAATACATCCCTGGTCTTTTAAAATGCACCCTGGAACATCTATTAATGAGAAGATACTCCTACAGTACACTGTATCCTATATCATACCTGATATTCCTCGAATCAGAATACGCTATCAAACATCCTCCTTAGAGATGCTTTCCTTCCCTTTGTAATAATCTCCAAAAATCCTTAAAACTTTCACAAATTGTTAATATGGCTACCTATAAAACTTCACTTAGACACCTGCTAAAGGACACTTGCAACTGTTATTCATAATCCAATTTTTATGCCGAGAGCCCTGAACTGATGCACTAGCCCTATAGCACGTATTGCTTGTGCCTTGTTAGTTGCTGTCAATATTGGACTGTACAGTGGTACTGTTGTGATACCCATCCTCCCCTCCTCCTTGTACATCCTCTTTCCTCTCCTTCTCTACCAGTCCTTTGTCTACTTTATTGTAGTGTGCTCTACTATTGTATATGTTTCTTCTTGTATCTTTAGGTTTGAATATAACCCATGCTATGATGACCTGTACTGTTTGCTCTGCCGTAGGAATGTATTCTATTGAAACAGTAATTATTCAGTTGTGTTATATCTCATGTATTGTACTCATAGGACTACCTTGTAAATGAGTTCTCTCAATGGTGTTTCTCTTGGTATAATAAAGAATGATTGATTCCTCTCTCCTACCCTGCTTGGAACCTCTCTACACTAGTTCCTAAAATCCTGCAGCCCCATATGTTTTCTTTCGCCCCCCACCCAACAGAGCTTTTAAATGTCTGTAGCCCCAACCACTGTGATCTAACTGGCTGCCAGCTCCCCTCAGCCCCTGCATGCCAGTACACACTGCTAGTTGAAATCTGAAGGAAAGTTCAGGTGAAACACAAAAACATGCAGTCTCTCAGCTGGATAGGTCAATAGGCAGCAGATGGATAGCGGACGGTAACAGTGCAGCCAGCAGACTTTCCTCGAGGCAGTGGTGCCCGGCTTGTAAATGGCTGTAGCCCCTCCCGCAGTAATCTAACTGGTTCCCGGCCCCATGAGCCCTGCATGCCAGTATACACTGCTCAGTTGAAAGCTGAATGAAAGTTCAGTTGAAACACAAAAATGTGCAGTTTTCAGTGTGGAATTCATCTGTAGGCAGTAGATGGATGGCCAGAGATGGTAACAGCACAGCCAGCAGGCTTTGCTTGAGAGCAAGGGACACAAGCTTTAAATGGCTGCTACCCGCACCCACAGTGATTGAACTGGCTGCTGGCTCCTCGAGCCCCCACATGCCAGTACACACTGCTTGGTTGAAAGTTGAATGAAAGTTCAGGTGAAACACAAAACATACAGTCTTTCAGTGCTGGATAGGTCTGTAGGCAGCAGATGGATGGCAGAAGATTGTAACAGCACAGCCAGAAGACTTTGTTCAAGAGTACCATATCATCTGCATACATTGAATGGACACAGAAGAGCAAGCAGTGGAGAGGTTGTTTAGAAAATGGAGACAAGAATTGGGCCAAGTACAGACTCTTGGGGGATGCCTGAGCTGACTGGCAACCGGGGAGGAGTCTCAATACAGACAGCTTGCAACCTGCCCTCAAGGTAGGAGGAAACCACTCAGTTGAGGAGAGGTCCATCTGCCTTAAGATTGTCCAGGAGAATAGGGTGTGAAATAATGTCCTGAGAGAACTTCTGAAAGGGGAGAGTTGCAGCTGTAATATGCATTCTGGGGCAGGTGTAACATTACACCTCCCACACAAATAAATATTGTATTCACACAAAACATTGTCCTCTCAAGATACCTTGCCCTGGTATGCCGACCGTGCGGTGACACCATTACAGCGAACACTGATGCCAACAACATCAACAGTTCACTGTAACGGTCAGCCCAAAACCGGTACTCTGTCTCCGGTCCTGCACCCTCCCCAAATCAACTCTGACTCGGAGTTGGAATCCTACAGTTCAGGGGTGCGAGGACAGAGCCCCTAATAGAAAAAGTACCGGTCTCCTGCCAGATTTAAATCAGCACCAACACGCAGTCGACATAAATCCATTGCTGTAATGTTGATAGGCAACATGGTTGTCGAACCAGCATCATAGAGCCCCTTGCCCTTATGGGAAGTGCAATCTCTGTTTGCAATCCCACACAAGTAACACAAAAGAAAATATTGACATTGAGAAGCAGATTTGGCAAACCTCTTGCAATTCTCAAGCAATGATATGGCTGACCACCTGCAACCCCCAAAGTCTGTTGACAACCACGCCAGAAAGGCTGCATTGTGTCCCCTGTATCATGTTGCAGAGATCCAGTTTGGGCGAGAAAAGGCTTCTAACTGGACACCTAACAACACCATACTCTGCCCACACTGTTGCCTCTTCAGCTCTTCAAGCTTTCTGTTGGCATACACTAGTAAATGTAATCATAGGATCTGACTAGAACCCTAAGGATTATACATGACTTGCCTGTTGATCTTGGTATAGGTAAATTTTGCTGCGACAAAGATACACGATTTTTGTATACGCTATCAATTTGTAAATGTCATGTTAAATATAGCTGTTGTTTTTGCTTGCATTGGCCTGCTGTGATGCTGTGCATGGCTGTAAATGGGCTTGATCCAGTTCATGAGAACAATGCAGCCACTCAGTCACACAAGCTGTGCATAGGGCAGGCAATGTAATGCAGTTCAAATTAAAAGGGTCTGGTACCAACCCTATACTGTATGAAAAGTCCACACAGAGGTTTTGTAGATTAAGCACAAGTTTTTTGGATATACCTAACTTAAAAAACAGGATTCCCCTCCACACAGATGTTTAAGACCTAGACAGCAGGTGATTTTTCAAGGTAGAACCACCACTGGTGGCCATCTGTACCTACAAAGCTCAAGTTCAAGTGCGTAGCACAAATGCGTATACACTTGTAAAATCCAAACTGGTAGTGCAGTGATAGTGATGGCTTACAGTACAAATAGAAACCATGCTGAACAAGTATTAATAAACAGTGATAAATAGTAATAAAAGAAACAAAGACAGCGTTAGGAAGCAGTTATGTGTTAATATAATCCACTACAGTCTTAAATAGATTGTAATATTTTCTGTTTAAGAATAGTATACATGTCCTAAGGTATGATGTCATCCTCTAAAAGCTGATATTCAAATCTTGGAAAATTTTCTTTACAAAAGGAGAATGAAGCCACACCATCAAGAATATACCCAAGAATCAGATCTTATGCTATGCACTAAGTGCCACTGTAGTACTGACTGAACTTCTTTCAGTTGGAAGCATTAAGTTACAGGTTTATGGCTAAGAAGGGTACAATAAGGATGTGATTGAGAATGCTAGGCAGACAGTAACTAAATTAGATAGGAATATCCTATTTGAGAAGAATGATGTGAGAGCAGTGCAAGCTCTAGAGGTTGAACAAATAGTGAGTACTCCATCAAATGTATCTCAGAAGAATGTTAGCCAGGCTGGTGGTAGGACTTGGAACTAATAACAACTACATTTTGTAGCAACCTACTCTCTGTGCAGGTAAGTAGGAAAATCAAATAACAGAAAAAACTGGAATGTGGTCCAAACTGATCCTGGTCTCAAAGAAAGTATCTTGACAACACTAAGAATGGTCTTTAGAAGAGGCCAAAACATTGCTTACACTGTGGTTCATTGTCATGATCATACCCTAAAATTCTCTATATGGTTGCTTAGTTTACCATCTGGTAGCCACAAATGTAACAACTGTAAATTTTACCCAGTTGGCAATAAAACTAATATTTTGTGCAACCAGACAAAAGACAAAGCATTAGGATTTTGAAATTCATCAACTGTAACACTGAAGGAGGTTTTTGTTATCTAGTGAACTGCAGTTGTGGCTCAAAAGTTCCAAAATGTGATCTGGCTGTGCCCACACTCCAACAGAAAGACAGAGAGACTTAAGACTTGCTTACTTGAAATTAAATTATGAAACCCCAATGTTGGGGGTAAGCGTAATTAGTGGTTTCACCACCGCTTCGTTCCTCTTACTTCTCTGGAGTATGGTGAATGTGGTGAATATGCTGCATTCAAATAATTTAATTTCAAGCAAGACAAGCCTTCTGTCTCTCTGTTGGGCGTCAGATGCAGCCGTATCCCTGTCCTGAGCTTACAAACCCGGCTTGGCATAACACCACACTCCTGGTGCTTACTTAGTTCTTATACGTGCAATTGTGGCTCCTTCTGTGTTGGCAAGACAGCCCAAATTCTGAAGATCTGAGTAGCCTCACTTACATGTTAAGGAGAGCCATGGCACTGAGATTCATCTTTAGAAGTATAGAGAGGGTATGGTTGGGGCCATGTGAGTGAACATTTGTACAATCTTTTGCTTAGAGGAAGCACTATGGATGTTCAAATTGGGTGTGATGAAACACCCAGGATTGAATGCACACTTGAATTAGCATCCATTTTCATTTAATGGTGCAGACATTTGCAAGTTAGAAAAGGTTTTAAATTGTTTTCTGGATGAAAGTCTTCATGATGGTGATAAGATTTCTGGGATTTTTGCTAAGAACATTATTTATGAGTTATCTTAATAAATATCTTTCTAAAAGAAGAAATTAAAATCATAGAGATAGCAAAATTATCTCAATATTGAGTTTTATAGGAGACAATATTCTGTTTTCTAGGCACACTGATACTTCATTCTCTCTTTGCAATGAAAATTTTCCAGGATTTAAATCTGAACTTTTAGAGGATGACAGTATACCTTGGGGACATACTTAAGCAATGAGGCATGACATGGTGTGCGTTGTTGTGGGATAACGGCACACCTCAGGAAGTGAAGCCTGAAACAAAGCCAATGACTTTGTGTACCCAAGAAGTGCCGTTATCCCTCAATTATGCTCACCCTGGAATACCTTATTGCAATTATAAAATGGCTTTCCTGTTTTGTTTTTTTATTTTAGGACCAAGTAATGAGGTTCAGAAAGTTCAGCATTTCTGACCTATGCTGTTCTGCTGGGATATCTGCACTGTCATGTGACTGGATTCCACCAATCACAGTACAAGCAGTTTTGTTACCCATTTTATAATGTACATTAATCTGAAACATAAAATACTACAGTCTATTTCAGACTGATAACTGATATTAATCTTTTTTTGAATTATTGCTTCTTAATGTAGATTTTCCCCTTTTCTTTACTATTTATTTTATTTTTATTTAAAATTGGTGACCGGAAGGGCACAGTGAGCTGAGGCTCATTTCCAGGTGTGGCCCTGGTACAAAGTATGCACAGGAGTAGAACAACGTTACAATATAGGTAATTTACAAATGGTTACAAGAATTTTAATATGGTTTTGGCACAATGTGTACAAAGGTAAAACACAAATATAATAAAGCGAGAATACATAGGAGCAACTAACAGTCAAATGCTAAGACACTTAGAGGCCCCTTGTAAAGGGATCTGGAACAAACAGGGGTTGAGTTTGAAATTAGGAGGGTAACCAGCTCAGGACAACAAAACCTGTAATCACAGAGTGGGAGGATTATGAAGGAAAACACAGTAGAGATAAGAGGAGCACGCTGAGGGTCAGAATAGAGATGGAGGGGTCAGGAGCATTGGGGACACTGAGGGGACAGGAGGAGTCTGAGAGCCTTTTGAGGATGAGAAAGGGAGGCAAGGTAAAAGTCAGAGGATAGGCTATTCCAGAGGAGAGGAGATGGTATGAGAAGGCAGAGTGACCTACAGCGGATTGAGGAATAGGGATGGAGAAGGTGCACGAGTCTCTGTGGCGAAGAGTAGGTTGTTGATTTGGCTGGTGTAAGGTGGGATGAGAAATAATAGGAAGGAAGCCAAACCAATATTTATCAATGAAGGAGGTGCAGTGGAGAGTGGAGCATAAGGGAGACAGTCAAATCAAATTTATTTATATTGCACTTATCAATAATCAAAGCGCATATACATAATAGAAACAATCAGCAATAAAAATATAAATATAAATCCTAAAAACAATAAAAAGCAGAATAATCTAACCAGTAGAAGCTTGTTCAAACAAATATGTTTTTAACACTGCCTTAAAGGACTCTGTGGACAGGCACTCTCAAATCCGATGAGGTAGGAATTCCACAGGTCGGGCTATAAAGCAAAAGCTCTGACCCCAGATGATTGAAGATGGACCCTAGGAATCTCTAGCAATCCCTTGTCGGCAGAGTGGAGAGGGTAGTAAGGTCGAAGGAAATCTTTCAAGTAGTCTGGCCCTTGACCATGTAGGGTCTTATAGGTCAACAACGCGAACTTGAAGGTGATTCTCCACCGCACGGCAGCCAGTGCAGCTCGCCTTTGGGAGTGATGTGGCATGATCTTCCCACTCCATCAACAGCCTGGCTGCTGCGTTCTGCACCAGCTGCAGGTGGTGGAGGTCCACCCCGGCAACCCTAGATATAGAGCACTGCAGTAATCAAGGCGCAAAGAAACAAAGCGTGAACCACTACCGGAAAGTCATCGTGCGGGAACTAGGTGTTTTATCTGGGCTATATTCCTCAGATGGTAAAGGAAGACCTGACAATGGCTGAGACCTGTGCCTTCAGCGTCAGCTCGCTGTCAGAATTATGCCCAGATTCCGCACCTGTTCAGGTCTCAACTGGTTTCCCCTAGCACAAGGCCAGAGGAAACCCAGGAGTCAACTTCTCTACACCGTGACCCAGGTCCGCTACCAACACCTCAGTCTTGTCTGGGTTCAGTCTTAACCAGTTAGCACTCATCCAGTCCTGAATCTCAGTGAGGCAACTGTTAAGACCAATGATGCGTCATGCTGTTTGGGTAAAAGGACATACAGAGCTAAGTATCATCTGCATAGCAGTGAAAACTCAGCCCATAATGCCTTATAATTCTCTAACAGCAGCATATACACAGTGAACAACATGGGGAAGCACAGAACCCTGTGGCTTCACAGGGCAGAACAAAGGGGCAGAGGAAAAATTCCTGATACTACCCCTGAGATCTGCACATCAGGAAAGAATGAAACCATCTGAGGACTATTCCGACAGTCCACAGAGTAACATGAGTGATCTAGCAACATCCCATGGTCCACGATGTCGAATGCTGCAGAGATCAAGAAGGACCAAGATCGAATGACTCCTCTGATATTTCGCTATTAGGAGATCATTCAGTACCGAATCAACGCCGTCTCAGTACTATGCCTCTTCCTGAAACCGGACTGGAGGATCATTGACTTCCGAGGCGGTAAGAAAATCCTCGATCTAGCGTGACTACTTTCTCAATAACCTTACCCAAAAGAAGGTTAGAATAGGTCTGTAGTTGGCGAGACAGTCAGAGTCAAGGAAGATTTCTTCAAAAGGGCATTATGATGGCCTCTTTCAGAGACTCCAGAAACACCCTTGTTCCAAAGAGCACCGGACAATCTCAACAAGGGCTGGTCCGATCACATCCATACACCCCACAAGGAGGTGTGTGGGACCAGGATCAAACTACAGCAAGTTGGTCGCAAGACCTGGACAATCTTCATGATGTCCATGATTGCTGGCTGGTCAAAGTCTGTCCAGATAAACTGAGGGCCTGTGACCTTGTATCGACCCCCCTGCTCATTTGAGCGCATACTGAGGAACTCTGACCTGATCGAGGACACCTTATCATCAAAAACCGAAGCAAACTCATCACACTCTTTTTGTGAAAAAGCTCTCTGACCCGCAGACAGGCTGGATTGCACAGTCTGTCCATGGTTGAAAAGAGCTGAGCCAGTTGATTTCTTGATGCAGCTACCTCCCTGGACAGGAACTCTGCCTTCTCACGGAGATTTCTGATTGGTAGTCCACATAATGGGCCATCAATCTAAGTTTGTCCTCCTCCAGGCCAGATTTCCTCCAGCAGCGTTCAATCTTCGTCCCTCTCCTCAACTCCCTCAGAGTCCCATCAAACCATGGGGACCGAGGCGAAGGAGAGATGGTGAACCGGACAGGTGCAATGGAATCCAGAGCCCTCAGTACCACACTATTATAGTGTGCCACTAGGGCATCTGGTTCCATGCACTCCACAAGCCAACTCGATAGGTCCAGTACTGCCATCAGACCATCTGGGGTAACCCCCTCAAAGGGCAATACGGACCATCTCCAAAGGGTGGTCTCATGGGAGGGGTCACGAAATCGAACCTTATGGAATGATGGTCAGACTACCCAACTGGTTTCACCACCAGCTCTGTGATCTCCATCCCCAGAGTGAACACCAGATCCAGACAGTGACCCTGAAAATGGGTAGCAGTGGTAACAACCTGTAAAGCCCAACAAAATCATTAGTCGGAGGAAGTTTTGGCCAAAATGCGAGAGTTCAGTTGACCCAGGCATTGAAGTCCCCAGGACCAGCCACCTGGAAGGCTCCAACACCAAATCGACAATGAAGTCTGCAACTTCATGCAGAAAATCTTTCTCATCACCAGGTGGGTGGTAAATGAGCAGAATCCTGCAGCTCACACCTGCTCCCATGATACATTCAAAGGATCTGGGGTCACCACTGGAACTTCCACAAGGCCCAATTCTGATTTAAAACAAATAGCAACTCCCCTTGATCCAGCCTAGGGCAGTGTATCACCGAGTACCCGGCTGGAACAGCTGATTCAATATAGGACCAGCATTTCATCCAGCCAGGTCTTGGTGATGCAAGCCAGGTCAAATAACTCAACAAGATCAGCAATAGTTGCCGTTTGGATTCTTTATAGACCTGGCATTGCATAACACCGCCAGGTTGGATGAGAGGCCTTGAAGGGACGGGCCACTTGCCCATTATCAGTGGAGACCTTGGGTATGGGAACTAGGCATCGTGAACCTCTATCCTGGACCCATTTCACCCCAGGGTGTCTCCTTGACTTCACCACCCCAATCCGTTCACTCCGCTCCCACTCCCCGGCAGTACCCACCCCCCCTCCTCCTCCTGTACAATCCCAAGACATGACAATGTCCGTAAACCTCGGGTTGCAATGGAGGGCAGTCAAAGAGTACAGGTCCCTCAGCCTAGAGGGGAATAACGCCTGCCCACAGAACCTCGGCCCCAGCACATGCTGATATGGGTTTAACACTTTCCACTATATCAATCACAAACTAATTTAAAATAAGCATCTAAACAAAATAGTAATTAAACTATCATAGAACTAAATTAAACCAACAAACCCTCCCTCTCACCTCTCACATAGCAAGGAAGAGCATATTAATCACAGAAAAGAAAAGAAACAATAAAATAATAATCCATTTGGTATAGAGCTCTCACCCCACCCTCACTTTCCGGTGTCTGCAGTACTCTCACTACCACCAGACAAAATTGTTAGTTGCAGCTTCCAACTAGAGAACAGAGGGTTCTCACCACCTCCTTCTCCTCGCTGCAATAAAATATCCCCAAAATTGTCCCAGAATTATCAGAGTTCTCCACTGTCTTTGTTGAAAAATGAAAAAGGTCCAAAATAAACACATAAAGCCAAATATAAAAGCAATGACTGAGAGGTTCTCTCACACCCCTCACAGAAATAAAATCATTAATCATCTTAAACCATAAAATAAAAATCCTCGAACAGCAGGCCAGACCAAAGTCTACAGTTCCAAAGGCAGGGATACACTGACCAAGGACTATATTCCAAGCAGGAGAACAGGAAATAAGCCGACACAGCGCAGTAAAAGATGAAACATTATATGAATCCAGACATCTTCAGGGTTAGGGGAAGGCAGGAAAGGAAACCCACAGCTCCCAGAGACCCCAGAAAACACAGACGACTCCACCATTCACCGACCGTGAGAAATCACGCCCTCACCCCCCAACCCCAATCCTCTGATGGAAGTCCATGGAACAGGGTCCAGGGAACTCCAGGTCCACAGGGACAACCCCCAGCCAACCCCAACACCCCAGGGAGAACTTAAACAATAGATTCTGCTATTACTCACAGTCCTGCAGCTGTTATAGTTGGTGATAAGACACAAAACACTCCTGCTTGTAAAATCAATAGTCCACAGTGAACAAACTTCAGAGTCAAACTCCAAGGCTCCCAAGTTCATCTCTTTGAACCTGGGCTGTACTCAGTCAATTTCCTGCATAGAAACAGCCGAGTCAGAAAAAAATCTTCACTGTGGGTCACAGCCAAACAGATCCCACAGCTAACTTCCATACAAATCTCCTTCTCTCCGGGACAGAAATCCAACTTCCTAGAAGGAGATCCGACAGTGGTCCTGATCTTGCCCACAGATGTTGAAGCCAAGGACCCCACCTGTGAGGGCCACCGCCAAAAAATATCTGCACTGTAACCTAGCACCTCGCCTAAGCCAACCCACCAGCTGGCTCAGCGAAGGGCCTGAGAACCTTAAACCCACCGGCCGGCTCCCCTACCAGTCCAGGCCTAGGCCTCCTGAACAAGGCAGATTCTAACTAGCTGGCCACCCACAGATGTAGAGCCCTGATATTCTGGGCAAGTAAAAATCAGTCCACTATAATCCAGGCTTGGTATTAGTCTCCAAACAGAAACCACCTCCAAAACCAGGCGAACTGGCATTCACTCTGCTTTCCTCCACTTTCTCCAGGCATAAACCACCTCTTTCATGCATCTCCCAGCACAATAGGATTCCAAGACAAAACCCGGGAGACAGGTTAGAATGGGCTAAGAACTCCTTTTTGCAACCAGAAGCAGCAGCGGAGCCTGGCCAAACAGCTCCAGTGCACTCTACACCGCGGTCAATGCTGACCTGATAACGCTCCACACAGAGCTAGATAACTCACTAAAAGCCCTATCTAAGTTAAACAAAATAATTTACGATAAAATAAATAAAACAACAACACAGCGACCGAAAATAATCGAGGCAGGGAAAATGGAAAAGAAAACAAGTTTTTCATAAATAGCAAACAGAGCATTCACAGCATGCCCAGCCGGCAGCCATCCAGTAACGGGTAAGTGGAGGGGGCGGTGGCAAAGAGGCTGAAGGAGTTGAGAAGAGTGTCAAATTTGGAGAGGAAGAGGCTGCGACAGTGCCATAGACTACGTCAGCATAATTCAACATGGGCAAAATTGGTTTAAGGACTAATTCGTATCGTGTGGGAAGAGGGAGGCTGGTTTTGTGGCAGTAGAGGACTGCAAGTTTGGGCAATAGTTTGGTGCAGATGGCATCGATGTGTTTAGAAAATCAAGGTGACTGTCCAGCTAAACACCCAGGTATTTGAAGGCAGAGACCATCTCAAGGGTGAACCATCCAGGGTGGTGATTTCTGGGTGTGGGGAGGGAGTCCAGCTTTTGTCTAGAACCAAAAACATTGTAACTATCTTTTGACATTGAGCTTTAGCTGACTTGATTGGAACCTGGACTGAACTTTGTTGAAGTCATTTTGGAGATTGGGAGAATGCTGTCATGGGATGGGCCAGAGGCATAGATGACAGTGTCACCTGCATACATGTGCATGTTAGAGAGTGAAAGACTGAGGGAAGATTGTTTGTGAAAGAGAGAAGAGGATGGGGCCAAGGATAGAGCCTTGAGGGACACCGAGAGGATAGGAGAGGACTAGAGAATGCATCATCAACTAGGACTGACTGTTGTCTATTTTGGAGGTATGAACATAATCAGTCAACTGCAAGTTTTGCAAGGTTGAATGAATTAAGTTTTTGAAGAAGGAGTGGAGGTGAGACAGAGTCAAAACTTTTGCCAAATCAATGAAGATAGTAGCAGTGATTTGGCTTTGGTTCTAATGCAGTGAAGATGGAGTCGGTGACACGCAGCAGAGGGTGATAGTGGAGTGTGTTTCCGAAAATCTGATTGCACAGGTGATAGGGAGTTACTTGATAAGAGAAAGTCAGACAGCTTTGAAGAATAAGGGATTCCTGGACTTTAGCAAGGAGGGAGGAGCGAGATGGGCCGATAATTTCCAGGGATGAGGGATCACTGCCCTTGTGTAAGGGTAGGACCTTGGCTGACTTCAGGCTTTGGGAATAGTAGCTTTGGAGAGAGAGAGAGATATTTTGTATATATGTCAAGGGGTGGCTATTGTGGGAGCGCAGATGTCAAGCAATCTAGGGTGGAGAACATCAGGGCTTGATTTGGAGGGTTGAGAGATGAGTGCAGTGCAAACTTCAAAGGAAGAGAAGGAGGAAAGAGGAAGCTGGTGGGAGGGAGGGAGATTCAGGAGAGCAGGTTGAAGAGCCAGGTGAAGGGGAGGGGAGTCGGGCAGGGCACAAGAGACAAAGAACTTGTTGAAAGCCTCAGTTACAGAGGCATGGCCAGAGACAGGAGCCATCAATTTTAAGGCTCTCGATGACGGTTCAACAAGATAAATGTGAACTGTCATCACAGCACCAGGATCCATGTTGACAATGATTTGCAGTCAGCATGGCGCTGCACAGATGGTATGTGTTTTTTCTTCTGGGGCTTTGCCCCAACCCCGACACATGGGAGGCTCTGCCACCGCACCCCATACTTTAGGATTCTAACTTTGGGTCAGAGTTAGTTCAGGGAGGAGGTGCAGGTCAGGAAAGGGTTGCCCAGTCCCAGTGGCACATTTAGGTGACATGGCACTGTTGTCGATATCGATGCATGTCACCATAGAAATGTCGCTGTTCAGGGGCATACTGATATTAAGGACCAGGCAAGTTTGTTGGGAGGGGGATCCAGGAGGGTGGATCACTTTCCAGAAAGAAGCAGGAGTTATTAAAATAAAGAACATTCACATGTTATGCTTGGGGACTCGAGTTGTGCAGAAGCAGAAATTCTGCTGGTGGAATTAGCGCTATTAATCATTGTTTATTATTGCTTGTTTGGGCATGGTTGCTACTACGTGTACTATAAGCCAACACTATCACTGCAATACCAGTTTGGATTGTACAGGTAATAAATAAAACCTATTTGTGCTATGTCACATTAACTTGAACTATATCAGTACAGGTGTCCACTTGATGAGAGTTTAACCTTGAAAAATCACCGCTGTTGGGCACAACACATCTGTGTATAGTGGGAGGCTCTCTCTTTTAAATTAGTTATTGTATATCTGAATAAATGTTGTGTTTGGTCTACAAATATCAAATGTGTGGTCTTTTCATGCAGTGTAGCATTGAAGCCAGGCTCTTTCAAGTTTGGGCTTGCTTGATCCAGTCCACCTATATGGTGAAACAAATAAAATAAAAATGTAACAAAAATAAAGAACATTCACATGTTTATGCTTGGGGACTAGAGTTGTGCATAATGCAAAATTCTGCTGGTGGAATTAGTGCGAAATGGCAATTTTGTTTTCAAAATGCTTTTGGGTTTCTTTTAAATCTGCAGAATTCTAAGAAGCAGTTTGGTACATCATGCTGTCTTGAATATTTGTGGAAAACGATTCCATAGTTAACATTCTGCTTTCAGAATTTCAGAATTCTGCTTCTCAAGGAATTCTGCAGTTTGTAGAATTTCTGCATTTTCGTGGAAGCAGAATTTGAAAACTCCACACAGCTGTTTTAGGGATTAGTGCACACTTACACGACTATGTAAATTAAACCTTCAGATGTTCTCAACAAGTATAAAAAAAAATCCTTCAGATGTTCTGCAAGAACCCTGTCATGAGCATTCTTATTGCCTTCCAGTTACTATACATACCTGGTTTCCTTTAGCTCCTATAGGACCTGGAAGCCCTGAAGAAAACAAAGAAGACATTGTCACCAGATCCAGATAACAGAATACTATTATAATATGGTTCAAATTTCTGTGAAGACTAGACTTTCTCATCATTTCTGTGTACAGTGTATGCGTGTTGAATACAGAGAGAGTATGACGTATTATTTAAGCAATAAAACATGATGGGGCATGGGTTGTGCTGGATTTACTGCACACCCAGGGGTGTTGTGAAGCACAGTGCCACAGGCAGAGTGCCTTCAACTGATGAACATGTGGTAAACCCAGCACAATCCACTCCTGGAGTGTCTTATTGCTTATATAAAATGGCTAAAGTGAATATTTGAAAAAAAACTTTAAAATGTTTTAAAAGATGTAACTTAAAATGGTTCAAATTAAGGTAAAATAGTCCTCAGCAGGTGCCTGTCACAAGGGGTGCTGTGCCAAACAGTATCTGTTTTGATTTCCCTACACTACTTCCTTCTGCCCTTTTGTCTTGAAGTTTATAAATAAACAATTTTAATTTATTAAGGAGAATGGCCAGAAACAAGGAGCAATGCAGCATGTCTTACTTTTACTTGTATTACTTTGAAGCGTGAGTGAGATAGAGGTGGCGATAGTTGCAAATTCTGCTTTAAATGGAACTTCGTGAAAATTCAGAAATTTTGTGGAGTTTTCTGAATTTCCACCATTGGTAAGATCAGAATCTTCCGAATGTGTTTGGTGGATTTTCGACATGTTCATAGAATTTTTGACTGAACTATGGAAAAATATGAATTGCGGAATAACAGTTCTGAGGAATTTTTTCTGCAGTTTGATGAATTATTCCATAATACATGTAATTATTCCGCAGTTCAGTGATCAGTTCTGCGGACTTTTTTCTCTGCAGTTTAATAAAATATTCCACAATTTAAACATTTATTCACCATTCTAAGTTGGAATTTCTTCAAAAGTTGCTAATTTGATTTCCACACTTCTGCAGAAGCGAAAATCTGACTTCATGAGAATTCCACGGTGGAAGGTTTTTTGCACACCTCTAGAGCAGGGGTTCTCAAATGGTGAGGCCAGCCTCCTGGGAGGCCCCAACCTGTTCAGGGAGGCTCAAGCAAGTCTTGAAAAGTACTGCATTTAAATTTTGAACTTTATAGAGTTTGAGTGAAGGGATAAGACAAACTGAAAGAGGATAATAGTAGGTGAATGGATGTATTTATTCACAAGTCTGTGACCAGGGAAAGTACTGTACACTGAGCCATGGCTTATTTCAGGTGTTCCCAGGAAGGGTAGTGAGAGAATACAATTCAAAATGTAACTGCAAAACACTCAAGCAATACAAAATGAATGAAAGTGCAAACAAATTACGAACAATAAACCAACAACGCAAGGAACAACGATTAATTTGACTGGCAGCAGAACTATCCAAATACAAGAGTTAACCATACAGGTAGTAGGAATAAGGGCAGGAGGGAGCAAAATGATCCCTGAGAAGTTGTTAAGAGCAGAGTGAGGGGAGATGCAGAGGTCGGCAGGAAGGTTATTCCAGTTAGAGAAGAAACAGAAAAGCAGTCTGACCCATGAAGGTATGGCAGTAAGGGGTAGCAATGGTTTGAGAGTCAAAATATTGGAGAAAGTAGGTTGTCCTTTTGGGAGGTGGGGGTACAATAAGCTTAATAACATGAAAGCAAGGTATGCCATGAGGTTTCAATTTATTGCTGATGTACTGTGAAGAGTAGGCTATTTTTCTATGGGAGGCCCAAAAATATTTCAGTATTTTAGGGAGGCTCAAGATCTTTTCATGGCTTAGGGAGGCTCACTGTGACAAAGTTTGAGAACTGTTGCTCTAGAGTGAGTTTCTTTACTGCCTGTGCTGTAGTGGGCAGGTGGCCTTGAGCAAAGAGAACCCTGACTGTATGAGAAAGCCAGTACTTTCCTGAGTGTGGCTACAGCAGAAGAAAGTGAGCTGCCAGCTGTATACTACCACACCCCAGTACACACTGCTTCCTATTTCAGAAGAGCAAGTGCAGCAGTGGTAGTGGCTAAGATCGCTGGACTCACTCTCAGCAGTTTTACACATTGTGTCTCTTTTCTGCATTTTTTTATTGGTTTCTGTATTGTCAGAGGAATGGGAATAAGAGTGGCTGAGTGGTGTGTGAGCAAACAGGCAGAGCTGGCAAACAAAGAGCTAGTGAGCTCAAAGTCAAGCAAAAAAATGGTACATTACTGGAGGCAGTTGTGGGGTTAAATTTAAGAAGGACATCTCTGGAGAGCATAGAGGGCATATCCAGTAATGGAGGTATGAGCTGTACTGTATATTAAACAGTCTGGTGTTGCTGTGCTAGAATAAAAGATGGCTGAATTAAAAATATAAAAATTCCACACTGGCACATTGATATTTAATCTGATCTATCCATGTTGGCGAGGACTTGTTTTAACCATGAGTTGAGCATTCACAATCCCATGACTAGAACCACATCTCAGCCAAACAGGATGGAGGATTTCCTTGCCCATTTGTATATAGATACTGACACCCTAAAAAATTGAAAACACATTTAAGCAGAATGGGACTAATGTTGAATATTTTGCATGGCACTAACAAGGTTTGGGATATGCAAGCGGTGCTCTCTTGTCCCAAATCATTAGCCATCTACTGACATATTCAAAGGTACATTTAGCAAGAGCAAAGCTGTCTGTGCATGTGCACTAACTGGTGCTGAGCACATATACAAATAGATGACAGAGTGATATATACAAGAAGATACATGTAGATGGCAGTGTGATATTCAACTGTTTTTGCCAGCACTGCTGACCATGCTATTGTTTCTAATGCTGCTGAAAACCATCTTTAACATCTCATGCAGTGTTTAGTGCCCCTCAGATATCTATGTTGCCCTGTTTGTGCCTAAACAAAAGGTACATCCCAACATTAACAAATCCCTGTCTGTGAACCATTATTTGAATATTGCCTTCCCTGGTAATCTAATGGAACCCCTTCCTCACCCGCTCCCGTCAGTGTTTGGCAATTTATCATATCCAGCACTGTTAGTCTGTTGGACCACCCTCTCGGTTAATGTCCTCTATACCCACCCACTTGCCCCCAGAAATGATAATGTCCATAGACTGGCAGCCAGCAGGTCTTTCTCATGCAAGTACTGGTATCCCTCTATAATTCTGTATAGTGATACAGCACAGTATGTTGAAAAGTTCATTGAACTTTTCAACAGATGTTCTAAGTACTACATCACTGATTATAAAACAGTGGAACTGTCTCCACCAATAAGATTGCAGCATCACTATACCTCTTACAGAGTGTACAGTTGCTGCCTCACACTACTCAAGACAGTTGATTCCCGTTGCGGTGACTCTCACTTCTCACTGTCTTCCTGTCACAGTCGCTGTGGCGGATCAGCTGTCACAGAAGAGCACTTCACTAAACAGAAGCTCCATTTTGCTTCTCTGAGTCACAAACCAAATCTAAACTCATAACGCAGTACAAGTGAAACTATCACAGCATCTTCTGAAATAGTTGTTTTAGAGCAATAGCAACACAGAGAAAACCTATCCTGTCAGTGTATTAAAAACCTCCATCAGGAAAGCTGAGTGAGTTCACAGAAATGAGGTCACAGAGACGGTGTGTATTTAAAGAAACACTTTCCTTGTGAAATGGATGCAAACAGCATCATGCCATTTGCAATAAACAAATCATTTGGCCCTGCAGCTTGAGTATCGTGGAGCCACCGATGACGATCAGCACCTATCCCACCACCAGCCAATGTCACCACATCGAGAGAAGCAGCGGAACACACCAAGATGTTCACAAACAGCAGAAACAAAAAAATATTACTCAAGTAAAACGCATTTGTTGGAAAAATTTACATTCTTTTCTAGTGATGGCAGTTCCACCACTTCATAATTTATTAATATGTGTAATTCAGGTGTCTCTTTTGAGATAAGAAGGTTGTCTTGTGCTGGTTTAGGTTAACGGAATCACTCAACTCTGCTTTGCGTTCTCTCATCCAAACCAGCATGAGATAACCTTCTTATCTCATATGAGATACCTGTAACTATACATATTAATATATAACAGTAGCTATATGGGTAAGTGGGTAAGGCAGACTGTGGCCAGCTGTGGAGGTGAGTGATGGGTTTGTGGTGGTTACAGTCTATGGAGAGGAGATTGAAGTGGTCATAGAGGACATGAACTGGGAGGGGGTCCAATAGACTACCAGAGATTGATTAGATAAATTAAATCAACACCAAGGAGGACTGGATGAGAGGGGCATCCACTACACTACCAGGGAGGCAATATTTACCAAATACCACAAAAACAGGGACTGAGTGAGGGTGGGGCTACTGAGTAGTGTTTTTTTTTCTAAACAAACACTGTACCACCTATGAATGGGGCAAGTGGGGACAGTCCACCAGTCATTCCATGGAGCAAAAGCTAGGGCCTCACCAGTTACTGAAGCTATAATAGGATGTAAATTATCTATTCGCACCTGCGTGGGCAAGAGATCATTTGTATGGGAACACTGGAATATGCAAAGCAGTGCAAGAGTACTTGCAGGCTTAGGAAACTCCAGTTAGGTTTGCTCTTTAAAAGACCTATCTTAGGTATAGGCACATATCTGTCTGGCCAGTAGGGAGTTGTGCTTTGTATCAATATCACCTGTTAGGAACTTCAGTTGGGCTGCACTCTTGGGGTTACTAACATACTAACATACTATTTGCCAGCAGATTAGGCCTTACGGTCTATTGAGTCTGCTCGAACCTCAGATCCTTAGTTGGGTGCCAAGACCCTCCCATCCCTTGTGCTCCAGAAACCCGTCATCATCCTCCACCCCCTGGGACAGGCCATCATCCGATACATCCACTTTCTGTGTCTGTCCCACCCTCTCTTGAAGCCCTCCACTGTGGATCTCTGAACCAGCTCACCAGGCAGTGCATTCCAAGGGTCCACCACCCTCTCAGTGAAAAACCTCCTCCTCTTTCCCCCCTCACCCTTCCACCTTCCAACTTCAAACCATGCCCTCTGGTGATACCTCCCTGCTTTAGTCTAAAGATCCCTCCATGTTTACCCTATTTATTCCCTTGAGGTATTTGAAGACCTCAATCATGTCCCCCTGTCTCTCCTCTCCTCCAATGAAAACAGGCAGAGCTCCTTAAGTCTGTCCTCATACGTCAAATCCCTAGCCCTCGTATCATCTTTGTTTGCCCTCCTCTGTACCCTCTCCAGGAGCTGTGTCCCTCTTCAACTGTGGTCTCCAGTACTGTACACAGTACTCAAGGTGTGGTCTAACCAGTCCATTGTACAGCGGCAGAATCACTTCCTTGCTCCTAGAGGTGATCCCTTACGATGCATCCCAACATCCTGTTTGCCTTGCTAGCCGCTCTCCTGCACTGCTCAGAGTTATTCATACATGCATCCACCATGACCCTAGGTCTTTTACCCTATTGAGGCCTCCAGCGCCTCCCTCCCAGGGTGTACCTGTGTTTAGGGTTTCCCGACCAAGATGCAACACCTTGCACTTGATATGAAATTTAATTTCCATGTGTGAGCCCAGCTATCCAGGGTGTCCAGGTCCCCATACGATGCACAGGGTAATGCCAAACTTCACCCAACAACTAACACACCAAAATCTGGCCAATGGAAAATCATGTACACAAATGCTCACAGCCTGGGAAATAAGATCCCAGACCTGCAGGCAATAATGTCAGAGGCTAAACTGGACATAGTAGCAATTAGTGAGATGTGGTTTACCAGTAACCACACTTGGGAGACTTCAGTACCTGGCTATGTATTGTTCAGAAGAGACCAAGGTGCAAAAAGGGGAGGAGTGGCCCTGTATGTTAATGAAAATATCAAAGCTACAGAAATTCAGAATACACATCAGGAGCCAGAAGAACTGTGGGTCACCCTGGAAACAGGAAATGGGACAGCCATAAGAACTGGGGTTGTCTACAGGCCCCCAGACCAGAGGGAGGACATAGACACATTACTGTTAGAAGATATACAAAACATGACAGCTAAAGGGAGGTTCTGATAATGGAGACTTCAACATGCCAGATACAGATTGGTCAATACCAGCAGGAACATCTGCCAGAACTAGACTCATAGTGGATTCCTGCAGAGGAGGGCCTCAAACAACTGGTACAGCAACCCACAAGAGACAGGGTTATCCTAGATCTAGTACTGACTAACAAAGAAGGGATCACAGATCTCCAGGTAGAAGGTCACCTGGGGCCAGTGACCATCACATGGTATGGTTCAATTTGGCTACTACATCTAAATCATCCCATTCCAAGGCAAAAATATGGGACTTCAGAGGAGCTGACTTTCATAAGATGGCCAACAGAGTTAAGCTAGCCCTGGCAAAAGAAACACAGGTGAGGGGTACAGGCAAAGTGGGCAAGCATTAAGGATGCAATACTTGAAGCAACATCCCATTGTGTTAGACAGAAAAGGAAGTGCAAAGAAGAAGGAAACCACTTTGGTTCTCAAATACAGTAGCAGAAAAGGTCTGAGCCAAAAGGCTGGCCTTCAGGAAATATAAGGGAACACAGCGGGATGAAGATAGGAGGCATACCAAACTGCCTAAGGAAGCAGGTAAGGCAGTAAGGCAGGCAAAGTCCCAAACTGAGGAAACACTAGCACTAACAGTAAAAGAATGTGACAAGACTTTCTATAGATACATTAGTGAAAGGAGAAAGTCCAGAGGTATTGCTAAGCTTAATGGAGAAAGGGAGCATGTGAGGAGGAGGACCCTGTAAAGGCATCTGTCCTAAATAGATACTTTTGCTCAGTATTTACTGAAGAGAAGGTAGGACAGGGCCCACAGCTCAGCATCATGGACACAGGGAGGAAGGTGAGCACTACTCCTTCACAAAAGAAAGGGTCCTACAAGAGCTTGCTAAGCTCAGGGTGGATAAGGCAATGGGACCTGATGGCATACATCCCAGGGTACTTAAGGAGCTAAAGGAGGAACTAGCAGAGCCATTAGCAGAATTGTTTAGTGAGTCTCTGAGCACAGGAGAGGTCCCAGAAGACTGGAGAAGGGCTCATGTGATCCCGCTCCACAAGAGTGGTAGCAGGGAGGCGGAAACTACAGACCGGTCAGTCTTACCTCAGTAGTGGCAAGATTATGGAGGCACTCCTTAAGGAAAGGATAGTGCAACACCTGGAATCCATAGGGCACGGATCCAAGACAGCATGGGTTTACAAAGGAAGGTCCTGTCAAACTAATCTCATAGATTTCTTTGACTGGGTAACCAGAGTGGTGGACCAAGGGGAGCAGTTGATGTCGCCTACCTTGACTTCAGCAAAGCTTTTGACACTGTTCCACATAGAAGATTGATAAATAAGCTGGGTAGGCTCGGGGTATGGTCAGAAGTTGGTCAACTGGGTGGCAAACTGGTTGACTGGCAGAAAACAGAGAGTGGTGGTAAATGGTATACAGTCAGAAGAGATGCAAGTCACAAGTGGGGTACCTCAGGGATCAGTCCTGGGGCCAGTCCTATTCAACATCTTCATTAGTGACCTTGCAGATGGACTAGAGGTAAGGCTTGTCTGTTTGCAGATGACACCAAGATCTGCAACAGAGTAGATGAGCCAGATGGGGTGGGCAGAATGAGAAGAGATCTGGATAAACTAGCAGAATGGTCAGAAGAGTGGCAACTGGGATTTAATGCAAACAAGTGCAAAATCATGCACATAGGGAAGAGAAACCCTGAAGCCACTTATAGGCTGGGAGGAGTTGCTAGCAGTCACAAAGGAAGAAAGAGACTTGGGCATCATCATCACTGATGACCTAAAATCATCAAGCAGACCTCTAAAGCAGTAGGTAAGGCTAGGGGGTGTTAGGGTGTATTAGTAGGGTATCACAGAATACGTAAGAGGAGAGTAATAATCCCTCTGTACAAGACATTGGTTAGGCCCCATCTGGAGTACTGCGTGCAGTATTGGAGGCCACACCTTCACAAGGACATTAACCAAATTGAGGCAGTCCAGAGAAGGCAACAAAATGGTGCAGGGACTGCATCAGAAGACATATGAGGACAGATTAACGGAGCTCAATATGTATACCCTTGAGCAAAGGAGGGAGAGGTGATATGATCGAGGCATTCAAACACCTTAAGGGCATAAACAAGGTGAAAGAGACTAACATGTTTAAATATAAGAAAATAGCAGGACAAGAGGACACAGCATGAGATAGAGGGAGGCCGATTAAGGGAATGGAGGAAATTCTTTTTCACAGAAAGGGTGGTGGATGCATGGAATGGCTTACCACAAGAAGTGGTGGCTATGAATACAGTGCAGGGCTTCAAACAGGCATGGGATAGGCATAAGGGAGCAATACAAATGACTATGAATAGATAGGTCACTGACAGAGCAAAGGCCGATGGCACATTTATAAGGTAGAAAAAGAAATGAGCAGACTGGATGGGCCTTAGGTCCTTATCTGCCATCAACTTCTATGTTTCTATGTTTCTATGTTTCAGGTCCCTTGCAGGCCAACCTCCCCTCTTCTCCCTCAACTTACTGCTCCCATCTTGGAGTCATCCACGAAGAGACTCATTTCACACCCTATACCCTCCTGATGTCCGATATGTATGCATTAAACAGGATCGGACCAGGACAAACCCTGCGATACCCACTACCAACCTCTCTAGAGTTGAGCTCCCCACAGACCACTGCTCTCTGAGTCGTCCAGCTAGCCAGTTTTCAATCCATCTGACCATCAAGGGCCTACTCTAACCCCATCAGTTTCTCCACACTGGAACACTGGTTACACTGGAACATTTGTAGTGCATTTTGGATATTGCGCTACTCTGTGCTCAGTTTAGAACCTTTGCAAAGAACAACTGAGACATTCAAATATGGGGCTTTATTTATCTTACACTTCATTAATTCTTTTCCTATTCTTCCCATTATATATTAGAAAGCACATGTCTAGAAAGGCCTGATGTTCTATGGTTCATACTGTGGCAGTAGGGACAGAAGTAGACAGGATGCCTAAAGAGACTGCCTGCACCCACTTGCTCAGAGGCACTCGATCCCAGGTTGCCCAGTTCCATATACCAGTCTAACCTGTGTAAGAAAGTACCAAGAGTTCCTGCATGGGGTAGGATTTTCAAATGCATATGTCCAGGATCCATACTAATATTTGTAACTGCAAATTTGCCATTGTCTCTGCCTGGAAACACTAGGCAATCTTGCACTAACATTCCTGTCTGTTGGGCTAAACTGGCATTAAAAATCAGATGCAAACTGCAGTTGTATCTAATTTGTGATGCAGATTGTTGCAAAATGCAACTTTTTGTTCTAGAGGCATACTTTGAAATTTTGAACAATTTCAGATGCAACTTTAGACACAAATTCAGACACAGATCATAGCGTAGCCTGTAGCTGTGTCTGTATCCATCCTTCTGAAACTCTTTAGAAGCATACAGGACATGACCATGTCTTTCTCGTTGAAGATGATAATTTTCTGCTCAATAGGACATCTCAACAGAGGATTATAACCCCAGGTGGTAATAATCAGCTGGAAAGAAGAAACTGTATATGACTTACTGTAATTTTTCTGTTAGCTCGTTCCTGAGGACTCATAACTTATTTATAAGCACCCTACTAAGGTTTGTGACACATCTCAAGGTTATGAACTCAGCACAGAATGCTGGTGATATGAGGTTCACTACCAGTTACCGATCAGTCCATATTTATTGTCAACCATAACAAGAGTTGGCTACAGCCAACAGGCTTGCTTTAATGGTAATACAATAAAAGCATAAGAAATGGATTATTTCAAACTAGTAGAAAGGGAATAGGGCATGAATAGCTGAGAAGTAAAAGTAAAACACACACAAGAATTTACAAATATGTATCTTGCTTGTACTCTGCCTTTCCCCATGGTTACACAGTAAATTCTGGTTGTGGGATTAGAACCCAGGTCTTCATGCTCACAGGATCACTAGGTTGAATTGATTGCTTGGCAGCCCTTGCCAAGAGTATTACAGTGAGTAAGTGGCAGTTGATACACAAATGCACATACAACACAAAATACACAGACACATGACGGAATAAAGTACTTCAAACATAGATGTACACAGTACTAAATATAAAGTTGTGGGCAGCATCGGGTTCAGTTTTGGCATGTCAGGGGATGTGGCAGATTGTGGTAGTATTCATCACAGAGCAATTAGAGCAAAATGAACATTCCTCTTTCTTTTGTTCAGGTAATTGCTTGATGTGTTGCCCTTGATGTGACCTGCTGCACCTCATGCTCTAAACCAACCCGACACTGGCGTTATCTGTAAAAATGCAAACACACGGCACTACATATACAAATATGAATACACAATATAATATACACAAACACACATTTGCACACACAGCGCTACATAGAGGCACACACTTACTTGTTAGTTGTCTCAGGACTTAGCTACTGTAATGCTCTTTACCTGGGGCTATCAGGGAGATTCATGCACTGTGTACAGCTGGTGCAGAATGCCATGGTAAGATTGATCTCTGGGCCACTGTATGCCAATATTACAATGGGGCTGCGTGTCTGCACTGGCTACCAATTAGGTAACACACTACCTTGGAGATTGCTTTGTTAAAGAGCCACGGCGCCATAAGAAGAACTTTGAAAAACATAATATTTGGACACAAAGCAGCTTTATATGTTTTCATTGACAATGTATTTCCTACCCATTATTGATTATTAAAATCATATGCATGAAAACACGATATGTGTTCCTACCTGGTGTCATAATATTCTGCTTGTGACATCACAGTTCTCATGGCAACAGACTGTAATGTCAAAACAGAGCATTATAATTTCAAGTAGGAAGTAAGCAGGTGAACTCTAAGGGCCACAGATCTTGTTTTGTGGGAATGTCTTCACTAATAAATGATTGAGAGGCGAAATTTGCAGATATCTCTAGAATATATATATAAGAACAAGCGAAATGTGTCTAAATATTATGTTTTTTAAGTTTTCCCAAAAGCGTCAGCTGCTCCTTAACATAACAAACCCTGCACAGTTTGGGCGCTGGGTATGCTAAAGACCTCTTGACCTGATATACTCCCAACAATACACTGCTCCACCAAGGAGCTTTTATTGCCATCCTGAGGTTGTGTCTTAGGTTATTTAAAGATAGGGCATACTCAATGGTGGTCCCGTTCATCTAGAATTCCTTGCCATACCATCTAGGAGTTCTCCTCTCTGGAAGTATTGATAAAGTGTTTCACATGTTATCTCTTTATGTTAGCCTTTGACATAGATAACTATTGGTAGTTCTTGTACCTCAGCTGTTTTATACTGTTTTTGATGTATTTCTTTATTTATTTAACTGTGAAATTTACTGCTTTTGTTCCTTGTGAAGTACCCTGAGCCCTAGTGATAGTGCAATATATACTGTAAATACAAATGCCTTAACTTGCCTCAATACAGCACCACATGCACAAATGCACACACACACACACACACACACACACACACACACACACAAGCTCTACACATTACTATATACATCGTGCAAACATACACAACCTTACATATTCAGACAAACACTATACTACCTGTAGTACACACACAACACTACATAGACAGACACATTCAGCACTGCAAATACATACAGTACATACAGAAATACACACAGTACTAAATGCACAGATGCAACATACACAGCACTGTACGCACACACAAAGAATGATATACTGTGCTGGATGCATACAAATACAACTACACATACACACAGAGCTACACACACATCTCTACACACACACACATTTTTATTTTGTTTTACAAATGTGGGGTGGTAAAAGCACACTGAGCTGAAGCTTGTTTCCTGGTGTGTCCTGGGAGCACAGGGAGGTTAAATGACTTGCTCAGAGTCACACAATATGCATGGGGAGCTTGTGGGAATCATACCTAGGTCTGCTGAATGTACCAAGCGCATTCACAGCTTGTTGCTTTAACATGTAGGCTGCCACCAAAACATATACTGTATACAGTACTGTGTACACATAATTCTATATATACATAAACAAACAGCACTACATACACAGAGCACTGCACACATATGACTACAAAGGCATATATACACACACTATATAACAGTACAGACTTAGGCGACAAACATACATCACTATGTACAGCAGCATAAGAGGGTGCTGCACTTCTGAGGTGCCATCTTTCAGATGAGACATTAAACCAAGGTCCCATCTGCCTGGATTGGTGGTAGTTCAGGTGGATGTTAAAGATCCCATGGCACTTCTCGAAAAGACTAGGGAATTTTTCTTTGAAACAGAAAACATTACATCACATACAGTATATAATCAGTGACCACATATTTCTGAAAAGAAATCTAGAAACAAAACAAGAGGGAAATACATACATTGCCCAATTAATTCCTTTGCAAACAAATCACAACCTCTAAACACACCCCATATATAATCCTGAATCTGACACAATAACCCTAAAATAATAATTGTAGATAAGAAACTCAAAACATCCTCCCTCTTTCTCCTTCCTCGCCTTTTTTTTTTAATATGTCCTCCTTTAGCCCAGGCACAGAAAACTTGCCACTTCAAGTTACAAAACCTATATTCTTCCATAATAACCTGTTTGTCTCCCTTGTATACTTTTCTCACCATTCGCATTAACCTGTGCTAATGCAGATTCAATTGTGCGATTAAAACCCCGGCAGAAGTTTTATCTGCTGTAGTACTACCTGACATCTGCTCTGCCATAAATAATATTTAATAACAGCAATAACTGTTCTTACAGTACTGGCATGAAACATCCTCCATATGCCTGCAAAGTCCCCAATACTAAGGTCTGATAACTAAGCCTCTGTAAAAAGGCCAGTTCCATCTGAGTCCCATGTCTTGCCAGAATGTCTGTGTCTCTGGGCACTCTAAAAGGAAATGCTGCATAGTCTCCTCAATTGCTATACATGAGATCTGTGGACAGTATCTCTCCTGCACCGCATTGTTTCAAATTACCCTAACCCCAACTTCCCGTGACAGCAGATCAATTAATATCCCACATAAACTGTGGTATTCTCTTCTCTATCAATATCTTTAATACAAAAGGAGTCTGAGAAGGTATAGATTCTGGAAAGATCAAAGGTTCGGGACTGTTATTTCCTACCACTCTTTGATATAATTGTTTTCGATCATCCAGACTCATAAAAATGTGTTTTCTAGTTTCCACTGCCTTAATTTTTTTAAATAATCTACTGCATACTCGGTATAGCCCACTCCTACAAGATCTTCAGGGTACAATCCCATTTATCCACATATATTTTTAATGCTTCCATAACCTACTGTTGTCCTATCAAGATTTTATTCATTCTATAAATCTTAGATATCCCTTCTAAGACGATGGTATGAAAAAAATGTCACAGATTCACTCAGCAGGTCAGGCCCTCTACTCCCAAAGTGCCAACCTCTGGCGCAGTCTTGTGAACAGTGTAACAGACAAGGTAACCCACTTGTCTGTTTTTGTGAGTTCAGATCAACCTTTGGTCTCAGTTCTGGAGGGATTCAAACTGTTAATCTCTTGCTAGCATACCCAATGCACAGGCTCAGATATATCTGTCTTGGGGGCCAGATATCTTTGCCTACAGGGCACCTAACCAGGTGTTCAGAGATGAACCCTTTAAAACTTTTATAAAGACTTCAGATTTAAAACTCTTCTCTTTCCAGTTTGATACCACCATACAAGCTATATGTCTGCTGAACCATAAATATTTCTTAACAAAAGAAAGCAATTCAAAGACAGACTAGGTTTGCTCTAAAATTAGAGTTTTTACTAAAATATATAATAATACATCAAACATACAATACAGTACTCATATTAAAAAATACAAATCTTTAAAACAAAATAAGGTTTAAAATAGTGCAATTCCTACAATGATATTTAGATTTTGTCTAGCTTTCTAAATACCTGTTTTCAGTGCTCAGATGTTTTCTTGGTCAGTGTCAGATACAAAATACGTATCTATAGTGAAAGAGAACAATCTTTTCAAGCAGTATTAGCCAACCCCTTTTGGATGAAGTCACCCAGCCCCTCCTCTGGTCAAATAACTAACAAAAATATATTTTATACAAGCACAGGAAGTAATTTCAAAGTATTAATTCTGCAACCTTAGCATAACTCAAGTTTCAATGACACCGCTTTTGATCTCATGCTGTACCCTCTTCACACAGGCTTCATATAGTCATTTACAACCTTACACCACTATGTAACATCTAGCTTCCCTTATTTTAATGTCATAAACCTAGTTTATGATTTTCTCTTAACAAAATTAACTTAACAACTCTGTAATTAGCTCAGAGAAACAGGATCCTTAATAAAAGTCTTCCAGTAACTGTCTGCAGTTCTCTTGACCTGCATCTGTCAGCTGAGATCTGTTGGGGATGAGAGAAGTCATTCCTAGAGAATTTGAATTTTCAGCAGAGACATTAATACATTTTATTTAAAAAATATATAATACAGCACTCAGAACTGGCTGTTCGTCACAAAAAACACACCGTATTTATCATGTCCAATCCACCCTTGTTTATTGGTTTATAAGTTATCTCTCTCTCTCTCTTTACTGGATTCAACCTATTCCCCATAGCATTTGAAAAAAATGCTGAAGAGCCTAACCTCAATTTGAGCTGGGGGACTAAATATCAAACTTAAATAAATGAAAATAGGTAATAATTTTTTATAATCAATACTCTCTTCTTTTTCCCATTTTCCAGACCTGAACTTTTGCCTCACAAACACCAAATTGTTTTCCCCAATTAAACAGTGCTGCATCTTGCATGCCAAACCAAATTCCTAAGATTTTCTGTGGCTCCTTGCTGATCTTTATTCCTTCTAAAGTGTGACCCTGATCCTCTCCTTGTTGTAATGGGATAACTGCACTCTTTCCTTTGTTTATAGTAGCTCCAAAGATCTGTGCGAACTTTTAAGTATTTGTAAAGCTTTTAGCAACTGAGTCCTTCTTCTGTACCATGATTACAACATCATCATCTGCATAGGCCGTAATTTTAACTTCCTGACTTTCTTTTTGGGCATACTCCTAGAATTTGTATATCCTATTTTAGCTCCCTAATGATAAGATCCAGAGCAAATGTATATAAAAGTGGACTTAATGGGGCATCCCTGCCTCATTCCTTTCCTAAATGAAATTGTTTCTCCCAATATCCCATTCATTGATGGAATACATTGTGCTTCCTTATACAGGATTTGTACCCAAGTGATTACTGCTGGAGGGATCCCATATCTTATTAACACCTGCCATAAGTAATGATGATCTACTTTATCAAAGGCCTTGGCCTGATCTAAGGTCATAAGATAGCCTGCTTAATTTTTTCCCTTTACTGTCAAACATTTTCCTTGAAAGAGATTATGCTGAATGTTCCTATTTAGAATAGAACACATCTGAGCCTCATCAATCAAACTACTAGCCACTTTCTGTAATCTATTACTTAAAATTTTGGCAAGAATCTTGTAGTCACGATTAAGAAGACTAATTGGTCTCCAGTTTTCTAAGGACAATTTATCCCTTTCATGTATATATGACTGATTATTGCAGTGCCAAAATCCGGCAATAAAGCCTCCTCTTGGTGTAAAATATAATCAAGTACTTGCTGCAAAATAATGCTTAGTTCTGACGCATATTTTATAAAAATCATTGGTTAGTCCATCAATTCCTGGCGCTGTTCCAGTTTTTAAGGTTTTAAGGGTATTTAGAATTTCCTCTCTTGAAATAGGTGCTTGGAAAGTATTGGTGTCCTGGACAGAGAGGCTAGGTGCAGGAGCCAAAGCATCATTTCAAGCCTCCCCTTCCTACCTTCTAAATATTCCTTCATCAGGTGTTAATGAATTAATTATAACATGTTTACATCCCTCTTTCAATGGTCCCTTCCATGTTATAGAGGCCAACCATCATAGTTTTGTCTAACCTCTGTTTACATGCCATAAAAGGATCCGATACAGGAGAATTAATTGTTCCGTACCTCATCTCAGCTTCTAAAGCTTTTGCTCGATCATACTGGTACTGTCATACATTTCTTTTATTTCCAATATTTGTTGTTTATACTTAACTTTTCCTGTCTGGAATGGACATGCATTTATAAAGCTGGTTTCTGTAAGCAAGGTATTTCATATAATCCACATTTGATTTCTCCTTCCCATAAATTATAAAAAGCTGTTAATGTCCTTTTTGTATCCACCCACCACTGCCAGATATCATCATACAGACACTGTACAGATAATCTTGCAGCCAATAAGGTTTTATTTTACTTACAGCGTCTTCCTGAGCAAGTGCACCGCATTCAATTTCCATCTATATTGTGATGAAATAAATTTGGGGGTGGGGCACACCACCCATATTACATTCCCTTAGTAACATAAGATGATCTGAAAATTCTGTAGGTCGTAACACAACATGCATTGGGACGCTAATATTTTGAAACAAATAAATAATCTATCCTAGTAGAATATACTATATGTGCCTGTGATAAGTGTCCCCGAATCCTTTTTAGTGTCCTATATGTATCTGTTAGGAAAGCATCTTTAATAATATGCTCGAGGGCATGAGAATCAGAATAAATTTTCTTTTGATCCGAACCAGAAATATCCAGGCTACAATTAAATCCCCCTCCCACACACACACACAGTATGTTTTGAGTATATAGGTACTGCCACACTATATGAAATAACTCAATTCTCACAGCTTTCATCTGGGGTGCATTTGTATTGATAAACTGATAATCCAAACCCCTACCTACAATCTAGCACCAAAGCTCTGCGGGGCCAATGTCAGTCACTTTGGTGACAGAAAAATTTAGGATTTTAAAAGGATCCTAGCCCATCTGATGTTTCTTCCCCAAATGTCCAATAGGAAGGCTCCTAAACCCAACTTCTTCTTAATTGTTCAGTTTCAAATAATGAAGTAGTATGGGTTTCTTGCAAAAAGGACATTGGCCTGTATTTTCTGGAGATAAGACAGAATCATTAATTTCCTTTCATAGTTTTTAATACTACATACGTTTATGGTGGCAATATTAACAGTGGCTATCCATTATTTTAATTTAAGCCAAATACCCTTATACTGAATACTCTCTAACCTACCTCATCCTGAACCTCTCTTTCTTTCCACTTTTTCCTTTATTTTTCTTTTAACCTTACTTATGGGTTGTTTTCCTCCTTCTCCTCTACTTCAGGGTCACCCACCTTAGTGAGGCATCAGATTCAAGCTTGGATTCCCCTTCTCCCTGAAGGGGTAAAGGATTTTGAGTCACTAGAACAAAACCACCCCGATTTTGTTTTGCATGTGCTCTTGTTACCCTCCTTGTTTGCACTTCTGCAGGGGAGGGCATTGTTTCTTTCAGACCTTCCTGACAATTCTTTGTTTTTTCTGAACTCTTTTTTTAGAGCATCATGCAATGTGTGTTCTACCTCCACCTCCTTTGTGCTCTCTTGCTCAGGTCTACCACCACTAGTTTGATCCTTCTCGTGTTTCCCCTCCTTCTTGTTCCTGCCACCTATCTTAATTCTCTTGCCCTGTGTATTTCTATCCTGTGGTGTACTTGGCCTGACCTCCCTTCCTTTCTTGGGCTATTTGCACTAGGTTCTCCTGGTCCCACTCTTGAGCTCTATTTCTTTCCGCCCAGAGACACTGGTGGAATGTGCCCCTTTTCATCACAGATTACACTGAAAGACATTTTCACAATTTAGGATGGCTGTACCTCCACTTGAAGAGCATTTCAGCATGTTTCGTGCAACTCAAATGGGTCCTGGCCCACATTTGTAACAGGCCTTGGCTGCCCTCCATAAAAACAAACTCCTCTGTCCTTGCCTAAAAGAATCTATTAGGGAGGTGTGTAATTTTAGAGTTTACTTGAAAAACTTTAACCTTAAACTTCCATCCCCTGTCCAGAGACCTCATCATCTACAATGGCTTCAGGGGTGCCAAGAACATCACACCTGTTTTGCAACCAGTGGTAAATATCACTGACATTAACACCTAATTTCTAAACATGACTGTGATTGTTCTAACTGCTGGTTTTGTTAAGGGTATAGCAATAAAGGGTGTCCATAATACACAGATACATAGAAATGTGACAGCAGAGAAAGGCACTAAGGCCCAGTTAGTCTGCCCAACACCCTACCTCTCCCTTCTGTTATGCTTCACCCTCTTTTCTCAACCCTTAAATCTATCCCAAGCCCTCTTGAACCCCTCCACCATTTCAGCTGCCACTACCTCCTCTGGCAGCTTGTTCCAGGCCTCCACCACCCTGTCCATGAAAAACTGCCCCCTGACATTACCTCTGTATTGCCCACCTTCCAGTTTGAGGCTATGTCCCCTCCTGTTCACGTCCTTCTTCAGTTTGAACAAGCTGTTACCCTCTACCTTATTTATTCCTTCAGATACTTAAAGGTTTCAATCCTGTCCCCTCTCCTCCTAGTCTCCAGAGAGTGAAAATTCAGCCCTCTCAATCTTCTCTCATAGGGTACATCCTGCATCCCTTTTTTTTCCTCATTTCATATTTACCCCAAAGTTTCTCCAGCCCAGCATTAGTTCTAAAACTAATATTGAAAGTATCCCTCCAGACACATGAATCAGAGCAGAAATATCTACAGGCAGAAATTGCATAGAACCCTCAAGGAGGCATCTTGCCACATAATACCTGTCTGGATGCTCAGATAACCCACCCCTATACCTGAGATGTACTGTGTTCCTTCTAGGGGCCTATTCTAATTTGTTCTAAACATGTCTGCTAAATTAGGCCTCTCTCTCACCTATTTTGATTCTCCAAAGGCCCTCCACTTCCACTTGCTTTTTCATTATCCTTGTTCTCATTCACATTCCTGCCTGACATTGGTTTCCCCATCCCTCTGCCACCATCCAGCTGATTTTTTCCCTCTAGGGATCACACCCTCCATAGGCCCATCTATGCAATACTTCCTTGCCTTCCTTTATTCACAACAACATTTTCCTTTACAGTTACCCCTCAGTTTCATGGTTGTACACAGTTTTTCAGTGTGAAAATGGTCCAGAACAGCTGTTGCTGTTTGCGTTAAGAGTCATGTTGCAAAACAAAGTCATGTTGCATGGAGTCAGAATTTGTTCTGCACTTCCCAAATCAGACAGTGCCTTATTTTTTTCCTCTAAATAAATCGCTCCATCCCGGTAGAAATCCTGTCCGATCTTGCCAGTACTCCATTCTCCTTTTCGTCCCATTTGTCATTAGCGCCCAGCTGCTGTCTTCTTGTTGCAGCCATCCAGCATTCCCAAAGAGCCCTTCACTGACCAGTCCCATACTCCTTCCGCAGTTCTAATTGGAATGCTGAACTGATTACGGATCACTCGCGACACTGTCGCGGCTTCGTGATGCAGTGAGGCGTCATCAATTTCTCCCAGGCGCCGAGTTTCCTTCAGCAGATCCTTATTGAAAATCTTAGAAGAAAACACTGCAAGACATCCTGCAAAGGCTCTGATGAGCCTGATCTTACAGGTGATATGCTTTTTGTCTCCATTTCTTCCTCGCCATGCTCAGGATCGCTAATATCAGAAACTACTTCCACTGCCTGATTTACTTCCTCCAAAACCTTTGGAACTCCACATCAGCAGTCACCACAACCTCCTTCATGGCCATTTCAACCTCAAATGTCTCTCTCCATCGCTATAGAGTCCTCCTACTGGCGAGTAGGAATTTCCTCATTCACTAAAAATACCACCAACAGCTTAATCTCATTCAATTACAGTTGCTTACCATCTCTATCCCCTCCCCCCAGTCACCCTGAAAAAGGGACTTCTAGGCCCAGTGAGCTTACCAGGTCAGCAAAATTCAACAAACAAACAAACATATATATACTAAACACATTGATGTGCAGACACAGTGCTGCATATTGTATATAGTTGTACAGATACACACACACACACAGACACACATAGATGCAATAACACTGCACTACATATAGTACATACTGTACAGTGTACGTACATACACACACACCATAATATACGACATACCATATCACATACAAAATGTTAAAAATGCACACAAATACTATGGATATACACATGTAGCATATATACACACTTATTTTCTTACCATAGCATTTGGCTGCTGTCTCTGTCTGAGACATCACTCTGTCACTGTCCTGGGATTATGGTGGTGGTGGACTGCTACTGGCATCTTGTCTCCCAGTGACAGTAGCAATTGGGCCAGTATGAGCATTGGCAGCATACTGCATAAATGGTATGATCAGCAGCCTGCAGTGTTGCTCACACCTTCTCTTTGCCAAAGAGATATCCATTTTTGTGCTGTCATCAAGTATGGGACTGTCCCTGGTGAAGGGTATGCTGCAAGTAAATGAGCAATGCACCCCACCTACCCCAAGAAAGTGAGACTAGATCAAGAAGGAGTTAACATTAGACACCAGGAAAACAGCACAGGACTAGTAGATGAAGGGGATTACTACTAGACATGGGGGAGAGTGGTATGGGACCAGGAAGTGAGAACAGGATTATTGCTAGACACCACGGAAGCTGCACTGGAAGCACTCCCTGTTTTCTATGCTCACTGTCTCCCTCTCCCTCCCTTTCCAAGTACTTCCTAGTCTTTCTTTCTTTTGTTTTACCAGGAAAATCATACTGAACTGGTAACCGTTCATTTCAGATCTGTCCTGGGAGAAGGGAAAGAGGGAAAAGATAACAGAAACAAAAATACAGAATATAAAATACATAGAAATGGAATAAGCATAACAAAAAAAAAAAACAGGACAATTATGCCTAAGAATAAATTGATAAAATAAGTTACCATGTGATAAATTGTGAAACTGAACAAAAGAACAATTAAATAGTTATCAGTATAACAAAAAACAAACTTGGGGAAAGACTGATACTGGGAAGTGGGAGAAGTGCCAGGAACAGAGAATTTGATTAGTTTCAGGTAAGAACTAAACCTGATATCAGAAGCAACTGCAGGAGTGAGTGGAAAACTCAAGAAGGAGACTGAGCTTTAAGAGCAGGAATGGAAGGAGCACAGAGAATAGAAGGGGAAGGGTATCCAAAAGCTTAGGGAAACAAAATGAAAAGGTACCCTGGCCAGCAGTAGATTTCATTTGAGGGACAGCAAAAGAGTGAGAACAAACATTATGAAGAGAGTAGGATGACAACGAGGATGGAGAGAGAGAGGTTAAACTCAAGGGAAGTGGGCCAAACCAAAATTTAGAGATAAAGGTCACACAGTGTGTAAAGCGCCTGGCATCAAGAGAGGGGTGGGAGGAGAAGAATACAAGGAACAGTGATGAGTACGCATGGGTTTATCAAGGGCAAACTGACAGAAGGAGTGAAAGAGAGGTTCCGTCTAACTAAAGTAGATTTTGGAACAGCACAATAAACAATGTCTTCATAGTCAAAACAGTGTTGGGTAAGTTACTTTTTCTATTACTTACTTTCTCTTAAGTTTGAAAACTTGTTCCAGGGAAGCTTTTGTGCAGTCACTAACAAGGATGGATAAATACTAGAAAAAGTAATACATTGCAATTATAATTACTTATTTCTTTTATACAAAACAATACAAAAATAATAAATAACTATAAAATATTACATTTTTGAAAGTAATAGGTTATTAGCTACTTTCAAGTAATGTAATCAGTTACAGTTACATATTTCTTTTGTATAAAATACATAAGTAATTGTAACTGTAAGGTGTATTGCATTTTCCAGAACTTCTTCATCCTTGCTAGTGACTGCACATAGCTTCCTGGAACAAGTTTCAAAAGTAATAGAAAGCAATAGAAAAGTAACTTACCCAACACTGGTCAAAAAGGTAAAATCATCTTAGTGAGGATTTCTCTGCAAGCAGGAAGCAGAATGCTTTCTTATTTCTGTAAAGTTCCCAGGTTTGGGGTGAAGATTGTTATGAATAGCATACACATGAACAGAGCAATCTAGATTATGATCTAATCAAAGCCTGAGGTACTTGAAGGAGAAGACATCTTCAATCAGGGTTCATTTTTGGATGGGGATTGGGACAATTGCCACATAGTTTTTAATTTTGACCCACTTTTTCTTTACCTTGGGACAACTTGCTCACTGTTATAGAGGTTTTAAACTGATGTTTTATGAATCTGAGCTCAGCTGAACAATATGACTCATTATTTTTCATTTGACCTTGCTTTTTATACCCAGTGGGTCAGTGTCCCACCTAGATAAATATCTGAAATGAACCCAAGGTCAATAGTCGCACCATCAAGGGAATGAAAAAATGATGCAGAAGAAATCTAGCGAGTCTCTGTCTTGTGCCAAAAGTCATGGAGACTGTTTTCTTGGCATTGAGGGATAACAGATTAACTCACAATCAGTGCTGGATATTTTTAAAGTCCAGTTGATATTGGTTTGTGAGATTTGGCAGAGGAGCCAGAGGGAAAAAGGTACCGTATATCTGCATACATGTGGATTGACACAGAGGAGCAGGCCTTTGGGAGGTCATTTAGAAAATGAAGAAAATAATTGGGCCCAAGACAGACCCTTGGGAGACACCTGAGCTGATAGGGAGTTGGGGGTCTCTAATATGGACAGCTTGTGACCTGCCCTCAAGGTAGGAGTGGAACCCTCACCTGAAGAAACTGAAAGTCCAGCTGCCTTAGGATAGTCAGGAAAATAGGATGGGCTACTGTGTCAAATGCTTTGGCTAAATCAAAAATAGTTGAAGTGACAAAGGCCTGATCCTTACCAGACAGGATAGCATCAGTGAACCAGAGGAGAGATGTGGTAGTAGAATAAGACATCCTGAAGTCTGACTGGAAAGTAGTAAAAAGGAGGTTGAGTCAAGAAATTGGGAGAGTTGGGAAAGAACAAGGTGTTCCTAGAGCTTAGCTCAAGTGGGAAGGAGAGAGATAGGTTGGAAATTACTATGTAAAAGAGATTACCCTCTTTGGGAAAGGGAATGATAGTAGCCAGCTTCCAAGAGTCTGGGATACAGGATAAGCAGAAAGAGAGGTTAAGGAGATAAGAAATAGGAAGGAAAATGGCATAAGCAGAGAAAATAGCAGTCTAGGGTCAAGAAGACCATCAGGACTCACACGCTAGTGAGGATTAAGAGCAAAAAGGCCTTAAGAGCAACAGCATAGGTAATGGGTGAAAAGAAAAAAGGGAGGGAGTCACGTGATGCGTTCTAGAGGTAGCAGCATTGCAGCAGGCGCTATCCTCCCAATCCATTAAACTGCGATTGCCATTAAAAGCGATCCAGCAAACTATCTTATTTCATTACATTGACTAATGAAGCTCTCACTATCTACCTGTGAGCAGCTGCAGCCTTATGTCCAACGAAGGGATGGAGGAGCCAGTCCAGGAACTCGAGGCCAAACGGCCCCGCCAAGACTCTTCTCCTATAACACCAGAAGAAGATCTGACACCCTCCCGGTCTACTCTGAGCTTTCTACGATTAAAGCTTTCTTTAAGTTGATAGATGAAGTTGCGGACTTCAAACCAGCTTTGACTCAACTGGCTCGTCGTGTAACTGACGCTGAAGCGAGGATATCATCCGTGGAGAAGAAGTTTGATAAAAATGACCCTCTATTGCTGAATGCAAAAATCAATCGCAAAATTGAAGACCGCCTGGAAGATTTGGAGGAGGAACAGACGAAACAATTTAGTCCTACTGGGGCTCCCCGAGGGGACGAAGGCCCGAACACGATAATGTTTCTGCAAAAATTCCTCAAGCAGACAGTAGGCCCCTCTCCAAACGGTCCTGAGTACATAATTGAAAGAGGCCATCATTCTCTGCATGCCAAACCACGGCATCAGATCCTCCCAGGCCAGTCAGCTTCTCAACTATTTGGATCTCGAATTTATATTTAAAGAATCCAGGAAACTCTCGCGATCTTGTGGGAAGGAAAGAAACTTAGACTTGTGCCAGACTTAACAGTGAAGACGCGGCTCTGCTCAGGGCTTAGCCACCCCATCACCTCTAAGCTGTGGCCGCCAGTATTAAGCATCGCATGTTATATCCTGCACGCCTAGAGGTAACCTCATGGAGGGATCCAAACGCTCGACTTCTGAGGAAGCTCTGAAGGCTCTCAAGAATTGTTACCCTGATCTCTTCTAAAGGCTGAAGTGCACTTACTGAAGGCACTAAGGAGCCTATTTTGTGACACTTAATGGGACTTGGTTCTGCAATCACTACCAGTTCCTGAGGTGGCTATATGCTTTTCTGGAGGACTTACTATTGAATACCTAATTGCTTGAACTTGACTTTATTTAGCTTGGTGATGACTTGTTTTCTCTTCTTCTATTTTTTTTTATTTTATTCTATCAGCAATATTTCTAGGTTTCCACGGACTTTTCGCTTGCTGTCTGATGTGGGACATTCATTATGTTATCCACTAGAGGGAGCCCTGACTTCACAATTGGTTGGTTTAATGCAGTTTTTACAACGATTATTCACTTCTATTCATCCCTATCAAAGTTAAATGGATAAAACTCATCACTATAGTCTGGATCTGAGTTAGGGTTACTCCCAGGCAGTCAGCGGTCTAATTTGTCCTATGTTCCCTGCGTTTTTTAACCCGTGTGGTCTCACTTTATATAGGCTAACCCTCCAGGAGCCTACTTTATTAACTTTTTTTCTTCTGTTTTAACCTTGCTTTAATACCTACAGTTGCTCTTGACTCCTGGCTGCCTCCAGTAGTTATCTCTCTATAAAGGGGCTTCAATCTGTAACCAGTCTGTAGAAGTGGGTAATTTTAGTCTAGATGAGTACAAGACTAGGCATCTACTATTAGCCATGTGCTGTGTTTTTTTCCTTTCTTTTTTTTTTTTCCCTAATTGCTTTATATGCTCCAGATGTTAAGCAATGATTCACTGTTTCAAATGCATGGCAGTTTGCTTCTGCCAACATGTTTAATAGTTATTGGAAAGTTATGGAACTAAATTAGTGGGATACCAATTGTATGGTATGTGTAAGTCAATTATAACGAAGTTGGGATTTAATTGTGGGTATTCGCAAGCTCTTAGCAGCTGACTATCTTCTTTTAAGCTTGGATTGGGAGGGGTGGAGCTCACTTTCTGAGCGCATCATGGGTCAGATGGATAGGAGTAGGCCTAGGGCCAGGTTATTCAGTAGGTTTGTTAGAGGTTGGTGGCTTTTTGAGGGTGTGTGTTTAGGGTGGGTTAATCGAAGAGATATGTTTTCCTTTTGTCTGGGGGGTGCAGCAACTTCTTTCCTTTCCTATGGGGTTAATGCTGACACATGCATGGTTAATGGCTTAAATATTCTGTCCTGGAATGTAAAAGAAGGAGACAATAAAAAGAAATATATCATCTTAAACCACTTGCGAAATTTGATCCTTCAATTGTGTTTCTGCAGAAAACCCATTTGCTACCTGAACAACTGCATTATCTTCAAAAAGATGGGTTGGTCAGGTTTTGGCTCAGGATTTACATCTAATAAGCGGAGTAGCTATACTGGTGGCTAGAGGAATCCACTTTTACCAGCGGAAGTTATTTCTGATCCAGAAGGCAGGTTTATTTTGTAGCAGGCAAAATTGGCAACGTAAACTTAGTTTTGGGTTCCATTTATGGGCCTAATTTAGATACACCATCCTTTTTCACTCACCTGGCTACGGTTATGGCCCCTTTTAAATTTACCTATACTTTTGGGTGGCGATTGAATCTGGTACAATATAACCGTCCTGGACCGCACTTATCATAAAGGAACCAAAAGCTCCTCCTCGCAGAGGGCTCTGCTAGAATTTACAACGTCATTGGGCCTCCTAGATCCATGGAGAATAAGTAATCCTTTAAGTAAGGAATTTACATTTTCTCCAGTCCACAAAAGTTATTCCCATCTTGACTATTTCTTGACTAGTCAGCGGTTATTACCTTACATAGTAGAAGTCAACATTTTAGCCTGTGTAATTTCTGACCATTCTCCTATCATGTTGCAGTGTTTGTTGCCAAACATTCCAACAAGATCCTACTCCTGGGCTCTCAACAACAAATTATTGTCTTACAATCAAATAGTGGTGCGTTTCAAGACTTTTATCAAACTCCATTGCTACCAATTGGGGATCGATCGGCAACAGACCAGGCTTGGGCTGCATTGAAAGCCACTTGGAGAGAGAACTTATCTGTATAAGCGTCGGTGTGAAAAAGAAAAAAACAATTTCTTAACCAGCTGTCTAAGTAAGCAATAATGCCCGACAGGGTGGGCGGTATTGGGCAATACCGGACCGACAGGGGCGTAATGAGGCCCGGCCTTGTGAGCAGAAGACGCCACTGTATAGCCGGTCGCGTCCATACCACCCACCCTGGAGGGCATTATTATGTTAGAAAATGGGCCCTGCATTTTATATGCATGAAATAAACAAGTTTTCATAACAAGACTTTTAATATATTAAGTATTTTATTTGTAGTGTTAAAAATAGTTCCTCCACCTGGTTTTATTGTTGGTTGTCATGGCTACCTTCTTCCCCGCTACTGGCATACAGGGCTTGCATTTGAAATTTCTTTGGGGTCTGTTTTTTTCCTAATGTTTGCAGCCTGTTTCTTTTACTTTTTTTCTTGTGTACTGTAGCGGTGGAGCCATTCTGTCGGGAGATTCAGGCGTTACTACTGGCGTGCGTGAAAGCGGAACTGATGGACATCGTTTTAATTTTTGAAAATACAGGCAAGGTTTTCCCTGTTTATTTCATTTGTTTGGCTGCTGAATAGAAGCAAGGATCAGCAGCAGCAGCGACCACGGTGAACTTCTAGCACCGACCGAGCGGGATTTTCTGAATTGACCGGAGCATGGAGCAGTTCGCATTAGCAGCGCGATCATGAGTTCACTGAGAGGGACAAAGTATTAGTACATCGAGCTGTCCGGGTTTGAAGTATTCTGAGCTGTAAGTTTTATTTCAAAGTTAATGGACTGACAGCTGAACACTGTGGGAGAAAGCTGAGAGTGGGCGGCCGTGGGATGTTTCCATTTACTTAACTTGTTTTGTGTGAGGAACGTTACAGCTGTTAGCTGTTGCCAGGTAACGCTTTGGGGGGTGACTGGATCATAGAAATTCTGCCGTTTGGTACCTAAATAAGTGCTTATTGTTGGGGCGGGACAAAAACAGAAAACAATGGCAGATATATTTCTTGGGGTGTGGAGTTTGGCACATGATGGGTCTCGCTAGATGAGGAAAAAAATGGCGCCAGTTTCAATTTGTGTGCTCAGAGGTTCAGCCAATGAAGAAACAGGATGGGCACTAGGATACTTGCCTGGGTGTGAGGCAGACATGCTGAGCTTTTATTTGGTGGGCATCTATTGAAAGTTAATGTACCTGTGGAGTGGGTACCAGCCAATCAGATGCCTCCAAATAAAAAGCCCATTTTCTAAATAAAATTAAAGACCTGGATAGTAAAGAGACCGTACACTTTCCCAATCACAAGAACAAGAACTTTCCTCTTAGAGCCACATATGCAAGTGTTCTCAGGAATCTGTCGAGAGGTCTGCTTCCATATTAAAAGCCTCATATATAGGCTGCAGGCAAAGCGGCAAGCTTCTAGCTTGGCAATTGAACAGTTCATCTGCTAAATGGTGGCAGCCTTAAGGCATCCTCAAACGAATGCTTTGGTCGCGATCCCAGAAGGTATATTAGCTGTTCCATGACTATTATAAAAATTATATTCTAGTGAGCCCAGTACTTCAGAACACGACACCAAAATGCAGGCGTTTCTAGGTAAAATTCCTTTCCGACATTGTCAGAGGAATTTAAACTATTGCTAGTGGCTCCTATTACAAGCGAGGAAATATCCAAAACTATCGACTCCTTAAAGCCAGGCAAAGTGCCTGGTCCTGATGGCTTTGGCCCTTTTACAAAACCTTTAAAAAATGGCTAACACCTTTGTTACTCCAAGTTTACGATATTGGCACGCCCATTGTTAGCGATCATACACTGTTTGAAGCAAGAATAATTATTTTGCCCAAACGGGAAATCTCCATCTGAAGTGGGTAACTACAGGTCCATATCCCTCCTTAACATAGATGTTAAAATATCGCCCAAAATTCTGGATAACAGATTAAGATTATCATGGGAAGGATTACTCAGTCCAGAATAGGCTGGATTGTGGCTGGATGCTCTTCCGGATCATTTCAGGAAGTTATTCTATTTAATCTCTGCAGCTGGGATTCGGGCTAGAAGCATCTCTGGTATCCTTAGGCGTGGAAAAAGCGTTCGATAGAGTAGAATGGCGTTTTATGTTTGCAGTACTAAGCAAATTTGGTATTCCCCAACGTTTCATAGATTACATCCGAGTTCTCTATTGAGGCCCATCGGCCAGAATCTAATGCAGCAATCTTATTTCGATCGACTTTCCCTTTTCCGCGGTACTCGACAGGGCTGCCCGCTCTCCGTTCCTCTTCAGTCTATATATTGAGCCCGTAATAAGGGCCCTGAAGTTAGACAACCAAATCCAGGGAATTCATGTTGGCAAGCTCAAATGCAAAATATCAGCCTTTGCAGACGACCTGCTTATACATATAGAAAACAGCAGAAAATCCCTACCTCAATTACTTCAGATCATTTCTTGTTTCAGTGGTTTTTCAGGTTACAAATTAAACAGTAACAAAACTAATGTGTATCCATTATCTCCTCTCTTACAGAAAGATTGGTGTTCCTCCTTGGGCCTTCAGTGGCAGGGAAGCTCCTGGTTTATTTGGGTATTAGAATCTCGAAAGACCTTGCCAACCTGGCGAATCTTAATCTAAGCCCTCTGTTCAAAACTATTAAGGAGGACTTAGACAGATGGAATAAATTACCCCTATCCTTCTGGGGTAGAGCAAATACTTTAAAAATGATGGTTTTATCTAAAATTTTCTATCCCTTTTAATCTTAACATCTATCTACCTAAGTCCTTCTTTAAACCACTTTATAAATGCTGTTCAGATTTTCTGTGGAAAGACAAAGCACCTCGTCGGGCATATGCAAAACTTACCGACCTAGAAAATTAGGGGCTGCAATTGCCTGACTTCTTTGCTTATTATCAGCTATTCACGCTATGAGATGCTGCAGTGGTGGCGAAACCAAGCAACCCCAAATTCTTCCCCGCTTATCTTAGATCACTTCTCAATCTATAATCTCAAGTTAGATTTGGAATCTCTTTTATACCCCCTGGTCTAAAGTTCCCAAAAATAAAAAACACTCCATTAGGTTGGGACGTGAAGGCCCTACATCAGCTCTATTCACTGCTCCATAAGTCTTATTTAAGAGACTTGACTAACCTCTGCTAAAGAACCCAAACATACAAATAGGGAACCGCCCAAACACTGCTTTATAGGTAATTATTCTCCCAAAGTTCGTCAGGCAGACTTCGTTGCCAATTCATTGATCCCGGTACTGGAGCTTGTCAATAAATTCGGGTGGGTCATGACAATCTATTACGACTGTACCAGATTCAATTCAGTGTAAGCCTTTTCTTGGGGAAAAGTCCTTGGACAGATGGAGCTGCAATCATATTAAAAAAATTAGAGAGTTAGCAGACAGCCGTAAAGTGGTCTCTAAGACTTATAAGTTAATCTTGACAGAAATAATGCGTAATTACATCCCCATAGCTCACTACTGGGAGTCCAATTTTGCTAAGTGTTGGCCGGCTGAAATTTGGGAAAGAATCTGGTTAGACTCATATGCCTGCATTAAACAAGATAGACTTAGAAATATTTAATTCAACATCCTACATAACCTTTATTTTCTCCTGCCAAACTATCCTGGATATACAGGTCTTCCTCTTCTGTTTGTGTGGACTGTGGAGACCCCCTAGCCACAATACATCATAAACTCTGGGCTTGTCCAAAGGTGGCTAATTTTGGGACTCAGTCAAACAGTGGGTGGGCCCCTATTGTAACATCTCAGCTTTTTTCAATGAAAATGTTTGCTTATTAGGGATGTATGCTCAAATTCCAACTTGACTCAAAAGTGGCAGATGGCAATGGTAGCTCTTGTCACCAAGCTGGTAATTCTCCGGCACTGGCAAGGCATTTGGGAACCCTTATATAGAGAATGGTGGGACGAACTTTTAAATGCTGAAAGGTCTGTCACCAATCTCTTCAATTCTGCCAGAAAATTCCAGAAATGCTGGGGTGGATTTTACACACCTAAAAACAAATTTGGCTACTAGGAGGGAGAGAGCCTTGAACCTACTATCATGGGCCCCAGGAACTTGGTTCTAGTTCCCTGGTCGCTCTTTTGTCCATCCTCCCTCTGGGGATACACAAGGATCATGAATTGTAGTCACTGGAAAGGCCACTTTCCCGTCTCCCTTCTATTGAGAATCTCGCCCTCCCTTAGTCCCCCTTACGGTTTCTGTTTATTTTCCTGATGGTGTTTTCTTGTCTCCCTCCTTTGAGATGCAATTTAAGGCTACACTACAGTTTTTCCTTCTCTCCTTTTGTTGCTAGGTTAACCTATGTCATATTACTCTAAACTCTGTAAGGAAATAAACTTATTTGTAAGTTCTGGGGGTGGGTTGTGGGGTGGGATTGTTTTTTTTTTTTTTTCTTGAGACCATGTCATATACAACCGTTGATTTTCATGATTTGTTTTGGGGTTTGTTTTATCTGTATGGTTTGTATTATTTGTCTGAAATATAAAAATAATAAAAATAAAGTTATTTGCAAAAAAGAAAAAGGGAGGAAGGAGACAGAGGGAGAGTTTGAGGGGTAGATTGAGGGGAGAAGAAGTTAGAGAGAGAGACAGAGAGAGAGAGAGAGAGGAAGAGAAGGAGCATGAGGGGAAGAGGAACGGCACAAGAGGTGAAGAAGGACTTGAAAGAAGAGCCTACTGCTGCAGGAGCAGAGATAGCAGGATTGCTCATCCTGAGAGCAGGTGGAGGGATAGAGTCAGAGGACATAAAAGTGAATGATTAACCTTCCAGAATTTACAAGGGTGATTGAGATTATTCTGAGCATGGATGCAAAGCATTCAGACTTTGTAAGTCTAGTAGCTTTAGTACAAACATTGGGAAGGAACCACTAATTATAATGGTCAGAAGTGGAGCCAGAGGATTTATAGGGCCTCCAGGCAAGGTCACACATGTGGTGACAAGTCATTAACTCAACTGAGATCCATGGGCGGTGTGAACTTCAGACCCTGATTCTTCTAAGTGGACCATGAAGATCCTAGGCAAACATAAATTTAGAAGTGAAAATTTGAGGGCATCATTTATTTGATGTTAGTAGCTGTGGAAATTGGGGACCAGATAGTGGCTAACAGAGCAGCATGAAGGCAGAACAAGTCAACCAAATGGAAAGACCAAATCTGAATGAATTTAGGAAAGCTTTTGACGGTGAATTCTGCACACACAGTAGACCATACTGTGGTCACTGAGGGCATCAGGGAGAATGTTAGCATCCACAATATGATGGGAATGGGAGGATAGGACCCAGTCTAAGAGAGAATGATTTTGAGATTTGAAATTATAGCAAGTAGAAATAAGCTGAGTTAAAAGGAGAGACTTCACATTAAAGGAATATTTATGAAGGGGAGAAATTTAAATCACCTAATATGAGTAACTCACCAGAGGAAGCTTGGGAGGAGATGGGGTAAGTAACTCAGTTACTAAAGGTGGGAACATACTACAGCAGCAACAGGCACCAGCAATAAATACCTATAGGTGAAGAGAAGGGATGTAGAGTTTAAGAAGAAGCATCTCACAGGCAGAGAGAATAGAGATGGAGAGCATGGACTCAAACTGAATGTTTGAGGAGAGTGATTAGGCCACACCACCACCACCCCTTTGTTTGAGTTTGTTAATTAATAATGAAACCTGAGATGGCAACAGAGAATCAGGGACCTTAGGGAAAAGCCAGGTTTCTGAGATCACCAATACATAAGAGTTAAGGTTAACCACAAGTGACTGAAATATGTCAACTTTAGGAAAGCAATAGATATTGACATGGGCCACTCTCAAACCTTTAGGGAGTGTAGAAAATAGGAAGGGTAAGGGCTGAGCTCAATGTCACCTACAACTAAAACTTTGCAACAAGAAGATAATGAGCTCCAGCAGTAATGAGTATCCAGTGGGCTTGGCTTCCCTCCTTCTCCCCATCCAAGCAGTTCCTACTGTCCAGAAGCACCATGTCTAGCCAGTCTCTAGTATGCAGTGGTACCTGTCATCAATTGTACACACTGCTCTGTTCCATCCCTAACACTTGCTCATTCAATTGTCAGACTTTACTACTACACAGTGCATGCTGTGGGAGGGGGGCAGCAAGCCAACAAAGAGAAGTAATATTGTACTTAAAGCAACTGTATTTGTCAGTGACTATATAGTTTTCTTTGGCAATAATGTTTTCTTGTAAAAATATCAAGATTCCCATTTTTCTTTTCATTTCTGAACCATGATACAGAATTTTGAAAGTTTTAAAAGTTCTCATTCCACAGCCTTGCTGGCCATGAAAAAAGTAAATATCGTGGCACAGTGCTGTGCTGCTTACCAGAAGAGGCATGTGATAACATCATCCTGATACATCCACATTATGAATCTAGTATGTAAATTCAAATGTATCCTCAACAGAAGAAACTTCAAAAATTGTGAAGGCAGACACCTTTAATTATGTGAGTCATTACCTACAAAATTAGCTGTAGAGTTATTTTGACAGTATCTGAGAACACTAAACTGAGCCTGAATCTAAGATGTGAAAAATACATTTTTGCCAATAACTATATGAAAAAGTTGTGACACCTAACAAATACTGCTGCTTTAAGATGCTGCCGGCTCCTGGTACAGCTTAGGAGCTAAGTGGCAATTTGTTTAAGAACCTTTTCACTGAAGACCATGGTAAAATACATATTGAATGTGTTGGCTAACTGCTGTTTATCTTGAACAATGGTACCACCCTCAGGAAGTGAGCTTATGGTCTTAGTATTATTTTTGGCACTGTTAATATATGTGTAAAATGATTTATAATTATTCCTCAAGTGTGAGATTGTAAATTCAAATTTATTTCTTTCTGTTCTTGTTGGCTCAGATCCTTACCTTCCTGCCTTTCCTCCCTCATCTACCTCTGTAGGAATGTGCGACAACACATGGAAACAACACAATACTTTTCAGGCTAACACACTTTGTCTAGTTTGATGTTTATTTCTTTCTAAACATTTCTTTAAGGCAGATGCAAAATAAAGACTTCAAACAGAAAATAATAATAAGAAGCTTTCAGAACATGGTAAACTTTCCTTCAGTTTCCATTTGAGTGTAGTATCGGACTTCCTCAGTCCTCTACCTACAACAGTCAGCAATCCCATTGGTTTGATGGGGATCTCAAGACGATGAAGATCGGGGTCAGACATTGAAGCATTGCTGGTGGAAACACGGCTGGAGGCCAACAGGATGGCCCTGTGTTCTCACTATGCTGAGTACCGCTTAATTTCCCATAAGAAGGCAACATTTCTGTCCAGGAAAATTGCTGTGCAGAAAAACAGACTATCTCAGCTGTTTTGGACCATGGACAGGCTTTTACACCCTGCCTGTCTCTGGCTGAAAAAGCCCTTTCAACCACTTTATGTGAAAAATTTGCTCTATTCTCCAACAGAGTGTCTGACATCCAGTCAGGATTCTGCCAGGGAGCTTTCATCCTGCAGTGGTCAGGTTGGGAGTCTTAGAGGCACTCAATCTGCCTGGGAGGAGTTGGGCCAGTGGAGGGCACAGGGTCATTATGTCACATGACATAATGCCACGCACAATCGCACTCTTGTGATTGATGCCATGAGGCATATGTCTGTGTTCTGGGGCTCTGTCCCACACCTCAAGTTATGGGGCTGCACCCTGGACCCCCACTATAGATTCTCAACTCATGGGGTCCAACTCGGTGCGACAAGTCCAGGTTCGCCGTAATGCCATGCGACATTATGACCTGGTACACAGTGGAGGTGTCGGAAGTGACTAAGATGATCTTGAAGCTAAAGCACACCTTTTGTGAACTAGACCCAGCACTGACGTGTTTCTTAATGGAATGTCGATGCCATTGGTCCGGTGTTCTCCAGGATTGCCAGGTGCTCAATGATGAAGGGGTCTTTCCAGTTGCTTTGAAAGAAGCACTGGTGAAGCCCTCTCAAAAAATCGTCTCTTAACCCAGACATCCTAGCTTATTACTGTCCAATCTCCAACCTGCCATTTCTGAGCAAGGCTGTTGAGTAATTGGTGGCCAATCAGCTCAAGGATCGCATGGTGTCCTTGGATATCTATGAGCCTTTCCAGTCAGGTTTTCAGGCCAGTCATAGCATGGAAACTGCTCTAGTGAGAGTGCATAATGATCTGCCAGGGCTAGAGATAGAGAAACAGGTCAATTCTTGTGCTCCTTGATCTCTACTCAGCTTTTGACACTGTGGATCACACTGTGCTTCTTGATCAGCTCTGCGAGTTTTGTGGATTCACCGCACGGTCATCCAATGGTTTGAGTCCTATCTCTCGGACAGAGTGCAGTGGGTGGTGATGGGAATTTCTCCTCCTCCTCAATGCCTCTGTCATGTGGAGTACCACAGGGCTCGTTCTTGTCACCGATGGGTGAGATCATTTGACAATACAGTGCAGACTTTCACTGCTATGCAGATGATACCCAACTGTATTTGTCTTTGCACCCAGAACATCGGAGAGGTTGATGTGCTTAACAGCTGTCTGACTAAAATCAATGACTGGATGGCTTCCAGCTGGCTGAAACTCAACCTGGCTAAGACTGAGGTGCTGGTGATCAAGCCTTGTCGCGGGCATGATTGGTTGCCACTGGGAGCTAACTCTGGACTTGTTCTGGGGTCTGCTCCATTGATGACTTCTCTGAGGTGCGAAATCTGGATGTAATCCTTGATTGCAGATTGACCTTTGAAGAGCAGGTGTCAGCTGTGGTCAGCAGTGGTTTCTACCACTTGCAGAACATTGCCCAGACTAAGCCTCTCATTCCGCCTGAGGACCTGCCGACTCTTAATACATGCCTTTGTGACTTCTTGGCTCGACTACTGCAATGCTTTGTACTTCAGGGTCACAGGAGGACCCTCCACAGGCTGCAGCTAGTGTAGAATACAGTTGCCTGGTTGCTGAAGGGCCTTTTGCAGTCCAGTCATGTGACTCCGGTCCTGAGTGCTCTGCACTGGCTGCCTGTCAGGTGGAGGGTCTTTTCAAGGTGGGTCTTCTCACCTTTAAGATCCCTATACAGGCTGGGTTCTGGTTACCTGTCTGATCTCCTGACACCAGTGTCCTCTGCTCACTCCCTCCACTCCTCACTCAAGGGGCCTCCTGGACATTGCCAGGATTCAGCTCAAGACCTCGGGGAGATCGTGCTTTTAGTGTTTCTGGGCGACCCTGCGGAACTCACTTCTACCTGCAGTCTGGGAGGCTCCTCAATTGAGTTCTTTAAGGGGAGGCTAAAGGCCCACCTCTTCAGCCTGGCCTTTGACTGCTGACACTACTTTAGCTTTGGCCAATCCCTAAGGATTGACATCTGGAAACTTTCATCTTGCTGAATTTAAATTTGGTTATGGTTTCTATAAGGTTTTATTATGTTTTAATTCACGCTGTATGTCCTTATTTATGTTCTGTGCCTAGAGCCTCCAGAATTGGGTGCCTTATAAATAAAGTTGCCTTGCCTTGCCTTGCCTTATTATTCCTGCAGCAACTTATAAATGGCCTGAACAGGAAGGAATTGAGACAGAGGTGTCAGGTACTTAGGGGGCTCCCGGTATGTACAGGATTTCAGTAACATAAAACCCAGGCTTCCAAGTTTTAAAAGGCAGCAGCTACCTGACACGAACCCCTGTCCTTAGCCACTATTTCTCCTTGAGACTGAATTTAACGGTGTCTCCCAGAAGCACTATCCTTAATTCTGCACACCCCTAGCTTTCAGGCTTGTTTTGGAGTGGGGTTTCAGAAGCAAAACTGGATTAATACTTGCCACTGTAGACCAGTGCTCTGATTCATTTCCTGCATACATACAGGCAGCGGGTGAAAACCAGTGAACTGCAACACAAAACCATCTACGGTCACCTTCCTTCCTTCTGAGGTTTTCACCCTTTCCTGAATACCTCTAGCCAGTATGAAGTTCATACAGGAACTACAAGTAAATTCATATCTCATGGAGCGCAAGCCAGAGGGAACAAAAGCATACAATATAGGGGATGCCGCCTGTTCTTACTTATTGCTATTTTCTTTCTCTACTCATACACTATTTTATCAGCATTAAGGAGTGGCAGAGGGAACAGGAATACATAAAGAAAAAGGGGTTGTCAGCTCCACTCGTTTACAGTGCATAGGCATTCAGTCTATAGTTATTCATAAGGACCTTTACTTTATGGTACTGTACTTGCTTAACTAGCGAGGCAGAGGGCACCAGTTTCTCTTTTACCAGCCCATGGGCTACATTATTACAAATGGAGGTCATGAACTTAACCTCCTTTACTATGGACCATCAGACAGAAAGGACATAAAAGTGGGACACAGCATAAGAAAGACAAAAGGTGGAGGGGGCACCCAAAGGTGGCCAATCTTTGTACTGGAAAATTAGGGTTAGAAATAAATAAAGGATAGCAAACTGTTGCAACAGAGTTTTTGAGAGAAAAAAATGGTCCATTTCAGTGGCAGGGAGTACCTTCCTTTCCTGGAAAGGATGAAGTTTCTGTCCACCCAATCCAGAAACTCTGTCTCAGGGTCTCTATTAATAACAACTACTATATGCACCAAGATCATACGTGACCAAAGCGTATCTCATCAAGACATTTACCCCGAGGCATTTAGTACATCGATACATTCCTTCATTTCATCAAATCATTCTCATACATTTCATTTCTGTAAGTACATCCTAGATCTCAGAGCTCAGATTCAAGGTATGTCTTCAACACCAGCTCCATATCTGGACAAATAATCAGCATTCAAATGGGGCTTCCGGCCCTATGGGAAACAGTGAAGCGGTATGGCTGCAGTGCCAGGTACCACCTCATGCTGCGTTTTTTTTTCTCCCTCATCTGCTAGAGCCACCAAAGAGAATCATGGTCTGTCAGAACCTTAAACTCAGTACTCCATAAATAGTATTTTAATGATTCTATGGCCTATTTTAGAGCCAAACATTCTTTTCAATGGTTGCATATTTTCTTTCTCGTTCATGCAACTTTCTACTGATGTAGATTATGGGGTGTTGTGCCCTGTTAGTTCTTTTGGGTCAGTACTGCCCCAATGCTTGCGCGATGCATCTGTGTGTACTTCAAAAGATGATTCAAATCTGGACTTTGCAGGACAGGGGTAGTACATCGGATGGTCTTGATGGTTCAAAAGTTTCATCACAGATGAGGGACTACTGCACCTTGTTAGGGCACCTTTTCTTAGTGAGGTCTATTAAAGGTGGTTCCATGTCATAATGGTGATCACAGAATAACGATCGTCATTACGGTGTGTGTACATCCACACTACAAGGCGAGGAGAAAGACGGCACCTGATGTCTACTTTTTTTCTTAGTGCGGGGTCTTTGCCCGCCCACACCTCCCTACTTCTGATTCTCAACTGGGTAATGTTGGGGGCAAAACTTAAAAAGTGAATGTCAGCTGTCAGCAAAAAACAAGGCCGTGACTGGACCCTAATCCTGCACCCTCCACCTCCCAACCGACCACCCTCCCCACCACACTAGTGGACCAGCTTGACAGCTGCCTGCCACACCCTCCCATATACCATCCTCACCTGCCTCTCCCGTGCACGTGTGTGCGATACGTGTGTACATCCCTTCACCATATGTCACCCACCCTGGTATCCAGTCACCCCCTGTCAGGTAGCCCTAAACACAGGTGCTGTAATTGAGTCATTGTTTTTGTAGAGGCCCAACTGTGGCGCTTGTTCATAATTGCCGTTAAAGGGCTGGCTATGGAGGAGAATTGAGGTATCTCTCAGTAGTAGCCAGCTAATCCTAAACAGGACCTCACCTGTTTCTTGGTTGTAGGTAAGAGGCTGTTTGCCATGACAGTTACCTAATCCAACTCAGGTTTCACCTGCCCGTTTCCTAGAAAGAACCCAAGGTATCTAGTTTCTACATTTCCCAGAGCAAATTTGGAGGAGTTCACCATCACCCCAGCTTCCTTAATAAATTGCAACACATTTCTGAGGTGCACAATGTGAATCCCAATCAGGACTAAATATTACAACATCATCAAGGTAAGCTTCATGATACGCCTTATGCAGCCTAAGAATTTGGGTCCATAAATCTTTGAAACGGGTCCCATGCAATTCAAATGGCATATTTACAAACTGATAAAGGCCAAGAGGGATACTGAATGCAGTTATTCCTTGTGACACAGGAGAGGAGGGTATCTGCCAATACCCCTTTGTTAAGTCTAGAGTGGAGATGTAACATGCGCCCCTAACCACTTAATAATATTGTCTATTCATGGCATTGGCTAGCCATCAAATAGCGATACATTGTTAATTTTCCTGAAATCTAGGCAAAACGAATCCTCCCTCCTTTTGTTTACCACCACTATGGGTAAGGACCAGACACTTTTGACGGGGCAATTATACCCAGCTTCCCTAGTTTCTTAACCTCCTGAATGACCTCCTCCCATACCTGATGGGCAGCCGATACGGCTTCTGGTGGATGAGTTTGTCCTGGGTGACTTGAATCTTTGGGTAATCTCCTTGGCTGTCCCTGGTACATTAATAAAGGTGGTATTATACTCCTGTAACACTGTTCATAATTCTTTGTGCTGCTGGGGAGTTAGATTGGGATTTATGTGTATGTCTGCTAAACTCCCTGTTTTTCTAGCCTCTGATAAGCTGTGTCCAGTTCCAATTCTCTGCTTTTGGGGTGTATGTAATATACTGGGGTACTGGGCTCATGCCATTTCTTGAGCAGGTTTACATGGTGATCCTTTTGGGTGGTCTCTGCCAGGCATCTCAATCTCATAATTTAACTGCTCCTGTCTGCCTTGATATGGGAAAGGGCCTGCCATCTCATCAGTAATTTATTCTCGGTACTAGGAGTAATAAGAGCACCTTGTCCCCAGTTTGGAATGATTTACTACGCACCCCTCGATCATAATACTCTTCTACTCAGCTTCTTTGTTATAGGTATTGATGGGCCAGCTCTACATATTTCATCAGGCATTTTCTAAGCTGGGATATGTATTCCAAACATTACACTGTCCCACTGTCTCACCTGCCTCCCAATGTTCTTTTACCACATCTAAAGGCTCTCTGAGGTTCAGCCCATACAAAAGGGAGAAGGAGAGAAACCAGTAGAGGTTTGGGGATCTCTCGTAAGCAAACAAAGAGATAAGGATGTACTTATCCCAATCCTCCCTTCCTCACTAACAAACTTCTTCAGCATCCTCTTAAGGGTTTGGTTAAACCGCTCTACCAACCAGTCAGCCTGAGGATGGTAGGGGAATGCGTACTGCCATGATTCCTAATAGTCTATACAGTTCTTCAACAGTTTGGCATTACAGTTACTCCCGTGTCTGTCAATATTTCTTGTGGGATCCCCATACAGCTAAACACCTTGGCCAGTTCTTCAGCTAACCTAGGAGCAGTGACAGATCTCATCAGTATAGCCTTGAGGTAGCGGGTGTCATAATCGCAAACAACTAAGATAAATTTCTCTCCAAGGGACCCACTATATCCATGGTTATATGTTCAAAAGGGTAAGAGACCAGTGGACTGGATTGTAAGGGAACCTTGTCCTTCCTCCCTGTTTGGGCCACCTTTGACATTCTGGGCAACACCGTATGCACTCTAACACCTGCTCATGTATGGTAGGCCAATAAAAGTGGGTCAGGATTCGAGCAATGTACTGTCCCTGCCAGCATGTTTGACTAAGGAACATCAAACACTAGTTGAATAACTTGTTCTCTATATTTGTCAGGTACCATTAATTGTGGGACAACCTCTCCTGTCTTGGGATTGGTACACTCTCTGTACAGTATTCCATTATTAATAACATAGCTAGGGCCTCTTTTCCTGTATCTTTCCCATCTACAAAAAGAAAAAGTTATTGATGGATCAACAGTTTGCTCCATTTGTGTATCTACACCCTATTGCAATTGTCTCACATTAGATTGGGCCACAGCATGCTTGTCATGCCAGGCCTTCTTATTTCTTCTTCTTTCTGCTTTTGTCTTGCAATCCTTTCCTGGGATATCAAATACGTCCTCTTCAAAGGGAAAGATCTCTGGCAAGTGCCCTGTTTGTTCTGTGCCCTCATAGTAACACCTACCAGAGGTGTTTGTATAGTATGACATTCTTCAAACGAGGAAAAATCAGGATGATTATGACCAATTATTATGGGCACAGGCAAATGAGGTACTACACACCACCTCAATTTGGTGTGTCTGTCCCAGTACAGTCATCTTTAATGGTGCTGTGGGGTAACAGTGGGTGTCCATGAATACACACTACTACAGTCCCTTTCTCGCTTCTGGTCACATCCACTAAGTCTGCTCAGACCAGTGTCTGGCAACTGCCGAGTCTGTTAGCCCAGTAGCTGCTGATTGACCACCTCCACTGTAGCCAAAAGGGTCCCCAATTGACTAATGCAAAGTTCCCAGTTCCTTTTTGATATTAGGCAGTTTCTAATTAAATGCTCCTTTGTCTGACACCCATGACATATAATTTCAGAAAGGAGGATCCTTGTCTTCTTTTCAGCCCCAGTCACTTTTCCCAGTCTGTACGGTAGATAAAGGGGTTTCTTACCAGAGGAGTGGAGGTGGGGTTGCCTCCTTGAGAACATTGATATTTGGTAGGTCTGGCCTAGAAAGTCCTCCGCCAGAGCAATTGCCTTCTCTACTCCCTCGGTTTACATTCTCACACCATATCTGGATTTCTTGTAGCAGTACTTTCTACAAACTGTTCAATAATGATGGCCTCCAACAATGGGTACACTGTTTTCCATCTGGTTGCAGCCATTTATAGCAGAGGTCCTTCAATTGGGCATAGGTCTCTTTTGGGATATCCTAGATTGCATTTAAAATAGCGAAACCTCTGGCGGTATGTCTCCATGTTGATATCATACTGCTGCAATATTTCTCTTGACTATATCATAGTCCTTGGCATCCCTCATTTCCATATGGCTGCACACAATTTGGGCATGACCAGTTATTTGTGGGACCAGCCTCAAGACCCATTGTTCCTGGGCCACCCACATGTCTGGGCTACCCTCTAGAATGTTGTGAGATATACCTCGATATCATCAGAGTCCAACAATTTGGAAAATTTAATGTCCTTGGGACCACTCACTTGTTCCATCGTTCTAGTCTGAATGGCCTGTAGAACACACACTGTGTCCGTCCACTTGGCATCCTGCCTTTGGTGTTCCAGGTCCCTTTCTTTATCCATCTGCATTTGCTTCATGCACAGCCACTTCAGTAGTTCTCCTATGTCTTCTGGAGGGACCTCCTCAAGTGCAGGACAATCTTCTTCTTCTCCTCTCATCCGTCATCAAAGTCTTCAGGCTTAAGACTCATCTTCAGCAGGGTTCTGATGTCCAACCTGGGGAGCGCTGCGGCTCCCTGTCTGCTCTGCCATCCTCCTTGTCAGGACACCAGGGACTTTCTTCCCAAGTCCTACAGGAACATGTGTCCATGCCACCTGGGATTCTAGGGCAGTATCCACTGAAGCAATGTCTCCTTCCTGGCAAGAGCGTCCTGTCAGCAGTTATCTCACTTTTAACACCAAGTGTAGGAGTGTGGGACAACAGATGGACACAACATGATATTTTTCAGGTTAACACACTTTATCTAGTTTGATGTTTATGTCTTCATAAACATTTAAAGGCAGATGCAAAATAAAGACTTCAAACAGAAAATAGTAACAATAAATAAAGCTTTCAGAACGTGGCAAACTTTTCTTCAGTTTCCACTTGAGTGTAGTATCGGACTCCTCAGTCCTCTGCCCACAACAGTCATCAGGAACTGACCCCAACTGCTGGCTTACACCTGAGTCAGTCCTTTATACTCACCCTATGGGTCATGTGATCATAAAACTCTTAAAAATTTTAACTTTCTTATTTGGTTTCTGTTTTATTTTATATAAAGCTAAGGAACCAGGTAATGATTATTAAGATATCCCCAAAACCTGACAGGCAAATAAAGAGCTCATTAGAGTTATTTCAACTCTATTCTAAACACAAAGTTTTCCATTCTACTTTGATTGGCAGGGTACAGTACTATAAATCATTACACTAGGGCTGCTGCTGCTGCCCTAAAGGGCTCAGTACCAAAGGAGGGTTCCCTTGAAAATACTGAGTTCACACTTGTTTGTGAACCAGAGTCTATGGAAAAAGTTTCTACATTGGGTTCATTTTTCCCTAGTGAACCTCCGGTAATGGACAGGTAGTTACTACAGGACATAATATTTTACTTAAGTACTGTAACCTACAGTAAGCTGGCTGGGTTTGTTCAATTTGTTTCAACATTTGTCCACAGGAACTGATAAACTGGTGCCAGACTGTGCAAACAACTCTAAGGAGTGAAAGGGGAGTACAATAAATTAATGCATTTCACAGCGGTGGCACAGCCGCAACACCCTCTGTTTTTACAGTGGCTTTTTTTTTTTTTTTAGCAGGAACCAAGGTTTCATTTTAATTGACTTACAGCCGATGGATAGAATTTCAGCCATCGACTATTCATGTAGTGATGCCTCGAACTTCACTAACATTTTGGAAACAGCCCTCGGCCATAGTATCACAAATAAATGCAGATAAGCAAGCTGCAGTCTCTTATTATTCCTGTGGCAACTTATAAATGGCCTGAGTGGGAAGGAATTTGAGCATGGGGTGCCAGATACTTGGGGGCTCCAGGTATGTACAGGATTTCAGTAACGTATAACCCCGGCTTCATGATTTTAAAGGCAGCAGTTACCTGACAGGAACCCCTTGTCCTTAGCCACTATTTATCCTTGAGACTGAATGTAACCGTGCATTCCTCAGAGGAACTATCCTTAAGCCTGCACACCTAGCTTTGAGGCTTGTTTGGAGTGGGGTTTCAGTGGAAAAACTGGATTAATACTGCCAACGCAGAACAGTGCTCGATTCATTTCCCTGCATACATACGGGTGGCAGGTGAATACCAGTGAACTGCAACATAAAAACCATCTGCGGTCACCTTCCTTCTGAGGTTTTCACCCCATTCCCAGATACCTCTAGCCAGGATGAAGTTCATTACAGGAATTACAAGTAAATTCATCTCACGGAGTAGCAAGCCAAAGGAACAACAGCATACAACATAGGGGATGCCTCTCCGTTCTTACTCATTCCTATTTTCTTTCTCTATTTAATACACACTTTTCTCAGCATTAAGGAGCAGAAACAGGAACAGGAATACATAATAAAAAAGGGGTTGCTAGCTCCACTCATTTACAGTACATAGGCATTCAGTCTATAGTCACTCATAAGGACCTTTACTTTATGGTACTGCACTTGCTTAACTAGCAAGGTACACAGGGCACCGGTTTCTCTTTTACCAGCCCATGGCTACATTATTAGAAATGGAGGTCATGAACTTAACCTCCTTTACTATGACTTTCAGACAGAAAGGAATACAAGTGGACACGGCATAAGAAAGACAAAAGGGGGACCAAAAGGTGCAACCGTTTGTACTAGAAAATTAGAGATAGAAGCAAAGTAAAGGATAGCAGACTGTTGCAACAGAGTTTTTGAGAGAAAAAAATGATTCATTTTAGTGGCAAGGAGTCCCCTGTCACAGCCCCATTCCCACCTCTTCCTACTCCCTCTACTCCAGGGATTCCCTCACCTTCTCCATTCCCCAGCCTCACTCACCTGCGGGCCAAGTTGCTTTCTCCTACCAACTCACCTCCCTCTGGAATCAGCTTCCTCCACTTCTCCTCCTCCTCTCTCTCTCTCTCTCTCTCTCTCTCTCTCTGCCTTTAGATATCAAGACAACTCCTTGCACCTTCCTGTTCTTGTACATCCCTTTCTAATCTCATATCCTCTTCATTGTCCTGCTTCTGTCAGTTCCCCTTCATTTGAGGCTCATTAGCATAGTCCCGCCCCATCATGCACTGTGCATTTGCTTCGCTTTATGTCTACCCACCCATCATTGCTGTATTTATGCTGCTGTTTTATGTTGCCACTCCATTTGCTGCTTACTGTTGTATATTTCATGCCTATATCTGTATTTTTGATATGTAATTTGTATTCCTGTTTTGCTATATAAGTTGTTCCTCCTTATTTCCATTCCCAGGTTGTACCTGGAAACAGGCCTCAAGTCAATGTGCCTTTCCTGGTTACCAACTTTGAAATAAATATACATATATATATATATATATATATATATATATATTATCTGACCTAGCAGAGTCAGCAGCTGTAGCTTAAAATCAAATTATGCTGATTTCATTAAGCTTTTGAGAAAGAGTCTCTCATTTGGGGACTCAAAATGCAATTTGATTTCTGTTTCATTAAAAACAAGCATTTGTCAATGCGAATGTTTGCTTGCTGGCATTGGCATTGGTAGTGTAGGAGTTAGAGCTGCATAATAGGAATGGCAGTGAAGTATTGAACTGAAGCCAACCCACCACCACCCTGCAGAGAGTGACAGGCATTGGAGTGTGCCTTTGGGTCGTCAGGCTTAACGACCACGCCATTTCACCACACCCTACCCTGCAGACACTGACAATGTCACGGTGTGTGCCTTGGGGTCTTGGCCCTTATGCACACCCCATTCCATCAGGAAATACAGTGATATGGGTCCTGTATAAGAGAATGGGGTGAACTTTGGGGCTGAAGAGTCCAAGGCACACCTCGATGCCTCTCACTGGCTGCAGGGTGTGGAATGGTATGAGCATTACAGGCGAGAATCCCAAGTCACACCCCTGATGCCTTTCAGTCTCTACAGGCTGGGGCGTTATGGTCAGAAACCCTAACGCCTCAGGCGTTCGCTTGCATTTCTACTCCAAATTTTCAACATTTTTTTGTGACCCCACCTTATGAACAGTGGCAATATCAGTTTGTTAGCGAAAGCTGATTTCGCATAGTGACTACGCCATTTGGCACCACAGTGTGAAAACACATTTTGAACAGGATGTGAAAATGACTGCTGTACTGTTCATGAGGAGGTGCAAAAATGGCAATGTTGAAATTCTGCAGTGAAAATATTAAAAACTGGTGAAGTCACTGAACGTGCGTAGAAAATGGGCAATGTACACCGTAATGCAATTAGTTTGGGGATTTTTACAGCAGATTGTCAACACAGGGATTTTGTAACCTCCGCTCATGTACAGTGTCACTGTGATTTTCTTAATCTGTCCCAAACAGTGATTTCCACAGCGACAATGCATTTCAGCACTGGAAGTGCGAAAACACATTTCGCCATGGTGTAGAAAATGACAGCTGTACTATTCATAAGGAAGTGTGGAAAATGCCAGTGGTGAAAATCTGGACTGAAAATATTAGAAATCCATGAAATTACTAGGGTACGTGGAAACTGCGCAATGGTCACTCGTGAATACAGTCATTTTATGGACGTATTTCACCAAATTTTTAACATAGCCATTTCAACACCACTGCTCATGAACAGTGTCACTGTGATTTTCTTAATCTGTCCAGAACATTGATTTAGCACACCAACTCGTCATTTACGCTACATGGCGGAAACATGTTTTGGGTGAGATGTGAAAAATGACAGCTGTACTGCTCATAAGGAGGTGTGGTAAAATGGCAATGTTGAAAATCTGGAGGAAAATATTGAAAATTCGCGAATTTACGAAAGTGTGCATAGGAACAGTGGAACGACTGTAAAATTGTAGTCATTTTAGGAATTTTTCACCAAATTTCAGCATAGCTATTTTAAGACTCTGCTCATGAACAGTGTCACTGTGATTTTCTTAATCTGTCCCAAACATTGATTTCACACACCGACTGGCGTTGTGTGCTACATGCAGAAACACATTTTGGGCCAGATGTGAGAAATAACAGCTGTACTGCTCATGAGGAGGTATGGTAAAATGGCAATGTTGAAAATCTGGAGGAACATATTGAAAATTTGTGAACTTACAAGCGTGCATAGGAACAGTACAACGTGTACTCATAAAACAGTCATTTTGGGAATTTTTTCACCAAATTTTCAACATAGGTTTTAGGGCCTGCCTTATGAACTGTAGCTACAGTCATTTTGTAAATCAGTTCGAAAGGTGGTTCCATGCAGTGACCACGAAATCACCTTTTGGGGCCGATTAACGCCATGACAGTGACAGAATTCATGAGGTGGGGTCCCAAAATCCCATGTTGAAAATTTGGTGAAAGAATTCCCAAAATGCCCGAGATATGCACTAAAGTTGAAAACCCCTATTTATTACATTATACAGCTTACTGGCATTACCTCAGTTCGTGGTCGGCTTTGAAGAGTGCAGACATGGTCCCGGTCCACCAAGATCGTCGCGCCAAGCTCCAGAGGCAAGTATGGGTGAGGAGGGGTGTGGGAAGCAGGGTGCACAGAGGGTGGGTGCAGTTGGGGGAGATTGGGTCAGGACAGTCAGTGAGGAAGGTTTTTCTTTCAGGTTTCTTTTTTTTACCTTAGACAACACGGGACTTGTGCCACGCTGGGGTGGGCTCTAGCGTGGCAGCTGGAAAACTGTTTGGGGGCCGATGGAGCCAACAGGGGATTGGGCACCCCGTCGGCCACTCTGATCTGTTGCACGCTGGGGTGGGCCCCAGCGTGGCACCCTGTAGTCCCTTGGGGGACAGTGGAGCCGACGGGGATTGGGCACCCCGTCCGGCCATACGATCTGTTGCCATGCTGGGATGGGCTCCAGTATAGCATCTGGAACTCTGTTGGGGGAGTGCAGCACAGCCGGTAGGGGATTGGGCACCCCGTCGGCTGCCAGTGTGTGTGTGTGCGGGGAGCATGATACCTAGGTATGCGGGCGAGGTGGGGGGAGATGCGACACAGAGCACGCGATATCTTTTCGCTGCTCACTGAAGCATAGCTCCCCTTTCAACTGTACAGCCACTGCATTTTCAACTGCTGTCATAGACAGCAGCAGTGTTTATTGGAGAACTGCGCCAAGCCTGCAAACACACTGACTGAATTGAAAGACAGGTGCCACACCTAAAAACTCTGATGATGGCACTATGTTTCTTGCACATGCGCAAGCAAGCATAAAAATCAAAGAAGGTACCTTTATAACTTTTATTGGTTCAACAAAAAGTTTCAGTACACAAGCTTTCAGGCCTTGGGTACTTATTCTTCAGTTGATGGCAGGTTTACAGGAAGCATACTATAACTGAACTCTGGATAGGGAATCAGGTTGAAGAAGGACCTAAGCATGTCAAGGGATTCCACGAGAGTGCAGGAGTGTTTTAGCACCACTGCTGCACACAGTCATGATATAAACATAGGGCCAACACATTAAACATTTATAAATAGTAGACTCGCTGAGTTGAGGCATGGAGCGTATACACTATTGGTTTCAGATGTGTTCAGCATTTTTTCAAAATAGATGAAATGGGAAACAGGCAAACACTGTCTGTCAGTCCTCAAACTGAAAATTAGTTTTATGGCCATTATAAGTGTAACTTTAGGTTATGTTAATGTAATTATCTTACAGCAATTCCTTGAAGCCCAGCTGTCCAGTGTCTCCATGGTCTCCTGCAAATTGTAGAAAAAATGTTACTGCTTCCATTTGGACCAATTTTTAGAATTGCACAAAATGGTCTAACAAAACTTAACAGATCAATAATCAAAATTTTAATTTTTAGCAGGAACTGGCCATTAGGTACACACTTGATCTATTTTCAGTGTCATCCTGTTAGTAACAAACTTACAGTACATAGAAACACAGCAAAAACTAAAACATTTTAATAAGGTATTTCAACATAATTTTCCAAATACAATGTGGTATGGCAGTACATTTTATAACTCAACCAGCAGAGTACTTATTTTACAGTAAGCAACCATTTAAACTAGAAAAGAATGTGTTTGTTCTTAAACAAAACAACCACAAATGGCTTCTAACCATTTCCAAAAATAAGATTTTTGATATTCTATAAAGCTTCAATTATGGTTAGAAAGTTGTAACTTTCAACTGTTAGCTTAGAAGCTTAAGGATTTTTTAGATGAAAGCTTGAAATCTGATCAACACAAATAGATCATGATACAGTTCTACTACCACTGCTTGTACTGTGCAGGAATCTGGTGAACCAACAGAATGGAAAAACAGCATACTATGCGATTTTAGGTATACTGTACAGTTGTGGGAATTTACCGTGTGGTAGCTTTGCATTTGGATTGGCTGAGAAGATTAATTTCCAGTATAATACCATACCCTGCAGAACTCTGAGTTAGTAATTTGTTTATTTATTTCTGACTCTTTCTTTTTTTTTTGCTGTTAGTACTAATTATGCCACCTCAGGCTGGCTGCATCATCAGGACTAACCCCCAAGCCTCACTGTCCAGCTCCTGTCTTCTCCACAGCTTACCCCAGTGTGGGCAGCCCCTCGGCAATGAAACAGATCCTCGGATGGGTTTGGAGCATGCAAGGGTTCAGTCCTGTCATGCTGGCCAGCCATGTTTTCTCACTTCTTACCATACAGTGCCACCGACATACCTGGCATGCGCCTGCATGAAGGACATGAGCAGCTGTAGCTCCTCCCACCCCTAGACTGCTGTGCCCCAACCCCAGCCACCTCTAGTGGACAGTAAAACACCAGGCTCAGCAGCCTTCTTGGAGGAGGAGAACAGTCACACAGATGCTCAGTTCTCCTCCCCTGGTTTTATGCTTAGTCTGTACTAGTTGTAGTAAGTAAGTAACGTGGTACTTTAAACTCAACAGAGACTCTAAGTCCATCAGGTCTGCCCTCACACTTCATTAGTAGGGGTAAATCAATACACTAAACTACATATACTAGTTCATAGGAATTCTGTACCACTGTACCAACCAGGGTGCCCTATAATTCCCATAATGACTAGAGGTTTCCCAGGTTTACAGGCCTGTATGGTCTTGAAATCCAGTGTATCCACCAGAAGCCTGTTCTATACATTCATGAACATCTGGAAGGAGTGCCTTCTATTGTTGCTTCTGAAATAAGGACTTCTGAGCTTCAGGGTCAGGGCATATTCCCACATCTTGCTAGTGGACACCAGGTGAAATATTTCCATCTGTCTGAGCCTGTCAGTAACACTGAGTATGAGTAAAGCTGAGATGATGTCCCCTTCTCTCTAAGGTGAACATGTTCAATCAATCAATCAATCAATAAATATCTTTATTTTGCCAGGCGAAACACCATTGAGACAAGCTCATTTACAAGATGGACCTGGGAGCAGTACAATAGCCAGTGGAGCATTAAGGCTAAGCATATAAACAACATAAATAGGACAAAATAGCAATCATAACGGCATAACAAGGAAGAACAATATGTAATAAGTGTTAGGCTGGGGAGACAATAACAGGCTATATACATAGGCTCTTATGAAAGACAATAATACAACACATATGAATAGAGGATACACAGTTTCATTCATGAGATGTACAGGCAAATAAATTGTAGCTTATACATTTCGGTACAATATGATATAACTGAGATATATTGTGATAGACAGTAAGTTTAAGGACTTAATGCATGTAACTGGAGGATAACAGATTAGTTTGAATTAAGTTCAGAGCAAGGGTGTACAGCCTACTCATGCTAGAGACAGGAGGATCGAAACACCAAGCATACTGGATAGAGGCGCACTGGAGGAAAGGGATATGATAGAGAATAAGTATGAGTAGTCAAACAGTAGTAGTGGCAAGACAGAGTAGAGAGATAAAGGGAGAAGGGTGCAAAAGGGCAGGTGAGGGCAATAAGGAAGAGGGGGAAGAAGTTATTGAGGAGAGAGAGGCTGGGAGATTGGATGTGGCAGTAGGTGATGTAAATGGCAGAGGTCAGTATATCTCCAGTATATGTTAAAGGCCACCAGCCTCTTCACATATCCTTTGCTTATCACAGCTGTTGTCCCTATATCCTTCATCATTCTGATGGCCCAGCATTGCAAATCTTTGATCGCCTCAATGTCCTTTTTGTACTAAGGGGCCTGTAAGTGCATGCTTAATGTCCTCAATGTCCTTTCTGTACTAAGGAGCCTGTAAGTGCATGCTCAATGTCCATAACGTCCTTTTTTAGCTGAGACGTTCTGAAATGAATGCTGGGATCGCCAATGTCCTTGTTTTGTATTGAGTAGCCTGGAAGTGCATGCTTAATGTCCTCTTTTGTATTGAGGGTCTTGGAAGTGCATGCTCCAGAATGGGCCTGAACAGGGCCCTGTAAAAGTGGCAGGACTACTTTCCTGCTCTGCACCCCACCTTTAATGCACCCCAACATTCTGCCAGCCCTTGTGACAGCAGATGTACACTGTTTGTCTCTCTTCATCCCTTCATCTGTTTATCTTCCTTTATTTTATTTATTTTGTTTATTTTACACTTTTTGGCCAGGATAGACACACTAAACTGAGGCTTGTTTCCAAGTGCATCCTGGAGCCCAAGAAAGTTAAGTTACTTGCTCATGATCACACAGTATGCAAGGGGTGACTGTGGGATTCAAACCCAGTTCTCAGGTTTGCAGCTCAGTGCTCTTGACCCGTATGCTATGCTGCCTCCATTTAGGACTTCCTGTTCCTTTTCCTCCACTGTAGCTAGAGGAGCTCCATACAGAGCGTAGATCCTACCTTTTTTTAAGACCACCTCAGCCACTAGAATTGCTCCAATACTGTGGAATCTTATCTGATGTACCAGATGTCACTGTAACTGAAGCAACCAAACCATGCCATCTATTGTTCTTTGCACTACTGTTATAGTTTCACTATTGACTGAACTTTATTTTGTGCCTTAATTATGCTGTATATAGTTTATTGTGTATCTCTGTATTGAACCCATTTGCTGCAAATTAATTTCTGCCTTAATGATAATTTATTTGGTCTTATTGTCTTGCTGTGGTTTGTTACATGATTCCCCGGTAACACCTGATTTTTTTTTATTAGACTTCTATTAAATAATCAAAACAAGAGCTACGTAGATAGATAGATAGACAGACAGACACAGACAGACAGACAGACAGACAGACAGACAGACAGATAGATAGATAGATAGATAGTAGATAGATAGATAGTTAGATAGCTAGATAGATACTTCATTTATAAAGTGCCCTTCCCAGAGGCTTGGAGCGCTGTACAATTTATAAAACAAATGTAACAATACATTCAATAACAGCACATTACAGAGCTTGTACTTAATATTTAATTAAAATCTCAGCATATATAAATAACATACCATGACAGTCAACAAAACACACACACCTCAGCATCTTCTTATTATGTCAGCTCAAATGCTTTGTTAAAAAGGAACGTCTTGAGCCCACTCTTAAACATTTCTACCTGGAGGCCTCTCTCTCAGGTATTCCATAAGCATATTTCACAGGGCTGGTGTGGCCATGGGGAAGCATGATCTCCTGAGAGCCGCACCCAGCCCTTGGGACCACCAAGAGGTCTCCCTCACAGGAACAGAGAAGGTGAGTTGAGCAGTAAGGGATTAGGAGGTCTTGCCATGTAGGACTTTATAGGTCTGTAAACTGACCTTGAAGGCAATCTTCATCTTATTGGCAGCCAGTGCAGCCCTTAGAGAACTTGTGTAATATGATCAAATCTTGATGCACCCATCAATAGCCTGGACACCACATTCTGCACCAACTGCAGATGGCGGAGATTGCCTCCCAAAAGCCCCAGTTACAGGGCATTGCAGTAGTCCAACCTCGATGTGACAAAGGCATGTATCAGTGTGGCAAGATCCTCAGCTGGTATCAGGAAGCTGATCCGGGCAATGTTCCTAAGATGGTAGAAACCACTTTGTATGATGGCTGACACCTGGGCATCAAGTATCAGACCATCATTAAGCACTACACCCAGATCCTTAACAAAGTGGAGGGCTCAGAGGCTGACCTCCCAATCTAAGATCAAGGTCAGCCCTAACACTCCTCCACCATGCTGATGACCAGGTTCCACCACCAATACCTCCATCTTGTCCGGATTGAGTCTTAGCCAGTTTTGAGTTATCCAGTCCTGGATCTTGGCCAGACAGGTGTTAAACACAGAGACTGCCATCTGGCTACCAGGCGCAGAGGACAGGTATAGCTGGGTGTCATCAACATAGCAATGAAAACCCAGTCCATACCGCCTGATAATGTCTCCCAAAGGCAGTATGTACACCGTGAACAAAAGAGGCACCAAGACAAACCTTGTGGAACTCCACAACACAGAGGCATCGGGCTAGATGAGAATAATCCCATCACTGTGATTTGCACACTGCTCAAGAGGAAGGCCTAAACCAGCTGATGACTTTGACAGTTAGTCCACACCAGTTCCACAGCTGGTCCAGTAACACCTCATGGGCCATGGTGTCAAATGCCACAGAGAGATCAAGAACAAGAATAGTTTATTCTCCCTATCTCTCACCATAAGGAGATCATTCATCACTCTCACCAGGGTAGTCTCAGTGCTATGCCTAGGTCAAAATCCAGACTGGAAAGACCCAAAAATGGCAGAGGAGGCAAAATGGGTCTCAAACTGACCAGCCACCACCTTCTCCAAAACCTTCCCTAAGAACTGGAGGTTTGAGACCGCCAGTAGTTGGTGAGACAGTCTGGGTCAAGGGAGAGTTTGTTCAATAGGGTCTCACTATGGCTCCTTTCAAGGCCACAGGAAAGACCCCACTCTACAAGGAACACTGGATGATCTCAGCAGACACGTGTCCAATCAGCCAATACAACTGACCAAAAGTCATGTCTAGATCACAATAGATTGGCCTAGCTTTGAGATTATCTTTTACCTCATCCACTCCAACTGGGTCAAACTAACCCCAGACAAGAGGCCCCCCACACGTCAGTTTTGCCCCACAAGCCCTTTGAGCTACCCTGGTGGAGATATTGGTCTTGTTACAGTACACTGTCAGCAAAGAACAGAGCAAACTGATCATACCTAGTGCTTGAACTAGCTCCCCAGATGTGAGACAGGCTGGGTGCAACAAGCCGCCACCCAGTACAGCAGAGCTGAGCAGTCTGTTCCTGGGTTCCACGTGATAACAGTGATTGCGGAAGGTGATCGCTCATTAGAGCAAGTGTACATCACTGAAAATCAGTTTCATCGATGTACACTCCCGCGCACAACAAAAGGGTGCAAGGGACTTGGATTTTTTAGTTTTATGTGGGGCTGCACCCGCTACTAAAGATTCTCAACTCCAGGGGTGCATGTAGGGAGGGGTGGAAAAGAGGAAAAAAGTAAAATTTCTGGACAGCCACAAAAAAGGAGCACGCCCCCAGAACCGAACCTGGCACCCTCCCAGCCCTAGCCTGCACCAACCCGCCACACCACACGGCCAGCTCAGCAGCCCACCAGCACACTACACTCCACAAACCCTCCTCCCTTCCACCCATTGCAAGTTGTGGTCCCTCAACTCCAGACGCAGTACATATAGTGACATCCTGTCACTATATGCACCAACCCCATCTGGTCACCCTCCCTGTCTGGTAGCCCTGTGGCACAGGCGCCGTGATTAAGTCACCCTTTTGAAAGCACTCAATCACGGTTGCTTTATCACAGGCTATCGTTCCTGCTGCAGCAATCTCCCGTGACAGAAAATCCACCTCTTTTGGGAGATTGCCCTTTGATAGTCACCATAATGTGACCTCAAAGCCAATTTGTCCTCCATCAGCCCAGACCTCCTCCAGCAATGCTCCAACCTCCAGCCCTTAACCTTCAAGTCCCTAAGCTCACCGTTGAACCATGGGGTCTCTGGCGAGTGGATAAGGTCACACAGGCCAGGTGCAATAGAGCCAAAGGTGGCAGCGACAGCCCTATTATAGGATGCCACCACTTCCTCCGCTTCCATCCCTCATGCAGTTCCACACTCGATAGGTCTAGCACGCTAATAGTCTTGTTGGGACAATCCTCGTAAAGGGTGGTACCGGGCCATCTCCACAGAAGAAGGACCCTTGGGGGGCCCCAAAAGAGAACCTCATGGTACAGATCCGATCAAACCACTGGATCAATCATGGGGTCACTGACCTCAAGACCCAGTGTGAACACCAGGTCCAATGTGTGCCCGCACAAGTGAGTCGCTGAGGTAATTACCTGCGACAGTCCCAGTGCTTCCATACATTGGAGGAGGTCACATCCAAATGATGAGAGGTTGTCATCGACTCAGATGTTGAAATGCCTCAGAATTATCCATCTGCTGTGTTCAGAAATGGGCACGCGGCCTCCGAGGTCAGCAGGGAGGGAAGGATTGAGCATTGAAGGACTGTTCTTCTCCGGGGGAGGGAAGCACAGCACTGGCATCACGTTGCCCCTGGCAGAAGCAGGGGGTGCTGGGCACCAGGCAAGAGCATGGGGAAGCTGAGTGGGGACGCTTCGAGGGCAGCGCACGGAAGCGTCACGATCCTCCTCGGCTTGTGTCATTGCAACCCACCCGTTCCACAGGGGAACCAACAAGACCTCTATGAAGTCCTCCCGGGCTTCAATTAGCCTCAGTCGCGGAACCCCAACCAGTTACTGGTACGCGGGCTGGAAAGGGGATCAGTTCATGATCTCGCCTCGGGGAAAGCCAAGGGTGACCGGGGGATCAAGACAGTGACAGAAGGTGGAAGTCTGGGGCCATGACCAGGGCAGAAACTTTGTGGAGGGGCCCTGCTACAAAAAAAAAAAAAAAGGTTATCCATCGGGGAACTCCAACACCAGACCAGCAACGAAGTCTCCGACCTCCTGTAGGAATTCCCTCTCCCTACCAGGCAGGTGGTAAATAAGAAGGATCCTACAACCTGCACCAGAAACCCCCCAACATGGCCACACTCTCAAAGATCTGGTAGAAACCACCGCTAAGCACCAAGAGGTTCAGGTTGGTTTTAAAACAAATGGCACTCCCCACCTCTACGATCCTTCCTTGGGCTGTGAATCACAGAGTATCCGGCCATACTCTGTAAGTAAAACAATATATCTTGACAACACATATGTATAAGACAAAAACAGTAATATCATCATACAGTAGGGACTGCTTATTGTGCCAAAGCAAGTATTTCTAATGCAATTGTTATCTGTTTCCTCTCAGTGATAATCTGAATAATAAACAGTAAACATTAGTCATATATTGGTTTTAAAGTTGTTCTAAACTATTGAATTAATAAAACTATTGTATCTACAGGAATTTTTGTCCCTCCACCCTTACCAGAATATGGCACTCCACTATGATAATTTTCTACTAAATATATTTCCCCTTCTCTCTAAATTAACAACTGCAGACATTGCAAAGTGGCATGTCTATATAAATATATATTGGATGATGCAGAGCTCTGGAAATGAGCCCTGGTTGAGTGTACTTTTCCTTGCAAAAAATATTAAAAAAAAAATTTTAATTAATCTGATCGGCCAAGGCTGGATACTGGCACATCCAAGTATGATACAGTATATCCAGTCAGATACACTCAATAGGCCTATGTACCAATTTGGCAGAGTGGCTATGCGCATGCATCGGGGCATGCAATCTGCACCCTACATGCCCCCGTGCAGGATGCACACAGGGGCATGCAGCACATATGCCCAATCCTCCAGCTATGTGAGGAGCAACATGCCAGAGGCAGGCGATGGGCGGCCGGGCACTACACGCCATGCACTAAGGCATATAGTGCTGGCCACGGGGTGCATAGGGGGTACAGTATGCCAAGGAGAACCCTGGTGTAACCCTCATATGTACCCCTGCAGGACAGGTCAAACAGCATATCGACCCACTAGGGCCACAGGATATGACCACCAGAAGCCACCCACCTGCCCCAGCACACTGCAGTGAGTGTGGTGCCCCCACCACAACAACCATACCCCTCACAGGGGCATGGGGACCGCTACCACACCCCTCCCAGCAGCACCACACAGCAAACCACCCAGCCCTGCTACCAGCGGTACTGTTTCCCCTTCCCCCCTCCAAGCCTGCAGGCATTCCCCATCCATCCCAGTGCATTGATCAGTGCCATTGGAGGTCCAGTGGCATTGCCCACCCTCACCTGCCACAGCCACCGACCATCCATTATCTGCAGGTTGCACTGCCAACACATGCCCCGCCATGCAAGGGATCCAGTGCAGAACCGGTCTGGGCATCCGACTGGATGCCCAGCTGGATCCAGCGACCCCATCCCCATCCACCCTGTGGAGTCCTGCGTGCCGGGGGCAGGGCCGTGGACAGGTGACTGAAGGCCGCGGAATGCTGCTGGTGCTCACCGGTCTGCAGGTGCACAACCACGCGGTGGGTATGTATGTCACGTGTCCCTACACCCGATTAGTGCATAGGTCCCATTATCTGTTCCATCTGATATAGGGGGTCATTTAATGTGGGCAACCTGATAAGCTTGTCGCTCACTGCAAACTTGAGCAACCCACTTGACCTCCTTGGTGTCAGTCCATCACAGCTGTAAATGGGATGTTTCATCTCAAACTCAATAGCTGTGTCATCCACACCTTCATGCTTGTGCAGATGCCTGCACTATTGACTAATTACACTGTTTATTGTTGACCTTTTGTAAACTGTATAGAAACATCTACCGTTGTTCTGCTTATGTTTTTCCTACGGCTACCCCCAACACACAAACATATACACACCCACACCTACCCCACACACACTTAGAATTAGTCATTTGCCTCAGTAAGCCTTCCTGACCAAAAGGTTAATCATCACAGCTGGTCTATCCTGGGTACACACACTGTAAATATGAACCATAAATAAATAAAGATGCTATTTACTGAACTGCCAACTGTGACGGTGTATACCTGTGTACTCAAAACTTGAAGGAGACCACTGTACAGTGATACATTTCACACAGGCCACTAAACAGCCTTCAGATAAGAGTGGCTTTCAGCTGCTACCACCTAGGCAGACTCCAGCCAGTGACTTACAGGTTAAATGTTTCATGACCCACTGAAAATACACAAAGTCATCTGCCCCTCCCCAATAAAACCAATATATCTTCAAACTTCAAATACATTAGTGGAACCTACCTTGTCACCTTTTTCTCCTTTCAGGCCTTTTTACCCTACAAAGTTGAAAAAAAGAATAGAGCGTTCAGTAATTAACCAATATTTATTCAGGGTCTAAACACCTTCACATGAGTCAGATCTCTTGTTTACCCTCCATGTTAGTACCGATGCTGAGTTTAAAATACTCCCACAAAATTGTGCTCCTGGTTCACACAATTTTACATTAGTGGTGAAAACGTTACCCAGATTTACCCCAAGCCCTACTCCAAAACTGCAGAAATCACACTTCATGGTCCCCGGCTGATCTGTCACCCACACCCTGCACTCTGTCCCCTAAAACATGCAGAACTCATCATCCTAAGTCCTGCCAGCTGACCAGGGACTCGATTTTCAAATGAGGAACTACGATGCAGGGTGCCTGCACCAAAGGTGTATGAGAAAAGCAGCACCTTGCATCACAGTTTGCAGCACTCCCAGTTTTCAAACGCCAGCTATGCGGTATTGGGATGCCATGCAACAAAGCCCCCTACACCACCCATGCAGTAAAAGTACCCGTGCACTAGGTCACAAGGGTGATTGCACTATAGCAGGGCTGCACCACTCCTATATGTGGGATTCTAGAAGCCCTGCCATGGTTGCAATAGGGGCTCAGGTTAGATCAGCCAGGAGGGTGTCTAAGGGCCTTGCACCACTGCCGAGCAGGGCAGCAATGGGGGCTGCAAGACAGGGATGGAGGCTTAAAAGAGCACAGGTGGTGGCATATGGACCGATGGGGGCATGGCGGCAATGGGAGATTGCTGAGGTGGCACCTGTGGGGGTGCCCCAGAGACCTGGAGGCAGCCCATCAGCCTGGGTAAATGAGGTTGGTGAGACAAGACTGCAGCCCTAGCAACAGGTGCACACAGCCCTGGCACCTGCCTCAGAGGTGCCACATACCAGTACTAGGCGGCCAGCAGTGGCTGCAGGGTGTGGGGTGCTGGTGGTGGATGGGAATGGTCCCTGGGCACTGCGACAGTGCCCTGGTACTCAAGCCCCTGTGTGAGTCAGGCTGCTGCCCACCAATGGTGTTCTGATCGTGGCACCTCTTGGGCAGGTGCCAGGGCTGCATGCACCTGTTACCAGCTTGCTGGTCCATCTCTCCAAATCACATCCTCGGGCCAATCAGCTGCCTTTATGTCTCCAGGGCACCCGCAGGTGCCACTTCAGCACTCTCCCATTGCTGATGTGGACCCATTGGTCCTTATGCCACCTCTGTGATCTTTATGTCCCTGGTTCCTGTCTTGCAGACATGTTCAACCCCCACCTTTGTGGCCCCTAGAGTTCCAGCTTGGTGGGAAGAGTGATGGAGCCTTTAACCAAACTCCACAGGTGTGTCACCTGTCTGTGCAACCCTGGGATGCAACAAATCTTGGGTCTTAGGTGCAGGGACCCTCATTTTAAAAAAATAACGTGCAGGGTCTCTGATGCAACCAAGATTGCTGCAGCTCTAGATTGCCACAAATTGCAGCTATCTAGGGCTCTTTGAAAACTGAGCCTCAAAGACCATGATCTAAGCCCACTTTGCCTCCTTTTCTCCAGGATGAACATATTAGGGCCACCAACCTCTACACACAGCCTTCCCCACACCCATGATCATTTTGGTGGTTCTGCAGCACCCAGAGGAATGGGTTACCTTTCTTAGCTCCACCCCATTAACAGAAATGCCCCTCCCATGTCCTCCTGGACCCCAAGCAGAGCTCCTACCTCACTCATCCTGAGCCACATCCATTATCGGTAATTATTGGTATTTGCGCCTGCCCAGGAGAGAGAGAGAGAGAACCACTGGCTGCCATAATCCATTACTGGATGCTGCCCCACTCTCGCCAGTCTCTATAACTAGCACTGCCCACTTTCCTTCTCAACTGGGCTGACTATGACATTCTCTGTAAACTCAGGGGATGACAGTGCTATAGCAGTTCCGTTCTGTTTCAGACAGTTCAGATGTGCCAGCTAGCTGTAGAAATGGCAGTACATGTCCCACGGTAATAATCTGCTGGACCAAGTTGTGCTTACAGCAGTGACAGATTTTTGCCACATAGTCCGGGTTGTAATTCTGCCTATATGCCTGGTCACAGGGCCTCTGATGCTAACTGTGCTTCATTCATTACTCATGGAGCCACCACTGGGCAGTGGAGTGGACAGTGGGTTATCCCAATGAATTAGCTACATTAAACAGATTGGATACACCACAGTGAACTATTGTCACAGCTTTCAGCTAGATGAGGCCAATCTAACCCTCCTATACAGAACCTGAGGAGTTATGAAAATTGTGATGGAAGAGCAATTTGACAACACAATTTTCCTGTTAAAAGAAACCAGCTATGAGGTACCCAATGGCTAAGCAGTAGCTAATTCAAGCTGGATTATGGGGTAGACCAGGAGGCTGGGGATCGGGCAGCCAGCTAGGGAAAGCATTGCCTCTGACACCACTTCCATGCTTGGGAACAGACAGTGCCAGGTTCTGGGGATCAACATAGTGATCCATAGGAGAGGGCCAGGGTCAAGGGTTAATCTGGAAGAAAATGGCAGCCCTCAACATGGCAGCAGCCATGGCGCTTGCCCACTCTGATCTCATGCACTGATTCATGTCTCTAGCAGGGGAGGTAAAGCAACCCATTCATGGAATTAGCACGGGGTGGGGGGATGCTATGGCACTGCAGTAGGTAAAGGGCTCACAGAACAAAACTAGAAGTCTGTATTTTTATATTGCTTGGTGGTTCTTTTCATTATTATTACTTTGTGTATTTTATGTGTGCGTGGATAGATACTTACTTGGTACCGTTTTCAACCTCTGGGTTATAATTGTGTTTTAATAAAAACTGAACTGAAGTGGGGCATCTTGCCATGAGAATAAAAAAAAATACATGGAAAACAAATAAATACCCGCACACATCTTAAAACATGAACCACCAGGTATTCAGAGAAATACTGTAACAATGAAACAAGTATGGTAGGCTGTCTCCAGCAAGGGCTTGGAAGGAAAAGGAAGAGCTCTTGCAAGTGCAACAATATTCAGAAGACCCATAAAGGATGGTACTCAGTGTATAAATGAGAAACACCCACTGAGGTTACTAAAGATCAGAAATAATGTGATTTACTGGGAATTAAACTCAGGCATCCAGAATACTGTCCTGGTTGGACCTGGTGTTCCCAGACACCAGGATGGTATTGCAGGGCCTGGGTTCAAGTCCCAATAGATCCATATTTCTCACTAAAGTTGTGATTTTAATTGCTTAGCAGTGGCTAATACTGCACCCAAAAGCATATAATTGTCATCTTGATTATTTATAGTTTGCAGGATATGCAGTACCAGAGAAAGGAAGTGTGTCTAAGAACCCATGTCCAACCATGTGACCCTGTAACTCAGTGGTTACAGCGCTGGGATGGAATTATGGATGACTGGGTTCAATTCCTACAGGTCACATTATTTCTTTCTTTCTCACTACAATTTGTGATTTAAAAGATCAGTAAAGATGAAACAATAAAAGAATTGGAATTGGTTTTAAAAAGTAGCTACTACAAGACAAAAAGAAATCAGCACAGTTCTCCTTTAATAAATACGTTTTGACTGAAACTCTATATCAGTAACAGCAATTGAAACAGGACTCAGTTAAGTAGATCCAAATAATTGCAGGGTATTACCCGTGGTCCTACTGGTCCTTCTCGACCTTCCGGTCCTCTTTCTCCCTGCAAAAGAGCAATTTGATGCAATTTAGTTCATGTTTTGACTGTTATCCTATAATCCGGTACAAAATGAATGCAATTCCTGTAATTATTATGTAAAAGAATAAAGGTCGGGGGCTATAGTGTGCATGGCTGAAGGGTGGCCACAGGGTAGCAGACTGCTACAAACAATCGGAAGCTGAGCATGTTCCACCAGCACCAGGTGCTTAGAAACTAAAACCAGGCACAGCAGAAAATGTAAGCACTCCTGGGCCACAAAAAATAAATGCAAAATATATCTATTCATTGCATTTGGTGAGTAAGTAAACTGTTCTTAGTATCACACACCATGGCATGAGCCCCTAGGCTTGAAGAATAAACTTCCTTTTCAGCCCCTCCCCAGAAGAGGTTTATCCTAAAAGCACCATGGTTCATCCTCGGCAATTATTACAAAACTAATAATAGTTTTAGACTAAACAAATGTGACTGTGGGAACCTTGGACTGCTGTTATGTTAGACTGATTAGTCAGTGGAAGAGCACCAGGACGATAGTCTAGGGACCTGGGTTCAGTTCAAGTTAGAGCACATTATTTCATTCTCATTACAGCTTGTCTTCCAACTGCTTTGCAGAAGCTCATACTGCACCACTAATTAATTACCAAAACTATTAATAAAATGGTTAAAACTTATTAAGCAAACTACAAATTCAACAAAGGTGTTTTTAAGCATGTCAGCTTAAGCACCTACTGTGGAAGAACTGTGGGTGCCATAGCTGTCAGGGGTGACCATTTGGCATCCACCTTTCACAAGAGGCAGAGGCATCAGATATTTTCAGCAAGCAGTTGAAGCCGCCAAATCAAACTGGGTGAAAACATCTGCTGGCAACTGACACTACTAATCCCCATGCCACCAGCATCAGTGTGCCAGCTGCTCTATTTTTCTAATGGTCCTCTGTAGGTAGTGCATTGCATTTAGACTGGGAACATCAGGGGTCCTGCCCACTTCTGGGGTTCCCACAGTCTGGAGTCCCACCAGGTGACCTGGATTGGGTGTGGAGGCTAGGAGCTGTGAGGACAGTGGGCAGGGGTTTGGGCAGCTGAGGAAGAGGTGGAGATCTGGTGAGCAATCAGGATCAGGTGAGGTGTAGAAACAATATATTTTTCAAAAAAGTAATATCCAAATAACTGCTGATTGTCTCATTTGCATATCACACACTTTTAAAAACTATTTAATTGGGTCCCCACATAGTTTCAAAAGATCAAACAGCATAATTACTATTAACTTGGCAAAGATGGCACTTTTTATCAGAAAAGATAAAACATTATAACAAGCAATTTCAAATAAAATTGATTATTGAATGATCCAAAATAAAATAGCAGGGAACCTTTCAATGTTCTAAGCTGGAGGAATAAGGGCATCATTAGGAGGTCACAGTTACTGCAAAATAATAAAATTATATCATGGAAGGTAGGATAAAAGTACAGTTTAGGTATCAAAACTTTTGGCAGTATAAACAATGATATCATACTAATAGTAAAGATTTTAAACAATGCAAAATGGATACCATTTGAATTTACCAATGAAAACCAGATTGATTTACAATTTATGACCAAGGCTCTAAAAAGGTAGGATATGTGGCATGAGTACAAAAGAGCCTTCTTGACAATAAAAATAAAATGTTTAAAAAATTAAAGGAATTTTAGAACAAAGACTTGGAGATGGAATTAATGGAAGCCCAATGGGACAATGTATTGTCAATGCCCCAAGATTACAAGACTACAAGAAATAAATCAATTAAATTTATTAATAATGCTTACTTCTCTCCTCTACGACTCTTTAAAATGCACATTAAACCTGACTCAAAGTGCTAGAGGTGTGATGTAACTATAGCTGGAGCCTTCTACTCCTGCTGGGAATGTGGTACTATACAAGCATGGTGGCAGGAAGCCTTTCATATAATTGAGAAATTAGGATTAAAGGTCAACAATCCTAACTTTATCATCATTATTTTGGAACAGAGCTTTTATACTCTACAAGATCACAAAATCTTCAGAAAATATTTAAAGCTAATCATAATGCAGTTAAAAGATTAATTTTAAAATATTAAAAATCTCAAGAACATCTGCAGCCATTTCCAGAAGTAAGTGGAAATTCCTTTTCTCTGCAGCTGCATATAAACTTAAAAAACTGATAAGATCTTCTACAGCATATATTAACTAGATGTATTTTGGTCAAACAAAGTGTTTAAGCTGGATGGGCAATCCACTTTCATGTTTAAGACATCTGTATTGATATTATATGCATGTAAGCAACAACTGTTTGTTAATTATGTATTTATACTGCACTATTAATACTTGTGGAACCATTTGTAATTACTTTAATGTTCCCAAATAAATGCATACATACATATATCATTTAAAATAGAGTGAAAAATATTTAAATGGGAAGAGTGACTAATATTTTCAGCGCAGTGCAGAGAATTTCTACTCAGGATTGAGGGTGTTCTTATATTTTCCAGACTGGTCCTTCAAGATGGATGTGGATGAAGTAAGATTTTATTCATTTTGCTTTGTCACTGGAATATACTATATAGAGCAGACAACGTTTGTTACCTAGGCTTTGACACTATTGTATATTGCTAAACTCTATCAAAACGGAATAGAAACCATACACTAAAATATCAAGATACTATAGGACAGTATATAGCCAAATGGCGTTCATGTACAACAATATGTTGTTCTATCTTCTTTGTGAAAACATTCTCTCTAACCCCCAACCACAGAGTCAGAAACTACCCCTAAGAAACAAAATACTTGCCTTTTGCCCTTCAACTCCAGGAGATCCAGCAACCCCTATACACAAACAGGCAAAAAACAAGCAACATGTTACTGACTTGAAAAGGTCATCTCAGGTATTATCTGGGGAGCCACAATTAAATCATGGAATCAAAGTTCACAAAAGAATGCTAGGTTACAGCATATCACAAGTTTTACAGCATATGCCATGTCTGAAAACTACGGAAATGTTTAGGGGAATATCTCATTAACTTATTTAAAAGTGCTTTATGAATTAATTTAAGACATTTCTGAATGAAGCAGCAGGCCAGTTCCTTTCGTTAGGTCTGAAAATGGGAGGGGCACTGTGTCAGTACATGGGCTGCAACTAGAGCAAATGGATAAAACAGATGACCCAGTTCAAAGGGATGGTCAGACCACGAGGTCTTCTAACAAATTATGCACAAAGAATGACTGCTGGAAATGGAGCTTTTCATTCACTGACATGCATTCTAAAGGGTTAGGTTAATGGCTAGAAACCATAATACACAATAAAATAATTACAATTTTACTATACCCATTTATTTTTAAAACAATAAACATATTTTAGTTTTGTAATAACATTATTCAATACAAGCACTAGAGGGAATGAGTTACCCTTGTTAATCTAACTCTAGAAGCATAACACTTTCAGCTCTGCCTTGTACCATTTGACTCCCTAGGTTTAGATTGGCAGACAGTAACCTAACCCTAGCCATGCCTTAGTGCTTAAAATTAAACCTAGTTATTTAACAAACTATGTTTAATGTTTTCTATACGCATTCTTTGTGATGACTGTTTCATAGTTAAAACATTAATTCTAACTGTATCTTCTATTGCCAGTGTGCACGTAAAGCAGCAGCTTATGTTTTGGTAAAATGCTATACATATACCTTTACTGCATTCCATGTTAGAGTGCCCTTTTATGTTTCCTTTCCAAAAACATTGGGAAAAGACTTTGGAGGCTTGGCCATCCTTAACCTACAGTATCACATCCATCACCATTCTCCACCCAAATTCCACCCACTCTTTACTTGATTTCTGCATAATCTAAAGCACTACGCTGATCACTGTGCTGAAAAATGCAAAGCAGAACCTCCTGTGTTCACATGTTACATTAATAGCCCTAAGTGTCTAAAATTAGTATTGCCATTCTATAACAGAAGCTGCAGTATATGCAAGGAGCTTGCAGGAGTAAAGCTGGCCTCGACAGGTGCACGAGGAGGGTGATCTAAACATTTGTTACTACTGTACTGAGGAGTCAGGGAGCGTCTCAACGAGCACATGGTTCAGCTTACATGATCTGATATTATTCTGTGCTTATATTTGCATCATGGCCCAGGCCTCAACTATAACAGAGCACCTGGTGTGCACACTGACAATTCTGCTAAAAATGTAATAAGCTAAAGAAATGAACCAATAGGAACAGGACGCTGCATAGAACAGATATAAATGTGAAGCATATTATTTGGAATATGAGGGTATGGAACATGCTAGTGTCTAACAATTCTATTACATAGAGAATCAAAATGAACAAAGTGTACTGTTTTACTTTCTAGGAATTCACAGGGAAAAACAGTCTCCTGTTTAATGAATGTAGGTCTGTTTTCCACTGAAAAGTATTACATTGTCAGAGTGGAAGTGCAGTAACCATTCTTTACCTTGGCACCGTCTGCTCCTTTTCACCTGGAGTTCCTGGGATACCTATCCCTGGGTCCCCCTATAAAGCAAAATACTACAGTTGTAATAAGCTGCAAATATCAATGGCCCTGTGTAGGTTTGTAGTATTACAGAAAAAAGGTCTTGTGAATAAAGCAATCTGGTTACAAAGATTCTAAAGTGTTATATCAATGGAAAGAAAATCCTCATCTATTTATTTATTTAGAATTTCTGCACTCTGGGATATCCACATTAATGCTCCTTCCTTAATTTTCAAGGGGTCTTGAGGGACAGTTACAATTGCAGGTATTTCAAACAAATGCATTACCAGTTACTTACATACTGACTAAGTCAGCACAGTTAATAATAACAAGACAAAAGAACCTCTGTGCAAGCACTGAGGCATTGGTTACCCTAAAGGGCATTTGGCTGGGAAGCCAAGTTTCAAAGAAATACAAAATCACACATATCCCCACAGTGCAAAGCATCATGGGCTGCATATGCAAATTACCACAGAATAGTATGCTGGTTCAACTTTAAGCAGAAATGCATGGTGCCAAAAGGCCTCTCACACAGTTTGCAAAGGGTGCCAACAGAAAATATAGACATGTGTTTTGTCCTACCAGGACTCATCAGTATGCCTCATCTGTTTGACACCCCAGTGGAATTAACCTGCTACCCTAAGATGGTCTATCTGGGTTATGTTGTGGTGAACCCAATTAAAACAAAAACAATGTAAAGACAAAGAACCTCTGTGCACAAGCACTGAGGTAATGGATTACCCAAAGGGCATTTGGCTGGAAGCCAAGTTTCAAAGAAATACAAAATCACACATACCCCCACAATGCAAAGCATCATGGGCTGCATATACAAATCACCACAAAATATTATGCTGGTTCAACTTTAAGCAGAAATGCATGGTGCCAAAAGGCCTCTCACACAGTTTGCAAAGGTGCCAACAGAAGATATAGACACATGTTTCATCCTACCAGTTATGAGGGAGTGTTTATAACAGCAAACACATGCATGGTTTCTCTCACTCTGTGCATGTGCATGCCACAGCTCTACCACTCCTAACCGCTCACTGCTTCAATCTCGCCCATTGGGTTCACCACAACATAACCCAAATAGACCATCTTAGGGTAGATGGTTCATTCCACTGGGGTGTCAAACAGACGAGGCATACTGATGAGTCCTGGTAGGATGAAACACGTGTCTATGTCTTCTGTTGGCACCCTTTGCAAACTGTGTGGAGAGGCCTTTTGGCACCATGCATTTCTGCTTAAAGTTGAACCAGCATAATATTCTGTGGTGATTCTGCATATGCAGCCCATGATGCTTGCTTTGTGGGGGTATGTGTGATTTTGTATTTCTAATAACAAGTGTAACTAACTGAGACAGCACGGTTAATAACAAGTGTAATATAATGTAAGTAAAAACTGGGTTCCCCATTTTCCCACAGGAAAATCCACAGCGTAATTTGCCGGTATGAGGGAGTGTTTATAACAGCAAACACATGCATGGTTTCTCTCACTGTGTGGATGCACATGCCACAGCTCTACCACTCCTAACCGCCACTGCTTCAATCTTGCCCAAAACAGCATCGCCAGAAAAACTCTGTGGTAAGTTATTTTTTAAGCATGTTGAACGGCAGAATCACTAGAACTGTCTTAAAAAGAAAAATTTCAAAACATTTTTAAAATGTATCTGATTCAAATGTGGGTACGGACTAAAACCAAGCCGGATCATGACACCAAACGTCTTTATTTTATATAATTGCTGAGGTGAAAATGGAAACTCAGCAATTATATTAAATAAAATATAGGGTAAGGTGTTTAAATTTGAAGTCTACACACAACCTCGGTGCTAGATGTTCTCACAAACCCCTCGAGCTCGCTCTCAGGGTTTATGTGTAGCATCTAACACCTCAGGTGTGTGTGAAAAGTCTCGCCACACACACCACACCATACTTTATCCTATATATACTATGCACATGTTTACAGAGGTCAGTTTTTGTATGCTAATCTAGAGGATGCAGCATATTAGTGGAGCTGGTGACTGGGAGGATGGGGTATCAATGGCATACAAGTGAGGGCAAACACATGGGATACTGAGATGACTGTATGAGATCCTCTTGAAGGTCAGATTATCTGGACTGTTTTGACACTGTTTGGGAGGGGACTCCAGGTAGCTGATGCAGCTAGAATGAAAGATTTACTATAGTTGTGATGGTTGCAGTGTTCTTATTGTAGTAGATGGAGAAAGCTCATCTGTTGGGATCTCAGTGTGTATGATGGATAAGGTTTATGTAAAAGGCTGCTGAGGTAATCTGGATAATTTCCATGCATACATTTATAAACTAGGGTTTCCCTATATCAGCTCCTCCTTTCCTGCATTGAATGGAGGCTGAGGTTGCCATCAGGGGTACAGTGGTGGGTGATGTTGCTAGAGGCTGGTGCGAACCTCCGGATGTTATTGAACATTGTGGAGATTTCATGCAAAGTGCAGAGTCAACCTGTAAACTTCACTTCCATATCCTACAGCTGAGAACAGAGACTGACTGAGAATTCATTTCCTTGAGCTAACTGAGAGACAAGTGTGAGTGCAATATAGTACACCTAGTTTTTGTGAACACTCCTCATTATTCTAGCGATGTGGCCTGTAAAACAGTTTTGTGTCTAGCCAGAGCCCAAGATATTCAAAGTACTGTACTACCTCCAGACATTATTCTGAATTAGGTAGGATTTGATGGACTTGTGAGACTGTGGTTTTCCCAATGAAGGTCATGACTATAGTTTTCTTATACTTCAATAGCAATTTGTTTGAATCCATCCAGTTTGTAGTTTGATCAAAGACTATTTAGAGTGCCTTATAAACAGTCGCAATTGGATTTTGATTTGGAGTAAATTATGGTGTGGTCCGTGTAGAGATGGATATTTGTGTTGCATTTAGAATAAAGGAGGGACGTTATTGACAAAGAGGACAAACATAATGGGCAAAGGATGAATTCTGTGTGACCCAACATTGAGGAAGTATGGAAGAGACTTTCTCACTGACATTTACTATCAGTGACCGATTGGAGAGGTAGGATCTGAATCATGATAGTACATCCTGCACCAGGCCCAGCTGTAGTAATTTGAAGAGAAGGATGCCATGGTCCACTCTGTCAAAGCCCTTGGTAAGGGCAATGAAAATCTTGCTTGCATGGAGGCCAGCATCAAGGGAATAGTAGGTCAACTGTGACTTTCAGTAGTGCAGTGCTGGTAGGATGGCTAGTTTGAAAGCTCAACTGTGCTTCGTTGAGAAGATTGTGCAGGAGAAAATGGTCCATCAAGATGCCTGCGCGCCAGCTTTTCCAGGAATTCAATGAGAACAGATAGTGTAGGACAGGAATCGACTAACAGTTATTAAGCTTTCAAGGGAGTCCTAGCTTGAGCAGTGTGTTTCAGCTACTGTCCAGGCTCCTTGGCCTTGTTCAGTACTGAAGAACAGACTAAAAGAGTTGTGACTGGCTGTTCCAGGTGAAGACGTTTCAGCTTTCAACAGATAATGTTCGAAAACATCAGATCCAACAATTTTCACAATATCAAGCTCCTGCAACAACTTCAGCACATATCCTTGACTGATTTCCTCAAAGGTGAAAGTACTGTAGCAGGCTTAATGGTAGATGTCTGTGGGAGGAAAGTAGGGGTCATGATGGGAAGACTGTGGAGCCACATTAGGATAAAAGCTGAGGCTCGGCAATGCTGGTTCACAGCTGCTGTAACTTCTGATTGCCTGTAATTAGGATTCTGTTGTAAATTGAGTGAGCTATAGATTGTTATTGGCTCTTTCCTAGCAAAGTGCTGATGCCAGTGCAGAGGTTTTTGGCTTGTTGCAGTTTGTCACACAATAGGTAGAGTGCAATGAAGATTTGGCTCTCCTTATCAGCAGAACTGCCTGGTTCCTAAGTCATCTATACAGTTTCCAATTATGACCTTCAAGATTTTTTATTTATTTATTTAAAATTGTTGGTAGCGACAGGCACACTGAGTAAGGGCTCATTTCCAAGTGTGACCCAGGGAGGGAATATGATTGGGGTTAAACAGCAATAACAAAGTTACAATAATAGGTGAATAAATATGGACAACAAAATCACAGTACAAGAAAAAACATTTCAGAGAAAGACAAAACTATGTAAAAGTGTACATGTACATTGGTCATGGGAGTAGCTGAGGTCAAGTGGTAAGGAGGCGTGCTGCCAATATAGGGAAGACATTTGTACACACCAATGAGGTGTGCATTTTGGATCACAGAGTACATTGAGTTGTAGGCTATATAGTTGAGTGGGCAAAACAGAGTAAACAGATAAAACAGTGGAGGGATGAATAAGACATGGGTACTTATAATGTGGAGAGAAGAGGAAGAAGCCCCAATGCAGGTACATTTGGAAGTGTGTCAATAACAGTGGTTAGAGAGAGTGCAGGGAGGAGAAAGATGGGTATAAAGAGGAAGGCTCTTCCAAGATGTAGGAAGTCAGATAGAGAAAGCAGACTGGCCTGCAAAGATTTACTGTGAGGGATGAGAAAGGAATGGGAATCAGATGAACAGAGGAGTAGGAGGAGGAACTAGCAAGATGGCAGAAGAAAGGAGGTAAGCGGAATAGTTGTAAGCCATTATTTGGCCATGAAGGAGGAACGGTGTCAGAAATTATGGGCCTTAGGAAAGGAGAAAGATAGATTACCATATAGAGAGAAAGCAGTGTTGGTAAGAGATGGAGCACCAAGGGCAAAGTGGGACAAGAAAAGAAAAAAGGGTCCAGGCTGACAAGTGCAGACTTTGAGGCAGTGCTGTAAACTACTTCTGCACAGTCACACAGGCAAGATCATCTTAAGGATGCTTTTAAAGCTGGCTGGGAAAGGAAAGCATGATTTGTTCCAGTACAGCTCACCAAGTTTAGGGCAAGGTGTGTTTACACTTCAAGAGTCAGTTAACTACACTGTAACTGCATTGCGATTGTAATGCAGTTGCATGCAACAAACATATAACTACAGTGTTATTACACTGTTGCATATAATAAACGATTAGTCACATTGAAACAGACACTAAAAATAAAGTACAACTTTTGTGCATGGAATCAATGTAGGTGGAAACTAAGATTCTAATCAGGCCACACCCTAAATACTTGAAATGGGATATCTGTTCAAGTAGGGTGCCATTAGGAGCTGAAAATTCAGGTGTATGTGGAGTCTGCTAATTTCTGTGTAATGCCAAATGTAAGAGACAGTTTTTAGCATTTAGTGAGCACTGGTTTGAATGATATAAATGCTGGACATTGTCAAAGTTATGATGGAGTAAGGATTTCAGTTCAGGGACGGAGACAACTGAAGTAAATAGAACTGTTTCATCTGCATACATGTGTATATGGGAAGAGACACAGGTGCAAGGAAGTTCATTTAAGAAGATGGAGAAAAGGATTGGGCCAAGGATGGAGCCCTTGGGAACACCATACTTGATGGGCAGGGGATGGTGGATAGAGCTTACTCAACTTTGACCGACTGAAGCTGATCTGAAAGGAAGGAGTGGAACCACCTGACTGCTAGGTCAGATAATTCTGCAGCTCCTAACCTATTCAACAGAAGGGATGGGCAACTGAGTCAAAGGCCCTTGCAAGGTCTGTCAAAATATCAGCAGTGATGAGGCCCCAGTTTATGCCCTTCAGCACAAAGTCTATGAACTGGAGGAAGGAGAAGATGGTGGATTGATTCTTGTGGAAACCAGACTAAAAAGGGTACAAGAAAGAAGAGGAGTCAAGGTAGGTGGATAACTGAGAGAAAACATATTTTTTGCTTCCCTTAGCCAGGACAGTGAGTTGGGCTGGTAGTTACCATGGAAGAAGGGTCACCCTCTATAAGGAGAGGGAGTACCTTATCCTGCTTCCAGGACTGTAAAACAGAACCAAGTTAAAAAGAAAGATGGAAAAGTGAGGCAAGAAGGGCAGCAATGGCTGGTACAAGATTAGATTCAAACCACTGGGGTTGTGTGCCAGAGTGGAATTGAGAGTAAGGCAGTGAGCATGGTCTCTGTGGAGATGGGGAGAAAGAAAAGATGATAGGATTAAAGGTAAAGAGAGTATGGGCATTTGGGGAGAGACATAGCAAGCAGGAAGGGGAGAGAGAGGAGAAAGAGGGCTCAGGAACTGAAGAAATTGATTAAGGTGTTAACCTTATTTGGCCAAAACAGGTGAGTTTCCTACTGTAATTTTGATGATAGGAAAGGTAAGTAGGCTATGTAGGTGGGTTGAGCAGGGAGTGATTAACCTTCCAGAACCAGGGATTTAAGGTTGTTCTGCAGGTTGTAGGTGAAGTAAATTAATTTGGCTTCCCTGGTGACCTTAGTATAGGTGTTATGTAATTGTCTGCATCTCAACTAATCTTCCGTTGAGCTTGATACCATTGTATCTTCCCTATGCCTTGTCAGATTGTCTGTACTGTTCCGAGAATTCCATGGATGTCCAATTGTTTTGACCATTCTGGACTCTTCTGGTAATAATTTTGCAGACTCATTTAAATTCAAATGCAAAATTTGCCCAAACATGCACTTCTATGTGCAGAAGGTGGGGCAGTGGTGATTCACCAAATCATGATAGCTACCTGTTGCGGCAGTTCTATCCAGTCTCTGGGTGGAGGCATGCAGTTGGGAAACTATGAATTTCCCAAACTTTGCAAAGTGATGCTTCACATATTTCGTTGCTAATGAAGTGTCTACTTCACCTGGTGAAGTCTATGTATAGTGACGCTTCACTGGCAAAAGAGCCGACAGTCACTATGTTTAGTCTTCAACTAGGGAAGTGACACTTCACTGGTGAAGAACAACATGAAGTGTGCTATTGTTTTACACAGATACCCTTTGAAGATATACTCATCCCACCACCCACTGTGCAACCATCTCCCTACTCTACTCTACCCACCTCCCAGACATGTAAACATAATGTAACCCCACCATACCACCCAGTAGCACCTATTTCACTCCCTCCCCAGAGTGCCAATGAAATTCAACATAACAAAATTTATTATCTGCCAGTGCCACAAAATCCCTTCCCCACCGTGCTGAATCAAGTATTCACACCCACCCAATCAAAGCCCCTGACTCCTTATTTCAGGTGACAACCTCCCCACACCCATAGCATTCAGTCTCCCTCTACCCCAAGCCCCAAAGTTAAAGCATATGTTATTGATGCATAAATAAATCACAAAGAGTGCACTTCCACAGAAGAACGGTCTGCTATTTTTAATTGAATAAGCTTTATCGATAACAACAGGAATACAATAGTCAGTAAGACTACATCAAGGTCTGCTCTCTTCACTACTGTTTAACACATAAATTAATGATGATATCCTCTTTTATAGTAACACTTGACTGGCTAAACTCTCATTGGCATCAAGATGTTTCAAGCAGAACAGGACCCCAATAACATTAAATATGGCATCTCAGCTCAGCTATTGTGTGTAAATAAATAAATTGCTTGTAAAACACTTTGACATACAGTGTATGAAAACTCTTCGAAGCACAAATTCTATAGTTCCTAGAGTTCACACACTTTCCTTGGTTCTTCTTTCTTTAACAAATCCCCTGCTGTTATATAAAGCAACACTCTTGTGTGATCATTACCATCCCCAAAGAACCCAGGCAATAGTACACCTAACACACTTTATGACTTCAACAAAACAGGCTGATATCCACTACAGACCAATGGATGAGACACCCACCACAGTCGGGAGTAACATATCTGAGAAGCAGTTTGAAAGAAGAGTCATATATGGAATGCATAAACAATAAAAGAAGTCAAATTTTTCAGTTTTTTGATTTTGAAAAACCTCTACAAGGCATATATATGCATTCCAAATCATAAAATCTTATGCAAAGTACCATGACTATGCAAATCCTTTTGTGTATGTGTGTATGGAGGGCATACACTGAATAGGAAACCTCAAAATAGCAGTGCATTCTGTTGACCATGTCACAACTCAGACCTCACTACAGCTGACACACACTCATTAAACATAGCAGTAATCATTAAAATCTGCATAAAAGAGTACACATGACTATAAGAGATGCTGCAAGCTATGCTTGCTGACTAAAACCCCATTTTCAAAGCCAGCCAGATGCCAGCAGCATCTACATGCACTGCCCAAAAATGCGCCAGCGCAACTCGACAGGATATTCAAACAGGATGCGCGATTGCACATCCTATCTGAATATTGGATCCTGGATGGGCTGCACAAGGGGGCAGTCGCCAATGCTACCAGCGCATCCAGGTTCTGGGCTGAAGACCTCCAATGGTGGATGTGTGGTGCGTCCTAGATGCTCCTACACCATCAAGGGTGATATTCAGCCAGAAAATACAAAGAGCTCATTGGGCATGAATGGCACAAATGGGCCACAAGCATGCCCATTATGGGCTCATTTGCATGGCTGCACCCAGCAGGATACACCAGGCCAACCTACCCCCAAGTCCGACCCCCATTCATAATAGAAAGAAATACTGTAGAAGTTTCCATAGTGCAGTGGTACACACCACCCAGACAGATCCCGTTCGAATGACAAACAATCCTTTACCTGTTTTCTCATAGTTTAATGGGTCCCAACCCTGTCCTGTTCTCACTGTATAAAATGACCCCATCCCCTTTTCCATAGTGTAGTAGTCCCCACCCCATCCCTGATCCCTAATCCCCATTCTATTTAGAAACATTGCCTGATACACTTTACTTAGTGTAGTGGCCCCCTACCCTGGTAGGCAGGACCACACACCACACACATCCCCTGCCGACCTGTGCGGTGACTGGCACAGCCTTCCACCCTGCCATGGCCAGCTGCTGACTGATCATTCTTGAGCTTATACTGTTCATAGTATAAGCCCAGTGGTGAGACCACTACACCATGGAAAATGAACCAGGCTATGTTTCAGAATCGAACGGAGATGGTGACAGGGTGGGGGCCACTACACTATGGAAAATTAACTGGGCTACGTTTTGAATCAAACAGGGATAGGGGATTGAGGATGGGGTAGGAGGCTACTACATTATGGAAAGTATATCAGGATACATTTCTGAATAGAATGGGGATCGTACTGGGTGGGGGGTACCACTGCACTATAGAAATTTGTAGGGTAATTCTTTTATTATGAATGGGGATCATGCTGGGAGTGCGGACCCTACACTAAGGGACCATGGGCTATATTACATGTATGTGTGATCAGGGAATGGTGCTGGGAGGGGCTCCTGCACTTGGAAAGCAGGGCTGTCATTTCCTATTATTGCCACAATGGGGATCAGGGCTGGGGGGGGCACTAGACAACTAAGGGCTGGCAGGCTGCTGTGCTCCTCCCTGCACTGCCACAGCCTGCCTGTGAGTGGCCTGATGATTTAGGCATACTTTCCCTTTGCCTAGCTTTGTGCTGCACATTTCATGCACTTGGGTGGCCCATCTTTTCTGAATATTCCCATAGGTAGACTATTCAGGAACACCCCTCTACTTGGGCGCATGCATTATTTTTGGGCCATGGCCCATCTGGATTCAGTGGCCCATCTTCCTCTTTTGAATATTGTGATTTGGAGCATTTTTGGGATGGGTGGCTCATCTCCGTTTTTTGCGAGATGTGCCACCCATCCCTTAAATAAGGGCCTAAGAAAACAACTATTGGTGGAATCATATCATCACTTGTTTTGTTTCAAATCTCACTGCATCCTTTCTGAGGTTTAGAACGCCCACACAGTCCAGCCACTCGTAATGCAGTAGTCTTCCCACATTGCATCATGAGTGTCTAAATCATGTGTGTGTATGTGTATGTGTGTGTGTGCGCATGCATGCATGCTTGGGGAGGGGTGCATGCTTCTTTGGAAGGGAAGGTATTCTCACGTGTCCTGAAATACTGTATTCAAGATGAGTCATTCAGGGACTGTAGAAAAACAGGTTTTAGAGTGGTAGCACTAATATGGCGAACAGCCAGTGTTTCACTTTTATTAAGAAAAAGGAAAAAGTTGCACAATAATCAACTACATCAGCAAACTGTACAGAAGGCAAGCGATCATAAAATGTATTTTTGAACTATTAAGAATCGGAAGCTTTTATATCTACAGCTGAAGTAATAATCTTCACTTCATAAAACAACCATTATGTACCAAATTAAGATAGCTATTATCAAAATATAACACAATTGCATTTACCTGATCTCCTTTCTGCCCAGGAAGTCCATGAGCCCATCAAGCCCTATCGGCCCAAGCAGTCCAGGTTTACCCTGTAACAAGGGAGCAACAACAAATTAATAGTAGTCTGGTCGGAACTTAAAAGATATTTTTCCATTTCCAACAAAAATATTTTAGTTGGCATTCATAGACTTCAGTCACAGAAAATTCTCACCAAATTTCAATTTCAGGACTGTACCATTTTAATACTGAAGATGTTTTAATCAAGCCTGGATCCTTTCCCTTCAACTTCATCTGCTGACATGGCTTATTACTTCAAGAAGTGATACTCCTCTGTTTCTGATATCACATTCTGCTGCCATGGAAATTATTTGGTACGACAAGCAGAGGATTAATTATATTGGGGCAAGAAAAGTAACAAGAACAGATGAAGCCAAAGGGCAAAGTGACAGTTTCCAACTTAGTGATAATGCCTTAACAGTCCTAAAATTCAGTTTTTGGAATAGTTGAATTTTGAGTCCTCCTGATGGAACCAGTAATTTTGTTGCAAGAAACCTGCAAGGCAGCAAAAAAGCATCTTTCTTTTATTTAACAGTAACTTATTCCTGGTAATCTTAGATTCCTCCTTGGGATAATTTTAACTCATTCAGCTATTTTTAAGACAAAGTTTAATTACAACATTTGTATATTACGTTGATCTACAGTAATGATGGCACTCCTGGTATGTTTTACAAATCTCTTCCCTGAGGCCAGACTTCAACTTCACCCACTGTATTCATAATGCAGATATGTCAGGATGTTGTGAGCACATGTTTCTGATGCCCAACAGCTCAGCACCACTCTTATCTGCTTAATGGCGGACCTGGTAAGGAGCAAAACTTTGAAGAACTTTAAAATCCCTATCTTGCCTCAGAAATGAAATAAAGCAAAAGAAAATCATATATATTAAAGTTTTGGCTTCTCCTAACTGCCAACTAAATTATTTAAATTATTGTTAACTAGTACCATTACTTTAATATGATCTTGAGTATTGCATCACTTAAGAAATAGCTGCAGTTTTGAGGAAGCAGAACTCAATATTAAAGTGAGTTTGACACTTCTGAGAAAACACGGAAAACCAAAATATTTAGATATACTTCAGCTTACCGTGTACTGTATCTGATATCTGCATGCCTCTTCCCTCTGTTTTTTCTTGTCAGGTATTTGTATGGAAACAGGATCCTTGTCCCAGAAAACCCATCTGTTACTGGTACTGAATCCTTTCATGGTCTTCTGTTTGTGACATCACAGTCTGTTACTGTGGAAATAATTATGATTTCATATGCAGAGGCTTGTAACTTCATAATTAAGCAATAATGTATGACAGGAGGTGCATTATGGTGGGATAATAGCCCACCTTGGGGTTAGAGTTGAAGCATGAGGTTATGCTGAGTGCTTCCACTACACGAGAAGGGCCATTAGCTCATTATAATGCAATTCCTGGTGTGCCTTATGCGTTTATGAAATAGGTTCTTTTAGAATAGCTCCTATGAACAGCAGTTCGTATGAGGGCTGCAGCTGAGACTTTAAGGGGTTCAGCAGGACTCCATGGATGCTAGAAAATGAGAGGCCATTATCACTGCCTACTCTGTCTCATAGCTGGATGGCTTTGAAATTAGCTAGTTGTCCAGATACAGGAAGACTTGGAGTCTTAGCTTTACAAGAAGAAGAAGAATCAGCATGTATATAGCGCTTTTCATACAGTGTATCCCAAAGCTTTACAAGCAATGCTAGACTGATAGTGAAGTGACTAAATGTGTAGTAGCGGTCATATTGCACATCAACACTCACACACAGCCGGACAATTGCATGAACTGGTTTATAGGAAGGGGAATGTTGGCCAGGACACTGGGAATGTCCCCTACTCTTTGTGAAGAGTGCCCTGGGTTTTTACTTCCACCTGGACACCCACCAGGACAGCATCAGGATGAGTTGAAGGGACCTCGGTTTAATGGCTCATCTAAAGGATGGCACACCCCAGCAGTACAGCTCCCCTTAATACTGCATTCAGATGCCAGCATTTTAGGTGCAAGTTCAATCCCAGTGTGGAACAAGAATCCACGACCTTCTGGTCCAGAGGCAGATGTGCTACCAACTGAGCCATGCTGACACCGTGTGCTGTGAGTACTGCAAAACACTTTGTATAGACTTGTGGCACTGAGGAAAGCCCAAAGAGTAAGACAATGAACTGGTAAGTTGCCTTTCCATGCAGAACCAGAGTACTTGTGGTGAGTGGAGTGCACCAGTATGTGCTGGTATGTGACATGCATAACCAGTGATGCTAGTCAATCCTGATGTTTCACATAAGGTAGCAAGGATCCCACAGAAATAATTCTGAACTTTTATTGATCCTTGTATTTTATTCAGACTTCTGAGGTTGAGAATGGGGCACATGCCCTTTGATTTTTGGCACCAGAAAGTAGTGGGAATACAAACTTTTGTTCCATTGGGACTCTGGCTCTATTTCCACTGCCCTGTTTCTCAGAAGGCCTGCAATCTCCTGTGCCAGAAGCTCTGACATTTGAGTAGACAATGGGAGTTGGCTTCTAGGAGAATTATCTGGGAGGGTTCTAACAATTCCAGAAGTAACCTTCAGAGGATCCTTAGAACCCATTTATCCATCAAGATAGAGTCCATGAACAATAAAGCGTGGTTATGTGTCCCCTACTGGGCAGGAGAGGTCTGCCTCAGACAGCTGAAGCTGACCTGAAGCTGGAGTTTCAGGTGGCAGTACTGGGCACTTTTGGCATTTGTGCCTTCAGCTGCACTTTCTTCTGGGCCTGGGGAGGCTGGGATTTATTATTTTGGGCTCTCCTGCCCTACCACAAAATAACTGCTTTTGCTATAAAAGAGCTGTGTCCTCTAGCTCTTACAGCAAACCAGCCTAGAAGTCTTAGAGTCATTTTCGTTTTATAAGACTCTTTAAGAGACTGCTCCACCTGCTGTCCAAACAGATCAGTGCCATCGAAGGGCACATTCATGATCTGTTGCTTGACATTTGGGGTGAAGGCAACAGTCTGCAACCAGGAGTTCAACCTGATGCAAGTACCTGCAGCTGTGGAGTGAGCTATTGCATCAAAGGCATCCATGGAGGCACTGAGCTGGTGGCTATTAGGCTCAATACCTTGTTTTGTTTCATTTTTTTTAATTAGTATTTTATGCTCCTGTCCCCGGGTCTGTCTGAGGCCCCCAGCCCTAGCACCATCCTTGTCTTGGACTTCTTGGTTATCCATCACTTGCACAGAACCACAGTGTGGTGGGTGGCCAGCTGTGCTGGTCGATACGAGAGCCTACAGCGGGTGTCAGCATGTACTGTAGCAGCCCAGCCATTTTCCTGTTCTTTTCTCCTGAGCTGGAGGACAGGGTTGTATACACTAGTATGTCATGCTCCAGCTCTTCTCTTATGTGTATTTAGATGATCAGGTAGGGTCAGAGGCCGCCAACTAGTGTAAGGCTTATGGGCAGACTGGATGGGCCTGGCAGTCCTTATCTGCTAACAATTTCTATGTTTCTTAGCTCTCCTTCTGTGCTGCCATCTGGCCTCCACAGGCAGCATACTCTGCAGTGGGAACTGATGTCCCCCCAAGACAGGAGAGCTACCTTCAGGCATTGATCCTCCCTCCTCACGCTGGACCACTTATCAACCCTGCCCATTCTGAAAATTTGGGTTGGCTGTGTGGAGTGGAAGTGCCACCACTCCTCTACTGGGCTGGCATCAATACCTTGTTTAACAGCAGCAGCATCTCTTGTAGTTGCCTCTGTGTCTGGCAGAGCCTCTGTCAGAGACTTAAGACTGCATGAGAGGATGTCCTCATAATTAGAGAAGTGCTCTTGGTAGCTAGCTGTCCTCATGCCAAGGTAGCGAAGCACAGACCTATTTTCCCATGGTGTCTACCTTGGGGAGTCTTTGTTAGTGTGATACATATAATCTCCTTGGGCACTATGGCTTTGTATTCTCAGCTAAAACAACAATGGCATTCACTACTGGCTAAGTGAAATACATGGGCTTAGATTTAGGTGCCAAATATTTCTTGTCTGCCTACTTGGGGACAGCTACCACAGTAGCAGGTCTCCTCTAAAGCCAAGTCAGAGGTGTCTCCAGGGTTGACTGGATGGGAGGAACTAGAGAGACACGCAGTAATAGCCTCATTTAGAAATTCAGTTGAAGTACCTAGCCTGGTACATGACCTCTGGCTTGAAATTTAGTCATATTTCTGAGCAGAGCCTAAAGGAGCAATCTCCCTGAGGTACAGTGACAAGAGCCAGTTCTGGATTCCCACAACATTAGTACCAGGCATCGTCCTCACCATCAGAAATGATGAGGTCAGGATCTGACTCATCTCCTGTACTAGCTTCATACCCAGAGTAAAAAGGTGGAGTAGAAAAGGCAACAGTGTAGGTCATAGCCTTGGCAGGAGTGGTGACACTGGACCCAGCTCGAATGTAGCCTTGTAGCAGCATCAACAGTGGCACCGAGGATGATCATGGGATCATCTCCACAGGAAATAATCCCAGCCCTGAAGGCTCACCACCATAATGGTCCAATAACCCTGAAGGAACAGGAGGAAGCACCTGGCTTCCATCCAAGGAGGGGACAGAGGCAACATCACAGGCATGGCAGGCCTCAGTGGCACCAACAGTGGTCCCAACCCAGAGGCTGGAGTCGGAGTCAGTTGCACACCTAAGTCAAGCAGCACTGAAGAAAACTCATTGAGAGGGTTGGGATATGGCACCAAAAATTGCACACTTCACCTGTACACTGCCCCATTGCTCCATAAGAGATGCCTACAGAACAAGCTGCCATGGAGTCCCTCTATTGGACACAAATGGGCTTAGTGATGACAGCTAGGTACTTGGGTCCACAGAAATCTAGTCTCTTAGCAGAATGACTGAAAGATGACCTCAGCCAGTGATAGATTAGAACTTGTCATATGCATGTCCAGATACCAAATCTGCTTGGTCCTTCTTCAAAACATCTTTAATGGATGTCATAGATAGACATACACCTCTTATCCAGAAGAGAACAAAGAAAATAAAAACACCATGGATCACTAAGGGTTTGAAACAGTTACTCAGGAAAAAAGCCAATTGTGGAATAAAGCTAGAAAGACCTCAAATATTTCAGATAGATTTGCGTATAGAATAAATAGGAATAAGTGTACAACAGAGATAAGAAGGGCTAAACAAAACTATTACTTAAATCAGTTTTGGATTCAACACGCAATCCAAAACAGTTTGGAAGGGTATAGACTTATTAAAGGGAAGCAAGCTCCTCCCACCTTACCTCCCCTTCCCCATGCATATTTATTTATTGAATTTATTTATTGAATTTTGTTGACCGGTAAGCCCACTGGGCCTAGAAGTCCCTTTGTCAGGCGCGACCCGGGGGACTAGGAAACAGATGGTAAGCAACTGAAATTGAACCAGATTAAGCTGTTGGTGGTATCTTTCATGAATATACATGTATACACTTCCCGTCGCCCTACCTCACCCACTCAGGTATCCAGTTGCTACCTGTCAGGTAGCCTGAACACAAGCACTGTAACTGAGTCATCAATTTTGTAAGCACTCAGTTGCAGTCACCATGTTCACTGGATACCCACCAAACAATATTACTTAACTAAAGTCAGCTGGCCTTGATTTTTCAGCTTTTCCTGGCTTTGCTCATACCTGTCCTAGAGGTTACAATGTGTTAGGTGGGAGGAGCTTGCTGGAACAGCAATGATAAACACAGGGGTATCGCAAGGATCAGCACTAGTCCCCTGTTGTTTTGTTATTTATAAATGATCTCCCCAAACATTCTTTTACTGATACAGTACAAGTATTGTTCTTTACACAGACAACACAATCACGTATGTACAAAACAGGACACAAATTCGGCCATAGACACATTGCAAAAGATTATCTTACTGTACAGAGTGCATTAATGGATTTAAGACTTCTCTCAAATGAAAAGAAGACCCAGTGGATATTATTTGAAAAAAGAAACAATAAAGATAATATAACACAAATGTCTGAGCTGCTTCTGGATTCAGCATTAGCAGTGTCCACCACTGCAAATATTTGGGTTTTGGTACTCTCACTTTTGAGTTGCACATAAGAAATTTATTCACAAAACTCAAATAGTTACTAGGGTTCTTTAGAAATCAAACCATGTTCAGCCTTCCATTAAGAAAATTACTTGTTACATCATTGTTCTTACCAGTTCTAGATTATGGTGATTTCATTTATAACAATACAACTAATACATTACTAGATACGTTAGACCTGTTATATAATAGTGCATTAAGGTTCATCACAAATTACCTTACAAAACTCACAGATGCACCTTTTGCAATGAAAAGGGCTGGACCTCTTTAGCCAACTCTAGAGTTTACACTGGTACATGTTTGCATACTAGTTTATTTTGAAAACTTTACCTTCATTTTATTAAAAGAATTACAGACTAAAAACTTCTCAAAATATACGTTACAATCCACAACTCAGTATTCTTTCCAAATCCTAAGAAGTAAATCAAAATGTGGAGAAAGGATGTAATCGATAGCTGTGCCACATACTTGGGAAACAATACAAGAAAGAATGGATGTGCATGTGTTACCATCATTGACACGTTTCAGAGCCTCCTTAGGAAGCTTTTTATAACACTGCAATTGTTTTGGATAAATGATTCTGTTACTCTCCTCATCAGCCTAAGTGATTTTAAAAAGTGTGTATCGTTATAACAAGTAACACTATGTTTTGTAATAATGTATATGTCTTTGTCTATGTTTGGATGTAATTGTAAACAAGATTACCATTTTCAATTTGCTATCAATAAAATGAATGATGATGATGATGATGATTTCTCCCCTCATGGTTTTGAGTGAAGAGTTTGAGCCTGAATGGTGAAAAACATCCCATGCAGAACATGTGTGGGATCTGGACCATTTCTTTTTGACTTCAACAGGGCTGCCCATTTTCGGGCTCCACCAGATTGTCCAGAGCACCCATCCAGAGAGTGACAGGTGGTGGCCAGACACAGCTCTGTTGCTGGAGCAACTTGCCTTTTCATGTTCTCTATCCTCTTCTGTGGCTATTGATCATTGGCACATAGTACGACTGAGGGAAAATATAAATTTGTGTGTGTTTAACTAAACTGACACACACACAAAAAAACACTTCAGTGTATTTTAACCTAAAATCAAAGAATTCTATTGTCGTATAGATAGTGAGGTTCTGGCCCTGACATGTAAAGCAGCAATGCTGCTGTGTGCATGATGGGGAAAAATGGAATTGAGGTGGTTGGGAGCTGGCACCGCTGTATACCAGCAGGCACATGTGGTGAAGTGTGAGGGGGCTGACTTGCACCACCAGCACTGCAGAAAAGTTTTGTCTCCTGCAGGGTCTTAGTGCCCCATACAGACCCATTAGAGGAAATCTATGGAGAAGATTGATTCCCTGCTTTGAAAAGTGGAGACAAAGTTCTCGACTTCACATGTAACTTCACTTGGTGAAGTGTTTTCTTTTAAAAGTATTTCCTAGGTTGGCCACCAGTGCCGTGGTAGCACTACCAATTGCAGCACTAGCAACCTGGGTTCAGTAGTGAACCAGGGTCATCGAAGGGTCAGCAGGGAGGAGGTAGACAGAGCATCTCAGGAGATGCTCCTCTCCTATGGGGAGGATCACTGTTCCCCACTGCAATACAGCCACCTGGATGACCACTGGCGGAGGTGAAGCAGGGATGGCACAGCGTGGAGGGGAGGATGCTGGCTGAGTTCCAGAGCATGCAAGCCATATGTGCTCACAGGCCCCTTGATCCTCCTAGCACATCGACTCCTCAAGGAATGAAAGAAAACACAGGAAAAGCCCCACAGTTAGCCAGACGATTGACTCTCCAGTGTTACTGGACAGTGATGAATGACTCCAGGTGATCTCAATTTCCTGACTGATGAAGACAAAGTTGGTGAGGGGAGTAAAATGGGGACACTCCTCTCTTCCTTCTGGGGCAAACCTAGGAGTACAGTAACAAGAGGAGGCATGAGAGTTGATGGAGCCCAGGTGAATGTCTTGGGAGAACGGAGGAGTGGTTCACTGTGGTGAGAAAAAGGGAGCATAAACAAAGAATATTAAAAACAAGTATTTCCTTCCCCTTACTCACTCAGTTATCACATATACCAACCCTAATTCCGCTCAGCCATTAAAAGCCTTTCCCTACTCCTCCTGCCAGAAGGCATCATATTTCCTCCTCCCCATGAACTTCACCCCCACACAGTCACACAATAAATCATACAAAATCACACATGCCCACACAATGCAAAGCATCATGGGCTGCATATGCAAATCACCACAGAATGTTATGCTGGTCCAACTTTAAGTTCACCACAACATATCCAAGACACACTGTCTTAGGGTAGCTGGTCCATTCCACTGAGGTGTCAAACAGGCGAGGCATACTGATGAGTCCTGGTAGACGACACGTGTCTATGTCATCTGTTAGCATCCTTTGCAGACTGTGTGAGAGGCCTTTCGAGCACCATGCAGTTCTGCTTAAAGTTGGACCAGCATAACATTCTGTGGTGATTTGCTAAACCATATGCTTTGCATTGTGTCCATGTGTGATTTTGTATTTTCTTGAAACTTGGCTCCCAGCCAAATGCCCTTTGGGTAACCCTTGCCTCAGTGTTTGCGCACTGAGGTTCTTTGTCCAATAAATCATATACCCTTCTTCTCACCCATATGCCAAAAATAACTCCCCACTTCTCCCCACCCAACTCGGTCCAAATTTCAATTGTCCTCCACCATCTAATCCCCTTGTAGCCCTCACCTCCCTCTTCTTCACTTCCACCCTAACATCCCAAATTACAGTCTATAACTTTTTAAAAATAAATTGTACTATGCTGCAGAGAGATGTTCTCTCTGTTAATATAAGTATTAGAATGAATGAATGAATGAATGAATGAATGAATGAATACAACTTTAGTAGTAGTAACAGCTGATGGACTGAGGCCTCAGCCAATCAGGTGTAACTATTACCAAAAATATCTTTATTTGTTCAGTCATTATCTGGATCCTTACTTCTTAAACAGAGGGTGATGGGAAGGTGGGAGCCCTTTAATAAGGTTGGGTACCAGTTTTCAGAACTTTGCCGACATAAAAATTCATATGAGATAGGATAAAAGAAACAGGAAATTAGGCTTTTTATATACAATGAAACATTCCTAATATACCATCATAAGGCAATACTGAATGTTGATATACTGGGAAGTATGTCCAAGGATAGTAGCCAACTGGAAGAGTAACTAAACTCCATATCTGCTTGGTAAAAACCTTTAATTGTCCATCCTTGGTGATGAAGCCACAGAAGTGTTCCAATGGTGGCCGGCCCAGTGGAGCTGAGGGTTGAGGCGCTGGACGCCACACCTCATGCTATGCCAAAGACCTGGGTTCAGGAATGAGCTCGAGTCATCGAGGGTTGGCAGGGAGGGCTGGGATTGGCGTCAGGAGACGGCTCTCCTAGTCCTTAGGTGGGATGGGACTTTACACTGTGCTGCAGCGACCCATGGGCACGTCCGAGGTACCCATGCAGCAGTGTAATGGAGGGGGACCAGCGGCGGATGTCTGCATGTACATGCGCGGATGTCATTGCATGGCCGTGGTCCCAACAGGGAAAAGAAAAGGGGAAAACAGCAGCACAGTCCCAGGCAGCTTAATAGCCGCAGATCCACCGGCCGACGATGCCTAGAGGCATGTGCGTGTACTGGTCCTCGCCTGGTGTGGGTGGGTTGATTGGGAACCCCTTTGCAGATGTAGTTGCATCTGCCAGATGGGCATGTGAGCTTCGGGGTCAGTGGCAGAGTGAGTGGTGGCTGGATATAGAGCACAACTGTGGCTGTAGAGAGAAAATGTTAGATGATAAAAAGAGCGTACCAGTGGTGAGACAGAGTTTGATCCATCCCTACTCTTGAAACTTGGGTTTAATGTTTCCAACTACAAGTCTACAACTTCAGTTATCAGTTACAGAATAATTCAGTTCTGCAGAGCTTATAATTTAAATTACACTCCCCAGCAACTTTTTTATTAACTTCACTTTATTGAAACATCAATGATACATGAGTGTTTGCAGTCTTTACCAGACCGGGTACATCTAAACCACGGAATTCAATATTAGAATACGAGTGAGAGAATTGGTAAACAGTGAAAAAAGGTTATCACCAAGAACAAATAACACATTGACTTAATAAAACTTTTTACTCTAAACCCACCCGCTAAAACCACCTCCCCTAGCAGCATTTACTAGGTTGTAAGAACCATTTAGATTCCTCTGAGAGGAGGGAAGACAGACTGTGGCTCTAGAGGTGCCTCCGATCGAAAACAGCTTTACAGAGTTAAAAGGTTACGTATTCCAAGTAGTTAGGATTGCATCTAGCAGACCCATTTGGCATTATAGGAATGCATTCTGTTGCTCATTCTGGCTATGTGCAGTTCTACTTGTAAAGCCAGCATAATCTCCTTGTACCATTCAAGCACTGAGGTGTTGTATCATCTTTCCAATGCCTTAAAATAACCGCTTTAGCTGTGGCGATACATTGCCATATAGTACTACATTGTTTGCCCCATATCTGCAGGAAGACATTCAACAGACAAATTTCAGGCGTGAAGTATGATCCTAGGCCTGTTATGGGTAGTAAAGAGATTTGGATTGCCCGCCAGTAAGGCTGGATCCTGGGACAAGCCCACAACACATGATATAAATCACCTTCTCCAGTCTTGCACTCATTGCAATTAGATGACGTTAGTTTGCCCATCTTATGTAATTTAGTAGGGGTATAGTATAGATTGTGCGTGATGTTGAATTGTTGTAGTTTGTACCTGTCTTGCTTTATATATTTATGGTTATTTTCCCATATTTGTTCCCATACCCTACTATCTGCCTTTATCTCTAACCTCACTTCCAATAGTAACTAATATTGACGGGCATTTCATCACTTATCCTCTGAAGTTAGCGATATAGTCTGGAAACAGAGTGGTGTTGGTCTGCAACCTTTAACAGCCTGACAATTCTATCTTGTTATCTGCCCATACTTTTGTGTTACATAGAAGTAAGCTTTTACGGAATCATAGATTTGGCGAAATTTGAAGGGATGGCTTCTTACATCCAGGGTTTAAGAACAAATCTGTTCATAAGGCAGAAGTTTGCCCTGTGTTACCAGATCCCCAGACGTAAATCTGCTATCAGATCCCAAAATGTAAGGATTGGAGTTTGTTGTATCTGAAAATGGATATTGAGCGCCATGGGTTGCTCTGGTGAGTTCTGCCAGTTAACTTTTAAAAACTTCTGGACTTGATAGGGCTTTCAATGACTAACCGATGGGTGTATTTTGACTGATTTAGGGAGTAGCTTTAAGGGAACATAGGCAATAGAATTTAGGGATAGTGAATGTTTAACAACTAAGTCTCTCTCAATGTGAACCCAAGGGGGCACATATAAATGTAAGGGTCAGTTGAGGAAGTCGGTTGGTTCCATAGGACTATTTTACTGAGATGCGATGCCATATAGTATATAAAAATGAAGGAAGCACTAAGATCCCTGTTTTCTTTTGCCCAGTAGGCTTCCAATAAGCTCTTCTGACATTCTTTCCTTTGCATAGAAAAACATTAAGTAATTTGTGTAAAATTCCAAACCAGGTTTTGGGTGGGTAGGGACCCAGCATGTTTAAAGGGTAAAATATCCTTGACAGGATGCTCATTTTACTATCTCTATTCTAGCCCAGAGTGAAAGAGGAAGTGAACTCCATCTAGTCAGATCTTGTTTAATTGTTTTAATTAGGTTATGGATATTTTCCTCTAATCATCGTGGGTTATCTCCCTGGTAATTTTGATCCCAAGATCGTTAATACCTTTGTTCCCAGTTAAGCCCCAGGTCCTTTGCCACTTTCGAATAGCATCTATTGTTAAGCAGGAAGAACTTTGTCTTGGAGATATTAAGCTTGTAATTTGAGACTTTGGAAAACTGTGCAATCTCACACATAACTGCCGGAATACTGTTTCTGGGTCTTCTAGGTGCAGGAGCAGGTCATCAGCATAAGTTGAGATTAGATATCTTTTGTTGCCTAGCAGCATTCCCCTAATCTCCCATGCTGCAAGTAGTCTGTGGATCAAAGGTTCCAAGTATAAATTGAACAAGAGTGGAGAGGCGGGCAGCCTGTCTTGTGCCACAGGCAAGGGGAAAGGATCCAACAGGATGCCATTACACCACCCGTGCCTTAGGTGACCTATAAAGTATCGAACCCAATTTATGAAACCTTCAAGGTAGACCTAACCCAGTTAACACTGCAAATAAGTCCCATGAGACCCGGTCGAATGCCTTTTCAGCATCCAGTGCAAGCAGGCAGCTGGGATCTGCATATTAGTTCGTGAATTATTAAATGATGGAGTTCTGAATGTGGTCACTAGATGCCCTGCGTTCATGAAACCAACCTGTACATAGCTTACCATTTTGCCCATTAAAGGCTAAGTCGGTTAGCTAGCACACTCCCAGCAACTTAAGTAAACAAGAATTTATCAATGCCAAATGTTGATTGCATTGGTCTGTTGAGCTAGCTCACTGCCCCTCTTTCACTCACTCAGTCTGTTTCTCCTGGTGTTGCAGGCTGCTCTTTTGTACTGGGCTCCTGCCTGTGTTGGCAGCTTTTTCTGCCCACTGAGAATCCGCAGCTGTCCCGACAGAGCTCTGTTGAGGTGGCTCACTCCCCTCTCTCACTCGCTCATTCTGTTTCTCCTGGCACTGCAGGCTGCCCTTTTGTACTGGGCTCCTGCCTCTGTTGGTGGCTTTTTCTGCCCACGACAAATCTGCAGCAGTCCCAACACAGGTCTGTTGAGCCTGCTCACCCCCTCTCTCAATCACTCGATCCATTTCTGCCGGTGCTGCAGGCTGGCCTTTTTTACTAGGCTCCTGCCCGCATTGGTGCCTTTTCTGCCAACAAAGAAATCCACAGCAGTCATGATAGAGGCTCTGTTAAGCTCGCTCCCTCCCCTGTCTCACTCACTCGTTGTGTTTCTGCTGCGCTGCAGGCTGCCCTTTTGTACTGGGCTCCTGCCTGTGTTGGCACCTTTATCTTCCACAAAGAAATCTGCAGCAGTCCCGGCAGAGTTCTGTTGAGGTGATCAGTCCCCTGTCTCATTCACTCATTCTGTTTCTCATGGCGCTGCAGGCTGCCCTTTTGTACTGGGCTCCTGCCTGCATTGGCACCTTTTCTGCCTACAAAGAAATCTGCAGCAGTCCGACAAAGTTCCGTTGAGCTTGCTCCTCCCCTTCTCTCACTTGCTCATTCTGTTTCTGCTGGCACTTCAGGCTGCCCCTTTTCTACTGGGCTCCTGCCTGTGTTGCCGCCTTCTTCTGCCCACAAAGAAAGTTGTAGCAGTTACAGCAGAGCTCTGTTGAGCTCACTCACTCCCATCTCTCACTCACTCATTCTGGTTTTCCTGCCACCTGCAGGCTGCCTTTTATGCTGGGCCTCTGCGATCATTACTGCCCTTTTCTGCCCACAAACAAAGCTGCAGCAGTCCCAACAGAGCTCCATTGGGCTCACTCCTCCCCCTCCCTCCTTCGCTCATTCTGTGTCTCCCGCTGCTGCAGGCTGCCCTTTTGTACTGGGCTCCTGCCTGCGTTGGAGCTTTCTGGCCACAGAAATCTGAAGCAGTACCGACACATCTCCATTGAGCTTGATCACTCCCCTCTCACTCACTTATTCATTCTGTTTCTGCTTGCGCTACAAGCTGGCCTTTTGTACTGGGCTCCTGCCTAAGTTGTCACCTTTTCTGCCCACAAAGAACTCTGCAGCAGTCACAATAGAGCTCTGTTGAGCTCTCTCACTACTGCTCTGTCACTTCGCTCATTCTGTTTCTCTTGGCACTGCAGGCTGTGCTTTTGTATAGGGATCCTGGCTGCATTGGCACCTTTGTTTGTCCACAGAGAAATCAAGCTGTCCTGACAGAGCTCCTTTGAGGTCACTCAGCCTCCCTTTTTCCTCGCTCAGTCTGTTTCTCCCAGTGCTGAGGCTACTCTTTGTACTGAGTTCCTGCCTGTATTGGCAGCTTTTTCTGCCCACTAAGAAATCTGCAGCTGTCCCGACAGAGCTCTGTTGAGATGGCTCACTCCCTTCTCTCACTCACTCTTTCTGTTTCTTCTGGCACTGCAGGCTGTCCTTTGTACTGGGCTCCTGCCTCTGTTGGTGGCTTTTTCTGCCCATAACGAAATCTGCAGCAGTCCCAACACAGGTCTGTTGAGCCTGCTCACCCCCTCTCTCACTCACTCATTCCATTTCTGCTGACGATGCAGGCTGATCTTTTGTATTGGGCTCCTGCCAGCATTGCCACCTTTTTCTGCCAACAAAAAATCCGCAGCAGTCATGATACAGCTCCGCTGTGAGCTTGCTCACTCCCCTGTCTTACTTGCTCATTGTGTTTCTCCTGGTGCTGCAGGCTGCCCATTTGAACTGTGCTCCGCCTGCATTGGCACCTCTTTCTGCCCAAAGAAATCTGCAGCAGTCCCAACAGAGCTCCATTGAGGTCGTCAGTCCCCCGCCTCACTCACTCATTCTGTTTCTCATGGCGCTGCAGGCTGCCCTTTCTACTGGGCTCCTGCCTGTGTGCCGCCTTCTTCTGTCCACAAAGAAAGTTATAGCAGTTACAATAGAGGCTCAGTTGAGCTCACTCACTCCCCCTCTCCCTCACTCATTCTGGTTTTCCCGCCACTGCAGGCTGCCTTTTTACTGGGCCCTGCATGCATTACTGCCTTTTTCTGCCCCTCAAACAAATCTGCAGCAGTCCCAACAGAGCTCCACTGAGCTCACTTCATCCCCTCCCTCACTCGCTCGTTCTGTGTCTCCTGCTGCTGCAGGCTGACCTTTGTACTGGGCTCCTGCCTGCACTGGAAGCTTTCTGGCCACAGAGAAATCTGAAGCAGTCCGACACATCTCCATTGAGCTTGCTCACTCCCCTCTCTCACTCACTCTTTCTGTTTCTGCCGGCGCCACAAGCTGACCTTTGTACTGAGCTCCTGCCTGCATTGCCACCTTTTTCTGCCACAAAGAAATCTGCAGCAGTCACAATGCGCGCCCATTGAGCTCGCTCACTACCGCTTCTGTCACTCACTCATTCTGTTTCTCTTGGCGCTGCAGGCTGCGCTTTTGTACAGGGCTCCTGGCTGCATTGGCACCTTTGTCTGTCCACAAGAAATCTGCAGTTGTCCTGACAGAGCTCCATTGAGGTCACTCAGCCTCCATCTCACTCGCTCATACTGTTTCTACCACCGCTGCAGGCTGGCCTTTTGTACTGGGCCCTGCCTGCACTGATGCTTTTCTGCCCACAAAGAACTCTGCAGCAGTCCTGACCGTACTCTGGTGAGTTTGCTCACTCCCCTCCCTCACTCGCTCTCTCGTTCTGTTTCTCTCAGTGCTGGAGGCTGCCCTTTTGTACTGGGCTCTTGTGTTGGGGACTTTTTCTGCCCACAAACAAATCACAGCAGTTCTGACAGAGCTCAGTTGAGCTCAGTCCTCCCCCTTCTCACTCACTCCAATTTTAATCTGTCCCAAACACTGATTTCCCACAGTGACCATGCTATTCTCCAGCAGGAGTGCAAAAACATATTTTAGCAGGATGTGAAAAATGACAGCTGTACTGTTCATAAGGAGGTGTGAAAAAATGCCACTGTTGAAAATGTGGCGAAAATAATATAAATTGCGAAGTTACAAAGGGTGCATGGAAATAGTTCAATGCACGCAATCTAACACAGACATGTTATGGAGTTTCTTCACCAAATTTTCATCATGGGATTTTAGGACCTCTGCTCATGAATAGTGCCACTGTCATTTCTTACTCTGTCCTGAACACTGATTTCCAACAGTGACGAAGTTATTCTGCACGGAACTGTAAAAACACATTTCAGTCACAATGTGAAAATGACAGCTGTGCTGCTCATAAGGAGGTGTGAAAAATGCCAGTGTTGAAAATCTGGTGTGACAATATTACAAAACTGCAAAGTTACAAGGGTGCATGGAAAGTGCACAATGCACACTTGTAACACAGTCATTTGATGGGCTATCATCACCAAATTTTCAACATAGGCATTTAGGACCTCTACTTATGAACAGTATCACTGTCATTTTCTTAATCTGTCCTGAACAGTGATTTCCACAGCAACTGCTCTATTCTGCACTGGAAGTTCGAAAACACATTTTGGCCAGGGTGGGAAAAATGACAGCTGTACTATTCATAAGTAGTGTGGAAAATGGCAATGGTGAAAACCTGCAGGAAAATATTAAAAATCCGGCGAAGTTACAGTGTGCAAACTGTAGCGCACGCTCATAACACAGTCATTTTATGGAGTATCATCACCAAATTTTCAGTATAGGCATTTTAGGACCTCTACTCATGAACAGTGTCACTGTCATTTTCTTCATCTGTCCTGAACACTAATTTCCCACAGCAACCTTGCTCTTCTGCGGAAGTGCGAAAATACATTTCGGCCAGGATGTGAACAATGACAGCTGTACTGTTCACAAGGAGGTGTGAAAAATGCCAATGTTGAAAATCTGGCATGAAAATATCGCAAATTGCGAAATTCACGAGTGCGTGTAACTGCAAAATACTGCGGCTTGTAAAACAGTCATTTTTGGTGATTTATTTCACCAAATTTGCAACATAGGCTTTTGAGAGCCCACCTCATGAGCACTGGCACTGTTGTTTCGATGATCGACCCCAAGGTGATTCCATGCAGTGACCACGAAATCATCTTTTGGGACTGATTAACACCATGACAGTTCCAGAATCAAGAGGAGGGTCCCAAAACCCATGTTGAAATTTCGGTGCCAAAATTCAAAAATGACTGAGATATACGTAAAGTTGGAAAACCCAATTTATTCCATTATACAGCTTACCGGCATTTCCTCAGTTCGCGGTCGGCTTTGAAAAGTGCAGAGCGTGTTCCGGTCCACGAAGATCATCGCACCGAGCTCCGGAGGTAACTATAGGGTGAGGGGTGGTGGCGAGCAGGATGCACAGTGGTGGACACGGGTTGCGGGAGGGGGCAGGGAGACCTCGAGGACAGTTTCCTTTTTACAGGTGAAAAAAAAGATATCATGGGACTGTTTTATTTTACAGGGGTATGTGACATGCTGGGTGCGCTCCCAGCATGCCACCTGAAGTCTTCCTTTGGGGCAAGCTATCATCAACAGGGGATTGGGCACCCCGTCAGCACACAACAAAAAGGTGGGGTGACATTATGTTGGCGGGGATTGGGCACCCGTTGGCAGACAATAAAAGCTGGGGGTTTACATATGCCAGCGGAAGTGGGCTCCCCTCCAGCAACATAAACATGGGGGCACTGAAGCTGATGGGGATTGGGGCCACCGTTGGCTAATAAACTATGGTGGGGGTGTTAATATTGTTTGTGAACATTGTGGCAAATCACCATGTTCGTAAACAACATCAGTGTGTCAATATCCGCCCTGCAATGACGGATCGCTCCCTCATTGCAGCGGTAGGCTTACGCTCCAATGCCAGGCGGCCCCTGATTGCAGTGGCAGATTTTTACAAGTTGGTGGCAGCTGGCTGAACTAGTGTCCAGCAGAAGCATGCCATGGCATTGGGGGACTGGACAAACCTTTCCAGGCTGCAGGGGGCAGTGGCTACAACAATGCGCACCTCCACAACTGCTTGTGGAGAAAGCTGTAGAATATGTTTCTTGCACACGCTAATCAACATAAAAGAGAAATCTTTAGGAAGCCTGTTACAAGTTTGTTAATACAGATGGCACACTCCTCTATCTTGTGTTGAAATGCCTATCAAGCAGAGCTTCTAGAAAGGAATTAAAGATCACTTGGACCCTCTTTTGGGTTTGTGTGAATTACCACCATCTATATCCTTGCCCTTGTGGAACATGTTTTCCTAAAATATCCCACCTTCCAGGAAACTGGTTATCTCCCTAATAAGAAATTGATCCTGAGGTGTGGCTTAAGAACAAGCCACCTTATAGGAGGTACAGTTAGATATGGCCAAGCTGCTTAGGTGAGACAAAATGGCTCATAAGGCACACCTACACTGCATACTGTAATGTCCAGCATTCTGCCCCACTGCACATTGTCTACCACTTCACTGGTTCCCGCATGTCCACACTCAGATCCCTGTAGTGGACCAAAACTACTCTCCTTATCACGCTCTTTCTCCCTCTGTATGCACCTCGCTCACCCTGACCTACAACCCCACACCGACACATTGCTGAAGATGGTAGGGAGAATTTACACACAGGCAAAAAATTTGTGCAGCGCCTCTGCTCTCCACCACAGAGAAGGAACATGCTTGCATCAGAGTAACTGCTAATCATCCTAAATCCTCCCAGTATATACTTTGAACTGTCTCAGACTCATATACTATCACTATGCTTGTTTTACATGGTTTATGTTTACCTGCCTTATGCAACTGATTTCACCTATTTATTTTTACTTTCTCAACTATATTGTACTTGTTTGACTTCATTCCACTGGAACTCACTTATTGCACTGATTTATGTTATCTTGTAATTTCTGTTACTGATGTAGAACCTTTGTAAAAGAGCACTTGTGTGCAAAGATATTTCCAAAATTCTCAATAAATAAGAATGTCCATATGACACTCCTGTTCTATTCACATTTTCCACTGGGAGGAGATCAGCAACTCTGCACCACTCACAGTGGTGCAGAAATGTAAGTGTAAATGCACCTTAAGTCTCCAGAATGCAGTCTCAGCTTATGAACTGAAATAAGGCAATTAGAAGACTGGAAGAGGACTGGAAGATGGCCAGTGTGATTCCAATACATAAGAAAGGGTCTAAAACAGATTGCTCAAACTATCATCCTATTTGTCTTACTAGTATAATTAGTAAAGTACTAATATCTATTATTAAGGAGTATATTGAAAGGCAGGTAAGGGAAGAGGATTTGTGGATGTAGGGCATCATGGATTTACAGGGGCAGGTCAGTTGTGTCCAATTTACTGTCCTTTTTGACATAGTGAGTTCTGCATTGGATAACAGCTTATCAGTGATGTATTGTACATCGACTTTGAAAAGGCATTTGATACGGTATCACATATAGAACTGCTCTATACATTGGATGAATTGGGAATAGATCATTATGTTTTTAGATGGATTGCTGCCTGGTTGGACAATAGGAAACAGCGAGTCTGTATAAAGATTATATGTCAGACTGGTCCCCAATGCCCAGTGGTGTCCCTCAGGGATCTGTTTTGGGCCAGTCTTGTTTGATGTACTGGTTTCCTGTTTAGGTTGTGATATAAATACATGGCTTGTTAAGTTTGCAGATGACATGAAATGTGGTGCAGTAGTCACCAACAAACTGGATGCTAAGCGATTTCAGGAAAATATTGACCTATTGTATAAATCAGCTTTGGGGAAAAGACTAACGTTCAATCTACCAAAGTGTAAGATTATGCACTTAGGAAAAATAATCAAGAATTTAAATACACCTTAGATGGGGTTGGTCTATCATCAACAGATGTAGAAAAGATTTAGGAATATGGGTTAATAAAAGAATTAGAATTCTCTCATCATTGTACAGCGACTGTTAAAAAGCCTATAGGATTCTAGCATCTACTATGAGGAACATAAAAAGTAGGGAAAGGGACATGATTGTGCTCCTTTACTGGTCTCTTAATATACCCCATTTGGAGTATGCTGGTTGTGTATGGCAACCCAGATTAAAATAGGATATGGGCCATCTGGAAGGGGTTCGGAGATGGGCAACAAGGAGGATAAAGGGTTTGGAGAATCTCTCCTATGAGGATAGATTGAGAGAACACAGACTGTACTCACTTCAGTATAGGAGATATCGAGGGAAAAGTGCCTGACTTATAGGGCAAGCAGGGCACCTGACATATAGGAATGTATAGGTTTAAAAGGCCTGCCAAATATAGTTACTAACTGGGGTCACCAAAATCAACTACAGGAAAAAGGTATAACAGAAAAAAGAGAGGGGTCTGGTTCTTACAATGCATAGTTACCCAGTGGAATATTCTACCTAACTTCAGTGGTCTCTGTTGAAACTATGAATTAGTTTAAGACAGCCTTTGATAAATATAAGATCAATCATCTTTACCAATCATGTAACTAGATTGTGCAGGACAATAATGGCCTAACAGCTAAAGTTCCTGAAAAGAGGAAAAAAGAAAAAAAAGAAACCTTTCTCTTTTTACAGTTTTAGCGAAGTAGTTTTTCATAGACACTGATACAGTACCATTCTTTGACCCTATTATCTTATTCACTGTAGGGTTTTGAAACATGGTATATTTTAATTTTGCATTGTAGAGCACAGTGTGTACTATTCATTTCCATGGACCAGTTCTCACTATGATCATCTTGGTTGTGCAGCTGCACAACTGGATGTGTCTCTGTACCTAGATGATAGTCCTATTGACAGGCGGTGTAATCTAATGGCTAGTGCACTGGCTTGGGAGCGAGTGGCCACATATTCAAACCCCAGTAGAGCCAGATACTCATTTATGACCTTTGACTAGTCACTTAACCTCTCATTGCTCCAGTCCACCCAGCTGAAGAAATGAGTATAAACAGGATCCCACTAGGAATGAGATACTGAATCTCCAGCTACATTATCCTGGGTAAATAAATTCTAAAAAACAGTGATTCCCACCATTTGTTCTTTGTCCTGTTTTGAAGACATCATAATAAAATCTAAGCTTAAAAATTATCTTTATTCTCTGTCTTCATGTGGACAAAATGTGAGCTTTGTGGAAACTGATGTTGATCAACTAAAGGGTAACAGGAAACAGAAAGCTCAACAAAACACAGAGAAAAGGATCTATAAAATAACACTGGACAATGCCTGGAATCTTTTACAATATAAAGTTATTTACAAGTTCAGATTTGAGTTCCAGCACAAAGTTTGCACTGCTCCTTTAAATGGAATTCAGGCTGAAACTGACAATATTTCAAATCTCTCCAAACCTGATTTTGCTATGAGTATGGATTTGGAATATGAATTGTAGTTCCTCCCCCAGTTCCATTTTAATGTAAAATGTTTAAAGCAGGCTCCAGTTTCATAACTTGATTCTTACTGATTATGAACAATCTGCCTGCAGTATGCCTTAAAGTAGATGTCAGCATTGATGGGTCACACACTTCCTGAATGCCCATGAAAATATATGTCAGATTAGGTACTGGGCTTACCTGTAGGCATCCATGAGTCCTGAGATATCAATATCGAAATTATTTGTAAATTAAATAAAGGAAGCAGCCACATCATGGAATTTGGAAACAGAAAGTGGTGTTATTGATGGGCAATTTCTATGCCATTAATTACAGCTTGCCCTTGGTGACATCACTTTCTGTTTCAAGATTCCATTAAATGGCTGCTGTCTTAGTTTAATTTGTGGTGATGTAGATAGTTAGATGTCAGGACTGTGACACTAAGCACAAGCCCAATACCTTGTTTGAAATATCTTTTCATTAGCTTTCAAAATGTGAGTGGCCCAGGCAAGGTGTACTGCCCTTTAAGGTACCTAGTGCTAATAAGATTAAATTCCTTTGAAAATGATGGAGTTCCTACACATCAGCAGTTCAAGCAATACAGTGGAGTATTCGGCTAGTCTAGTAAGAAAACTGTGGTTTCTGCTTATGATTCTTGCTTCATGAGATGACTTTTGAACACAGCAGTGCAGATAGGAAGCTTGACAAATGATTATACAATGCCTCATGGACATGCTACAATCTGATTGGTCAAAAGGATTCATAGCTGTGTTGAAATCCTAACTGTGCATGCTTGCAGTGTTGTATCATTCTTGCATTCTGTTAAATTTTTGCTTTTCAACTAAAGGACTTTTTCCCTTTCTGATATTTTTTTAAACTTTGTGAAACTGAGTTTCATTGCATAAACACAATAAGAAACTCTAGAATTTGCATCATAATGCAGTATTACTACTTCCTGGTTACTTTAAGACACTGTGCCTTGCCTCATGCCATACCACACACATGGCAGTATCCCACTTTATACTACATGAAGATCCTTTTCTGTAATCAGAAGCCAGGATTGAAAACCATTTATTCTTTAGCAAATTCACAACAGCCATTTAGTTCTCAATAAAATTACTGCCCAGTGTTCAGAACAGTAATTTTATTATCAATAAAATGACATCAGTGACTTCATCATCTTTGTAGCATTCTGATTGCTCTGTACTTAGAGCAGTGAGCACACAATGCATAACAGTGATTATGTGCTAGTTGGGTTACAATCCTCAGCAATAATGTGTCTTGTGAGGATAAAGCACTTGGCCTTCAACCTTGTAATTTATTCACTATACAGTAACATCATTGCCTTGTACAATACAGTGAACCAGTTAGCACATTATCACTTAAATAATACACCCACTCCCATGCCTCATTGCCTAAGCATTCTTTGTCATGGTCAGTATGTATACACCATACACATTAAATGGTAGCTGCATTCCACATGTTTCATCCCAACTTACAATTTCTCCTGGTTCTCCTTTGTCTCCTTTAGGGCCAGCCTTCCCTCGAGGTCCCTGTCAATGCATAACATTGATCAGTAACATGCTGTGCACACAGAATAATATCAACACATGATGATGTTGCTAGTTAACAATGTCTGCAAATGCCAGCAAATCATATCTTTCCAGTTGCATTTTATAACCCTCTTCTATTAACATGTTTTGCCCAAGTTAATTCAACATTCTTTTACCCTTGTTATACTAAATAATATTTTGAGTGGAGCTAGCAAACACTGTTGTAATATCCTCCTCTGCCTCCCTTTCAGGAATTTTATGTACAATAAAATTATACAGCAGAGAAATCGATAACCAATCACAGACTAGTTAAACATTGCTTAAAGGAGCCTGCTGGTGTGCAGAATCCCTCACAGTCAGAAACACTATGGAAAGCACTTTTAAAGCTGGTCTATTGGTACAATGGGAGTTTTGCCACCTGTGTCACCCAGTGACCCGGAGGGCACTATGTCAAGATTGCATCAGTAAAAAGTGTGCAGTCAATAACCATGACGATGGTTGGTTCAAAACCATGGGGGTCCCAAACCACACAGATTATATGTACTAATTCTGAAACCACGCATCACTGTTATGACCACGCAATTTTTGACCACTCATATTTGTGCTCAAGTTTTTGACCTGACACCACTTGGGATTGGGGATGAGCCTGGGTTGTCAAAGGGTTGATGTGGAGAAGGCTTGAGTGTCCGAGAGGAAGCTTGCCTTTTCAAGGAAGGGTTGTTGCTTAGCTCTGCCACATTACTCTGACCTGAGTGACCACATGTGGAAGTGCAGGCTACAGCAGCAGGGAGGAAGGAACCGCTGGCTACACACAGGGACGTTCTACAATGCTTGCAGTTCCACACTGAAGTCCTAGCCACTGATGTCATGGAAAGAAAATGGAGTGAACACCCTAACTAGTAGGATGAAGCCTGGTACTGTACATGGAACCCCATGTAATCACCTTTCCTCCTTTAAACATACTGCTGGGGATCTTCCCCTTCAGCTCCATCTCAGGAATAATCGGGATTGAAAAGAGGTTGCAGGCTAGTGCTATGGTGTTGCCACAGGAAGATGGTGGCTTGGCCAGGACCTAAGGAGGAGAAAAGCACTGATAAAAATAAAAAGGAAGGAGGGAAAGGAAGAAAGGAAAATAAAAGAAAGAAAGAAAGAGAGAGAGAGAGAGAGAGAAAGAGAGAAAGAGAGATGAGAAAGAAAGACTTGTAAACAGGGTATAGGGCTTATCTGTAGGTGCCAGCAGTGCAGAAAAATCTCTGTATAAATGTTTCATTATATTTAAAGTGATTTTGTCACTTTTGGTAAAACTTTGAAAACCTAATAAATAATTAGACACAATTTAGCTAGTTAGGCACAATTCAACTAATATCTTATACAGTTTCTATATTTCTAGTCCCTTTATTTTTCAATACTAGATTGGTTTATAGTGCACAGAAACAGGATACTTGCCCTGCAGCTGATCTACACCCACTGTTTAATCATTTACTAAAATCACAGTCCTCTGTTTATAACATCCCAAATATTTCCACAGCAACGAACTGTGACATCACAAACTGTGGGTTATTGGTTTCAGTAACAGATTTCAAAGCAATATTAGGTGAACTCTAGGGAACAAGGATCCTGTTTCCATGCAATTTAACCTAGTAATGAAGTACAAAAAGAAGAGACATGCAAACAGTAAACTAGAAAGGAACATGTTTATTTTTATACAGAACAACCTCTAGTATCTTATATCATATGATATTTTATAATGTTTGAAACTACATTTTGAAAGCTGTAACATTTGAACAACAGGGAAGCAGTGTGACCATGTATCTTGCCTCCACTCTCCAGGTCATTCCAATCATGTAATCTTCCTCATCTTCTGCCTACGAACTGTTAGTTGTACATCTTAACCCCCTCACACCCTCCTATCTTCATTGCTGGTTAATACTGCTGCCCCAGGATACTACCCCCTAATATTTATAAAATCCTTTCCTCCACTGTGTCCCGTACTTCTACTAGTGAAACCCTTATATTAGGTGATTTCAGTCTAAACTGGCTCTTTCCTTCCAACTGCAAAACATGCTGCAATATCACCTCCTTAAATCTGATGCAGCCGTAAATGAACCAACATGCCTAAACCCTAAAACCCTAAACCATCGAATGAGTCCTCACATCCCACCCTAATCGTATATCAATCAAAATCAATCAATCAAAATCTTTATTTATGCAGGTGAACATCGTTGAGTAAGCTCATTTACAAGCTGGACCTGGTTAGCTCCGGGTCAAATGGTACAATGCATACAGAGATATTTACAATACAGCCAAATAACACAAGTAAAAAACAATTAATGCAAGTAAGTACTCAATGTTACATCAGTCATATCAGTTCAGAGTGCTTCTGTAATATTAGGAGGACATAAGATGAGGCTTAGTAGGAATTTCAGTAGGGAGAAGTGATTGGCAGCTCGTGTAGGGAGCTGATGCAAGCACAGAATTTCAAAAGTAGTGTAATCACACAGTATCCCTAAATGTAACACTCTAAACAGAAGGATAAGGGTCTTAACAGTCAAGGAGAAAAGTAATTACAGCTCTTTTTGGCAAATTTCGCATGAAATCAGATTTATGCTTGGTTTACAATGGACACAGAAGCAGACTGCAGGACCAAATCAGCAAGCCAATGCCGAAGAGTGCTCATGTTCCAATGTATGACTGCTAATGCAGTGCTTTGCTAGGTTCTCAGGAGGTGGTAGAGGCAGCTGACCGCCTGGTGCCCAGGTTTCCCACGCCTATGGGCAGGGAGCTTGTAGAGAGCATATCCTTGGCAGAGGATGGAAGAAGAGTCGGTATTAAGTACTGGGCCACGAACAATAGAACATCTTAACCAGCGGGAGGACAAAACAGCAGGACAACAGAACTGGGTATTCCAAGACACCTAAAGACTAGCCCAACCACAGAAATTCAGAAAGGAGTGTAATCAGAGTCCAACTCTTGACACTCTAAACAGGAAAAAAACAGAGGTCATAACTGTTAGACAATAAATAAGTGCAGCTCTTTTTGTGCAAGTTTTAGACAGAAAATCAGACTTTAGCTTAATATTGAGGGAGACACAGGAGCAGACTGCAGGAGCCAATCAGATGCCAGAGCAGAAAAGCGCTCATGTTCCAATTGGGTATAGGCAATGCCACCTCGCTAGTAAGGAGTCCAGTCCAGGTGTCTCAGGTGGCAGATATGGCAACAACCACCGGTATCTGCATTTCTCCCATCTCAGGGGTAGGGAGCCCCTGAAGGGCTAGTCTACAGCAGGGAAGAGAGTTAGGAGACAGAGGAAAGAGATAGTAAGAGTGGAATGCAGTGGAAGAGAATACGAAGATGAAATAGGACAGTTAAATGGTACAGGGTAGGGAATAAGAGACACAGATTAGGCAATATGTAAAAGACAGCAGTGTGAGTAAGGTGTAGTGGCCATGAAAGCCATGAAGAGACAATAACACACAGGGATTTCTAGAGGGAAAAACATTTAAGGTAGAAGATGCTCACAGAATTAAGGCCACCAAAGGTTACAAGCGATCATAAATAACTACGCTCACAGGGCAGCAGCCTGATGCTTCGGACAAAAATTAGGGCTGGGGTAGCAATTGCATGGCTCACACACATACCAAGCATATAGAGATTTAAAGGCATTCATACTGCAGAGGCAGCTTAATTTCAATAATTTTTGTACTTTGTTCCACAATGTTGGCAGCAGAAAACTAATGGCCACTCTGCCATAGCCAGAGGAAGCCTGGGGATACATAATGTGATGTAGGATGCGTTTCTAGGGTATACGCTCCTGGCTCACTTAGTGGGAGACAGTCTATTATATACTAGGAAGCTGCTTCAAGAAGACTATATAAGTCCAAAGGACTGCATTTCTATTATGCCTAAACATAAGAGAGGACCATCCTATGGCTTTGTACAAGGAACAATGATGGGTAGAGATCAGAAGACCAGTAATAAACCAGATGGCCCTGTGGTAAAGTGTATCCAACTTTGCAAGCAGGCTTTGGGACATTGACTATAAAGGAAATCGGCATAATGGATCAGCAAAAGAAAAGTAGTTTAGACAACATGCACTTTTGCATCTCTAGTAAGAAACTGGTTAATTCTAAAGAATAGCCCCAACCTCTGCCTTAACTTCTTTGCAAGGTCCTCGATGTACTCAGTGAATGATAGATTATGGTCTAACCACACACCTAGGTATTTAAACTTTGAGACAAACTTCAGTATCTCTCCAAGAATTGTGGTAATCTGAGGTAGTGCTCCAGAGCTGGCCGGATTCATCACATGGCTATAGGGCGAGAACAACATTGCTTTTTTTTTTAGCATTTAGAAGAAGTTTTTATGGAGGAGCTGGTTCTGGAGCTGGTTAAATTCCTCCTAGAGGTCAGTACAAGCGGCTTCAGGTGTCGGATGACATATATACAACCATGTTGTCAGCAAACATGTGTATGTTGGCCTTGTTAATACTCTCATCAATGTTATTAACATAGATAGCGAATTATAAGAGACCAAGTATGAATCCATTGCGGTACTCCCCTCAGTAGAGGTTTGAGTGGGGATAGCTCACCCTCAGCCTTAATTTGTTGAGCGCCATCCTACAAGGTACTCAGTAAACCAATGCAAAGAAACTGAGTCAGGCCTATACTCTTCAGAGAAGAGAGAAGCAGGCTATGATCCACTGTATCAAAAGCCCTACTAAGGTCTAGAAATACAGCACAGACAAAGTTTCTGCTGTCCAGTTCTCTGTACCAATCATTTGTTACTTTGGTAATGGACAAAGTAGTGCTGTGTTTAGTTCTAAAGCCAGATTGCATAGGGTTTAGTAGGTTATTGGATTAGGTAGTCCCTTAGTTGGTTGCTGACAATCTTTTCCAGACATTTCGACAAAGTTGGGAGGAGGAAATCAGTCTATAATTGTTAAGGTCACAGGGATCCCTAGTTTAAACAAGGGATGACATGAGCAATTTTCCAGATCTGGGGAATAAGCCCTTGGGACAATGATAAGTTAAATAAGTGGGTGATAGGAACAGCTAGGACATGATAGGCGATTTTAAGGAAATAAGGATCCAAAGAATCAGCACCAGCACTATCCTTAATATCCAATTGGAGCATGGGGTCTTCAACCTCTTTCAGAGAGACGGGTGGAGCGAGAAGCCAGGCACGAGGCAGGAGAGTCAGAGCATGGGACACTTAATTGGGAGCAGGCCAGGAATGCAGGGAATTGTCAAAAGCTAGACTTTAGAAAGAAGAAGAGATGTGCAAGAACAAGGGGCACAATTTGAAGATAGAGGGGACAGCTCAGAAGTAATGTTAGAAAGTATTTTTCACAGAGAGGGTTGTGGATGCATGGAATAGCCTTCCTGAGGAGGTTGTGGAGTCAGGAACAGTGGGAGAATTAAAGAATGCATGGGACAGGCATAAGGGAATTCTAGTGGGGGTTAGGAGGAAGTAAGCTGTTGATTAACTAGAATCTGCAGCTTATCCATCAAATAGGAAATGGGCAGACTAGGTGGGCCAAGCCTTATCTGACGTCAAATTCTATGTTTCTATGTTTCTAGACCAGCTGTGGCAAAATGATTGTTAAATGCATCTAGGATTCCTGGTTTATCATTGATAGTAGTACTCTCAGTTGTAATCTTCAGTGGCAAGGAATTACCAAGGCGTATATCCGGACATGTCCTTAATTGACCTCCAGAATTTGGAGGAGCACTTTGCTGCAGAATCCAATTTGGTAAGATAAAATGCTGCCTTAGCATCCCTGACCATTTTCGTACAAGCATTGCATGCCCTTCTGAATTGACACCAGTCTGAGTCAAGCTTAGTGCAGCGAGCTTTTCCACAACTTATCCCTACCAAGCAATGCAGCTTTCAGCTCGGCAGAGAACCAATGACATGTTTTGTTTTTTACACAAATTTTACCATAGGGGCATACATATTTAGGGCCCCAACAAGTATATCATGGAAAATATCATATGCCGGAGTTACCGTGTTAGCTAAGTAGAAGTCTTGCCAATGTGATGAGTGTTCCAACTCATAGACATAGGCAGCCACATTAAAGTTACAATGGGACCTTTTGTAAGAAATTTAGCTGTAGGTCCTATATGTATCAAGGCTGGCATCTTCCAAGATGCATTAAGTGACCATCACCTTACCTTTTGCATCCACAAGATTCACCAACCTAAAGCCCCCTAAAATACTCTATACACTCCTTCAAATCTCTGGACCTCACTCCCCTACACACAATGACCTAAGTCACACTGATTGGTCCCTATCTCATTGGCCTCCTCCATAGACTCCACAATAACTTACTTCAAGACCAAATTCATCGAAATATGGGACTAACTATGCCTCCGTCGCTGGACAAGAGTAAGGCGAACGCACCTGCCCCGGATCACAGCCAAACTCACAGCTTCCTTTGCAAATGCAGGATATGGCCTAGTCTGAAAATAAATGTAATCCTTCCCTGCAGCCTTCCAGATATATCCTACCTCTGCAACACTTGTACCAGGACATTAAGGTTTGCTAAAGCTGAGCATTTTACATCCACCTTCAATGCTAACATCGGACGCCCATCTAAATTTTGGAAGCTTGTCCACAATCTCTTCTCCCTCCTAAAGAGATGGGTCAGTAGTTTTAGTAGCAGATGGTCACCAACCTTTGGAAGAGGAATAATAGTGGCAGTCTTTCAGTCAGCAGGGAGGAGGGAGGACAGGAAAAGAAAAGGTTTAGGAGGTCAGTCGGGGAGGAGATTACAGGGCAGAGAGATAGAGAAGTTTGCTATCCAGGCCATCTGGACTCTTAATCTTGGAAGGGTTGAGGGTCAGAAGGGCGTCAGTGATGGAGGATGGAGTTACAGGAGAGAAGGAAAATGGGGAAGGAAGGAGATGTCTGCCATGCAGACTGGCAGGGTGAGAGGGAGGAGAGAAGGTGGGATTGAGGAGAAGAGAGCAAGCGCCGTAGTAAAAAGGAATTAAACTTCAAGGTGACAGATGAGGGATTAGAGATCATTTTGTCACCCACTTTGAGGTCTGGAAGACTGCCACTATCACTTCTCTTCCAAAAGGTGGTGACCCATCTGATACTAACAACTACTGACCAATCTCTCTCCTCCCTATCCTCCTCAAAATAAAGGAACAAATTGTCTTATCTCAGCTCTCTCTTTCTGGACTCATCTTCCTTTTCACCCCTACCAGTCTGGCTCCATAAGAACCAGTCCACTATCACCTCCCTACTCAGACTCACTGACTCCATCCACATTGGTATGGATCACGGCCTCTTCACCTCCACTATTTTTGTTGATCTAGCCAAGACGTTTGACACTGTCTCCCATCCTTTATTATTAGCCAGACTCCAGGCTGCAGGCCTCTCTGACTCAGCCATTGGCTGGTTCTGCTTCTACCTCATGGGTAGATTCCAGGCAGTCAAAATAGATGACACTCTCCCCTTCCCGCCAATATCCCTGGGGACCCACAAGGATATGTGCTAGGCCCCTACTTTTTCCATCTTCTCAATGATCTTCCTCCATGTGCTTGTCTCACATCCATTCACATGTATGCGGATGACAGTCTTTTCACAGCAGGCACCTCCATTCATGACATGGCGCACAGACTCCAGCTCGACTTCAATCAAGTTCAGCTCTGGCTGTGCACTAATCTGTTTTACTCAATGCCAAGAAGACAGTCTCCATGTCCTTTGGCACAAGGCAGAGACTCTCTAGGTTCCTTCCTTCCAACTTTCCGCACCCTGGACGGCTCCCTCTGGAGGATGTTACCTCCTTTAGGTACCTAGGTATCTGGCTCAACCAACATCTAAACTTCTCTGACCATATGATGCTATAGTCAAAACTGCACCCCAAGTTAGGTGCTCTATAAGGAACCGTGACTGTATTCCACTACCGGCATTCCATGCTATCATCCAGAGAATAATCTCCCAATCTTGACTATAGTGACGTTGTTTACAGCTGCCCAGTCCCAACCCTGGCTAGACTGGACACACTCTTCAACTCTTGCTGTCACTATGCTCATGACTGTCCCCTTGCACTCATCACTGCTCTATGTATCAATCTCTCTCTTTCCCTCCCTTGTGGACAGACAACATGTCCACTGCACCAGTTTCATAGACAAATTCTAGTTCAGTTCTCTACCCTTCTACCTCTCAGCCTCCCTCTCCCATCCCCCACTCCCATACCCTCAGAAGCTCAATTGCTCCTACCCTAGTAGGTCCTCCAACCTCACGACCATTGGCAAAATCATTCAGCAACCCCGCTCCCTAAAATCTGGAACTCCCTCCCACCTGCCATTCTCCAATCCTCCTCCCCATGGCCCTATCAAACCACCTCAGAGGTCTCACCTCTCCTCCTGCAATTGGTCCTAATTTTCCTCCCACTTGATCTCCTCTGTGCTGTTACCAACTTGGTAACCACTGTGATTAAGCACTTGTGCCTGACCTAGTTAATCATGTACTCTTTTGCATCTCTCAAATGTCTATTTAACTTGGTTGCATTACTGCTCTGTAAATGATTGCCGACTTATGTTTGTCTATTAACGCTAGTGTTTTTTGTCTGAGCTGTATATGGATTTATCGACTGATTCTGTATGGATCCTTTATGGTAATATTCTTAATGCATTTTATGAATTTTGCACTGTTCCGTATATGGTCTGCCAACATTTATATGTAACTATGTTCATTCTGCTACTGTCCTTCTTGTACAACTTTCCCTTTCCCACAGGATGAATCTGGAAAGAGCTACCAGCTCAGTATGCCTTTTTCTGGTGAAACGTTTTAAATAAATAAATAAGTTACTACAGTTCTGTGATGCTACATGCACATACATGTTGATGTAATGTGGTAGAAATGACAGGACTTTAAAAATGCAGTGAACCATTTTATGTTTTTTTGATATGAAATATTTTTTTTTTTATATTGAAATATGGTCACTGTGGTGATACATTAATGATATAACTACTTACACAGAAACATAGAAGCTGACAGCAGATAGGGCCACATGGCCCATCCGGTCTGCCCTTTTTGTTGTGTTGCTTACATTATAGACCCTCCAGGTCAATGACACTTTTCTGCCACCCCTTACCTATCCTATGATTCCCTTGTGCTTATCTCAGGTTTTTGAATCCCACCACTATTTCGACCCATAACATCCACTGGAAGACCATTCCAGGCATCCACCACCTTTCTCTGAAGAAGTATTTCCTCACATCCCTCCTAAACCTACCCCCTTCAGCTTCATATCATGGTCCCTTGTTCTGAAGCACCCTTTCCTCTGAAATATAACTCCCACTGGTGCCATATTCACCCAGTGAGGTATTTAAAAGTCTTGATTATATCCCTCTCCTCTTCTCCTCCAGGGTGTACACATTTAATTCCTTTAGCCTCTCCTCATAGAGCATTTGATACAGACCCTGTACCATCTTGGTAGCCCTCCTTTGGACAGCCTCCATCCTATCTATGTCCTTCCTGAGATGTGGCCTCTAAAACTGGACAAAGTACTCCAGGTGGGGTCCTACTAATGACCTATGGTGACACCACCACTTCCTCTTCCTGCTGGTAATACCCCTACCTATACATCCCAGCATCCCACTAGCTCTCCTGATAGCTATGTTGCACCGTCTAGTCACCTTCAGGTCATCCTATATGATTACCCCAGGACTCTTTCCTGTTTGGTCACGCTAGTAACTCTCCTACCATTTTGTACTGCACCCCAGGTTTCTGTGACCCAAGTGCATTATTTTTCACTTGCTTGCATTAAACCATAGCTACCAAACTTCGATCACTCTTCCAGTCATTTAAGTCCCTTTATATCCTTTGGACCCTGGAGTGTCCACCCTGTTGCAGATCTTGGTATCATCTGCAGGGGCAGATCTTCACTTCCACTTCCTATGCAATGTCACTAATGAAAACATTACAGAGGACTGGCCCCAGTACTGACCCCTGTGGTGCCCCCACTGGTCCTCTCCCTCCTCAGAGCAAACACCATTTACCAGCACCCTCTGCTTCTTATCCCCTAACCAGTTTCTTACCCAGGTTATCACGTTATTGTCCACCCATGCTACCCAAATTGATTACCAGCCTTCACACTATGTGGAATGTCAAAGGCCTTGCTGAAGTCCATGTAGGCCACACCCACTGCTCCTCCTCGATCCAACACCCTGGTTACCCAATCAAAAATCTACTTTACTGAATCCAAGCTTTAAGTACAAAAAAAACATAAGTCTCTAACTCTAATGGTTTCAAAGTTAAAGAAAATATGTTTTGAAAGGTCTAACTCTAGAACCGTTTGGGCTATTACGGAATCATACTGATATTATACTGTTATTGTATAACAGTAATAATCATGTTATCGATATTAAAAAGGCATTTTTCTCTAGCTATATCAATATACATATTTTACATAACAGCAGAACTTTTTAAATAAATGTTATCGATATAATTTTCCATAATGATAAAGTATATTGATATTGATTGGTATCTTTACAAGTGTGATACCAATAAACATTCATCTTATACCTAAATCATGTAGATAACATTTCTCTCCATAACAGCAGTACCAATTTTCCTTACTTTCACAGTCTTCAGCCGTGAAAGCATCGGAAGGTAATAAAATATGGCTGAACTGTGTCAAAATACATAACATACATAGATACATAAAAGTGATGGCGAAAAAGACTTTAAGTCCATCTGATCTGCCATTTAAACTGGCAGTTTATTATGTGATGTCCCATAGGCTTAACACCTTATAGGACTACCTCTCCTCTCCCTCAACTACCCCTTCATTTGGACCAATCCACTAAATCTGTCCCATCCAGTCTTGAGCCCGTTGATCATCCCTGTCTCCACTCCCCTTGGGTAACCTATTCCTCTGCTTTACCATTCTCTCAGCATAGAAGAACTTCATGATGTCCCTATTAAACTCATCCCCATCCAATTTCTGATCATGCCTTCTCATAACCACATATTCATTCCTGGTGAATAGTCCCTCCTAGCCACTCTATTTATACCCCTCAGAAACTTGTGTAACCCCAGTAGGCACTAAGCTGAGAGGGCTACTACCCCTGCCTGTGTGGCTAGTGAACAGGTTGAGGGCCTGGGTCCTATGACATGGTGCCTCCATTTTTATAAGCTAAAATTTGGGGAGAAAGGTGTCACTCGGCATGGTGACTAGGTTTGACTACTCTGCAGGGGGCACCCAAAGTAATCCAGAGACTAGAAGCAATAACATAATGTCCAATACTAGGAGATGGAATTCTAAAGTGTGGCTTTATTCAACAACACTGATGAAAAGCATAGATGGACCTATACAGGCTACACTCCTGTAATGCAAATAAGGTGATGACACAGACACAATCCATTCTTGGATCCTAGACTTCCATATGGACTCTTTAAGTAGTGGCACACTACCACCCTCTACTCCATCCCAACGTCTGGGCACCCTCTTCAGGCACTGGCCAATACCTGACAGAAAGGTGACTGGTGTCTCACAGCGAATCCATAGAGGTGAGCCCTCTTACACCAGGTGGGGTCTCATACCTTTTGTTCCATAGACCCATACCTGGCCATTCCTTTGTTTACACACACACATCCTTGGCTATAGTAGTGCAGACTGTACATGGCTTTGTAATGCAGTAACTGTCTTTCTCAGAAGACCCCCACATACATCAGTCATTACATCTCACTGTTCCATAATCCTCTTCCTTGGCTACTATAGTGCAGACTGTACATGGCTTTGTAATGCAGAAACTGTCTTTCCCTGAGGGCCCCCCACCCACATACAACAGTCATTACATCTCACTGTTCCATAAGCCCTGGACTTGGCATCCTGACTGACCCACAGCCCCAAAGACTTATTTACTCACTGTTTTGGTGAATGACACTGGCCTTTTGTCAAAGCTTCATCACCCTCATTGTTGCAGATGTCCAAAACTCTAAAGGAATCTCTATTCAACAAAACTGTAGTACCCCAGCACTCTTCATCAGGCAGCTTCTTCCTTTTCTCCAGGCCAGGGGTTTCCCTGGGAGTTGGTTCCTTGTGCCTCTCTTATGGTGGAAGCACACACCCTAAGGTAGCTCTTGTGTCAGAGCAGAGGGCAGGGGCCTGCCCCTGCAGGGCACCCCTTCCTCCACTGCACTGCAGGATCTACATCCTTCTCTCTCTTGAGCCTGCTCCAGACTGCAAACAAAACTAGACTGCTGACATCAAGGATCAACTCTAGACTGACTTTGAAATTCCCCAACATTCTACCTAACTCCCAACTGCAACATTCCATTGTGGCTTATGCTGCTGCAGAATTCTAAATGATGTCATAGCCCCAGCTCAGCAGAGACTGAAAACAGAGCAAGACATAGTGAAGTCCATTTAACTAGAGTTTCACTAGCTGCCTGTCCCTGCCTGCCACTAGATCTAACTAGGGTTCTAGTAACCCGGGTAACAGGTGGGTTACACTTGTATGTTTCTATCATATCCACCCCTCTCCTTCTGACCTCTGTTGAATACATTCTGAGATCAGTGAGGCATTTCTCATACAGTTTTTCTGGCCTGGTTGTCTCTGGATCATCAGTGTGTTCCTTCTCTGTATTGCCTCTACCTGGTCCTGGTCATTTTCAAGTATCAATTCCAGAACTAGGCAAAGTACTTGTACTGTGTCCTTTCAGAGATCTTTATGGGGGCAAAATAATCTCCTCCTCCTCCTTCTGCTGTCAGGACCTCTGCCTATGCACCGAACATCATGTTTGCCTTGCTCTAAGCTCTATTGCATTATGTGGAGACTTTGAGGCTGGCACTAATAATCCTCAGGTCCCTTTCATCCCTGTCACAACTACCTTCTCCTTCATCCAGTGTTCCCTGTGGGGTCTTTCCTGCCAGTGTGCAACACTTTGCATTTCTTAGTACTGAGACACAGCTGTTAGAGCATATACCATTTCTCAGTTCCAGGCACAACTCTCTGGCCCCTCCTCAGTGCCACACTGCCACATAATTTTGTGTAATCTGCAATGGGACACATCTTCCCTTAATACCCTCTCCTATGTCAGCTATAAAACACTGAACAGGACAGGACCCTGGCCTGACCCCTACAGCAATCCACTCATAATCACCCTATCATCTCCTATTCCTTTGCATGTTACAAGACCTCTATTGTCTCCTCCAATCAATTTCCCACCCACCTAGTCAGCTCCTCCTCCAGTCCCAAATCCTCCATATTTTTCAGGATTCTGAAGGCCTTGCTGAAGTCATTATAATGTACAATTACTGTATATTAAAATTGTGTATTCAAAGTATCCCTCAAAGTGACAAACTCACTGTAGTCCAGGCAGATGCCATTTTATGGAACCTTGCCATAGAATGTGAGTTCATTGTTGGGCAAGCTCTATTTTTTTAAGCACTGCTTGCCCTTCAGTGACATCACTTTCTAAGATTCCATGAAGGGCCACTTCCTTGATTTAAGATGGGACAGATTTAGACAGGGTTATCTCTGGGCTCCTGACACCTGTAAACTCTGTACCTCATTTAAATCAGCAAGTCATGTCTTTTCAGATAGAGAGTGACCCTGCACACCTACAGGTACACCCAATACCTCATTTGAAAGAGCTTTTCATGTACTTTCAGACATTGAGTGACCCTGCACACCTACATTTCCCCTATAATAAAGTTGAGGCCACAAATACCATATCAGTAACTGCAGCTCACTTTACAGAGGACCAGGGTGCAACTATGAAAATAAAATTTGTACATCATATATAGAATAATACATGGGTGGGTGGGTATAACCAAGATTTTATTCACACGAAGGTGTGGGATCCATAAGCCTGAAGAGTGAACCTGTAGTGGTTTATAAAAGTATCCCACACTGAGGTGTGTACACCCACCAATGTCTTGTTTTTTATAATTACAAACCAACATTTTCAATAGGATCAGTGTAGGTGTTTAGCCTGGAACAAACAAGAACTAGAGAAATCATACTTTAAACTTTTGGAGTTTTTTGTTTTTGTTCACAGGCCAGATTAGAGATTTAGAGGTAGACTGGGAGTTAGAATCTCAGTAAACAGGTGGGAGCCATTTGGGAGGATCGTAACAGAAGTTTCAGTCACACACACTACATGCTTAGTTTTCTTTTTATCTTTAGTACAGGAGACACCAGTATCAGGGTAAAAGATTCTCTGCCCTGATTTTTATTCAGTGTACCATTGCTTGCCCCACTGCAGGGCATCACCTTTTGGCTGTTAGCTTCTGACAAGTATGGGGTCTGAGGTGCAGACCAAGTGGTTGATGGTGGCTGCAGTTGCATGACTGTTAGCTGGAGCAAATCTGGGCAAATCCAGCCCAGTTTACAAACTGCACTGAATTTGCTCCATCCCTTACAGCTGAAGCGGGGTTGACTAAAATCGATGAGGTATCTCTTCCTTAGATCTAGAAAAGCTATCCAACAAAAACACCAAAGAAACCAATGCTTGTTTCACAGTGTCATGATTAACTGCTGCATGCTACTTGTGTTAGCAGCAAAGAAGAACTAGAGTGACCTTGGTGGACACTAATTAGCTAGTGCCATGGCAGCCACCAGTATATCAGAGGCAAAGAGCTGCAGGTGGAGAGATCGAGACTATCTAATGGCCTGCATGTGTATTTATGTGGGCTGGAGGGGCTTGCTGTCAACATTGCTGACTCCAGACTTAAGCATGCTGTCTCTCCCACTTTCTCTGTCTTGGTCTGTGTCCCGTCCCTGCTCCACTCATGTGCCCGTCACTGTCACTCATCATTGGGAAGCCATGAGGTACTGTGCTTGTTGCTGCTGTCTGTCTCTGCACGCTCTCTCTCTCTCTCTCTCTCTCTCTCTCTCCCTCTCCTTGTGAAGCCAGTCTCTAATTGCAACTTAGCTGACCAACGGACACAGTACAAAGGAGAAACTCTCATAATGGATGCAATCAACATGGGGTTTAAGTCTCACTGCCCTTCATACACAGTGGACAGCATATACACTGCAGCACAGGAGGATGACGTCATTATGTGGTAGGCGGAAGGACTATCTTATCTTAAGTCAGCATAAGTAAATGTTATTCACCACATATAAAATTAATTTTCTACCTGTAAAGTTTTTAAAAAGGCCATTTTATAAGCACAATAAGACACTCCAGGGTGTGCATGGAACCTATTTTACCACATGCCAAGGGCTAAAGGCACTCGCCAGGGCCTCATGCCTTATTAAGTCCCTGGCCAAGTGGTAAAATATGTTCAATGCACACCTTGATGTGTCTTATTGCTTACATAACCTTGTTTATAGTGTATGGTGGAATGCTGTTATGCATGGAATTCCATGCCTGGAATATGCTTGTTCTGCTGCAGTAGTAACATCATTATGCTGTTCTGCTGCAGTAAGCGATGTCACTACTGCAGCAGAACAACTTGTAATGCTGCCACATAGTTGATTTCCCTATCCTAGTAAGATGGAAGTTTTTTTAACTTGAACTTGCAGAAACATCTGCAGCACACTGTGTCCATTAAAAAAAAGAAAATATTAAAATTTCTATTCTCCATTGTCTTCACTAGCTGGTTTTATGTGATTTTCTATGCTCTGACTGCCCATACACTATAAAGATTATGTATGAGCAGTCATACACAACAAGGACATTCTTGTATCTTGAGGTTCCCTTGGTAACAGAGCACCTGTCAGCTGCGCCTCGAGGTCGCTCTGTTACCTAGAAAACTCTTGATACAAGAATATCCTTGTTGTACAGTATATGACTGCTCATATACAACTCCTCTATGTTTTGATTGAGTGGTTCTGATAACATCATAGGAACCTTGAAAGCAGAGCTTGAGAGGTCGATGATGTCATCAGAACCACAAATGAAAATATTCCCAAGCTGTGCATGGTTGTTATGTGTTATTTGGTACCATATATTGTTTGAAACATAGAAACAAAAAATTTGCTTTTTATTTGCCACAAAATTTTTGTTTAATTTTATATTACATTAAAAATAGGAATCCACCTCACGTAGTTCCTAAAAACCCACCCAGGTGAAGAATGGGTGTAATTTTTGAAATGATGAAACAGAAGATTTTGTGTTAAGGGAGGATCTGAGTTCTGTGTGTTTCGGGAAAATGCAAGTAAAGCACCAGGAGGTAGGAGTTCACATTCTATTTAATAAAACTGTTGTATCACAGAAAGGTACAACAACATTCTATGATCTTTGAACTGTGGTACAGCAGCTTTTAGTTAAGATGTAAATCCATGCACAACAAGGGGTAACCATATAAGGGAGGCTCAGGATAGGCTGATTCTGATTTTCAGATTTAGGAATTTCCAAATCCTAATCCTTTTTTTTAATCTGATTCCGTTTCAAATTCTAAAAGGACCTCAAAATTGGAACTGACTTGAAATCATTACTTTCTATATAAAAATAAATTTTAGGATTTAGTTTAGAAATAAGGATTTTGGACTGCATTTCTGAAAATCCTAACTCCAAAGTCAGAACAGAATCTGACAAATCTGATTCCATTGGGCAGATTCCTAGCAACCCAAACCATATATTACTGTATATAGCGATAACAATCTCTGTTCAATAACAGACTTATCCACCATAATGTATACATTCCACACCCATGACAGAAGAATAAAATTCCAAAACACAGGGACCATGACTTTGTTTATTACTTAGAGAACAATACATGAGTGAGTTTGTGTGTAACCAGAATTTTACATATGCAAGGTGTGACATGCTACATAACCCCCAAGTAAAGCTCTTGGAGTTTATTAAAGCCTCCACTGAGGGTTTGTGTAAAATACTATTTTACAAAACCACACATGTTTTGTTTTCTGTAATTACTAGTGAGCATTTTTAATTATTGTGGGGTCTAAAAAGTAAGGTACAGTTTTACACTGGTAAAGAAAGTTGAGTTTTAAGGAGGATTTTGTTTAACTTAACTGGCAGCAGTTGTGCTACTAGTGCTCGTGCTGTTCACAGTCAAAGCATGATTGACAGGGACCAATTACAACTACTTTGGTTATAATGTATAATTACAACTGGGTGGTAGTGCATTTTGCAAACCCATTATCTGAGCATTAAAAATGCTCCCTAGTAATTGTACTTATTTATACAGGCTAGCTCGACCAAGCTTTCACATCTTCTTTCAGTCAGATCCTGCATCTAAGCAGTTTTACAGCTGGAAGAACTGACTCAGAGGTAGGTGGAGACTGTCTGAGGTTTGCACATAACCCAGTGGCTGTAGTGGGATTGGAACCTAGTTACCCTGGTTGGCAGTTTCATGCTCTGTACAATAGGCCACACTTCCTTCCTTTAATATTCCACCTCATCTCTTTCTAGCTCTGACTTTATGTTGCCTATATATGCCAGATATTATAACTGTAAATGTTTTAGCAAACATTAATTTTCTGCATACCTGCACCCTTAATGTATGGTATAGAAATGTATTTCAACAAACTGACACTGCCTCCTGAAGAACGGTAAAATCTGAAGAATATTTGTTTCTTTGTTTGGCCATGCCATAGACACCCAGTTGACTTATATATCTGTCATTAACACTAAATAAATTGTGAAGATATGATTTAGCTGCATGGTGGTGTGTTGATGATTTTCCTTTGAACTCACTTAGAGTTGGTTAGGCTGGAAAAACTGCATCTCAGTTACTTAGTGGCTTGTGAGCACCGATTTATTAAAATACAGTGCTCACCGCTTGTTTAAATATAACTAATCTGGTGAGCCTTTGCTTAGCATTAAACATTTGGTATTGAAAACCTAGTAATAAATATCCATTAGTTTTCATTGAAAAGCCTGTAGATAAGGCACCATTTGCAAAATGTGATATTTTGAAAGAAATACCCCATGCAGCTAGACACTTACACTTTGTGAAGGGGACATTTGGGAAATTAATGTGGGCAGATCTCTGAAGAAATCCACCTTGACTACACACACAAGGTGGTCTAACTTTAGCGCAATTGTGTGGCAATGTGGAAAAAATGGTGGCCCTTGCCTGCATCATTTTTTGATGCAAGCTGCCATACAGCTGTTGCAAAAATATAAGCACCACTGAAAATAGGACCATCATGCTACAAGACAGCTCAGTGGCAGTCAGATCTGTGCAGAATGGGAAAATTTAGAATTTGTGAAATTCCGTGGAATTTTTAATTTACTAATTTGCTCATGATTCAGCTCCCAATTGAACTAGAGAGATGAACTTTGGCATGGCTACATGTTGATGGGTTCTGTAACAGTGTGTTAAATAGCTTGACATTAGGATGCATCTTCTCAAAATTATCGCTGCTCAATGTTCATCATTGAATTTATTTGTGGAAATTTCATGAAAATTTTTATCCGCATATAACTTAGGCACCTTTGGAGCTAGAACCACTGCCAGTCTATACCTGGTCTCGTATAGCACCAAGACATCTACAATAAAAATGGCACTATTAGAAGTTATCAGTAAACATAAATGTATTGAAGGCCCCGCTGCTCGCATGCTACATCATTCTTGTGACAGCCGTGGGTGTTTGTGGCATGCTGCTCAGGGCTACTGTTCATAAAATGTTGAGCAGAGAGGAAGCAAGATCAACCAGATGCATTTTAAAATGCAAACATCACGGAAGGAAAAATAATTACTTTTTCTGACACTCTTAATCAGGCCCTGCCTCACACTGAGGTGGGGTCTGTTTAAATGGACATTCCTTTAAATCTTTGTGCACATTTACATGTTTTCCTGAAGCTGTAGAGAAATCTGATAAGAAATTTTAAAATTAGATGGTAAAAACTGAAAATAAAATTTTGATTAAATCTTTGGTCACCCATTAACTCAGCTCCTTTTCAATCTAGAACTCTGAATGTACACTTATGCAAGCCATCAGTACCTGTAAATTTTCCACCAATGGTAACATTTGACTCATACTTTGAAAATGATGTCAATGTAAATGAAATTTAAAGTTTGGCAAATTTCCACAGAATTTTAATACACCGGCATTTAGATGCGTGTGGGGGACTGAGCAGGAGTATCCACTGCCAGGGACCAAGATCACAAGAGCCTCTGGAACAGAGGATGCTGAATGCACTGGTCATCCTGGGCATGGGCCAGCAGGAGGAGTTAAAGCTGTGTAGTGCCCCAGGAAATTGGGGCACCACAGAAAATAGTGGAACTGGGGCATCACAGAAAATAAGGGATCCCCAGAGACATGAGGGTCAGACAATTATGGGGACACTGGCAGCTTAATGGGAAACCCTTGAAAAGCTTAGGGACACTCTGAAACACAGAACAGGACCTCTCAGCAGACAGTCCTAGCAGTTTAAATTCAGACTTTTAAAAGAAAATTATTTTTTCCTTCCTTTGTTCTCCTTCCCTTGCTAAGACCGACACCTAGTCAACTCAAGGCCAAACCAGTTGGGCCACATTACAGCCCCAATCTCAATCTCAATCTCAATCTCAATCTCAATCTTTATTTATTGATATAAGGCGCCTTTCTAAAACCAAGGCGCCTGACAATACAAAATAAAACAATAATTAAGACCATTTTTAAAATTAAACTAAACAACAATATTCAGAAATCATTATATGCTTTACTAAAGAGATGGGTTTTAAAGATTCTTTAAAACTTTGGACAGTCGGGCTATCTCTGCACCTGATGAGGTAGAGAATTCCACAGGGTTGGGGCCATAAAACTAAAAGATCTGGCCCTGAAGTTTTTAAATGAACCTCGGGAATCTCTAGCAATCCTCATCAGTGGATCGAGAGAGCAGGGGGACAGTAGGATGAAGGAGATCTTTCAGGTAAACAGGTCCCTGATTGTGTAGGGCCTATAGGTCAGCAAACCGACCTTGAAGGTGATTCGCTAGCAACTGGCAACCAGTGCAGTCCGCGGAGCACAGGCATTATATGACTGGACCTAGAAGAGCCAGTCAGCAGCCTGGTTGCTTCATTCTGCACTAGCTGCAGGCGGTGAATCTCAACCTCCGTAGCCCCAGGTAAAGGGCATTGCAGTAGTCAAGGCGGAGGTAACGAAGGCGTGGACCAGAATAGGAAGATCGCCTGGAGGAACCAGGTGCTTCACCCGGCAATGTTCTAAGATGGTAAAGAGGTTTTGACAGCTGCTGACACCTGAGATTTAAATGTCAAGCAGTCATCAAACACAACGCCCAGATTCCGCACCCGGTCTGAGGTAGTTAGCTGGACACCCCAAGCCATAGACCCAAGGGTGATCCAACCAATGAACCCGCCTCCCGTGACCCTGGCCCACAACCAACACCTCAGTTTTGTCAGGGTTCAACCTCAACCAACTCACATTCATCCAGTCCTGATTTCAGCAAGACAGTTGTTGAAGACCAAAAGGCAGCATCTTGGTCGGGCATAAAGGACATGTACAGCTGAGTATCATCTGCATAGCAGTGAAAGCTCAGACCACCACCTAATAATCACCCCTAACGGCAGCATATACACTGCAAACAACATGGTGCCAAATGGAACCCCGCGACACTCCCCATAGGATAGGAGAATGATGCCGAGGAAAACCCGGACACCACTCTCTGAGTCCTACCGAGGTAAGATCGAACCAACTGAGGACTGTGCCAGACAGCCCACAGATAGACCGTAAGCATTCCAATAGCACACCATGGTCCACCATGTCAATGCTGCAGAGAGATCAAGAAGGACCAAATGGAACTAGTCCTCGATCTCTCGCTGTTAGGAGGTCATTTAGTACCCGTACCAGAGCTGTCTCGGTACTATGTCTTTCCTAAATCCGGACTGGAGAGAATCGTAGACATTGTGGCTGGTCAATGATCATCCAACTGTGATGCGACCACCTTCTCAATAACTTTACCCACAAAGGGTAAGTTAGAGACAGGCCTGTAGTTTGCCAGACAGTCCGGGTCCAAGGAGGATTTCTTAAGAAGGGGCTGAACCACAGCCTCCTTTAGAGGATTTGGAAAATCCTCTCCAAGGACCTCGGACTATCTCAGCAAGGACGGGGCCAATTTTATCACACAACCCACTAAGAGACGGTGGGGCCCGGATCCAGACTACAGTTGGTCGGACTGTAATAATTGTATGATCATCACAATTTCATTGATTGTGGGGAGGCCCAAGTCAGACCACACAAACTGGTGTCCGACATCTCCTGCGGACCATCACCACTCCCATTAGAGAGGGTCAGATGGATATCCGATCTGATTGTGCAACCTTATCTGAAAAAGAATAGAGCAAACTCCTCACACCGTTCTTGAGAAAAGGCTCTTCTGGGCTGAAGACAGATTGATTGCACAATCTGTCCACAGTCCGGAAGAGCTGAGCTGGTCTATTCTGTGCAGCAGCAATCTTTCTGGACAGGAATTCTGCCTCCTTCGAGAGATTGTTGATTGATAGATCACGAGTGATCCATCTAACTAAGTCTGTCACAATCCAGACCCGACCTCCGCCAGCACCTCTCCAACCTTCGTCCAACTCTCCTCAACTCCTCAAAGTCTCATCAAACCAAGGAGACTTGGGTCGAAGAGTGAGAGGATGAACACGAACAGAGCAATGGAATCCAGGGCCCCTGCCACTGCCTTATTATAGGCAAGTACCAGCTCTCCTGGATCCACGCAATCTCCGGCATGCCCGATAGGTCCAGCACTGCCATCAGGCCGTTAGGGAAACACCCCTTAAAGGGCGATACAGGACCATCTCCATAGGGCGGCCTACAAGGGTGGCCTCAAACTGAACCCAATGGGTGATGATCCGACCATCCAACTGGTTCCACCACCAAGTCGGATATCTCCATCCCCAGAAGGAACACCAAATCCAGTGAATGACCACCAATATGGGTCGAGGAGGAAATAACCTGTGTGAAGCCCAGTGAAATCATTAACTGAGGAAGTCTTGACCAAATTACAGAGTTCATCGTCAACCCAGGCATTGAAACCCCCAGAACCAACCATCTGGGGACCCCAATGTCAGGTCGACAATGAAGTCTGCGACTTCCCGCAGGAAAACATTCCCATCACCTGGTGGATTTGCATACGTAGAAGTATCCTGCACCCTACACCTCGCCCATGATACATTCAAAGGATTTGTTAATTCCCACTGGTACCTCCACTAGGTCCAGTTCTGATCTAAAACAGATAGCAACACCCGCCCTAAGATCCAACCTCGGCAGTGTATCACTGAGTACCGGCTGGAACTGCTGCCGCAAAACTGGTCCAGCATTTTCATCCAGCCAGGTCTCAGTGATGCAAGCCAGGTCAGATGTCCTAACAAAATCAGCTATAATAGCCGCCTTGTTTTAATAGACCTGGCGTTGCACAACACCGCTCGAGTAGAATGAGCATCCGAGGATGACCATGTTACCTGCTGACTACAATCAGAACCCTTGGGTACGGGAACCAGGCAGGAGGACCCTTTCCTGGGCCCATTTTGCCCCAGGGCGTCTCCTTGTCCCCACTATCCCTATCCGCCCTCCTTTCCATTCCTCTCCAGACCCAGGCCCGTCCTCCTCCTTCTTCCAACAATCCCAAAGCCCTACACCATCTATAAACTTCTGCTGATAGGGGAGAACAGGAAAGAGGATGAAGGTCTCTGAGTCTGGAGGGGAATAATGCCCGACTGTCCTTGTACTTTCCCAGCACATATTTACTACTCTAATAGGTAACACAAATAAACAGTCCTAATTACAAAATTGATTCACCCCTTAAAGCTAAATAAATGCCAAGCCCTAAATAATGATTTCACAAAAGAGACTCTCACCTCCAAACCCAAACATAAAATACAACAGATAAAACAAAACCACTAATTAAATTCCCAACCAGTCCTCTCACCACTGGGAAAGAGAGATAAAATAATATACACTAAATTAGTTAATTATAATTAATATTACTTTCAATATAAAACAAATAATAACCTTTAAAATTAAAAGGCTAAAAGGCTAAAATCTGAGAGTCCTGACAGTCACAATTTCACCAGAATGTCAGCTAGTAAAAGTTCACCCCTCTCACGGGCGAAATAGTTCAGAAGAATAACATATTGCAGATTGCTTATTATTAAAAATAAGTCCAAAAGCTTGTCTCTCCAGATGCTGATAACAATATTCCAGTTTTCAGATGAGCTCTCACCTTCAATTGAAAATGGCAAGCCCCAAAATAAAAATCTCAGATTAAGCAAACTGTAAAAACTCACGATCAGACCAGACCAGAGACCAGGAGGCAAAGCAAAGTCAGTCCAGGGCACCCAGGAACCAAAGGTTCAGTTCCTCCACTCTACTAAATAGTTATCGGCAGGCAGGCAGCAGCGCTAACGCTCCAGTAACACCGGATTCCACCTATAGACAGCTTCAGGAGGGTTCTCGCCAGCTCCTGATACCTTTTCCAGGGTCGCTCCCCGCCACGGCTGCCCACCGCTACCGAGCAGTGGAAACAGAAGAGCTGCAAATACAGCTGCCCTCACGGCAGCGGCACCACAGTGCAGCCCAGCAGGAGAAGGAAACCAGGCTGAGCCTTCTCAGCCAGTCCCTGTGGCTGGAGTAGATTCAAATTTGGAGACTTTATTTAAGCCACTGACCCAGCTTCAGGAGGCTGACCTCTGGATGAAGGAGCCAATCCCCTGGCAGATAGCCAGGACTGCCCCAGCCTAAGAAAGCTCTGCACAGGCTGGAGACAGGAGAAAGAGTTTGACCAGGGAGGGTGAAGGACAGTAAGGCAATGGATGTCAGCTTCCTGTTAGGGGTTGAAGCGAATCCCTGGGTCCCTTCAGTGTAACTCCTCTAGAAGATATCCAATAGCAGCCTCGGTAGGTTTTCTGCAGAAATTTGCCATCTAGTCGGGTCCCCAGTGTGGCGAGTCAGTGTATTTGGCCGAGAGACAGACCCACTGAACCTTTTATGCAGCAGTCTCCAGCAGAAGAGGCCTTATCACTCCTTTGTGGTTGTGCATTCCCAGGGTACAGAAATCCTTGTTGAACTTCAGGGCTCCTGCACACACCTCATCTAGGGTTCCTCCGGTACCTCTTCTTTGACCCAGGGAGGGTTCCTGGGAAGCCCAGCATCACCTGCACCCATCTTCCCGACCTCCACCAACCCCAAGTCTTCTACATGATGCCCCAGGTTCAAGATGCCAGTCGTAAGTGGTAGCCAGCTGATAGCTAGGGACCATCAAAGTGAGTTAGGTTAGGGTCCACCCGGCTCTAGTTTGAGGGACTTCAGTCGTCCATGAACTCAGAGTTACATTGCCTTTCTCCTGCATAGACATTGTCCCAAGGTGGCAATAGTACCAGTGGCCTATACCAAGGCCTCACCAAGATTGCCAGGCTCTGTCCCTCATCCCCGAGGTGGTGTAAGCACCAGTAGCCCATGCAAGAGGCCACACTGAAGGTCGCCATGCTCCCTGATTGTCCGGGTTGTATGTGTCTCTGTGGTTCCAGTAGCTCATCAAGAGGTCACACCGACGATTGCTAGATTCTGAAGCTGCAGGGATGAGGTGGTATGGTTCTGAGAACCTACCCAGAGGTCATCCAGTGGATCATCGCACCCAGCATCCTTTCCTCAACTGGATAGCACATGCCCTCCTGCCCAAGGTCACCACAGCTGACAACTCCAGATAAGGGTTCTCCTCACCTACAATCAGGCACTTCCCTTTCGACATTGCCTCAGTGACACCAGGAGTCACCTTCTTTCCAGGGCCAGGAGGCCTACAGTGCTTACTCTGTTTTTGGTTCAATGGGGATGCCCCATTTTATGGCCTGCAGAAGGAGCGCCTTAGGTTCACATTCAGCAGTCGGTCACCAAAATACTAGAAGCCCAAGCTTGGTTTATCGGATTGCTATATCCTTAGGACTTGAATCACTTGGACTTTTGTATGACATTAGTGTGGCCAGTCTGTGGTCCTGGTAATCTTATTCATTCTTTCTTGTGTGTGATAGTGATAGTGAATGCTAAGTCATTTCTGTGTGCTCCAACTGTTGCTAATAAACTTGCATCTTGGCTCTAGAGTATGCCTCCAGCCTTTCCTTCTAGATTTATCTGGCATCACCCTAAACTATTGGGGTACAAACCACCACAGCTCGTCCACCACAGCTGCACCTGGAGCACACAGGATGGAGCTGAGAGGTATGGGTGGTGTGGGTGGCAGACAAATGACACAGCCTGGCATTGGGTCCCCTGCACTGTTCTCTACCCATGCACCCCTGTGCTGTTCTTATGCATGGGTGCCTGCTGCTAAGCTTTGCTGTTCGGTGTCTCCATGAAGTGCGTGGTTTTTGCCTGTGTGTCCTCTAGCATGCACTGTTATGTCCCACAATGTTATGTGCTACTGACATTACGGTGGCGTATGTTATTGCCACTTTATTTCTGTCCACAGTATTTTGTCCCACGATGTTACTGGCCAGATCCTCTAGGAATAGTGCATTATGCTACCATGTGGATGACCCAAGTTCATGTCAGACTGGTGTAGTCTGCACACCCCAGATGGTGTGGTTCATAGAGAAAGGATGAGCATTCACACGCTTCACTGGTGACCCCAGCAGCAGGGCCAGGAGATGTGCAACATATTACACAATGTCACCACTGCCAGAGGGCAGTGTAATTGATTTTTGTCTGTCATGGTGGAGGATGGGTCAAAATAACAGCAACAATGCACCAACTCTGAAGAAGCCATGATGCAAAGTGGTGACACTTCAGTTCCTGTCCATCAACTGAGATGGTAGCTGGAGAACTAGCCCAGTGTTTTGAGTTGTACTCAGTTACTGCCTTGCACATTTGTGTGTATTGCTGGTATGCACTTTAGCACTTTCTAGATGTCATTTAGCACTTTCTGGGTGTCATTTAGCACTTTCTGGATGCCAGTATCAAGACACAAAATTGTGGACCCTGCAAAGTTTAAGCTAGCTTTCATTTGTATGTAGTTCTGAGATACTCTTTTGTACATAGTACTGATGTGCTTTGTTGGGAGTTGGTGCACCAATTCTTTTTTGTCTGTCTCTTACCTGCTCCTGCCACTGAGTGTCTGGGCTGGTATGGAGCTAGGGCTGGAAGTTGAACTGGCACAGAGGGCTGCCTGTAGTGGGCTAAGGGGAAATAGTAAGGAAAAACAGGCACTTGTGTTTTGGCACAATCAGGTGGATGTTGAGAAATTTGAGAATGGTAGTAGCATTAGTGTCCTTCACTATTGAAAATCCTGCCCTATGTGGCTGGAAACACTGGTCACATTAAGGAAGTATTCTGGATAATCCAGAACCCTCAATCTTCTCTCTACCTCTTGCTATGCAGATAGGTGTTGCAAGACTTACCCAAGAGAGATACTCAGGAAAGGCTTTGCATAGCATTACAGAGGTTTTAATGCAGTTGCTGACCATTATGCTATGCCTGGAGCCATTCATTTTACCATATCTGTTTGTGTTTGCCTGTGTGCTATGAAAGAAGAAGACTTACTAGTTACTTGAGCACTAAACTGTGAAATAGGTGATGCAAGTTTCAAATCCTGGAGCCATTGACTCACCATGTGAGGCTGAACAAGTCACCTGACCTCCCTAAACTGCCACCATTCCTGTTGTAAACTGAGTAGAAACAGCACACCACTGAAAACAAGATGATGAGCCTCAGTTGGGATAACTGGCATAAACAAACTATTAAAGTAAAACATTAAATGCAACTACATGCATGCATGTAAAACTCTCTGCTTTACTTTGATTTATGAGCTTGCTCTCTGCTCAGCTTGCTCATTCCATAAATGTCAAGCAGAAATTCTTATATGCCTCTGAATCCAAATACTGGATGGACAACCAGATGTTGCATCTAAAGTATGGAGTTCAGTACTGGTGTCCACACAAAAAGGACATTAACCAGCTGGAGAAGGTCCAGAGAGGGCTACAAAGATGATAACAGGTCAGCAGGGTAAGGCATATGAGGAGAGGCTGAGGCACTGAACATGTACTCCCTGGAAGACAGGAGAGGAGAGGGACATGACTGGGACCTTCAAGCACTTGAAAGGATAAATAATGTTGATAAGGAGAATCTCTTTAAGCTGAGTAGCAACCATAACACTAGGGGCACAGTCTAAAGCTGGAGGGTGGGAGGTTTAAAGGGAGGTCAGGAAGCACTTCTTCACAGAGAGGCAGTGTAAACTTGGAATGTGCTGCTGGAAGAGGTCATCTCATTGAAGATAGTGGGCAGCTTTAGAGAGACTGAGATAGGCATGGGGAAGGTAAGGATCATGGGAGGGAGGATGTGAGGAGTGGGAGGAGGGCAGAGGCAGTAGCACAAGTCTGGACCCTGCAATCAGACCTGATAGACCAAATGGCATTCTGCTGCCTTCTTCATATGTATGTTTGTATGTCCTGATCAGATTCCTTTAGAATTACTATAATTTTCTAATTACCACTTTACATGAGCTAACAATGGCACAGACACTTTACAAGAACAGCGTGACTGCTGCAAGGAATTTAATTACCATCTATTACCTGGTTCTCCAGGCTCTCCCTGAAAAAAGAGCACAAGGATTCAATTGGTATGTAGCTTCACCAGAAACAATCGACAATTAATTTAAAGGCTGCTCATTATCATTTACTAATTTGTGTGAAAAGAAAGCACACGAAAAAGAGACCATTTTATCTCTATATTTGCCTCATTTGAAACTGTATGTATGTAAAGAATAAAGATCTTCTTGTTTCTGCTGGCTGCTACAGTATATACAGAAATAGCCCAGACATAAAGAATCCTCAAACTGGTCAGTCCTCAAAGTTCAAAAGACAGTGGTTTCAAACCGCTCAGTCAATGTGAAATTCTCATTAACGGGAAGTTAGACTGTTCTTTTTCATCTTCTGATTACTTCAAACTGGCATGCCTAGAGTGTGCTTCTATTAAAATCTGACACATTTAATACACTCAAAGATAGCACACCAAAGAGATAATTTGCAATAAGAGCAGTGAGTAGGAGCCATAGAAGGATGCAAAGAGAGAGCAACTATCTAAGTTGTTTGGTTTTGTGCATCTCTCCAAACCACAAGCACACACTCTTAAGCCACAAACCCAGAGCACAGCATCATGGGTATGCAAATCTGTGTGCAGGGCTGGCTTACCAGGCTTCACGTGAACAGAAATACCTTTTAAACAGGCATTTACATCGGAGCCAGAGTAGGATGAGAATGACTAAGTACAGACATGTATTTCATCCTATTGGGACTCCTCAGTGCAGTGCAGTCACCATGACAGTCAAGTACCATGTCAGCCTCAGTGGAAATCAGGCATTTAGTATACTCAGAGGTAGCATGTCGAAGAGGCCGATTGCAAGAAAAGCAGTGTGTAAGATCCATAAAAGATGTAAGGAGATAACAACAAATATTCCAATTGTTTGGTTAATGTTCTGCACACTGTAGTATTGTATTACAGCATGTCACATCTAGATGGTACCTAGATGTAGGTATCTGACATCAGTGGAGGGAAGTTCATAATGGAGATGCTTTTAAAGGAAGGCTAGTAGAGTATCTTAAATCTGGGGAATTACAAGACCTGAGGCAGAACTGATTCACTGGGGAGTCATGTCAAACAAACCTGATCAATTTCTTTGACTGGTAACCAGGAAAATAGATAAGGGTGGGGCAGTGTAAGTGGCCTACTTAGATTTCACGCCTTTTGACACCATACCACATAGAGGCCCATAGGAAACTAGACAGTTTGGGAGTGGGAGCTATGGTGGTAAACTGAGTACAAAATTGGTTGATGGACAGGTAACAGAGGGTGGTGGTAAACAGCACTCACTCTGGGGAAGGAGAGTGACCAGAAGAGTACCCTCAGGGCTCAGTGCTGGGACCAGTCCTCTTTAATGTCTTTATAAATAACATTGCAGAAGAGCTGAAAGAGAAGGTATGCCTCTTTGCAGATGACACCAAAATATAGCAATTAGGGAGACATTCCAAAGGAGGTGGAGAGAATATGTAGAGACCTGAGAAACTCGAGAAGTGGTCATGGTATGGCAGCTAGATTTCAATGTGGAAAAGTGCAAAATCATGCACCTAGGACACAGAAACCTAGAAGCGGGGCATAAAATGGGGAAGAGGTATTGATGGTCACTAAACAGGAAAGGGTCCTGGTATACTCTCAACAGTGACACCAATACTGATGACCTCACGTCGCTGCTGACAAGAATCAACAGTTTGTTGACAGGTCACTGTATTGGTGCACCAGAGACAGGGCACACTGCCTCCCAGTCTGGCACTCCCTCTCCTGCATCAACTCTGACTCAGAGTTGATTATAACTAAATTTGGGGTGTGGGGGAGCATAGCCCCCACATGTGGGGTTTGGGGACAAAGCCCTCCAATAGAAAAACTGACTGAATCCAGTCGGATTGCGTCGACGCAAACCTGCGGCCCACATAAATTTGATCACTGTGATGCTGGTGGATCTAAATTGTTGTTGAACCAGCATCGTAGAGCCCTTTGAGCAATAATATCAGATGATATTAAGGTGGCCAGGGTGTATAATAAGACAGTAGATAAGGTCAGCGGAATGCTGGGGTGCATAGGAAGGGTATCACCAGCAGAAGGATAGAGGTGGTGTTACTACTATGTAGCTCACTGGTGAGACGCCACCTGAAATGCTGTGTCCATATCTGGGACCATATCTCAGGAAGGACATAGATAGGTTAGAGGCTGTCCAGAGGAGGGCAAGCAAAATAGTGCTGGGGCTCCCTCAAAACCCTATGAGGAAAGACTGCGGATCTCAATATGTACATACTGGAAGACAGGAGGAGAGGAGGGAACATGAAAGAGATCTCATATATATCTCACAGGGGAATAAAACACAGGAGGGGAGTATTTTTCAGAGGAGAAGATGCACAAGAACAAGGAGTATGTAATGAAACTTGAAGGGGAAACTTAGGAGGGATGTGAGGACGTACTTCTTCACTGAAAGAGTAGTGGATGCCTAGAATAGTCTTTCAGTGGAGGGGTGGGGCAGAAACAGTGGTGGGCTTCAAGCATACATGAGATAGGCACAAATGAACCTTGGTAGGAAAGTGAGGCGGTAACTGGAGATCAAGTAGGGTCTACAGTTACAGTATAAGCAGATAACAAGCATTTGTCAATGCCGAATGTTGGCTTGCTGGCATTGGCATTGGTAGTTCAGGAGTTAGAGATGCAGAATAGGAATGGCAGTGAAGTATTAAACTGATGCCAACCCACCCCCACCCTGCAGAGACTAACAGGCATTGGGGTGTCCTTTGGGTGTTGGCCATAGTGTTCATGCCATTTCATCTCTCCTTATCCTGCAGACACCGACAAGTGTCGCGGTGTGCATTAGGGTATTCCGAGTTACAAGGGTGCGTGGGAAATATGCAGCACACTTGGAATACTGCCATCATATGGGCGTTTGGCACCAAATTTTCAACATAGACATTTAGCACCTCTGCTCATGCACAGTGTCACTGTTATTTCCTCAAAGTGTCCCAAGAAGTGATTTAGCACAGCGACCACGCTATTCTGCGCCAGGAGTGTGAAAACACATTTGGGCAGGATATGTGAAATGACATCTGTACTGTTCATCAAGAGGTGTGAAAAATGGCAATGGTGAAAATCCAGAGTGAAAATATCACAAATGCATGACGGTACGAAATGCGGCGCAGTAATCTGCCAACGATGCTTGTAACACAGTCATTTTATGGAGATCATCACCAAATTTTCAACATAGGCATTTTAGGACCTCTGCTCATGAACAGTGTCACTGCCATTTTCATAATCTGGCCCAAACACTGATGTCCCACAGAGACTGTGCTATTGTCTCGAAGTGTGGAAACACATTTGGGGCAGGATGTGGAAATGACAGCTGTGTTGTTCACAAGGAGGTGTACAAAATGGCAATGCTGAAAATCTGGCATTAAAATATGCGAATGCACAAAATTCTGAGCCTGCGTAGCAACGTCGAACGTACGCTAGAACAGGCATTTGCTGGATTTTTTCACCAGGATTTGGAACATAGGTTTTTTGAGAGGCCACCCATGAACACTGGCACTGTCATTTTTAATCGGTCCCAAAAGGTGATTTTGTGCAGTGACTGCGAAATCACCTTCGAGGCTCGATTAATGCCATGACAGTGATAGAATTCATGAGGAGGGCCCAAAAACCCAATGTTGAAAATTTGGTGCAAAATTCCAACAAATGCCGAGATATGCAGCAAAGTTGAAAAACTCTATTCATTTCATTACACAGCTTACCGGCATTTCATCAGTTCATGGTCAGCTTTGAAGAGTGCAGGCGTGTTCGGTCCACGAAGATCGTCGTGCGGACTCAGAAGTAAGTATGGGGTGAGGGGTGAGGGGTGGGGAGGCAGAGGTGTGCAATGGGTGGGTGCAGGTGGGGGCAGGGAGACTACGAGGGACAGTTTTTTGTTGCAGGAAAAAAACTAACATCATGGGACAGTTTTTTCTTTTCAGGGAACTTGGCATGCTGGGGTGAGCTCACAGCGTGCCACCTAACTATTTTTGGGGGTTGCTATGACGGCGGGATTGGGCACCCTTGTCGGCAGGCAATGGGGGTAAAGTTATGCTGACAGGGATTGGGCACCCGCTGGCACACAATGACAGTGGTGGGAGGAGGCAAGAGCCAGGGGTTGGGCACCCCTCGGCATATCGGAAATGGGGCTGCTGTATGCCAACAGGGAGTGGGCTCCCCATTGGCAAATTTCTGTGGCTACAGAAGCCACCTGGGATTGGGCACCCCAAAGTTGGTCATATGGTCACCCACCATGCTGCTAATGTGGCAGCACACAGGAAGGGTCTGCTGCATCTGACGAGCTTTGCTTAGATTGCAGCGTGGATCTTTCCTTAGATGTGCTCTCACCACATTAGCATGCATGGTGTGGCACCGCATGCAGTGGCTGATTGGGGAATGAGGGACGCACCACTGATGCATGCCCTGCATTCGCCCAACAACAGTCAGCCTCAAATCTGCACTCTCCCAAGATGTTGACTTGTGCGTAAGCGCGCAAGCCAACTATAAAAAGGAAAGGCTAGGTGGGCAAACGGTCCTTATCTTGTGACAATTCTGTTTCTATGAATCGATCCCAGACTGCCTTTTCATATACAACAGGCATTGAACAAAGGGCCCTGAGTGCCCAAAGTGTGCAGCTATATCCATTCAGCCAAAGGAAAAACAAATTTAACTGGTAGCTAGAACTTTCCATTTAAAAGAATGGGCCCATTTAATATGCTGGCACCAGTTCCATCTTTCTATTTTAAAGAAAAACTGTGTTGAACTTGCAAGTCAGTGTATGCTGTAGAATCTGTTTCTAAATACTGGAGTCTGTTCTAGTGTTATTATTCTTTACTTGCCTTTTAATAAATTCAGTAAGCATTTCTTCTTAAAACACATATGTTAAGTACAATTTTAGAAGTTTAAGATGTAGTTTCTTTCCATTTACAAAATGGCAATAAAAGAAATCTAAATGTGCAGTTGTTAAAACAAGGCAGGCAAATGCACAGTCAGGTCCACGGTTTCCATTCTTTGCACCTCCACCCCCACCCATAAAATCAATTTTCTCTCAAATCCATTTTATAAATGGAATAAAGGACTTCAGGGCATGCATTACAGCATTTGTGATGCACTTTCCAGGGTTCGTGAGGACATTCCACCTTCAGCTTTGTGCCTCAGAAAACCCCTCAGGCATGCATCAGGAATGCTGTAATGCACACTCTATCATGTATTATTACTTACTTCAGCCACTGAGATCTATTGTTAAACACAGTGCATTTGTGACAATAAAACATCTAAAAGGACATAAATAACATCATTCCCAAAATAGTCTTTACCAGCAGCGTGTATATCAGAAGCAGATGACTAGTTTGATAAAAGATCATAAAAGACGGAAACATAATGGAATGTGAACCAGAATTAGAAAGCCAGCTTCTACAGAAAATATTGGCATGCGTTGAATGTAGTTCTCCTTAATAGTTATATGATTCTTATCAATTTTATGTCAGTTTCCTGCACTATAATAATCTGTGTTTTATACTGATAGACTGTGATATTCTTATTGCAGATATCACCTTATTTTTGACATTTTATCTTTTCCTACTATCGTATTTGTATTTATAAGCATTTTGAGATACAGTAGGTTTGTGTTAAAGACTCTATAGGAAAATATATGGATTTTTCAAAAAGAGACTTGATCTGATGACACAGCACTTGCCCCCCATAGAAATCAATGGGACTCAGGAATGACTGAATTTATTTATTATTTACTTCAAAATTTATATCAAGAAAGGCATGCTGAGCTGGTATAAGCTTATTTCAAATTCATTTTGTGGGGAGACAGAAGAGGAGAGAAGAGCATTATTATGTCTCTATCAATGCATTCCTGGGAACTGTTAAAAATATAAGCAAAAGTTAAAAATTCTGTGTTAGTATATGACCCAATGGTCCCATTCTGTGCTAGTATATGACCCAATGTTCCCATTCAAGCCTCAATTTCACGAAGACTCAAATTTGTGTAAGCCTCTTTTATTAGCCCTTCTTTTTTTTCCTGCCTGCCGCCCACTTGCAGATACCTCCGAGCCCCATGAAGCTGCCTCATCCGTGCTTGTAAGCATCACCATCTAAATGGTAACTAACCCAAGTGGTAGAAGGTTCTTTTGTCAGTTACCTACTCCATGATGAAATATTTCCTCACATCCCTCCTGAATTTGTCTCTGGTTAGCGTCAGGTTGTGCCATTGTGTGACACAACCCCAACTTCAGACCTGCCCTGCACAAAGTCCCTTGGTGAGGAAGGAGTGAGCAACAACCTTGGAGGTGACGCCCATGTCTGGGGGTACTGAATGGTACGCTTTCACTGGGAGCTACCCCCCTGTGTTCCTTGTACATTTCCCAGGTCTGGACTTCTCCTCACCCATGGAGGCAGAAATTGTGGTGGTGCAGCTAATATGCCCCTGCATACCAGTGCTAGCTTTGCTTGGCCATCCTGACTACCTATGCCTCTCAGGGGACTGCTTACCTTCTTCGTTCAGTGGCCCCACAAGGCAAAGGTAATGGAGCCTAGTTCTTCCTTTTGTTCTGCTGCAGTTTGATGGAGATGCCTCTGGCTTGCTCCTTGATGCTCTTTGCAACTGTCTTCATCCCTTGGCTCTTAATAATAAATAAATTCAGTCATCCCTCAGTCCCATTGGCTTCTATGGGATTTGAGTACAAGTGCTATGTTGCTGTATCAAGTCTAAGTTTAGAAATTTCAATTTATTTTTGTATGGAGTCTTCAGTACAAAGCTGTCTCAAAATGCTTACCTGATTACCAAAGAAAAAAAAAAAAACAGATTTCGATTGCATCACACTACACTGTACACTTACTGTCCAAAATGTGACAACTTGTGGTAGGCTTTAACTCATTTCATGACACATCTCAAATGAGGTATAGTCTACTTTGGCAGCCTGTTACAAATCACTATGCCTCCATGGGGGCATAGTCAGCACCTTATGTAGTCACAGAGGATAAGTGGTTACCATACCAACGAGGTAAGAGCCTCGGGTGCTAGCTTCCTGGTCTTCTGCCAGTCACACCAACCTTTCATGGCCATAGCCCTCACAGGCACAGGATTTTCTCCACCACCTCAACACCCTTATAGGATACCTAGGACAATGCTGCAGACACCATCATGAGGTCTCCTTGTGGGTGGACCTCTACCAGGCCCCTGCTATCCCCAATGTGGGCACCATTTGGGACCGAGCCTCCAGAAAGCCCACCTGAGGAAGCCAGTGCCACCTGGATCCAGGAACCCTGCCACCAACCCTGGACTTGCTTTACCCTCAGGATAGTTGCAGCTGGGCCTGCTTGCCCCTCCAGCTGGTCACAGCTGGAGAAGTCCACCTGTAGGCACTTAAAGCTGAAAATACACACTGGCACTCTAGACTGAAAATGCACTTTCAGGAACTGAAGAACTGATCTGTGATAGTCCATAGCTCCTATTCATATGCCCCAGCTGGTGGAAATCATTACTCAGGATCCCTCCCAACTTATAGGCAATTGCAGGTGCATTATGGGCACCTAGCCTTACTATCAGTAAGCAGGAAATGCACTGCAGTAGCAGAAAAACAAGGTACACATCATTAATATTCTAGAACACATTTGAACCTTTGGAAAGCGAGTTAGCTTAACTCTATAAGTGCACTTTTTATTTTTTTATTTTAATTTTGTTGACTGGGAAAGTGGACTAGACAAATCCTGCCTATTTTCAGGCACGATCCGGGGAGGGATACAAATGAATGCCAGCTGACCTTGAGCCAGATTAAGCTGTTGGTGGTATTTTTTAGTGAATGAGGAAATTTGGCCAGGACACCGGAAATTGCCCTACTCTTTTCGATAAGTGCCATGGGATCTTTAACATCCACCTGAACTACCACCAATCCAGGCAGATGGGACCTCGGTTTAACGTCTCATCCAAAGACGGCACCTCAGAAGTGCAGCACCCTCTCATCACTAATCACTTAGTACAGTGTTTATCTGTTTCAGGCCATTTCCCATAGTCCATTGTAATACTTCATTACTTTAAATACTTCACAGGGTTTTTGATATCCCCTGTTATGATAGCTGGGTTACAGTCACATGATATTGCCCTTACTAAGCCTAAGCCAGCCTTGGCTGTCCACCTATTGATACCCATCAGGTAAATGAAGGTTTCCGTCACGTTCCCTCTCCTTCTGGTCCCCAGCAGGCACAAGCCAAAGTTTTCTGCTCTCCTCGCAGGGACCTTCCTGTGGCCCTGCATCATTTTGGTCTCCCCTGAACTGCCTCCAGGCAGTACGGTGTTTTGGTGGCTTTTTACATTTTATACTGAAAAATCAACTTACTGTGCAGGCTCCAATGCATGTGCCCCTGCATCAGGCAAAGGCAGGGTGAAGGCAACCCATGTGGATACTGTGTAGTACTCCCAGGGATTCCCAGACAATCTGAAGGCTGTGATTCCTATTCCAGTTTTATAGCACAATTTTGCATGAAATTCCATAGATACAAACCTACACCCATGAAGATTATTTTAATGCAAACATGGAATATTCATGGGACATACGGTATATTGACACAAACCATCAAACCATGCAGTTTTATAATACAGGCGTCGGATATACCCCAAGGACATATACCCATACAAACTTTCAAACCATGCAGTTTTATAATAGAAACATGCAAGGCATTCCCCAAGGACATATACAGATACAAACCTTCACCCAGGCCCTGGTGGCCCTTGAGGTCCTGGCAAGCCTGGAAGTCCTGGCTGTCCAGCAGCTCCTGGTTGCCCTGGATCACCTTTCAGGCCCTTACACATGTAAAGAAAATTACAATACTATTTAAATTAAATACAAAAAAAGGATATGAGTAGGAAGACTAGTATGGGGATTGCACTCATTTGAATTTATTCTTCAGTTCTTCCAGTTTATTATCTTGGACTTCAATTAAACAACTTTGGCTGACTAAATATGTATTCCAGTGTTGAAATTATGTGCATCTGCATACAGTATAATGTTTAAATACAAAGCTGGGGAGGATCATACATTGAAGTCATATGTACAGTGGAGCCCCCAGGATATAATGCAGTGTCACAGATTCCTGCATGACAATAGGGATTCAAAGCCATTGGAACAGCACTGTTTTCTGCAGCTACTGCAGGATTCTGTGGTGCATTCTGGTGGGTTCCACTGTATCATAATTCTTTTCTGGGCGATGCCTTTGTGTATTTAAAGCTCTCAGTGAAACTTTGATGAAAAACGTCTCCATAGGGATATTAAAAATGTGTTCAGTGTTGAAAGAAGCAAGTCAGAATCAAACACAATGCAGCTTTCATCATCAAATGCTCTACTAACTGTATCTTGTACTGTACTCTGTTGTCAATAGAACTGATTCTGTTCTGGAATGTGTGATTTTTGTACATTTGGAATGACTTTCTTTATATTTCTGCAAGCCTTTCCATGCCTAAAGTATGACAGAAGGTCTAGTGATGATTAAAAACATAAAGTCAGCCAGCCCGCCAGTGCAGTCATGGTGCTACCGCTGGCGAAGCCGATGACCTGGGTTTTGGATGCAAGCCCATGTTGTTGGAGGGCCGGTTGGGATAGGATGATCGAGTGTCCAAAGAACTGCTCTCTTCCTCCAAGGGAGAGGGTGGGGAAGAGCTGTGCTCAGCTGGCCCTGGTGGAAGCGGGGGAGCTGTAGCCTGAGCCTGGAGGTTAAGAGACCTGGCAGATGTTGGTTCATGCTCCATGATGTCAGCACGCATCACGCCTCCAGGGTTGGAACAGGAGGAAAACACTGGACCACTGCAGGATGCCACCCACCTTATATTGTAGGTCCCACACCGTCCAGCTTGTGGCTCTCCTGAAATTACATAAAGAGTCCCACCTGAGGTTGCACTCCACCCCAGAGCCCCACCCTGGGGGCAAGCCAAGGAGGAACACTGGAAAGACATACAGTAAGTCCTGGGGACAGTGACAGGGCTGGGTGCAAGGTAATGGCCGATGAGGACCGGACTATAGGGGAACAAAAAAAACATTAAGCCATTTCCAAACAAAACATGTATAAAAGTTAGCACTGTACTGTGCACATCTTTGTGATGAGTTAAAATTGGAATTTGTTTCAGGAGCTGTTTATTTACTTAAAGGTTTGGCCAGTAAAGGCATGCTGAGCTGCACAGTTCATTTCCAGGTGCAACAGGAAGGGTGAGAATGGGATAGGAAGGCTATAACAAGTCAATAGGTTATTTGGTTTCATTATTCCTGCCCTATTTTGTTATTTAAAACCTTTATATGGTGCCTGACTTCAGCTCGAGGCCCTCCAGTGACCACTTGACCAGCTTCAGGCCCACTGACACAACCAGATTACTTTCTCTCAGTTTACCTATGCCAAATCGATAACACTGTTGTTGAAGTTCAGCATAGCGAGATCCCCAGTCGACAGGCAAAATCTCACCTGTCCGACATTGGTGTGTTTCTCTCGGGGAACTATATGCCCCTGAAACTTTCCCATCACGAGGGTCTGTGCCCCCTGCACTCCTCCCTCTATAGATTACCAACTCTGAGTTGGAGCTGATTTGAAGAGGGGGTGAAACTACAACAAAGGGCAAAAATTTCACTCTCGGGTCCCTCACAGCGACAATTTTGAAACCTGTCGAGATTGTTGCTGTGAGGGATTCATGAATGTTTTGATGTGCGTTGGCATATCCTTTCTCTCGGACTGTAATAGGAGAACTGCTTTTTGCTGTTGCCCATAATTCACTACCTTGGTATGCCATTGTACCAATGACAAATGTGGGGCACTGTCTTTGTGGCATTGTAGCAGTGATGTATCAGTAACAAGATATTTGAGACACTGTGTTTTGCGCCATCATATTAGTGAGTAGGAATATGAAGAAAATGAAATATTTTCCTGAATACCTCCAGTTTTTCTAGGTATTTGGTATTTTGACTGTTTGGAAAAAATATTCAACATAATTCACCTCCTCCATTACTGTAATCAGCCCCTAGCTCACCCACTCAGCAACATACCACAGTCCATTTTCTTCATTTTAAATTCTGTGGGCTCACCATTATGTGTCTCACTCCATTTTGCTTCCCTCACATATGTACAGGGAAAACTATCAGAATCGTCAGCATCCCCAGTATGATCATGCAAAGTTTATCTAAAGGTGACCAGCTATGAAAAAAATGCATTTAGGTACAATATTTTCCCATCCTGACTTCACTCTAGAGTCAAATCCCCAGGTGCAATGCTCATGCACCCACCTCCCACTCCACATGAATGAGCTACTTCTGAAATTCCTGAATTCTGCTTCTCTTGGTCACCCCTGATTTCATACACCACAACCTGCAGAACTGATTAACAAGTAATGCAGCAGGGAGTCAATAATACTGATGGTAAACTACAAGAAAAAAGCCAATTCTGTTGTCCTTGTTCTCAAAGTAGTAAAACCTCACAGTCTCTACAGCATCATTTCCACTGCTCTTGAAACAGTGAAAGTCGTCCCAGCTTATAAAGAATGAGAGTTAGATAACTCCAGCCACTACAGGTTATTAACAATTATTTCTATTAGCTAACAGATAATTAAGAATGTTGCCCATCAACAACTACTGTATCACTACTTCACGCAAAAGCATCATTTATAAAAGCTTGCAAACTGGCTTCCAGACTGGGCTGTCCACAGTTTGCTGGAATTTACAAATGAGATCAACGTGTGGATACATAAAGACAATATATGGTACTATATTTCTGGACTAAATGAAAGCATTTTATACAGTGAATCATGGCACACTGGGCACAAAAATATTTGACACTAAACTATCAGTTACATGGCTATATTCATACCATAGCTACAGTAACAGATTGCAAGAGTTTTCCTCAGTGGCTTTCTGTCTGAGGCAAGTATAATTCATGTCAATGTGCCAAGGATCCATTTTCAGATTCATCCTTTCTCTTTGCTATATTGATGACATAGAAACAGAAACATAGACTTTGATGGCAGATAAGGACCTTGGCCCACCTAGTCTGCCCATTTCCTACCTGATGGATAAGCCGCAGATTCTAGTTAATCAACAGCTTACTTCCACCGACGTGCACTACCAAATGTCTGTACCTCCTCCAGTGTCTATGCTATTTGTATGCAGGGGACAGTGTCCTGTTATGGACAGATAAAGATGTGAAACCCACTGAAAAGAACTGAAGTCATGCAATAGCACATGTTCTCCTGTGGCTGTCTGAAAACCACTTATTGCAAAGTACTGAACAAATAAAAGCTCTGCTTATGGTGTCTAACCATCATTTGTCCAGAGCTGAGATCTTTATGTTTTAGGGGTCCTTCTTGATGCCAAACACATACTGTACACTTGGAAGTTTACTTTCCTTTCTTAGCCATAGAGATTTTTATCCTCCTGAGCAGAACTGGGGAACTTTCAGCCCTGTCCCCTGCACCGCTGGTTAGCCACTTGTCTTCTCCGTTCATTCTTCATTCTCCTCCCTCATACTGGAATAGCAGGGCAGACCATGGTGCCTCAAGCAGGACTTCACTAACCTGGTTACCCCTTTTATTTTCTTCCTCTTTTTGCCCCAGAGCAAACACAGAAGTGCATGCATGTGAGCACACATGTGTCTAGGAACCGCCAGCCCCGCCTCCACTCCCCTGGCATGTAGTTAGCCCCCGAGCATTGGCACTACCACTGGACTGCTACCTTCCCAATCTGAGAGAGGACATCTGCCATCAGGTTGCTTGATTCTCTCTCAGTCCTTCACCCCACCAATGCCCGCAACCCAAGCTCTTCACCAAAGTCAGATCATTAGCGTGGAGAGGTAATGGTGCCAAGGCACCTCAGCCCTCTGCACCACTGAGCAGGCTTTTGGGAGTTCATTTTTCGAATTATTTTGCATTTAAAGAACATCTATATAAGCTCTCTTATAAACTAAATGCACAGCTGTCTCTCTTCAGGAGAATTAGACATTGCCTTTTATTGAAAACAACACATACAGACTCTACAATTCATAAATTTCCACAAGCTTTAAAGGGACAGGAAATTATTCTTCACAGGCAGCTGTTTATAATGTTCCCATTTTCAGAAATTATATTCATACCCCTAAATTAACCATACGTAACTCTACCGAATGAAAAGATATGTGAAAACTGCAATTTGCATTGTTTGTTTTGATGGGCAGCATGCTGTTACAGTTTTCCTTACAGAACCAGTAATTTGAGTTTTGACTATGTCAGTTGTTCCAGGTGCCTACCTCCCTTTCAGTGAAGAATTTTTCCTCACATCTCTCTTAACCCTCCCTAGCTTCATCATGTCCCCTGGTCCTGGTACTCTTTCTCATTTGAGAAGACTCCTTCTGCACCCTTTTCACCCCTGTAAGGATAGTAGGCTTTATCATGTCAACCCCTCCTACTCTCTTCCAGGGTGTACATGTTGAGATCCCTCAGACTCTCCTTTGGCTTCCTTGTACAACCCCTACACCATATTGAGTTTCCCTGCTCTGGTTTACCTCCAGCCTGTCTATGTCTTTTTTGAAGTGCGGCCTCAAAACTGGAACAGTACTCCAGGTTGGGTCTTACCACTGAGGATACAGTAGCAACACCCCTCCTCCTTCTGCCAGAGATACCTCCCAATGCACCCCAGCATCACACTAGCACTACCAACTGCTTTGTCACACTGCTCTGCCACTTTGAGGTCCTCAGATACAAAAACAAAAAAGTCCCTTTCCTGTTTAGTGAATGTCATTACTCCCCATCCTATACTTAGCTCCTGGTTCCTATACCCAAGGTACTTGATTTCACACTTTTCACATGAAACAACAACTGCCATGCATTTGACCACTCTCATGTTTTCCCAAGATCCCTGGGCAATCTCTCCATCTCCCTGAGTGTCAACCTCACTACAGATGTTGGTATTTTCTGCCAGCATACTCTCCCTCAAGTTCTTCTGTATGTCACTTATGAATACATTGAAGAGGACCAGTCCAAGTAGTCAGCTTTGGGGAACCCACTCATCACTCTACCCAACATTAGAGTGAGTGTCCCTAACCACCACCCTCTGTCTCCTATCCATTTATCAGTTTGTTACCCAGTTTACCTCTTTGAATCCCAGCCCTAAACTGCTCAATTTCTTTATCAGTCTCCTGTGCAGCAGTAGCGAAGGCCTTGCTAAAGTCCAAATAGGCAATGTCCATTGTCCTCACCGATCTATTTCATTGGTCTATCAGATTTGCTTGTCATGACCTTCCTTCTGTGAATCCATGCAGCCTGTGGTTTTGCAGCCCATAAGTTTAAGATACTCTGCTAGTCTTTCTTTCAGTAAGGTTTCCATTAATTTCTCCACCACTGAAGTAATACTGAGCAGCCTATAGTTGCCAGCCTTCTCTCTGCTGCTGCTCATACAGTATGTAGAGGGACCACGTCAACTCTTCTTCAGTTCTCTGGAACCATGTTAGCTTCCGTAAACTGTTGAACAAGATTGTTGGTTGGGCAGCTAGCACCTCCTGAGTTCATTTAGTACCCTTGTTTGTACCCTCAATCCCATAGACTTGTCCACCTTTAGAGCTGTAAGTCACTTCTAGAAGGGGTCATGTGATGCGCTGGATTGGGTAAGACATTGCTCCAATGCTCCGCCCTACCCTAAATTAAAGTTAATTTTTGCCATCTTAAACCTTCTTTGCACATCTTTACCTTACTGGATTGCCACCAGCACTCACCTAGAGCTTAGTTCTCTGCAGTTTGCTGAAAGAAATGGACTCTAAAATGAAAAATGTGTCAGTGCATCATACACCACCACCGACCCCATTAAGACAAGGCCTCCAAAATGAAGCAAGGCTTTACAGAACATGGAGAAAGCAGTGGCTCAGCTCATCGGCCTTTAACTGAAGAGTGCTTCTTACAAGAGTTCTCACCGATTAGAGATACATTGCAACAACTCACAGAGGAGAAGTCTTCACTCAGAAAAATCTCTGGACTTCCACACCCAGCAGCTGGGAGATGTGGAGGTCCATGTAAGTTCCCTAGAGGACTGGCGGTTGAAGATGGAGCCAGATTTCATTTCACTTAGGCAAAGATTGCCTCCTCAAAGAAGAAGCTTGAGGACCTAGGCGGAATGAGCTGGGCGCAATAACCTGAAGTGGTCATTGGTCTCCCGAGGAGGTCCAAGAGACAGAATGCTATTTTCTTTGCTCAGCAATTCCAGATTAAGCTTGTTGGTCCTTCCACCAATGAAGCAGACTACATTAGTGAGCGTGCCCACCGGTACTTAGACTTACTCCCCAGCTGGCGGTGCACCAGGATCCTTCATATTTAAACTTTTAAATTACTTGTCATGTCCTCAGCAAGTTGAGAGAAATACAACCCTTATCCTGGGAGGGTAACTCAGTGCAGAGTTACCCAGGACTTGCTTCTTTCAGGCCCCTCAAGCATGCTGCATATGGTCCTGTGATATCAAAGCTGATTGTGGCCCAGATAAGATTTAAGATGCTCTGCCCGCTTACCTTCAATTTACCCACAATGGTACCTCGAAATCATTTGACTCATTTTAGGTGGCTAAAGGAGCTGCCCTCCCTGTTTCCAGATCTTTTCAAAAATTTAACCTGAGTGGGTCATTACTTTTCATTGTTGGATGCTTTGGAATACTTTTGCTGAGCCTGTTGATTTAGTTATGCCTTACTTCAGTTTGAACTTAGCCTGAACTTTCCATTTGGGATATCTTGCTCATTTCAGGATTGTTTGTCTACCTCAACCTTGATCGGGCACTCCTGCTGAAGAGACCTGGCTTTGTATAGCCGGCCATGCCAAAACTCCTGCCTACCCACCCAGAACAAGGTCACCCAGCTCTTAGTTTGTGCACTCCTACTGAAGCAACCTCGGCTCTCTGCATAGCTAGCTGTGCCGAAACCCTGCTCAATTGCCCAGAACAAGGTCACCCAGCCCTTGATCAGGCACTCCTGTTAGCGGCCCCCAGTTTCTGTGCATAGCTGGCCATGCCAAAACTCCTGCCCACCCAGAACAAGGTCACCAGCCATTGATTGGGCACTCCTGCTGAAGCAGCCCAAGCTTTCTGCATAGCCGGTCATGCAAAGCTCCTGCCCACCCAGAACAAGGTATGACCTGACAGCCTCTGGGAAGCAAGGCTCTTGAGCTGCAAAAGCTGATTGGCTGCCAAACGCTTTACCGGACTCCTCATTGGCTGCTTAATGAGTTCTGCATTTCGGCCATTTCTAACCTGCTCTGCTTTTTAGATCCAAGTTGTAACCAGAAAGGGTATTTTGTAAGGGTATTTTGAGCTTAAATAGTAAAACTGCATTGTTGAAATCAGTGAATTGCTGTGCTTTTAACCTTGAACTTCTCTGTCCTATTAGAGTTTTGGTTAGAGACAAAATTACTAAGAACCCTTAGCTGCCTAATTCATTGTTAAACTTTACAGTGTTAATCAGGCTCCTCTTACTCTTGTGTGCCCCTGCTAAATTCTCTCTCCTGCTATTTCCTCTCCCTGCTACCTCTTTGTATTCTCAGCCCCTGCTAATTTACTGTCTCCTGCTATTTTCTTTCCTGCTACCACACTGTGTGTATTTTCGCACTGCAGCCCTAGTCTCACCCTTCCCCAACCCTGTTAACCTTTCCAGCTTTGTTCTATTTGTGTGCCTGAAAACCACCATCCCAATGGCCTCCCACCACTGAAATCCCCTTCTACAAGCTCTTCCCTCTCTCCTCTCCTCCCTCCCTCACTTTTTCTTTGTCCCCTGACCTACCCCTGACTATGTCTCGAGCCACTGTTTCATGGCCTGTTACTTAATTTTCTCCTCTCTAGTCTCTCCCAGGTCACCCAACCCTTGATCGGCACTCCTGCTGAAGTGGCCCTGGCTCTCTGCATAGCCAGCATTGCTGAAACTCCTGCCTGCCTGCCCAGAACAAGGTATGACTGCTAAGCCTCCGGGAAGCAAGGCTCTTGAGCTGCAAAGCTGTTGGCTGCCAGAAATTAACGGACTCCTCATTGGCTGCCTAATGAGTCCCTCATTGATGCCTTTTCTAAAGTGCTCTGCTCAGCTTCTTAGATCTAAGTTGTAACCAGAAAGGGTATTTTGTCCTACCTCCTCCCAGCCCTGACCTCTATTAAATACGCTATTGCTCCAGCCCTAGCTCCTCCTCTCTCTCTCTCTCTCTCTCTCTCTCCTCTCTACACTGTGCCACACCTCTGCGACCTCTCTCTAACGTGATGCAAGGACAGTCTTGTACTAGTTCAATACTCTCTGAAGCCATCGGTTAGCTCACTTCTCCCTCTCAGCCCATCCATTGAGCGATTCTCTCTTGCTTGACTGCAGTTTAACCCAAGTGGAGTCGAGATTCACCAACCCCATCCTCAGTAATACTTACTGCTCCCAGTCCTCTTCTAATTTAAATAGTCAACACCAAGGCTTCCGAGTGTCCTGTTGCTCTGCTCAAGTATCGCCAAATCCTGGATGGACCACCAGAAACTTTTCCCTTCTCAACAAAATGGTTCTACCCAAGCCTTTCCTATACATTGTCTTGCCTCTTATCTCCCAGTCCACAGCTCCTACCCAAATAAAAACTCCCAAATGTTCCCAGAATTGTACCTCTCAATCAGACTCCTCCATCGCTCTCCAGCAGGCATCCTGTTACTCATCGGTACACCCCTCCCTTGTCAGTCCTAGCATCCTACCTCCACAGATGTTAACCGCATCACTTATCAGGGCAGTCAGATCTGCCCCATCCTATCTTATACACCAGAAGATTCAGATTCACTGTTGCATACCCTTCCTCCTCCTCCTCATTCTACTTCTATCTGGAGATATTGAACCTAACCCAGGCTCCCAGGTTGGGCCACAACTGCTAAGCTCCCACAAAGTCCTCTCCATTGCCCATGTTAACATCAGAAGTCTACTGCCTAAAATTGACCAGTTAACCTGCTGGATTGCTGAGCACTCTCCTGATATCCTGTGCCTGACTGAAACCTGGCTGTCTGCAAGGATCTCTGACCTCCCTTAACCTCCTGAACTACACTCTACTCAGGCTAAATCATGGCAATGTGGTGGTGGAGTAGCCATCTATACAAAACAACTGCTCAGTGCATGGCTGCATATAAGGAATGCACCCACACTCATGAAGTCCTCTTGGCACAACTCACCCTACCCACCTCTCTCCTTCTATTTACTGGGGTTCTTTATGCCTCTCTCCATCTTGCACATGAATCGCTAGTCTCCACCTAACCATCCTTCCTGACATGATCTCCAAAGGGAACTGATTCTGCTAGGAGATTTCAACCTGGACTGGCTTGCCCACTCCTCTAAACCCACATCACTGAAAGAGAGTCCTCAATCTGACCCAACTGCTAAATGAACCCACCGCACAATCCCCACTCCCAAAACCACTTTAATTGACTGGATCCTCACCATGCATGCTCACAGGGTAACCTCATCTGGCATCCTTGCAAATGCACTAAGTGATCACTGCATTACCTACTGCATCAGAAAATCCCACCCATCCAAATCTGCCCCAAGGTACATAAACACCAATCCCTAAACACATTGGACTCTAAATCCCTGCTAACCAGCCTCTGTCATGCCGACTGGCACCACTACCTCTGTCCCAATGTTGAAGTTGTCCTTTCCAGCTTCCTGTGCACCTTCACAGACATCTGGGACTCCACGCCCCTTGAAAAGCTCAGGGTGAAAAGTCACCATAAATGGATCACGGACTCCATCCTCACCTTATGCAAGGCCAGGGACAAAGCCTGGTCTGTTTTCAAAGCCCTTCCTAGCCCTAAAATAGACATGCCTACAACTGCATTTGCAATGCATGCACAAAAGCAATAAGACAGGTGAAAGTGGACTTTTCAAATCATAACTGACCCAGCTCATTCTTCCAAATTCTGTAATGTAATTCACCTGCTCCTCAATCCTCCAGCACAACCCAGCACCCCTGTTTTCAACAGCATGGCTCAGCCCTTACAGATCCTATCAGCACTGCTAATACCTCAATAAATTTTTCACAACTTGCACTGTGCCCCATGGCCCCACACCTAAAGCCTCTGCCTTCCTCCACCCCTCTGTCACAACAACTTCAAATTCCCACCAGTCTCAGAACATGAAGTCCTCAAAGCCTGTCCAGTCACTAAATACCACCAAATCCAGCCCAGACGGATCCACCCAAACTCCTGAAGATCTCTGCTCCCACAATGACAAAACCACTTACCCATCTCCTCAACCTCTCCTTTTCCATGGGCATGGTCCTCAGGCCTGGAAAACCACCTAGTCATTTCTCTTCATAAGGGAGGGACCCTCTTTGTCCGGAAATTACAGGCCCATCTCCCTCCCTCCTCCCTGCTCTTGCAAAGCTTCAGGAATCCCTGAACACTCCAGACTGGTGGAATATATCGCTAACAACAACCTCTATCCCCACACCAGTCAGGCTTCAGGAAACAGCTCTCCACTATCTCTCTCACTCTACGTGTCACAAACCACATCCACACCGCTCTGATCGAGGCCTCCTTACCACCGCAGTCTTCGGCCAACCTGGCCAAGGCTTTTGATTCCATATCCCATCCCCCCTCTTCCAAAACTTGAAGCGGCAGGCCTTGCTCCTATTACCTTATGATGGTTCAACTCCTACCTCTCAACAGGTCACAATCTGTCAGAATCACTGATGTGTCATCCCCCCCATCCTTGCAGGCGTCCACAAGGATCAGTCCTTGACCCCATCCTTGTCTCCCTCTTCATAAATGACCTCCTTCCTCTTGCACTACATCCAGCTATACATATGTATGCAGATGACACTATCCTGTTTACCTCAGGCCCATCGATACATGAAGTTCAAACTACCCTCCAATGTGACTTCAATAACATCAACCAACTAAAACTCAGCACCTCTAAAACTGTATCCATGCTTTTTAGCACAGCGCAGAAAGTTACCAGATCCTCCCCTCTCCCCATCACTTCCCTAGCGTACTCCTCTAGACCAGGTTAGCAAATACAAGTACCTAGGGTTTGGCAAGGCCTCCACTTATCTTTCACAGCTCACATAGACGCAACCATCTCAAAACTACGCCTCAAACTTGGAATGCTTTACCAGCACAGAGACTCCCCTCCCACTTTCTGCAAGATTTCAAATTGTAACTAAAATGATCCCTTCCCATTTTTGATTACGCAAATGGGTCTACTGACCCATCTCCGCATCCAGCCTATCCAAGCTGGACATCCTCCTGAATTATTTTGCTGCTTTGCTACCAAATTACCTCAAGAATGCATCACTGTGATCTATACTCTCCTGGGGATAGCCCGCTGTCCCACAGGTGCCATATCCACTCGCTCAACCTTATATCCAAATTCTGGTTCAACTTGCTTCTCCCTACCTAGTGGACAGTCTCTCACTGGCCTCCGTCCACACCTTATGCACTGAGACACAGAAATGAAAGATCTTTTAGTATACCTCGTCCATCCTCATCTTCTGGCAAAGCTGCTTTCTCCTACTGGTTCCCCACTCTGTGGAACAAACTAACCCTCCATTAGAAACTCCCTCTTACCTCATACAAGAAACAACTTCTCCTCCTAACACCTCCCTCTCTGTCTCTGTCCTAGGTGAGTCTGTCACCACTTCATTTTCCTTCTGGACCATGCACTCTGAACTCACCTACTTCTCCTCTCATCTTTCTCACTCATTTGAAATATTCCTGCCATGATTTCTATGTTAATGTTCTTGTTTAGCAACTGTACAATGATGCCCTCTGGACATATCTTAACCTGAATGTGTCAACATCTGCTGGATCTGTTTGTATTTTAATACATTAACTTGTAAATAATATTTTAACTTGTAATTAACTTAAAACTATCTTGTAAATAATTTGTTAATACTCTGACTGAGTTACTACTGTATGACTCAATTTCCCTCAATCCTGGGTCACACCTGGAAATGAGCCTCGCTCAGTGTTCCCTATCCCGTCAACAAATGTTTAAATAAATAAATTAAAAACTTGTTTCCTTGGATTTTTGAACTTGAACACTGAATACCTTATATTGGTGACGGTTTTCATTCTGGATAATTCAAAGTGTCTTAATTTGTTCTGCTATGTTGGTTTCCCCATCACCCTGGTTGAACTCTTTGCAGGTGAAGCAGCTGGACTCTTAAGGGTTTCTGTCTGATCTGTTCTACTATACGAGGGCAGCTAATGGTTTTGTTGGGGATTGTTAAAGTGTGGTTTTGTAGCCTGCTTCCTGTCTCTGGTGGAAGATGGACGAACCCCCCCACCAAAGGTTTCTACTTTCCCTTTTCTCCTAGAGGCTCAAGTCAGTTCTCGGCTGGTGCCTATATTTCAGAGCTAATCAAGTGCGGCTCACTAGATGAGCCTGGGGTGCATGCCCAGGACTGACTCTGGGTCCAACTCCTCCAGGGGCTTGTGGGGTGAGAATGGTTTTCCCTCCCCTCCCTCTGTTGGGTCTTGTCTCGAAATTTTCCCTGCTCCCCTGCTTTGACTGTCAGTGCACTGGAGTCAGTATAGTCCTGCTATTATTGCCACATGGGGTGGTGCGATGGGGAGCTTCTTCCTTACATGACTGTTCAGCTGCCTGAATTGGTCCAACTTAATTATTGGGGTGCTTAGAGTCCTTTTCACTGGGGTAAATATTGTGGAGGGTACCGAGACAGGCTTGATCGCTTAATTAGCAGAGTGTGACAGGAGGTCCTTTTAAGATATTTATTTTCCTGAGTTTGGACAGGAGAGCGGGTTCATGGGGCTGGGCCTTCTCTTAGTCCAGCTTTGGATTTTGGGGACTCAATTTCCTGTGCTATTGTTAGCTCTCCCCCAATGGTCAGTGGAACAGGCATCCATTGCCCCCTCTAATTGGCTGACTTGGTATAACTGGCAGTAGTGTATGAGACAGCTATTGGGCAGGTTTTTAGGGGAAGGAGAGCCATCTCATAGATACATAGACAGTGTCGGCAGATAAGGCCTATGGCCCACCCAGTCTGCCCATTTGAGCTTTGTAAGTTCAGTTTATGTTTTCCTAGAAGTCTGTTGCCTTTACCCCTGACCTCCAGAATTCCTTTATGTCTATAATGTCCATGCATTCTTAAATCCGTGATTGTTTATTTCCAACTTCCTCTGACAGGGTGTTCCACTTGTCCACCACCGTTCTGTGAAGAAATTCTTCCTCACGCTTCCTCTGAATCGTCCTCCCTCCAACTTCATACCATGCCTCTAGTTCTGGAACATCTTTTTGCTTAAAAATAGTGTATTCCTGCACCCTGTTCCTCCCTGTAAGATACTTTCATGTCTCTATCATATCCCTCTCTCCCTCCTCTCCTCCGGGAGTACATGTTCAGTTCCTTCAACCTGTCCTCATAGGACTTGTGATGCAATCCATGCACCATCTTTGTTGCCCTCCTCTGAACCTTCTCTACCCTGTCTATGTCCTTGCTGTAGGTAAGGTCTCCAGAACTGTACACTGTACTCCTGGTGGAGCCTCACTAGTGTCTTGTATGAGTGGAATTATGACCTCCTTTCCTGCTGGTGATGCCCCTGCTATGCATCCCAGCATCCTATTGTTTTACCTGCTGCCTTGTCACACTGGTTCCCTACCTTGAGGTCATCAGAGATGATAACCCCAAGATCCCTTTCCTGCTTGGTGCATGCTATATCCTCACCCCCAACCAATATATTGTGCCAGGGTTTTGTGCCCCATATGCATTATCTTGCACTTCTTTGCATTGAATTTCAACTGCCAAACCCTGACCATTCTTCAAGTTTCTGCAGGTCCTTCTCATTCTGTCTACACTCTCTGGTGTGTCTACTCTGTTACAGAGCTTTGTGTCATCAGCGAACAGTGGAATTCTGCCTTCTAGGTCCTACGCAATGTCACTGATGAAGATGTTGAATAGGACCGGTCCCAGCACTGATCCCTGTGGTATCCCACTGGTCACTCTTCCCTCTGTGGGTAGCAGCCATTACCACCACCCTCTGTGTCCTGCCGCCCAACCAGTTACCTACCCACCACACTACTGTCCTACCCACACCCATATTCCCCAGTTTGTGTAATAGTCTTCTAATTGGCACAGTGTCAAAGGCCTTGCTGAAGTCCAGATAGGCCATGTCCACTGCCTCCCTGATCCACCTCCCAGTCACCCATCTCTTTCTTTTGTTGTTTTCTGTTTTAGCAGAGGGCTTCCCATTTCGATGCACCAATTTGTATTGCTGTGAGTGGACGTTGCATCGCTGCGATGGTATCGGTGCGTGTGGGGAGTTGGCTCGGAAGCCTATGGCCCCGTGAGTTTAGTTGGTTTTCCTTTCTTTCTTTCCTGTCACGCTCCTTCTCTGTAGCTCCTGAATTGTTCTAATTTGTTCTGTTACCTTACTGGGGAGGTTGCGAAGGTGGATTCTTGGTCCTCAGACACTTCCCTGATTTCCTGGGCTGTCCCCGAGACTTTATGTAAGGCACCCACTTATTCAAATCATTATTACCTTTTGTTTTGTTTTTTTGTTTTTAATTCTATTTATCCTCCTAGCCACCTCTCGGCCCCCAGTACTTCAGCATCTGTCCGGGGATCCGCGCCATCCATCTGTCTCCTTTGGCACCCTGAACTGCCAACCCCCCACAGCGGGATGGCAGGTAGCCCCCCAACTCCCCACCCATATGGATCCAGTATGGTTGCCAGCTCCGAGCGAACACTTTCGTGGATGGCCATCAGCACATAGAGTGCCACCCTTTTTTCCTTCTTCGCTCCACCCCTTGCTGGAACCCTGGGCATGCAATGATGCCAGCAGGGTCGGGCGCATGCGCTCCACACACCTCTCCCCAGGCCTCTTGCCCAGACTCCTCCCGATGCTGTCACCCCGTACCCTGACCCCCAGCCTCTACCAGGGGCAATCAGACATCAGGAAGTGAAACCCCTCCCCAGAGAAGGAGAGTAGTCTGGTGGATGCTCCTGTCCTTCTCCTCCCGCCAGCCCGGCTGACCCATGCTCGTTTCACAACACGGGTCGCGGCATGGCAGTAGTCTAAGGGACATCTAGAACCTCAGCCCTCAGCGCCACTGGGCCAAAGCATATTACCTTTGTTTTAATCTTATGGTGTGAAATGTTTGTTTGTGGAGGAGTTAATTTAATTCTACTTGATATTAGGAATAATGTAGAATGATTATCTTTCCGTTCATGTTTGAGGCACCTTAGTATTGGGCTATATGGCGGGTGGATGAATATTGTTAATGTTAGTGAGTGAAGGGTGGTGGCCTTTCACACACTATGTTCAGTTTTTCTTATTAGTTTGTATATGGTTAACCTTATTACTTATTCCTATGCTGCTGGGGGTAATATTGTTAAATGTTGGAGGGAGTACCACTCTTTGGTCCTTGTTTATTATTCATTTTAGCGTAGCCTCCTTTTCACTGCTAAATTGCTGTTATATGTTACTGTGTTATAGCTAATTGTTATCTATCTTGTGATTGTTGCTTGCTAATTCCTGTAATATTTGTGGGGGATGGTGGGATGGGCGGGAGTGGGGGTTGGAGGGTGGTTTTGGCTTGGTGAGTCATTCTCATCATGGTCCAGCTATTTGGGGAAGGTGCAGTCTTGGGACTGGGCTTTGCAGCATTTTGCTTTTTGAATTTTATTTTTGACTTTGTTTATGTGTGGGATTGTTGGTGGGAGGGAAGGGTTTTAGGATTTATGTGGGATCTAGTGCTTACCTTTTCTATCTCATGTTTTCTTTCTTTGGGAATCTATTATAAGGGGATTGCTGAGGGGTCCCACAGCTCAGTGAGTTGGATGATGTTGGTATCCTACAGGATGGGGTTTACAGAATCTGTAAGATTAGTAATGATTATATTTTTCTTTAGAATGGCCAGACCATATAAGATAATTTTGTGGAATGTGAAAGGGGCCAGAGATAAATGAAAGCACTAATTATTCTACATCATCTTAGGCATTTACAAGTCAGTATTGCTTGTCTGCAAGAGAGCGCCATTGTCAAGACTGATGTGAGTTATTTTAGGTGGACTGGGTAGGAGGTGTATACGTGGCAGTGATCAGTTCTAGAAAGGAAGGTGTTGCTATACTTATTGCACACCAGGTGTCCTTCAGGTTGATTCAGGAATTTATTGACCCTAACAGACAATATATTATTTTACAGGGATGGTGGGGATCTCTTGGGTGGTTCTGGGATCTTTTATGGTTCAAATCTGAATTCCTCCTTCTTTGTGCAGTTGGCTTCCTCTTTCTCTCCTCCTCTCAGAGTGTGGAATGGTTTTAGGAGGTGATTAGAATTTGTTTTTCACCGGACATCGACACATCAGAGGCCTGTCATTGGGGCTCTCTCCAGCACAACGGGCATAGCGGGAAATGGTGAGGATTTGGAACTTAGGACCCTTACGATGTTACATCTGACAGAGAAACAGTATATGTTTTATTCTGCGACTCATGCTACGTCATCCTGGATAGATTGTTTCCTCATTAGTCAAAAATTGCTTTACAGGCTTCTGGTAGCACAGCATCATGAAACAGTTGTCTCAGATCATGCGCCTGTCTCTATTATTCACTCCCTGGTGTTCTGAGGAGCATGATGCATTTTGGAGGCTTAACTACATTACTGCTTCATGCAGATGGCATGGAGAAAATTAGGAACATATTAAATTGTTCTTTCAGGAAAATAAGAGTTCTGTGAAAGCTGTGGACACTCTATGTGGGCTGCTAAGTGTGTTTTTAGGGGTGAGCTGCTTGGTTTGCAGCGGTTAGGAGAGGACATTTCATCATACCCTGGAGTGTCTTCTACAGGATATTAGGGATTTGGAAAATGTAGTATCTTGTAACTCATCTAAAGACACTTGGACTCTTCTACATGAATGGAGAGTCCAATACTTAGACTTATAGCTCATTTGCCCTTCAACGCATCAAAATGTAATTATCTTGAGTTGGGGAACAGGGTCAGTAAAGTATTAGCTTACATTTGTGTACACTTGATGCCGCTTAGGGGATTTTACCAGATCCACTCAGACATAGCCAAGGATTTGAGACTTATCCTAAGTGAACTGCTGCTATTTTCCATGATTATTATTTGATCGCTAGTCAAAAGAATCGCCGGTAACTTCAAGTCTGGAAGATATCATAACTTATTAAGATTCACTGCCCTACTGGTTTTGGATCCAGCTCTGACAGAATCTTTAGTTCAGCCTATATCCCTTCAGGAAGTATGCACGGTCATAAAGCAACTCCCACTTGACAAGGTCCCAGGGCCCAATGGCTTTAGTAATAACTTCTATGTCACCTTCTCTTCTGAGTTAGCTCGCTTCATAGTCAGGCTTTACAATTTTTGGCACTCAGAGGGTTTTTCTGAACATAGTTTTTCTGAAGCTTTAATAACTTTAATTGCTAAACCTGACAAGGAGGACTTGTTACAGAGTAGTTATCATCCCATATCTTTAATTAACACCAATATTAAAATTATGTCTGAGTTTAAGCCCTACCGGTCAATATGTCATATGTTCCATAGCGTGATGTGACTGCATAGTAGGAATAGTGCAGTAGGGTAGAGCGAGAGGTGCAAAACCGAAAAGGATGTATGCGCTGTGGTGCACCCTCTCACTGCCTCTGTACATGATAAGAATCCTTCTGGGATGAGGGTCCACTGAGCAGCTGCCATTGCTCAACAGGATAAGCCACTGGCAGCAAGGGAGGCAGGCAGTGCTTGGGACCGGGTTTCGATTCCTGGCCTCAGACACATGAATTTTTACATTTTTCGCACTTTGTGCAATTTTCATTGTTACCCCTCTGGAGTTAGATATTTTAGTTGGGGTTTCAGGGTGCAGCCCCACATAACAAGAGTGTGGTGGGTGGAGCCCCTCACCAAAAAACTTATGCCACTGGCAATATATTGCCAGTATTGGCAGCGTGGTATATTGTTATGGCATAATGTCTTGATATTATGACCGGTGCAAAGTTTAGCTACTAGGCTTGCAGCAGTTCTTGATATGCTCATTAGTCCAATTCAGGTTGGGTTCATGAAGAACAGATACTCCAGTGATCATTTGGAAGCTCCACCATCTTACGGAAGTGTCCAGGGAGAGCAGGACCCCTGCAGACCTGGTTTCCTGGATGCTGAAAAGGCCTTTGATTGGGTCTCTTGGCCCTTTTTATTTGCTGTCTTACAGAAAGTTGGAGTTCCATCTGCATTTATTAAGTGGGTTCAGCTTTATATTCTTGCCTGTCGGCGAGGGTCTGGTGCAATGGGGTACTTTATGATTAATTTCCTCTTGTCATGGTACGTGACAAGGTTGTCCCCTCCCCATTGCTTTTTATTTATACTTGGAACCCTTGGTAAGGAACCCAACACAGGTTTTACTGGCTGTTTTGACAACTATTACCCAGGTTTTCTCAAGTCTGCTCATAAATTCAATATTTCAAAATGAAAGTTTTCCCTTTGAATGGGTTGGTTTTTAAAGATGTGATGACTGCCCTAGGTCTTCAGTGGGAGCCTTGGCAGTTACTATATTTAGGAGTGTTCTTAACGAGGTCTGTCTCTTGCTTGTGAAAGATAACCTTTGCAGTTTACTCAATGGATTACGTTGGACTTAGACAGATGATCTTCGCTTCATCCCAGAATTCCAAAAGAACTAAGGGTAGAACTAGTGACACCACAGACTACCCTCTTTAACAAATCATGGGAGGATGGGTGGTACCTGAGGACTGGAGGAGGGCAGATGTGATTCCACTCACAAAAGTGGAAGCAGGGCAGAGGCAAGAAACTACAGACCTGTTAGCTTGACCTCAGTGATAGGGAAAATGATGGAATCACTTCTGAAGGAGAGAACTGTTGAGTAACTAGAGGTCAGAGGCACAGGATCCAAGGCAGCATGGATTCACAGTGGGTAGGTCATGTCAGATGAATCTAATGTTTCTTGGACTGGGTGACCAAAATAGTAGATCAGGGTGGGCTATGGACATGGCCTACCTAGACTTTAGCAAGGCATTTGACACAGTCCCACACAAAGATTAATATACAAGTTAGCCAGCCTGGGAGTGGATCCCAAGATAGTAGCCTGGGTAAAACATTAGCTGGAGAACAGGACACTGAGGGTAATAGTAAACAGAGTCCACTCTGAAGAAAGGGGAGTTACTAGTGGGGTATGGCAGAGGTTCAGTTCTAGGACCGTCTAAATCAATGTCTTTATAAGTGACATTGCAGAGGGACTGGAAGGAAAGGAGTCTCTTTGCAGATGACACAAAGATCTGCAACAGGGTTGATACACAAGGTGGGGTGGAAAGAATGAGAAGGGACTTGGCAAGGTTGGAGGAATGGTCAAATGTATGGCAGATTAGATTCAATGCTAAGAAGTGCAAATAATGCACCTGGGAAACAAAAATCCAGGGAAGAGTACGCTATGGGGTTGAGATACTAACAACAACAAAATGGTAAGGGACCTGGGGGTAGTCATATTAGATGACCTAGAGGTGGGCAAGCAATGTGAGAGGGCAGTAAGGAGGGCAGGGGAGATACTGGGATGTATAGGAAGAGGCATCACTAGTAGAAAACAGGAAGTTGTTATCCCTCTGTACAGACAGCTGGTGAGACCCCAGCTGGAGTACTGCATGCAGTTCTAAAGACCCAATCTCCACAAGGACGTAGACAGAATGGAGGCAGTCCAGAGGAGGGCAATCAAATGGTGCAGGGTCTGCACCAGAAGATGTATGAAGAGAGACTTAAGAAGCTTAATATGTATACCTCGAAGAAAGAAGGAATGGGGACATGATAGAAACTTTCAAGTACCTCATGGAATTAACAAAGTCCAAGAGGGTGGCATCTTTCAGAAAAGGGATGTGCAAGAACAATGGGGCACAATTTGAAGATAGAAGTGGACGTGCTCAGAGATAATGTGAGGAAGTATTTTTTCATGGAGAGGGTCGGAAGCATGGAACAGCCTTCCTGAGGAGGTTGTGGAGTCCAAAACAGTGGGGAATTCAAGACTGTATGGGACAGACATAAGGCAATTCTAGTGGTTGGGGTAGGAGGAAGTAGGCTATTGGTTAACTAGGATCTGCAGCTTATCCATTAGGTAGGGAAATGGGCAGACCAAGTGGCCAAACGGTCCTTATCTGCCATCAAATTCTATGTTTCTATGTTTCTCCTGTCTTTCTGGGGCAGAATAGGCATTATTAAGATGAATATCTTGAAGTAATATTATACCTGCAAGGAATGCTAGGACTTTTTCTTACCAAAGGCCTGGTTTTCCAGGTTACAGACCCTAATAAATTCTTTTCTCTGGCAGGGCAAGTGTGTTCGTGATCATATTTTAATTTGACCTTCCTAAACTAAACGGTGGTTTGTCCCTACTTAACCTTTTCTTATATTACTGTACTTTGCATGCACTCAAGTTTTGCGCTGGCAGTCGCACCCATTCCTCCCTGTGGGGTTAACTTACTACCCACTTTGGCTTGAAATAGAGAACGCTATTTATTAGTCATGAAGGCTTGTCTCTTCCTAGCCTCTCTATGCTAAATTTAAGGAGCTACCTGGCTTCTATGGTCTACCCCACTGGGTTGGTCCCTTAAGGCTAAGGTGCAGCTTGAGCTTTATTTTAACTGAAATGGTCACGGACCTGTCCCAACCAACAGTGGGGAATTTGAATTTCAAGGTTGCAGAGTGACCCATCTCTTCTTTTTGGCCCCAATTAGAGGGAGTAGCTGTATCACAATTATTAGAGAGTGGCAAGGTCTTGACCTTCCAGTTAGCTAAGCAGTGCTTCTTTGGTTCACAATCAATTTTAAATACTTGCAAATTATCTATGCAGTTATTGCAATGGTTGGCCCTAAGCCTTGGAACTTATTAGCTCACTTTTCATTGGATAGGCTTCTGCCCCTGATCACCGCTCCCTACCAGGTTTCAGCTACTTATAAAATGTTTCAAGCATTAGATTCTAGGGCCCCCACACCAGTCTGCTTTTACTGGACACAGGCACTCGTATTCCTAAGGATCAGCAATTATGGATCAGAATATGACGACATTTGTATAAATTTGTTAAACAAGATAGACTTAGGCTAGTACAGTTTCAGGTGTTGCATAACCTTTATTTTACTTCAGTTTGATTATATAGAATGAGGAAACTGGCTTCTCTATTATGTAGCAGATGTCATCAAGAAGAGGGTACCCTGCCCACTTGCTATGGGATTGTGTGAATATGTTGCCTTTCAAGGTGGTTATTAGTATCTCTAAATCTTCTCTTGGGCTTGAAGAATTCTTTCTCCTAACATTTGTTTGGTAGGACTTTACCTACATGGCTCAATTGGCATGAAAGGCTCACATGGCCCTTATCTCTGCTGTTGCTAAACTGGTCATTACTTTGTCACTGGTTAGATGGCTCGCCTCGTCCCTGAAAGAATGGCACGGTGAAATTATGTGTGCACTCATGTTAGAGAAGCGTATTGCTTACCTCAGAAAGCACCCCAGATTTTTACTTTTAGATGGGAATCTCTTTTACTTTACTTTTGATTCGAATTTCAGTGACAGTTACGTTGTTATTCTGTGTAAGTATCTGTCTTGCAGAGCCATTTTTGTGGAGTGCTATTTTTGGTTTTTGGTCTGGTTTTCCTTTACTAATATCACCAGCTACACTGAGCTGTGAGAGAGGATTGGTTGGGATTTGGGGAGAGTGGGTGGTCTTTTTCTTCATTTTTCCTAGCTACAATCTGGTTTCATCAGGAGTTTGTTTGTAATTTTGTCCAGTTTGTGTTTGTATCATAATGTACCAGCACACAGTATTGTATATTGCTTATGGTGCAGTGTTTCTTTTGTATTGTTTTTCATTTTTGTTATCGTTATTGTTGCTAAAACTCAATAAAGTATATTAAATTAAAAAGTCACTTCTAGATTCTTTCTTCTGCAATGGACTTGTGTCCACCTGCCAGCTATTGCCTGGAGGTAAGCTTCCCTCCTCCACTGTGAAGACTGAGCAGAAATACCTGTTCAGGACATTAGCTTTTTTTTGGTCTTCTTCTGTGCTGTCTCCCCTTCCACCCTCCTAGTCATCGCTATCCTTCCCTTGCTTTTTGTCTCTTACTTATGTATTAGAAGAAAGTATTATCCCTTTGGCGGCCACTTTGGCGATCCTTTCCTCTGCACCTTTGCTCTCCTCATTGCCTTTTCTACTTCCTTCTGTTTTACTTGGTACTGTATATGCCTCCCTATCCTCATCCCTCCATGTTTCCTTATACAGTACATCCTAAATGCCACCTTTTTGTTTCACCAGTCTTCCTTAGAGAATTATTTTGTTTCTGCTTTTACTCACTCCTTCATGCAGAGATTGGTTATGCCTCCTTTATTCTTCTTCACTGTGCCTCTACCCTTCCCTGTCAATCCCCCCTTTAGGCAGCTTCTGAGGCAGTCCCCTGTTTCTTTTAAAAGTCTAAGACCCTCATCCTCATGTGGTTTGCCTCTGTTCCTGTCTTTATGTCAAAACACACTGTATAGTGATCACTGGTACCCTGAGGATGGCCCACTGTGACATCCAAAACACTGTCTGTGTAAGCACCATGTCCAGGACGGCCTCATCCCTAGTGGGTCCTTTCAACAGCTGCTGAAGAAAAGCCCTTTGCAAGGAATCAAGAATGGTAGCCACATATGTTTTGATTATTCTTTGGTAACAGGGTAAGGCCCATTAGGCACAAGTGCATGTTTTCAGGGGTGACCTGGGTGTAGCCAGGCATTTCAGATTTATACACCAACCTGCCACACTGCTACTCCCTCACCCCCTGTTATTCATGCCTGCCCCCCACAACTCGAGTCCAAGGTTCCTGGCTCCAATCAGATGATCCCCACACTAGACTTGCTGTCAGTCTGCACTGCTAGTTTGGTGCTCGCCTCCCAATGGTAAATACCACACCATGAGTCCAAGACCATGGCAGAAATTTCTTCTCTCTCTACAGTAGTCATTATTCGCTCCACTTGCCACTCCACATGAAGCCTTCCAACTGAGTTTTTGTTTTGCTTTAATGATAATTTGATATTAGTTTTGTTATGTCTGTTAAGTTTTTAAACTGTACTTGCTGTTTTAATATGTGAGGCATCTTGGTTTTAGATAAGGTGCCATACAAATAAATTTTATTATTTTATTATTATTATTATTCATTCGTTTAGCTGGCTCTGAGTCTGTTCTTCTGACTTTTGTTCCACAGTTCTTTACTGGTTCTCTCAATCCCAGTACAATTGAACTAATAGTATGGCTTCTAACTTTGCTGGAGCATTTAAATTTGCTGCACCAGACTTGCACACCCCTACCAGATGCCACAGCCTGCAGCCAATCACTATGCAGGTGGACCATGCAAATCTAATTGAGACTTTAGCTTCAACATCCATGGTCCACTCTGCCAACCCCCACCAAACAAAGCTGAAAGAGAAAAGAAAAGCCTGTGAAGCCAAACAAAGGAATTTAAATGTGATGGACTAGAAAGGGCAGAGCAATGCTGGCCAGCCTGTTTGCTACCCCTGCTACTAAATTTTGTACACTATGGCTTACTTGGAGTATCAGTAGCTATGCCCTTGGGGTGACCAAGGAACACTGGGGTGGTTAAGTGACTTGTTCAGAGTAACACAGTATGCAGGTGGAGGTTGTGGGATTCAAACTCAGGTCTGCTGGATGTACCAAGCTCATTCACAGTTCATTACTCTAACCTTGTCTAGGCTATGCTGCCAGCCCCAGTTTACTTATTTATTTAGTTTCTGTTTACATGTGATAGGTGCACTAGCCATAGAGATGACTATGTTCAGGCATGACCCAGGAGATTACAGAGCAATTACAGGAACACATACAGAAGGTGAGAAGCAGTAATATTCTGACAGGGAATTATACATAAGATAAAACAACATGCAGAAAATAATAAACAAAATAGGGTATTTTGTATCAGAGAGTATTATACATGAGGTTAGAACAATACCTGAAAAGTAATATACAACATAGGATATTATACATAAACAATATGAGTAAAGTACAGAGTTTAGTGCAAGGAACAGAATAATATTGTTATTTTAGTCACCAGTATAGGTGCACATCTGGAAAACAGGTAGGATAACATAGCATATATTGTGAGGAGATCCTATAAGTCTAGCGGAAAGCAATGGGCGGTAGTATAATCAGACAGAAAATCCATATGGAATTATCAGAAAGCAGGTCAAGGAGGTAAGGACAATTTGCAAATAGACCCAAGTGGGGAAGCAGCCAGGAAGAAACAGATCAGAGTAATAAGGAATAAGTAACACAGAAGTTCTGGGAAACACGAACGAGAGCGCAGTTATGAGCAGTGGGGCAAGCCATATAGTATGGGGCTTGAAACAAGAGCACTGACTGGATAAGATGAGATAACAGCGGAGCACTTTTTAAAGGCATAGTGTGAGGGTGCTAGGCAGACGCTAAGTGGTAGAGAGTTCCACTGCAGGGGGGCATGGAGGGCAAAAGCACTGGTACCCTTTGTCTATTTACATTTTGGCACACTAAGAAGAGATTTGTCAGACAAGCGCAGGCCATAGCTGGAGGACTGAGGTGGGGATCTCAGCTAGTGTTAGAGGGGTCTGAGTTCTTATAACATTGTCAACAGTGGAGCAGAGGGGTGAGATCTGGTGGCACTGGGAGACAGCCAATTTAACTTGGAGTAGGGGAGGCAATGATGTTTCTGCCTAGAGACGATGAGATGTACCTATATATTGTTGTAGGTTACATCCATTTATAGAGGTACAATTTTGAGGAGGCAGTATATGTAGCAAACCCATAGAGCAAGGTAGGCAGGAGAATACCCCGGCAATGGTCAGTGTAGTTGATGGTGTTAGGGCATAGCTGGTCCGTACACAATGCCAAGTTTGGAGTTTACTGACTTACAGGTTGCCTGTATGTGTTGGTCAAAGCTTAGGGATTGGTTCAGGGTTACTCCTAGGTATTTAAACAATGCCACAATGCCAGTGTGTGTGCCATTAAGGCAGGAGACATGAAAGTTGTGTTGGCTTGTTTTGAGCCTAGCAATGGATCCAAATAGCATATATTGGGTTTTAGCCTTGTTTAGAATGAGTTTGTTGTGTGATAGCCAGGTCTCTGTATGCAGGAAATCTGTGGACAGTCGAGATTGATGTCAGTTATATCCTTAGCACTGGTGTACAAGACTATGTCATCGGCATAGAGCAGGGCTGAGGTTGAGGAGAGGTTGGAGGAAATATTATTTATAAATATCAAGAATAGTAGTGGCTCCAGAATGGAACCTCGGGGTACATTGATATTCACAGTAGCTTGATCCGAGTAAAGCTGGAAGGTCTTTTCCACATCTGGCAGATTGAAGTCACTAACAAGCACAACTTCCCAACTTACTTGCTATTCTGAGCGATGGCATCTTCAGTGCCTTATCAACTTCTTTCCAGTGCTGGAGCTCTGTACACTACTCCAGTACCCCCCACTCGCATTTTGATTCCAAGTGCCCTCGTGGTGCACTCAGAACTCCCACAGCTGTTACAAGAATGACATATGAGCTGAGGATAGCTGTGGGAGCGCATCAAGTTCTTAGATAGACAGAGCAATTAACAGACTCAGTTTGTAATTTACATGTCCTGATGTTATACTGAACCAGGTATAGGCTGGCAGTCAACTGCCAGTCTATACCTGCTCTCGGTATAGCACTGGGACATGTAAATCAAACCAGAGCTATTAATCACTCTCTCCATACAGGAACTCTGTGCTTACCCGTGGCTGCTGCCCAGCTCATACATCTTTTGTGATAGCTGCAGGAGTATGTAGGTGCACTGCCAGGAGCACTTGTAATCAAAATGCCAGCAGGAGGGATGGCAGGGTCAACCAGATAAAACAAAACTAATTAACAGACTGTAAGTAAAAACAAAAATTCTCTGTGAAAATGCTAATCGGCCCTGCCTCACACTGAGGTGGGGTCCAATAACAGGTGGATGCTTCCCTTTAAAATACTGACAATCTATGTTTAAAGCAGCAATACTAGATAAAAAATTGGACCTTTTGCAGCTGTTTGTTTGCTGTGATCTGTTGAACACGTGCAGTACCTGGTAATCTTGTTTGTTTTCACTATATTATCACCCCATAATGTGCTCCATGTTCTTTGTTTTATTTACATTTCTCCCACCCACCGTGCTGAACTGGGACCCTCTGCATCTAACTGTGCATACGCATGACTCTCAGCACTACACAGGGACTGTGAGAACATGCAGCACAGGGACCCATGGAAATAAACAAAAATGTGATGCAATCTGGGAGAGAGTTCGCTGCAAATTAGGCAGCAGCCATATTTACTGTGGATCAACAACAATGGAAATAAATTTTAAATATCTAAAAACTAAAGATCACTAGTAAATAATATTTACAGATATGAAACATGGAACTATGCCTGCATTCTTCCAACCAAAAGTAGAATTTTGATAATCACTTCCTGATTATCTAGTACTGCTGCTTTAAACCTGGAAACATGAAATATTTTGTAAATGTATTTTTATGGAATATGAACTGTGTGACAATGTCATGCCCACAATTGTGCATAAAATGCTGTTTCTGAATGGATTCTTTAAATTGAATTTGCTTCTGTCAAGTACTTCGCAGGGGCTAAATTGCAAAATTATTCACATACTGGGGCAGGGAGAAAGCTTCACTCATGCTAATTAAGGTCATTTATCTCTAATGGCAGACTGGTGAGCTGCTCCTCTGAGACAAAAGAACTTGCAGGTGGATGGAACTCTTGTTTGCATATGAATGGAACACCTATCATGTTTGCTTCATTGGTAGCAACTCCAGAAGAGGTCAAAACTGTCTGTGGTTGATAAGCTGGTTGGATATCACTGGAAAACATTGAAAATAGTTACTTGCCAGTCATAGCATCATACTCCAGCTCTTTGTATCATGTAAATCCCCCAGTGGGAGTTACTGTGTGGGTATGTGTTCCTTTAAGAAGGCTTTGATTTCTTGTGATGCCAATCTGTGCCCTTGGAATGCCCTGGCAGCGCTGCCTGAACATTCCAAAGGGGAGGCTGGGCTCTCAGTCTGAAAGAACCGAGCATTCTAGTCAGTTGGAAGGAGCCTTCGACCTGGTATGTAGTGCCTGGCTCCTTCAGTTTAAACCCACGTTTATGGATTTGCGTCGGCATAATCAGTTCCTATGTGGGCAGCCATTGGTCACAATCCCTAAAGGGGTGCCTCCAGAAGGTGGAACATCAGCTGTGAGTTCTTTCAAGAGCTTCTGTGGGGAAGAATTGTGACCGGATACTGCTAAAGTCTAAGGTGATATTTTGCCTTGTTCTAAGAGGGAAATGACAAAGCTTCTGAGTTTTAAATGCCCAGTGCTGCTTTCTGGTTTTAGCAAATGTTTCCTGTCAGAAAAGAAAAGGTTTCTTTCAGAGATTGTGATTGTCTCTGAGAAATGGGGCTGTAACGTCTCTTTTGAAAATGGGATAGAGTGCTAAAAATGCACTATTTATGCCCCTTTGGGTACAAAAAGGTTGTGGGTAATTCCACAGTGAAGATGTGCTGAGGAAAATGTCAAGTTAATGCTTTCTGCCTCTGACAGTAAAATGTAGCAGTTTTGCAAAAGTCTGTGAGTGACACTGCCTGTGTCCCACAAAGTGAGAGACTGTTTGCTAGCCCTGTGGCTAGTAGTTAAGATTTGCCCTGTAAGACTTCAGTAAATTCTGCCTGCTGTTGTGGACTTTTGGGACCCTTCTCACGGAGGTCAGCAGCTGAATGAGGGTGGGTTAGAGATCCAGTGGCACCTCGGACATCCAGGGATGCTCTGCCCTCCATTGCCCCTAAATTAATGCCCTTCAAATGTGGACTTGGACACTTCTCTCTCTCATGGGGTCAGTGTCTTGAGGGAAGAGTGGGAGGTTTGGTCCATGGCACCTCAGACCCCAGTGGACGCAGCCTCTCCCTGCCATTTAAATTCTGGGATGGGAAAAAAAGAAAAGTAAAGAGAATGCTATGTGTCTCCTGATGGCAGAAATAAAAAGTCAGATTGAACTGTCCCCTGTGGGATTTGAACTTCTGTCCTGGCCAGTTGAACTGTAACATCTGCCTCCATGGAGAAACTGTTTTAAAATAAAAAGGATCCTGTGTTGGATGATTTAACTTTTACAATTCTGTTTGGACATTGAGTTATTGAGATGTTTATTGCACAGTTAATGTGATGCATTACCAGTTTAAATCTGCAGCCTTGCCAACCCGCCTGTACCATGGGATGCCTGGAGGTCCCCGATTTGATAGAGGTCAAGTAAGTGCATTCTGTATTTGTGCTTGCCCCTCTGAAACTGTTGGCTACCCCTTAATTTCTAGGGGAAAGGGGTTACAAATGGACCTCAAGGCATGCTTTAACTGGAGTCCACAGGTACCAGAAAGCTAGTAATGCCTATGGCTCCAAACACTGCTGTGTGAACTCTGCTCAGCCCAGCAACCAAGAAGGGCCTGTCTCAATACTTGTGCAGAACAGGAAAGTCAGGCCTGGGATCTGGATGGTACTGTGTGAACTCTGCTAGATCATACAATCAAGAGCAGGCCTGCCTCAACGCCTATGTAGGAGAGGGAAATTTGGCCTGGGGAATTAGAGGAGGAAGGACCTTTGAGAGCAAAGGACTCTACTTAATGATTTCTGTCATATCTTGCAGCCAACAGAAAGGCCTATTCCCAACTTGTTGAGTGTTACTGTCAGGAAGAGTAACTTTTGTGGCAAGAATTTTAGCACCAGTTTGACAGAGGATATTTCTGTTCTGTGTAATCTTTCAGTCTAAAACATCTTTATTTTAATTTTCCTGATCATTCTGCATTTCTCCATGTGTTGTCTGCATATCCTGTAAATGTTTTAAATATTATATATTTTATACTTAATATACTGTATCTATAACTGTGCTGGGTCTTTAAAGGTACAGGTAAATAATTCTACTGAAACTCTTGGTTCCATCTTTGAGAGCACGTACCAAAGTTAAAGTGAGGCTGCTTGTACAACAACAGCATAGTAAGGAGTGCCTGAAGTAAACAATGGTTCTGATATCCAGAGGTCTGGTTCTATGAGAGAAAGGGCATGAAGTGTGATAAAAGGGAAAGGCTCAGTAGCAAATTTCACAATTGGTTGGTGCAGCATTGGTGAAGTGAGTTCTTATCCAGCAGCACCATGAAATAATGTAATCTGGAAACATGTATACATTTCTGTGTAACTGTCAGCCACCTCAGCTAGACCCTATTGTAAATTTAGACCTAATAAGCTATCATATAAAGCTATTTTCAAATAAATATGTAATAGTCTTACACATACAGTAGTAGCCACAGACATTGCAAGCTATTTCCAAATATTTTGCAACATTTCTTAAGAATTTCTTTCTGCTGTCCCTACTGTGGAAATGCAGAAAGCAGGAGATTTCTCTAGAAATGTCAAGAAATTTCTGAGAAATAGCTGGTAATGTCTGTGGTCCTACTGTATGTGTTCCAATGTCATTACCAACAGATGGGATAGATAAAGAATAATGATGTTTGTTAATATTGCACAGAATACTCAAAACAGTAAAGTTTATCTAAGTATTATTGACTTTTTTCTTCACAGAATATACAACTATCTGTATAGCATGAAGAACAAAGATAAGGGGACAAGACAGTTGTGAGCTCTGAGCTGAACAGCTATGGGGCACAAATAGAATTAGGATGGTCCTTAGCGATGTAGGCCCTACCCTGTTCCTGTGAGCATTTCCTCATGTGGAAATATTTAGTTTACAGTGAAAGACAAAACTTACAGCCAAGCCTGGTTCTCCTTTCTTCCTGGAATGACCTCAACACCCCTAGAACATATCCAGGTTCTCCCTATAAAAAAAGAAGGCAGCCGCTATTAATTCCATTTACACTGGCAGTTTTCATATCATCTTTCCTCTTCACCTACAGTAACATATCAGCAATTAAAAATAACAAGATAATACAACATTTGCATAATGCAGGTCATTGCACTGTCACCTGATCAGGACCAATGCCTGAACCTCTGTTCAGACATCATCTATTAGTGGTGCTCAGAAAAAATGCATATAGTCCTTAATGAGAGCACTCAACTATTGCTGAACTAGGTTTCAGTTAAATGATGATCAAGTGTGAGGTGAAATTTTGATATACAAATTATTAATCTCTCCAACTGGCTGGGTTTTGCAATTTTTCTAAACTATACCCTACTGAACTCTCCACCACCACTCAAGTGCAAAATATCCCAATATAAAATGCCTTTAACTGTAAGTTCATATCTTTATTAGATCAGAAACTATGCTGTAATATTTATTACCATCCCTGTTAAGAGAGCACTTTTTACCTAGGTACATGAAGGTTCTCATTGCTGAACTGGCATTTGGCAGGGCATGTATAATAGCACCCTAGAAAAGGAAGTGCACTGTCACTGTGGGGACAGCAATAGTACACTGAACAAAGAGATTGGAGAGAGGCAGCAGGCAAGAGCATTGGGAGAGCCCAGTCTACTAGTCAAGGCAGCAGCAAGCTGGGGAAGTAATGTGAGGCCATCTTTAAACTGCCCCAGTGCTGCACTGGAGTGAGTCCACCAGGATGCAATGCAGTATCCTGTAACACTGCATGGCAAGAGATTAAGTGCCATTGAAATTGTCTTGTTTACTGTAGTAAGTCTGCCACAGTATGTAGCAGTAGTAGCTGCATCTTGGCTGACTCCACTGTATCGCCATCTCTGCTAGTGTAGTCAGGGTAGTGGGCATGTACAATGGAGGCAGGAATCAGTATAGAGGTGACAGGACAGCACTAGCGGGTGGCTGTGGTAATCAATGGAACCATGAATGAGTGCTGCACTCATTGGCTTAAAACACTGGACAGCATGAGTATTCTAGGAAAAACATTTACTTGTTGCAGAATATGCCATGCATTACAAACTGCAGGAGTGCAATTAATGTTCAAAGTGCTTGATTTCCAGGCCACAATTGATAAAAACCCCAGTGCTTCAAGATCTGAATATCTCTTTATCAGGGGACTATGCGAATCAGAAGGCCTGGCTTTCCAGGCAAGACAACAGCAATTTGGAATAACACTGAGGGACCATTGGAAGGGCTCCTGTAATGCTGTCATAATGATCCTGTCAGACCAGGTAGTGGCATGGCAAACAGGGACCATGCCATGATGGATACACCATGTCAGGGCATGAAGTGACTAGGTAGCAACTGGATTCAGAGAGCTAGTGGCCCCAACAATTTATATGTACAAAGATAGGAGTAGAGAAGTGGTAAGTCAAGAAGTTGGGGTGGTGCTCTCTAACTTTTAAAAGTTACCTCTTATGTTGTATCGCTGCTAAACAGTCACACAGTATGTGAATGGAGCTACTTGTAACACCAAACCACTGAACTTGAACTAAATATTTCACACTTTTATGGGTTAAATGTGAAAAACTTGGAATGTCAAACTTGGGTGTTCACATAGCTCTACTTTATTGACAGAAACTGGCCCCAAAAGAGCCATTTAGGCTATTTTGGAGGTATTATGGTCATAGCCGCAGATTTTGTCTAGATCAGATATAGTCCCTAGTTGAATTCGGCTTGGTTAACTTCCCCAAAATGTAACCAGGATAACTCTTGTATATGAATGGCAATTATTGTGTTCATAAAAATTAACAAACAGTGTTGTTACTAGTATTATTAGTCTAGATTAGAACAGATCCAGATCACCGAATGGTTTGATACCTTTTATTGAATCAACATAGATGTTACAACAAAGAACAAAGTGCTGTAGCTTTCAGACCAATCAAGTCCTTCTTCAAACTTTACTTGACAGTTATTTAGAAAATCCTACTATTAACACCCAAATAATGCATAAAAAGCAAAATAATTCTCATTGGATTTAACATACTCATTCAAAACATAACAGAAGCATACTGGTGTTAATTAGTTTCTCTGATATAATCTTCTGTTATGTTTCAATGAGTATGTTAAACCAATGAGAATTATTTTTGTTTTTATGCATTATCTAGGTGTTAATAGTATGGGATTTTTAACTAACTGTCATAAAGATTCCGAGGAAGGACTTAGCTGGTCTGAAAACTAGAGCACTTTGTTCTTTTGTTGTAACATCTATGCCGGTCCAGTAAAAGGTATCAAACCATTTGCTTCTGGATCTGTTAAAATTAACAGAAAGCCAGTCAGCCATTTTGGAGCTATCATGGTAACACAAATGTACTAAACATGTCTATTATATAAGTTAATATTGCCTCCGAGGGCATCTCATATGGTATAAGAGGCTCTGAATGTGAGGTCTGAGCAAGAGGACTAAGAAGTGAAGCTGAATAAGAGTCCCTCATTCAAGAAAAGACACCCCATGAAGGTCCTGTTAACTTATTACAAATCACCTGAGTTAGAGTGGTTTAAATTAAGTTTTAAATATATATTTTTCATTTAAAAAGTTAGTTGAAGCCACCCACCCCTGGTTGTGATGTGAAATGCTCCACTCCCAATATCCCTGCATGCAAGTGAGAACCACTCTACTCAGGAAAAGGAGTACAGTGACTTTGTGTGCTTATTGACTGAATTCACATAAGTGATTTATAATTCATCCATCTTTGATTGGGCCTGCATCAAACATAATCAGCAACCCTGCACATGAAGGGTTGGTCCGGAGTCCAATAGTACCACTTTTTGACTATGGTGTTGTGGTGTATTCTGCTGCTAACAAAGTCAACCTTCAGAAAATCTCCCTGGCTTCTAATTGGGCTTGTAATTTGTCCTTGGTCTCAAGTGTGATTCTTTCATGTGTGTTCTGTACATTCACCTAAATTGATTACTCTTTTATCACTGAGTGCTATTTTGATGTGTAATTATTTATTATATTGTGAGATCATATTTTAAACTTTTATATGTTTGTATGGCACCCAGAGCCTCTGGGATTGGGCATCAGAAAATAAAATTTGCCTTGCCTTGCCCTTCCAGCTGGCACTGTTGTTCAAAATGGCTATACTAGGACTCATGCCAATTTGCAACCAAAAGTCTTTACCTTTATAAACAAGGTGTTATTATGCATGCAATGTGTTGTGGAAGGCTCCAAACACCATTGAGGAGGACTGTTCTTGGGCAGCGGTCTTTTTCATACAGAGCCACCAAAGTATGGAACTCACTACTTACTTACTTTTGTGACATTCCTTCCTATTTTCCTTCAAAAACATTCAAGGTCTTACTTTTATGATAAAATGATGTAAATAAACTGAGCTCATCCTGTTACCACATTATTTAATACTGTAGTCTTGTACACTACTGCTTGTTATTTATTGTTTTATATTGTGTACATTCTATGACGTGTAAACCATTGAAGGGCTCTGAACTCAAAGGTCTTCTGAATATGAATAAAATGAAAAAAAAAAGAATCCTAGCCATATTGGTACCAACATTAACACTTTATAAAGATAATTTCATTAAGAAGGGGATAACTTTAGTATCTTTAGTGCTTGGAACTTCATTTTTACTGAAAGCTTAGTAACAGGCAAACACTATTGACATGTTCATATACTTTCATGTATTAATATTACTACAGACTGAAAACATGATTTATGTTTACCCTTTGAAAAGGAGTTCTTGCTAATAATCTTTTATTTCTTCTATGCTAGTAGTGTAATTTTCATATACTGTATTATTTTGTAATTCTCATAAAAGTCTTTTGCTTTTTCTTTATCTTCTGTTGTGAAGTGTTGCATATTCTCAGTTTGAGCTCTAGTATTACATTCTTTTTGCTTTATCAAATTGTAATCTAATAGTTTCCCAATTTATCTTCATTAAAGTATAGGTTTGACTTAAAGGGATTAAAGTAAAATTTACAAATAAAATATGTTGTGTGGAGTGTTGTGATTTGTAGTTGTATTCCTAGTAAGTCCTTCACTTGATTTGCTGAAATAAGTTTATTTCAGATTTGCTTGCTCATTTTGTGGTTCCTGAGGATCTCCATATTAGCATTTTAATGACTCTTCTTGTTCCTACAATGCCTCATGTCCACGCGGACAGTAATGAGTCCAGGATAATTGATTTAGAGAGTAGTAACTGCTGCAGCAGCAATCTACTGTTAGGAGCTTGATATTCTGGCTTCAACTAAACAATTCTGTCTAAACCAAACTGTTTTCTAGGTAAGTGTCCAGTCTAGTCAGCAGAAGTGAATATTTTGTTTTAAAACTTTTCTTTTCAACCTGCATACAGCCATTAACAAAGCACACAAACCACCTAATGTCACACATGCTATAATAAGTGAAGACTCTAGCTGTTTCCTTACAGAATAGAGGCTCCACAAAGTTAGACTGTGAACTCACAGTGCAGGGCAGGTGCAGGCAAATGGGCAGCAATCCCAGCCTGTAAACTCTTAAATTCCAAACAACCCCTGCACTTGTAGGAGTAGTGAATCAGCACTCTCAGACAAACAGAAAATTAAATTACTTTATTCAGCTTAAACCATATATAAGCACACTATATCCATTTAGTGAACAATTATACAACCATTACAGTTGCACCAATCTGCTTCAATGACATTTTTATCGTAATTGTTCACTAATTGGATATAGTGTGTTTATATTGAGACGCTGGACTCACATTATCATGCCCGCTGACAAAGAGAGTTTAGATTGGTAGTGGGAAAAGAAAAGTGTTGCAACAGGCAGTATCTTCTGATGCTATAAAACATCCTTGTGCAACTGGACTTGCACATTGTGCTAAAAGGCATTGCCCTTCCCTATCCCACTAGACAATGTTTTGTACAATTACTGAAATTAAGTTTTAAAAAAAAAAACATACTCTGTCTCCTTTTTGACCTGGGTTTCCTGGAAATCCACGAGAAGTCCCTAAAAGGCAAATGATAACATAAATGAAAAAACAAAATTAATATTTTTATAAATTAGGAAACACATTCAACAGAGTCACTGACACTAATCCAATTTTTGGGGGAGGGAGGAGGTGACATACTTACACTGACCCAAATGAATGCATATTGTTTTGGGGGACAGAATTCAGATTTTATGTAAAATTATTTTGCCCAACTCAGAAAATACTTGGTTATGCTGTATAACAACAACAACAACAAAATTAACAGAACATTCTACATAGCTAGGACCAATGCCTGAGACATGCCCTCCCATCTCAATATTTCCTGCCCACCACCCCTTCCCTGTTCTCCAGAAAGATTGATGTTTGAAAAATAAAATGTCATCTCCTGGCAGTGTACTGGGAGCTAAATATGTCTTTTAAGCATGTCCCCTCCCTAACCTGGCCCCAGTTCCCCACATTGTAGCATTTATCTTATAGCACCCGCTCCTGACACCTGATTCATGATTATGGGGTGGGATATTCTATTACATTCAGGCTATTAGGGCCCCACTTCTCACAGCCTGTCAGTTCCATTAATGTAAACAGCAGTAGCAGCCTGCAGGGAGTGTCTGTGCAACCAAGAGGAGGGGAAGAGCAGCATGCATCATTAATGTACTAGTCCAACATTATCAATGATTATACCGCTCTGCCCTCTTTCCTGTGTCATGCCTGCTCATTTCACCCTACTACTATCATTAACTTTATTGGAAAAGGCTCACTGTGGAGGGGGCTAGTTGGGTGACTGAGTTAGCCATGCTTTAATGTAATATTACTCCTTTCCCCAAAAGCATGGCTCAAGTTCTGTAATGGGGCCATGACATGAATGCAAGAATTTGGGAAACTGTGTCTGGTTAGACAGGGGACATGCTTAAAAAGATGTTGTCATGCAGTGCCAAATGGATTTTTAACACCAACCTACTTGAGCATGGGGAAAGGTGGAGAGTAGGAAGTAAATGGATGCAGGGCAAGGGGTCTGCCTGGTCACCTGATAATAGCTAAAGTTAATTTTCATTTCTTAAATTTTTCCCCAAATATCCAATACCAAGTACCTAAGGGTTCATTCATCATCATAGTTTATTGTTCATCCAGAACATAAAAATGTTGGACATTACAACAATACATACATATAATACAGATTAAAACACAAGTCACATAGGGTAGAAATAAGTACATAAAACAGGCAATGAAACAATTGTTTTGGGAATTTATGTACAAAATATCAGCAGATGCCAGTTAGCAAGAAACTCAGTACTCTTAAGTTTGCAATAAGAGAAAATGCTTCCTTTTGGATTTAACCTTGTTGCTGACCATCCACTGTTGTTTTGCCAATTACCTCCCTGACCTTCCTTCTGTTAATCTTTCTTGTTATGTTTGAACATTCCTCACATTTCTCTATATATAACCTTACTATCTTATTAACCCTTTCACTCCACAGGTCGGGTCCATGGTTTCTGCACTTATTATATATCTTACTGCCATTATCTGTATAATGCTTGCCATTATTTTTTGTTGTTTCTACCCATTGTATTTTTGTAGCACTGCTGTACTGTTCCTCTATTTGTATTTTGTACCCATGTTGCTGTTGTTCAACTGTTCTCCTTTTGTTGTACTGTCCCGGGTTGTGCCTGAAAATAGTCATTTTATAGCTAGTGCACCTACCGGTTAACAAAACTAAATAAATAAAATTACTAGTCCAAGAAACTTGGAAATTAACTCAGCGTCAGCTTTAGTTTTACTGTGAAGAAGAACAAAGGATCATAACCCAAATTTGCATATTTTATTAGCAATGTCTTTAGAATGTGATCACAAGCAGTGTTGTAGAGGGGCATTGTATTATAATATGATAAAGGTCTCATAGAAACCCCTATTACATCTGCAGCATTCTTACGTATGTCCAGTGTTAGGTGGTTTATTGAAATAAATATATTTAGAAACAAAGTGCCTACCCTAACCCATGTAATTATTTTCCTAGTAATTGGATCTATGGGCAAGGAGAGAGGAACTCAGAGTTGAATCAATTTTATTTAACCCAAACCATAAAGCTTGTTTTGTGACCCAACTTGTGCCATCTGTTTTGTGCTGGGCATCCGCAATGAAAGTTTTGCTTCAAAATATCCTTGAAAAGTGGCAACATTTTTTTTTTTCAGTTGTTTAACCAGGTATAGCACACTAAGCTGAAAGCTTTTTACAGGAGTGATCTGGGAGCACAAGGAGGTTAAGTGACTTGCTCAGGGTCACACAGTATGCACGTGGAAGCTGTGGGATTCAAACCTAGGTCTGGTCTGCTGAATGTCACCAGATTTGCTGCTCAGAGCCTTAGACCACTGCGCTATACTGCCTCCTTAGTCCCCTTCTGTGAATCTTCCTTAGATGAGTCAAGGAAGTTTTGAAAGAACTGTTTTAGGCTTTTAAGCAAGGTGATGAAAAGCCATTACAATCAGGCTATTTTCTCTTCAAGACAAAACTTTGGGATTGGGTTAAATTGATCATTAGTTATTTTAATCCAATAAGTAACCAGTCTATTATCTATTATAGTGGCTATAGGAAGCCTACCCAATTCAGCTCTCACCACCGAATTAACAGTTAATGTAGGTACCTACAAAAAGATTTATAAAAAGGGATAAAGGAAGTTCTATGGCATCTGATGTATTAGTGCCTCAAACTTATGCCCTGTAGAGCAAGATGGGATTAACCTTAGCTTCAGCTGCAATGAGTGCTGGGATAACTGTATGCCCTCCATATTTATAACTGAAACATAATAAGGCTTTCACAACCAATCTGGCTTTAGAAATCTGTTCTTTCCAATGTAAAGACCATTTATAATTAGCAGTAAATTTAATAGCGAGATATGTATATGAATAAACTACCTCAACTACCTCATCATCTAACAGAATTTTTGGAAGAAAAGACTTACATTTTGTGATCAAAACACTACAACTTTAGTTTTTAAGATTAATGTTAAACACAAGCTGATCACATTTAGACTTTAAAGATTTAACTTTCATTGAAGACTGGTGGTAGATAATGATAGAAGGAGCAAATCATCCACATAAGCTAGTATATGAATAGTATTATGCAAGATTTTAAGGGAATCTAGTGTAAGAGTTGGATTGAAATAAAGTAATGAATCAATATATATACTGAAAAGTAATGGTGCAACAAACATCCTTGTTTCACACCTGAGGAATATGAAAAGATTCTGATAGAGTTCCCTTGTTGTCAAATCTTATAGCTGTAATTGTATTTGTGTATAGCAGATAAATTGGAATAAGGAGATTAAGAGGGAATCCTCTTTTAAGAAGAATATCCCACAGTGTTCCTCTGATTACAGAGTCAAAGGCAGCTGAAAAATCTATGAAAAGAGCATCAAGTTTCATCTGCTTATAATATCTGTATTTTTCAATATGTGCTAAAATGAAAATATTATCTGTTGTTGAAAAACCCTGATTAAACACTGCTTGCAAAATTGATAAAGGAGATTTTGTTTCTATCCAGTTTTGTAATTTACCTAATAAAATTGTAGAAAATATTTTACCACTGATGACTAGTAGACTAATCAGTCTATAATTAGGAGGATGTTGAAATGAACCTTTTATGAATTGGAACTATAATGTTTTTGGTCCAAGATTGTGGAACAATTTTTCCTTAAGACATGTTAAAAATGTTGACAAAAAATGGAGCCCAATAATTCATGTGAGCTTTATAGATTTCACTGGGTATAGTGTCTGGACCCAGAGCCTTATTATTATGTAAGTGAAGTATAGCCTGTTCTACATCCTCTAAGTTAATATTCAATGGGGGGACCTTCCAACCTCATCCAGTTGGGTGTGTTACTGTTGTAATGAATTAAAGGTCCATTATTAAAAAGAGTTTTATAACACAGAACCCATGACTTTTAGGGATATAGGAAGGCAGAGATGGTGAAAAAAGTTGTTGCCCTTTCACCACCAACTGCCAAAAAGATTTTGTATCCTTTGTATCTATAGCCTGATACATGAAACACCATTGTTTTAGAGTAAATTCAGATTTTTGAGTAAAACACTTTTTATAAGTTTTACTTAATTTGGCAAAATTAGCTTTTAGTGGTTTTTCCTTACATATCTGACCATGTTCACTAATTTGCACTTTTCTGCAATACAATGAATGTCAAACCAGGAATTAGGCGGTGGTTTATTACTTGAAAAATATATTTTTCATTACTTTGCTGATAACCAAGGTCCAGCTGTTCACTCATAAATTTAGCATCTACCTTATCGTTAGGTAAATGTAGAAAGGGTTGAAAAAGATGTCAAATATATTAAATCTGCCACATTATTCCAGGTTTTATATTAAGAGTTAATTTGGCTTTAGCAGTTAGGCCAATTAGCAAGTTTGAGTAGGCTTAGATACAGGAGGATATAGGAGGTAGTAGAGCACAGTGGTTTAAAAGGACAGAAACATTACAGGATTGATCAAATTGTGAAAGCCCATGAAAAGTTATGGCTAAAGAGGTATTTGGCTTCCGTAGGTGTCAAATGTCCAGAGATATAAATATTTAAATCATCTGAAAATCAAAACAAGACAGCAGCCATTTCATGCAGTCTTATAAACAGAAAGTGATGTCACTGAGAGCAAGCTATAATTAACAACATAGAGCTAGCTAGTGACATCACTTCCTATTTAAGACAACATAAAATAGCTGTTCTATGAGTTGATTACACATTACCTAAGCTTTCATGCCTCAAGACTCCTGTCCCCACAGGTAAACCCAATGCCTCATTTTAAAGATCTTTTCATGGGCTTTCACAATTTGAATTACCCTGCAATGTTTAGTTGCCCTTTAAGGCTCTGAGCCAAAATGTAGAGACCTGGGTTTGAATCCCACAGCCCCCACTTGCATATTGTGTGACCCTGAGCAAGTCACTTAACTTCCTGTGCTCCTAGGTCGCACCAGTAAACAAGCTTTCAGCTTAGTGTGCCACTTCTGGCTAAGCAATTGAAAACAAAACAGCAGAAGGCTTATCAGAAACTATCACAGCAAAAGAATAGCAGCATGAACACTTTCAGGTTTCACAACTACAGCAAAGTTCTGAATTTGATCATAACAATGTGGAGAATAAAGCACAAAATCTATAATGCTCTGTCCTTGCAGAGAAAAGAAGGTACATGTGCCTTCAGGGCCACCTTCCCTCTACCATTTAATATCAAAAAGTTATTCAAGTGATAAAATCCTGAAAGTAGTTTCATGAATCATTAACAATTCTATCCATAGGTTTCTAGGGCCTAGATTTCCATATAAAACTGATCCTGTGAAAGAGCTAAATTGTCAAATGAAGCAATTCTAGAGTTCATACCGAGGTTCATACTGAGGACTGGATGGAGCAAGAAGGCATAGCCCATAAATACTCCGGAGAAAACATAGTTAAAAATAAGCTAAAGGTGCTCCAGCTGTAATATATTTATCTAGTCTTTGTTTAAATTCCTTTTATTCTTATTCAATATTTTGCTGTCAGGTAAAGAATTCCAAGGTTTACAATCCGAGATAAATAAAAATATTTTCTTTGAATATGTACAAATATATTCCCTTTATCTGTAATGGATGACCTCTGGTCTCTCTTTAATATCTGGTTTAAAAGTGATACCCAAATTATGTAATAAGGTAGAGTTCTACATCACATCATATGAAAATAGATCAGAACACATTCTCCTAGTTTCTATTGTCATCAAACTGAGTTTTCTTAACCTCTCCTCATAATCCATTAATTTTAGCCCTGTGATGCATCTAATGAACCTTCTCTGCACTTTTTCAATTCTGACTCTTTCATTTTACCTAAATAGATACCAGATTAGGGATGCATATTCCAGCTGGGGATGAACATAGGGTCGATACAGTGGAAGCATGACAGTGCTATCTCTAGATGTTATATTTCTTTTATTGACCATATTATATTACTGCAATTTTATAGCTGCTTGTGTTTGTTCGTCTGTTCCAAATCGTTAGATACAAGGAAACCGAGATCTTTTTCAGTGGAGCATTCAACTATTATAGTCTGACATTTAGGGCAGGATTCACAAAGAAGATGTGCTTAGTGCATCTCGGTTGGCCTGGCGTAGGGGAGATGCAGTGAGGGCAAAATGGGTGATGCACAGAGGAGGCACAGGGAGATGCCCTGGCACATCCCACTGTGAATAGCACAGGTGCCCCACCCAGGATGCACCGGGGCATCCCAGGCTGCCAGTGCATCCCCCATGTTAGACTGTGAACTCTTGGGGCAGGGGCAGCTCATGATGCCCTGCACCCAAAAACATGATCCACAGCCAGGGGCATGCAAATGAGGTCTATAGGCATGCATGGTGCAATGGGGCCATTAGCATGCCAATATGGCCCCTTGCATTGTGCCTGCAGGGATGCCCCAGTGGAATGTGCCAAACAGTGGACCCCCATCGCACAAGCACACCCCTCTCCCACCAAAATCCCCTGATAAATGCTGCTCCCAGCGGTGGGGAATGTACTGTGGAAACCATCCCCCAAGTACCCAGCAAATGCCACTCCCAGCGGAGGTAAATGAAACTAGAACTCCCTCCCATGCCCTGGTAAAGCCGCCCAGTGCGGGCAGTGGTAGTAGACACAATGTACCCCCTCCAAGCCCCAAGTCCCCATTGATGCCGCTCTCCTCAGCAGCCACTCATTCTGGAATGAATCCCCCTTGGCACCCCAACCCACCCCTCTCCCCCACCACCCAGCAGGGTCTCATTGTTATTGGCAGGCTCAGCCCACCCGCACACCGCCACAGCCGCCCACCGACAGAGCTGTCTGACAATGACAGCTACCATTACAAACGAAGCCAATGGTGTGCGTGTTGTATGGTAGCTGTCATTATCAGGCAATTTCGGCTGAGTGTTGGCAGTTTGTGGGAGGGTTAGTACCCATAACAGTGGGACCCTGCTGGGAAGTGAGCGAAGTGAGTGAGGGCTGCTGTGAGGACTTGTTCCCATAATGAGCAGCTGCTGTGAGAGAGCAGCTTCAACAGGGCTTGGAGCTGAGAGGGGGGTACAATGTATCTTTCTTTACCGCTGTGGTGGGCGGCTTTACTAAGGGGAACGCAGGGGGGTTCTGCATTTCATTTACCACCGCCAGGAGTGGCATTTACTAGGGCTTGGGGTGGAGGTTCTGTGTTTCTTTACTGCCACTGGGAGTGGCATTCTCACTGGGGCTTGGGATGGGGGTTATGTCATTTATCCCGCGCTGGGAGTGACTGATTATGGGGGCTTGGGGCACACTGGACTGCCAGGATGAGGCAGCTGAGCTGCTGCCTGCAGTATGGCAGCCTGCCTGTGGTGGCCACACACATATGTCTAGAGTTTCTAGACTTATCTTTCTGTAGTGCATCCCCAGGCGTGCCCTGGGGATGCGCCTACAACTAGGGCTGTGAATTGAGTTCGCCCCAGTATGGGCGTGCCTTTCACAGCCCCTCCAGATACCTGTATGTCATTACTGGTGGTATGCAGCATTATTCGTGATGTGCTGGCGATCATTGTACTAGCATTGGGCCTCTGCCAGAATCGCCTTTTGGTGCATGTCAGATGCCCCAGCACATCTCGGATGTGCTGGACATATCCCTTTGTGAATCCTGTACAAAGTGTATTTATTTTTCTTATTCATGTGACCTAGGTGCATGACTTTACATTTTCCAAGTTAAAGTGCATATGCCATTTGTGTGCCCACTCTGATACACTGTCAAGGTCCTGTTGCAAATAGCCTGTGTCTACCTCAGTACTACAAGGACCTCAATTTTAGTATCAGTGTATTTTGTTGCCCAGAAATTTATGTTTTAGTTAAATCTGAAATGAATATCTGGAAAAGAATAGGGCCCAACACAACACTGATCCCTGGGGGACTCCACTTGTGACTGGCTCAGTTTCTGACAAATAACCATTAATAAGAACTCTCTGTTTTCTGTCAGTCAACCACTCCTGGATCCAGTTGAAGTCCCCAACTACAATAACCATATCAGTTTGGAACAGTAAGAAGTGGACTCTATTTCCACTGACTGTTTAGCCCAAATATCATACTTTGAACCAAAGTGAAAGTTAGGAGGAATAAACATTCACTGAAAGAACAATAGAACCATCTCACTGTATGATTGCGAACAAAAGCTCCTGGGTGGTTGCCAAGTTTTCTACTACCTTTAACCCTCCCTAATTTTCACCAAGGTCAAAAGTCCTCCCTTAGGTTTACCGTTGTGCCTATTTTTAATGTCTTGAATATAACAAGATTCTTAACCATTAATAAAAGATTGAGTAAGAGCCCATGTCTCTTGTACTGCTACCACCTCACAGTTAGAGGTGAAGTCCAACAACTGAGGGCCAGCTAACTTAGTCCCCAGACCAGCAATATTTCAACTCAAGTACATTCGGTACAACTTTTAAATATCAGAATAGTGTACCTCAGAATTGAAAGATCAGATAAGTTAGCATCAGTCAGTAGTTACAAGATTTCTTCCAATTTTTCTAAAGATTTAGAAAGATGATCTAGTTCTACAAATGAGACCAAATGGATATCGACTGCATCAAATCTAGAGCTATATTTATACAGCAAGGAGAACAGCTCCTCAGAGTAAATATAACAATTTAGCTGGGGCTCGATGTTAGACTGAGCCCTTTCTACCTTGCTCAAATCAGAAGAAATGACCTCTTTATAATAGAAGCCAGAATTGCCCTGACAAGAGATGTCAGATTTTCTTTAGTTTCACCTTCCAGAATATTAATCCTAACTATGGAGATTATATTTGAGTGCTGAGTGGCTTCAAAATTTCAATTAAGGAACACCATAGTAAAATATCTAAGGATGACAAAATAAGTATTCATTTTCATTCACCCCTACTAAGAGGAGAGAGGATTTCAGTTTTATTGACAGTCTTAATAAGGTTGTGTAAGACAGAGCAGGATAAATGTATTCAGTTTATTTAGGGCAGTAGAGCTACAGCAGAGGCCATAAACTATGCTGAGGAGGGGTAGTAATATTTGTGTAATGTGAAAAAAACGCTTTTTCACCCTGAGAGTTATAATCATATTGAACCAGCTGAAAAGGAAGTGGTACAAGTGGGGAGTGTTGACCTTTTTAAACTCAGTTTAGATCAATTACCTATGAAGAACACAGAGATTATACCAAACAGTTGAATTAATATGCTTGAGTTGAAAGGGTTGATCACTTGCCTTTGAGTTCCCGTGGGTTCCCACCACTTGAGTTTTCTCTCATAATGCCAAAGTTCATAACATTTACTGGTTGCAATTGACTTTTCTTAAATTTGTTGTTTATGCCCCTTCACTCCAGTGCTGTCCCTTTCTGTTGACTGCTACCCAGCCCCATACTTGACTTTCCCCAGCACCTATCCCTTGTCAACCCCCGGCTCTTCCCCCTCCCGTGAGGTGGGGCTTAGCCTAACTAGCTACACCAGTCAAAGTTTTGGCCCTCCTGTATGCAGACCCCCATGGTAGGGTGACCGGTCGTTCAGGCCAGAACCCAAGTGTGCTCCATTGTCCAGCATCGTACCAGGAGGGGTTTCCTCATTTGTTGCTCCTGGTCCCTGAGGGAATTCAAATGAATGCACAGGCAATGCATGGCAGAGTGGACTCCAGTCAGAATTCCCATCACCCTTCAGCAGTTCCACCTCTGCATCACCCCCCTTTGTTTCTCCTGGTGCCAGTATTGCAATGGAAACAGACTTCTCCTCCCTCCTTCCCTCCTCTCTGGAGGAGGGAGCATCCTCTCGGATGTTTGATCCTCCCTCCCCAGCTGACACCGATGACCTGGGTTCATCCAGAAACCAGGTCGCCGGCATTGTTAGTGTTAGCATAGCAACTGACTTTTAATAATGGCAGCAGGTACGTCACATGCTACTAAATGCTACAGCTACATGGGTGACAGGAAGCAGACACGATGGACCCTTGGCTTTTTCATCTAGCATTTCTTTTATCCCTTTGTGATGCTAAAACAAGGGTGCTGATCAATGTAAATTGATATAGACATCCAAAATCAAGTGACTCTAGCACTATTTATTTCTCATAGCCCACCAGCTACTGCCATATATGACCTTTCTGATCTGGATTTGAACCACAGCCTGCAGACAAAGGAGTCCATAGCCCATGGCTAAGCATCTGAGTCATCCAGCCCCATTAGACACCTTCCATATTCATTAACTGGGAAACTGTTAGCACCTGACTAATCCAGACCTGCATTACATGCCTTTGGATTCCATACCCTTTAACTGGGAAATCCTTAGCATCTGAGCTCATCCAGCCCTGCATTAGACACCTTTGCCTTCCATTTTTTAACTGGGAAATTGTTAAAGGTTATTTTGTAGACGTATGTATTTTAGTCAATATATTTTATTTTCTGAATGCACTTCTATGGTCCGAGACAACACAGTGTGCATGTAATAAATATCAATTGAAACATAAAACAGCTAATCAAAACATAATTTCCATTCCGTAATCTCTTCTGTAATCGTCCCTGAACACATGCATTTTTAGTATTTCAAGCGTTTTCAAGTATAAAGGAAAATGCTTTAAATATAATATTCAATTCAGTTGATATTTTATTAATTTTCTGTATGTATGTTCCCATATTCATTCTTACCAATAATATTTACATGAAAGCATCATCTTTGTCTCTCAGACTTAATTTCATCCTCCTGCTGGTCTCCCCAGTGAATCCACAAATATTCTACTTGTCGGATTACAGTCATTGCCAAGACAGCAGATTCTTTATTTATTTATGGAGATGTTGAGAAATTATCAGCAAAACATTGCATGAAGTGTGAAAACTTTGCCTGTAAGCTTCCGACATTCCATCTCGAGCACCAACTTTGCGCCGTAATGTTTTCCTGGCCATGTGGCACTTTTTCCTGGCAAAGCCATTGCAAAGTGGCAACCTGCCAGTGAATTTACATGGCTTGGAAAGTGCCTCTAACCTTGTGGAAAACTTTGAGCAGTCAGTACACTCTACATGTTGCTGAATTTCCAAACTTCACAAAGTAATTCACAAAGGGAAGTTTGACCATTTCACACATCTCTAATTAGTTATACTGTATATTTAAAACTGGAAGCCCAGTAAAACATACTGAGCCCAGGAAAGGGGTTGTAAAGCCTCTCTCCTGGTGTCTTATAAAAGACCTACTCCCTCACAGCCTCTGAGCTGTCTATCCCAAAGACTAGGACCAAACATGAGAGATAGCCTTCGCTGTTGCTGCCCTGAAATTATGGACAGTATACCAGTCCACATTAGACACTGTTTAGTTGCCGCACCTTCCAGCACCTATACTAATTGTCCTTGCTTCAACATGCAGTCTGTTCCTGTTCCTAACCACTGCCTACAATACTCATGCCACCAACATTCATCTGCTCTTTGCACTTATTTATTCTGTTACCTTTTCTTAATCGACTGCTCTTTAATGTTTCAATCAACTTTCCTTCTTCTATGCTTCATCACTTCTCAGGCATACGCCATATCATGTATTTTTCCTCTCACACTCTCTGTTCTTAGTTGCAGCCATATTCACTGTCATTGTATGGAACTGTATGAAATGTGTGCTCCAGTGGATTCTTTCACTCATACTTGTATTGTGCATAGAAATGTACCCATCTGGTTCTTATGTTGTTACTATATGTTATCACTATTTGTTTTCATTGTCTGCACTGTAATAGTCTACTGGTTTGTATTCTCCTGGGTTGTGCCTGAAAATAGGCAAATGTTTGCCTAGTGTACTTTTCTTTTGTGAGTTCTATTTTACACCTTCAGACCGAGACATTTCTCAGAGGTGCCCTCGATCCAGACCTGCTACTCCCGTTGAAACCCTTCCTCCAATGGTTCCCACCACTAGGACTTCACAGACCCCGGATCACATTACAGGGAAAGCCTGCCACACCTACCTTGGTAGCATCATTCTAAGATTAGAAGGTATGTCCTGTGGCTGGTGCCTGGGGACCATCGGAGTAGTGATCCAGTGTTGGTGATGTGAGACCTGATCCCTGGGGCCCTAGTCACCTCTCCAGTCCTCTGGGGACTTTCGTAGGTTGTTTCCCACAGAAGCGTGGATGTGCAATAATGTCATGACACTATGTGCTGCCATCCACCACCACTCTTTCCCACACTGCAGGCGCTGCATCTCTGCATTGCCCCAAGTTCCCCAGGAACTGCTAGAGAGCAGCATGAGACCCAGATCCCCCAAGTAAGGGACAGCAGTCTGCAGATGCTTGATCCCTTCCTCCCTGCCAACCCCTAGCAGCCTGAATCCATTCCCTAACCCTGTTAGCTGCGTGGCGCGAGGTATGGCGTCCAGTGCCTCAACCTTCAGCGCCACCGGGCCGACTCTGCCTAATGCACCATAACTGGTAATCAAAACGAAATAGATAAATACAGGACAGGACCAGACAAAGTCAGAACTATACAGCATACAAAGGGCAAGATTTTCATATGGTGGACACAGCACTTGTGCATCCATATTTCAGATATGGGCTGCATCCACTCAGATGCATTCGGATGTTTGCATCCTATTCACTGACATCTGGATGTGTTTGTGACAGTTCCAACAGTTTATGGCCATTTCTGCCACAACTGCAGCACTTGCATCCATTTTTCAGATGCAATGTGAAATTCTGTCCCAGGAGTTAGACTAACTTTTGTGGTCTAACTTCCTGGGAAGAATTCTGCACTGCACCCATGAAATGAGGCAAAGCATTAAAAATCCTACCCATATATTTAGGTACAATTTAGAAAAAACAGTTTTATTTATTTATTTCTTGAATTGTTTCACCAGGAAAGATACATTGAGCAACGTAATGCCTGTCTCACGGTATGTCCTGGAGAAGGGCAAAGGATATACAGAGTACAGATATACAGAGTACAAGTTCAGGTAAATACATACAGATGGTGTAATTATACATACAGTTATAAAACAGGAACATGGCACTTGGGATAATAAAGGTTGTTGCAGATTGAAGAGTTTCAGTGCAAACAGATCTTAGGAGCAAGCATACAAAGTAGAATCAGTACATAGGATACAAGGTTGACAATGCAAAAATACAGACAGTACACTAGCACAATATACAGCAGGGTGAGCACGTTGGAACCAGTCACACCTATTTAAGAGCTGGTCAATAAGAATACGTGCAAATAGTAGGGGTGGGAGGGGAGAGGAGATGGAGCAATAGAACAGAGGGAGACAGATAAGGAAAGGGAGTCAGGAGCAGGTGCAAGTGGGTGTGAATAGTTGTGCAGTGCAGTGGTAATGGAATAGAGGGAGGAGGAGTGACAGATTTGGGAGGGAGCATTCCACATTTTAGGCAGGTGGTAGGAGAAGGCTTTTTAACCAGAGGTAGTTGTTCTGCAGGGGTGATAGGGTGCAAGTGTCAGCATGGGATCTCAGGAATAAAGAAAGGGTAGGCCAAGAGGAGGGAGATATAAGAGGGAGAGAACCAAGCCAGAATTTAGAGATGAATTTGGCACCATCAATTCGCGCTGGGAGTGTAAGGAAGAAAGTTGAGAGCACGGTAGAGGTCACAGTGATAGGTACAATCATAATGAGATTCAAATAAGACAATTGTATAATCTTGCATGATAAGAAATTAAAACAGTTTTAATGTCAATTAGAATACATATTATGAAAAATACATGTAAAAAGAACCCACAATGGCAGAAACTGAAGAAAAGACAACGGGATCAAAGGGGAGAATGAGTGTAGAAAGGGGAAGATTTGGCTGGCTCTACAAGCATGAGGAGGCAGTAATGAACCTTTAGAGGTGGTTAAAATAGTTGATCAAGTAGAGAGACAGACAGGAGAAGCAGGCTGCTGCAGAGATTAGGGAGGTGTATGGAAAGACAGATTGACCAGTAAAAGGATTCATAGGAGGGATGAAGAAGGTACATGTATCAGAGCAGCCAAGAAACTACCAACAGAAGTCTGACTTCAATGGGGAAGAAGCACAATGAGTTGGAGTCTGAGGGTACAAAAATAATATTTCATGGACATGACCTCAGCAACAAAGGACAATGCAGCAAAAAAATGAAAATAAATCAAATCTAAGCTACTGTACAATATGTTGTGCTAGAATATTATATTTTAAAATTTTCTCTGGATAGTGGAAAATGTTAAAAACTGACTACCAAGGTAGCCATCTTATTTTATTTCTGTTCAGTTTTGCCCAAGTCCCCTGGCCAGGTCCTCTTTTGGCCTTTGGCTGTACCCACCTCTTGTCCATCAAGGCCCCTCTCACCTGGTCATCATGGGACTCCAAGGGCCACCTATGAGGTGCTTTGTTGCCCCTCATATTTAACCCTCAGGATGGGGATGGCCTTCTGCTTCTGCTGCAGCTTCACCACCAATATCCAGCCACCCAAGGTGGAGGTTAAGAATGGGAGCTAACAAGGAGCCAGGACAGTGAGCCTGACATTGGATGTGGAAGACAGGCAAAGCACCATCTGCCTAGCCAGGAGTAATTTTTCCTCACTATGCTTCCTGCTGGGACACAGGCACATTGTAATAATCATATGCCCATTCATGCATGGTCAACACCAGTATTAGCAGCATCCTATCCTCTCTCAATCTGCCATTACTAGCCATGCTGCCACCCAGCCTTTGCTAGATAGCAGTCAGATGGTGGATCACGCAATCCACCCTCCCTGGAGAAGTAGAGCTGTCCATAAGATGCTCAGCCCTGCTGCCCTGGCTGAGCCCCCTACTTGACCTCAATTCCAAACCTAGGTCACTGGCATACCACTCATAGTGCTACTGCTGTGTTACCAGATTGCCAAGGTAGCCATCTTCGGCGAGGAGGAAGGAGGAGGGAAAGAAAGTGTTGAAACAGAGGATAGCAGAGTACATAGAGGAAGTTGGGAATTTAAACTAGAAGCAGGGGGTGGCAAGTGGACAAGAGACTGCAGAGACCACAGGTTGGGAAGCCACAGGAGCTACCAGCCATAACAGTGACAAAAGACAAAGGGCAAGTACTATTGGTGATGCTAGTAAAGGAGGACAGGATGGGAGGAGGGAAGGAGCAGAAGGTGGTCACTCTTAATGCTATTGGCCTTGTAAAAAAAAACTGCAGACCTACAGGTGCTCATGGTAGAGGAGAGGTGGACATTGCAGCCATCACAGAAACATGGCCCACCCAATACAATGACTGGGACCTGTCTGTACCAGGGCACGGGTTATTCTGAGGGATAGGGGTGATTGGGAAGGGGGTGGCAATATGTAAGGGAAGGACTGAGTGTGTAAGGGAGGAAGGGAGGAGGGTAGCATGGAGTCACTTCGGATGCAATTCCAGGATTCCAAGAATAGGACTCTCAGAATGGGAGTGGTGTACAAGCCACCCTCTCAGAGAGAGGAGATGGACAGGGAACTAGCAGTACAGATCAGAAGGGCCTGCATGAGGGGTAGTGTGGTGACTGTGGGGACTTCAACATGCCAGGAGTGGACTGAGGCACCCAATCAACCAGCAATAGAAGGAGCAGGTACTTCTGGATGCCTTCCAGGACAGCTTCCTGATGCAAATGGTCAGTGAACCAACTAGGTTAGGGATACCCTTGACCTTGTGCTAGCAAATGAGGAGTTTGTGAGGGAACGTGCGGTGGAAGAACCACTGTCAGGGTGACCACCACCAATATGGCTCATTGGATATGGGTAAGGAAGGAGTGGAATCTGGCACAAGGGTGCTGGACTTCAGGGGGCCAATTTGGGAAGATGGGAAATGGTAAAAGGATACCTGGCCAAAATTCAACCTAGCATGGACACTAACCAGAGGTGGGAGCTCATAAAGCTGGGGATAGTGGAGGCAACCAGAACCTGCAGCAAGACCCAGAGAGAAGGCTAGGGCTAAGAAACCAAGCAGGGTGAGCAAGGAGGTCATGGAAAAGGTAAGGAGGAAAAGAGCTGCCATAAGGAGGTACAAGAAACAGGGAGGGGGAGGACAGGAGGAGTACCTGAAGGAATCTAAGGAGGTGGCATCAGGCAGTAAGGGAGCCAAGGCATCTCACGGAGCTCAGGCTGGCTCAAGGCATTAAGAAGGGGAGAACAACTTCTTTAGGTACATCAGGAGAAAAGAAACTGCAAGGACTACATAGTAAGGATTAGGATGAAGGGGTCTGGGTGGAACAGGAGATAAGGCAAAAGCACTAAATGATTACTTGCTTGGTATTTACTAAGAAGGAGAGGAGGATACCCAAGGGAAAGGAATAAGAAACGGGGAGGGGGTGACAGTCCAGGAAATCATGGAGAGCAGAGTTCTTGAGGGTTTGAGGGCACTGGGGTGGACAAGGCACCAGGCCCAAATGGCATCCACTCCAGGGTACTGAAGGAGCTGGCAGAGGTCCTCGTGGGACCTTGTCCAGACCTATTTAATGCCTCACAACACTTGGGGGTGTATCTCAGGAATGGAGGATGGCTCATGTGGTGTCCCTCCACAAGTGGTCCCAGGATGAACCGGGTAACTACAGACCAGTGAGCCTCACATCCATCATGGGTAAGCTGATGGAGACTATCCTGAAAGGCGGCTGGTGGCCCTCCTGGAGGCCAAAGGACTACAGGACAGCAGACATGGCTTCATATGTGGCAGATACTGCCAAACCAACCTGGTGGAGTTCTGTGACTGGGTAACTAGGCAGTTGGACAGGGGCCATGCAGTGGATGTCCTGTTTCTGGACTTCAGTAAGGCATTCAACCTCGGTGCCACATGAGAGGCTGGGAAGTAAGTTAGAAGGCACAGGGCAGGTGCAAAGCTGGATGAGATGGGTAGGGAACTGGCTTCAGGGAAGGCAACAGAGGTGGTGGTGGTGGGGCTCTCTCATCCCCAAGGGTAGTGATGAGCGGTGTTCCACAGGGCTCAGTGTTGGGACTAGTTTTGTGTGGGATATTCATTGCAGATATATCATTAGACATCAAGAGCAAGATCAGTCTGTTTGCCGATGACACCAAGATGGGAGCAGTGTTGGATGAACTAGTGGGATGGCAGGGGTTGCAGGATGATATGGAAAAGCTGAAAACCTGGTCAGACACCTGGCAACTAGGGTTTAATGCCAAAAAGTGCAAGGTGCTGCATTTTGGGGTGAAGAACCCAAGGAGGAGTTACCAGCTGGGGAGTGCAGCTAGCCAACACAGAGGGACGAGAGGATCTGGGGTGCTCATTACAGGGTCAATGAACAACTCTGTACAATGCTGGAAGGCAGCTACAAGGCCAACAATATGCTGGGTTGCATTGCAAGGGTATCTCCTCGAGAAGGGGAGGTGATTCTGCCACTGTATAGGTCATTAGTTAGACCACATCTGGAGTACTGCATGCAGTACTGACACCCTTCTCTGAAGAGGACATTAAATTACTGGAAGGTGCAGCTCAGGGCAACAAGGACGATCAAGGGCTGGGGGCTTGCCATATGAGAGGAGGCTCAGGAGCTGAACATGTACTCACTAGAGGACAGGAGGGATGGGGACATGATTGAAACCTTTAAGTATATGAAAAAGAATAAACAAGACACGTACAGAGGGCTGTTCAAAGTAATGGAGGGAAGGGACACCCAGGGCCATGATATGAGACTGGAGGGAGGAAGTTGCAGGAGGGAGATGAGGAGACACTTTTTAAAGAGAAGGAGGTAGCTGGGTGGAATGCATTACCAGCAGAAGTGGTATCCAGTAGAACAGTGGACTGCTTCAAAGGGGCTGGGACAGGGCAAGGGAGGGTCAATGGAGGGAAGGGTGGGAGGGAGGGCAGCTGCAAGATAGGGTGCTCGCTGCACATTCAAGCAGACTTGATAGACCTCTAGGCCTTTATCCGCTGGCAAATTTTATATGTTCATATATCCACTTGTACACCTTTCCGTATTCTATGGGTTGAATAGCAAAGGTGTTCCTGGGTCTAGTTGATAATAATGAGATTATTCTAGGCTCTTTATATTAATGTTGAGTGAGGCATAACAGCAGGCTAAACTGGCTAATACAATTCCCAGGAGTTATAAACTTAAACAAAGGACAATGTTATGTTCAGATTATAGTACTTACAGGATCACCTTGAATGCCAGGAAGTCCCTGAAAACATTGAAAAGAGAAACAAGAGCAACAGATTAAAGTTTGACAATATCCTGTTGTTAAGAATGCTTCAAATGGTGACTCAAAGCCCAAGTAAGGTTTTCATTGACTCATTTCTTACCATCTGCCCTGGTGATCCAGGGGTCCTGCTCGGCCTGGTCTGCCTGGCAACCCAGGAATTCCATCTTTTCAGGCAGCCCTGAAACAATGCAGAAGATCATTTGTTGAAAGATGTACAAGGTTATTAATGTTGTAGGGTAAAAGCACATCCTTAGGCAGGTTGTATGAACATTAACCGCTAAGCCTCTGTCAAACCTGAGTAGGGTTATATGTTGGTGAACTTACAAGTAGCATATGTTTACCTTGACACTCCCTAAAAGTTAATTTGCACCATCCCAAAGTAGAAATTCATTTGGGTCTTTTGATGGTAGTATCATTATTGCTTAAGCAGAAAATAAACCATTACTATAAATTTCACTCCAGCCACATAATTGTTGCCCTAGATATAGTACACCGACTTCTAGAATGCAGTTAACCCACAGGTTACATAGAAACACAGAAGCTGCTGGCAGAAAATGCCCCATGGCTCATTGTCTCTTCCCAGTCCTTCCTGTCTAACTTGAAAAGTGAGACTCTAGTGGCTTTTCATTCCCTTTCTCCATCCTCCTTTCAGATACTAGCTTAATCAATCCATGTACCTGTCACACCCATGTTTGAATCCCTTACTGACATCACACAGACAACCTCATCTGGTTGCTTCTTCTATCCTTACTCCACCCTTTCCTTGAAAACAATATTTCTTGGTATCACTCTTAAATTTTCCTGAGCCAGCTTCACGGAGTTACCCCAGTGCTTGTTAGAAATGTTGCAAAGTTTTAATTCACCAGTGAAGTTCTGGTGAAGTTAGCAGAAATTCGCCTCTATTAGGAGCAATTTCTTCAAATTTTGGCAATTAGCCTCAAAATTTGCCTATATGTACTTCGTTTTTTATGGATATTTGCTGCGAATGGTAGAATTTTGCCCGCAAACAGTAGAATTTTGCCTGTGAATGGCGACATTCTATAATTTGCAGTGAATTCTGCCCCTTCATTGGTGAAATTCGCCATTTGTGGGTGGAACTTCATACTTTGCAGATCACTCAAAACTCTGTGAATTGCTCTAAATTCATGGATTAATTCATGGAACAAAGTTTCCCAACTTCACCCATCTCTAGTGCTTGTGTTCCCCTCAGTCTGGATAATTTCCCAGTATTCAACTTGTTTACTCCACAGAGGTGTTTTATGTTGCAATCATGTCCCTCTATTCCTTCTTGTCTCTAGCGTGTACATGTTCAGATCTTCTAACTTTATAATACCTTCCCTGTTGTTCCTGTAACCATCCTGGTTACTCTTCTCTGCACTGCCTCCACTCTGCCTTTGTTGTTCTTTCAATGTGGTTTCAAATGCTGCTGACAGATTTGCCACAACACAGTTCTGAGGGATTACAGAAAGATCTGAATGTGACAGAAATTAAGTTATAACATTGATGTGTGTACACTAAATGTATCGGCTAAAGTGCATTTGCTAAGTGACAGTGTATGTATATATATATATATATATATATATATATATATATAAGTACTTATATTTTTGTAACTGAAGCTTGTATATGTAACTTCTGTACATGAAGGATGCCATTGCAAATAAGCATGTCTTAATGCTTATATTCCTAATAAAACTGAATTGAATTGACTCGGTTAAAGCATGATAAGATAAGGGTTATGAATAAGCAAGTTCAGTTAGAGGTAACTACATTTTAGGCTTTAACAATTGTTCTAAAGCAGCAGCAGGAAACCCAGCATGTGGATTGGCTGACAACTATGGGATCACCACATGATAATTACAAGATTCTGGCATGCCTGCCAATGATGGAAGGATGCCAGTATGTTCTGGAATACACTCTGAAGCTCAGAGCTGGTAAATTAAGGAGAAATTGTAGAGGCACTTCCTCCTTATGGTGGTGAATGACTGGAACAGCCTCCTGTACCAGCAGAGAGAGTGGCAATGAAGGCAGTACATGCCTAGTAGTAAGTAATCAAAAGTGTTTGTGTATTAGTAGGAGTTTAAGGTGACACACAAGCAATAAAAACATAGTTCCCAGTAGTGAAGTACTCACTTGTGCATTTAATAGAACTGATACATCAAATAGTCAAATTTTCCAAAAGCACAGTGTCCATTTACAAACAATGTAGAGAACTGTAAGCCTGTCTGCTATGCCTGATGAAGGGTTCTGTGTACCCTGAAAGCTTGTGTTTTGTAAATCTCTTGTTGGCCCAATAAAAGGTTATCAAATCATCCACTTTGTTCATTCTCAAATAAAACAGCACCATACCAAAGTGCTCCCTATAAACCTGTCGGGAGGCTGCAGGGTTTGTGGGGATGAGGAATTGCACAGGGGGCACTTATGGGTGACCACATGTTGGTGCCCTTCCAAAACACTTCCATGGCAGCAGACATAGAGGCACCCCTCAAACCCACCGGCATATCAGTGAAAGTTCTACAGCTCCCATTGTGGTGCTGGTGTCGTGCTTCCCATCACCCATCTGTCTCTCCACTGACATGCCCATCCCCTCAACTCTGGTAGCCTGCCAGTAGGTATCTGTCCTGCACATTGCCCCAACACTGTGGGATGTCAGTGTACCTCTGGGTGCCTAGAAAACAAACCGCCATGACAATGGATTTCATACAAGCCATTCTCCTGCTGGCAATACCAATTCCATCAGCCAGCTGTCTCTCACCAGTCCAGCCTATACACTGCCTGCCCCTCCCCCAGGCTGCCCTTCATGTGGGTGCAGATTCCAAAATACACTCATGGCATCGGAGACCCAGCCACCCTCCCAACACATCTGCATGGCAGCTGAACTCATATAGCCCCACAATGGTGCTGTTGTCACCACTCTCATCATGCATCTGTCTCCCACCACACCTCCCTATGCACTGTCACATCCTCCATGACTCTGGGTACCTCCCAACATACTGGCATGGCATTGGACCTCATACAGTTCCATTTGGGTGTTGCTGCCACCACTCTTGTCACTAATTCGTGTCACACCACCCATACTATTCAGTCACCTGTCATCCATGAGCCTGGCAGCCTTCCGAACATGTCCGTAATGGATGCTGCCCCAACATTATAAGCCATGTCAGCAGACCTCTGGACAATCTCAAAACACACTGACATCACAGTGAACCTCATACAGCCCCATTTGAGTGCTGGTGTTATCCCTCCCTCACCTATCTGAGTCCCAGAAGAACTGCTTATGCTGTCTCACAGCCCCCGGACTCCATCATGTGTGCAACCCAACTCCATATGCTGTCATCGTGGCGCACATGGTAGGTGTTCTGTCAACACACTGGCATTGCAGCAGAACTCATACATCACCACTGTGGTGCTCATACCATCCCTTCTCTCACCCATCTGTCTCCCAACAGCCATCCATATGCACTGTCCCATCCCCATGACCCCAGCAGCCTCCCAGTAGGTCTCTAGGAGCACTTTGGGGTTCAGTACCTACAGTGTCCCCCATGGTGCCCAGCATGTGAGTATCACCCAACACACTGGCATGGCAGTGGATCCCATACACCTGGTGGACCACAATGATGGATGTCTCTTGTGTTATCTGTAGAGAGTCGATGTTGTTTGTCTTACCTGACGATGGCTGTCTCTGGTTGCTTGTGTTGCTTTGCCCTTCTGCTGCTTGTGGGGAAGGTGAATGTGGAGTTAGGATCAGAAACCTAACGTTGTATTTCCCTACTTTGTCACTTTAATATCAACCCTAACTGATGCATTAACATACTTTTTTGTAATGAATTTCCTTACTTTTTGAGATAGTGTAATCATAGCCTTATTTGCCAGTGGGAGCACAGGGCTCCCATCCGTCCATAGTTTTACAGACAGAGTAATTGTATCCTTATTTGCCTGTGGCTCTTCGGCCCCTGCGCCCCATCCTCCTTAGATGTGTATACAGTATGTATGTCACTGTGGAAGGGCCCTGCACTTCCATTAATAGAACAATAGTGACCAAATTGCCAGAATAGCCATCTTATTACCCCACCTCATGTACCTGCTACAGAAAATTTTCGAAACCCTGCCAAAACACAATTTCATGCAACTACAATACCAATCTACACAACAGGTGTGGAAACACATTTTGGCCAGGATTTGAAAATGACAGCTATGACATACATGACGGGGGTAATAAGAAGTCTATGATGAAAATGTGGGTCAAAGTATTTAAAATTTCCAAAATTATGAACGTGAATAGTGAAATTACAATAAATGGTCATAACGTTGCATTTTTACATATTTCAACCTCAAATTTTCAACATAGCAGCCTATGACCCCACCTCATGAACAATGTAACTATCATTATGCAAATCCCACCTGAAAGGTGAAACGCTAATCGACTGTGAAATCACCTTTCAGGTGAACGCTGTATAACAAGTGTCATATTGTTCATGAGGTGGTAACCCCAAAAGGCCATGTTGAAAATTTGGGGTCCAAATGTCAAACAATGGCTGAGTTATGCATAAAAGTTGAAACCCCCATTGAAATACATTGAACCACATTTATCGTACTTTCTCATTGCAGTTGCTGGTTCCAGCAGAAAGATGTGTCTTTGATCAGAGAGTGGATCTTGAACCTAGGACCTGTTCAGGAGAGTGAGGGCATGTGGGGATATACTAGGGTGGGTGCTGAATGGAAGGTTTGGTGGGGGACTGATCAGCAATGGACCATTTTTTTTGCAGACAAAAAACATCAAGGGACAGTTTTGTTTTTACAAGGATGGACAGCATTGGTGGGGAGTGCCACTTGACACCAGGGACATGAGAGGGGACAGCAATAAGACATCAGTGGAGGGGAGGGACCACCGGACTACCAATACAAACAAACTCTAGTCAGAGCCAATATGGCTGCTCAGAGTGGTGAGACCAAGTGACAGAATACTCAGAGCTCTCACCGCACCAGAGCTTGCCATATCCAAGATGGCCAACATAACAGAATGCCACATTTGCTACATTTAAACATTCCTTTGGGGGATGTGGCAGCCAGCATATGTCAGTAGGCTCTGTGGGTGGCATCCTAAACTATGTACTAAGCTGTTTCTGAGATTGACACCTCTTTTAAATGAAATTATCTGGTCTACTCTTACCATGCTTGTACTCACTGATAAAACAAAAGGTGGGTTTCTTGCATCTTCTTTGTTTTTATTCCTATGTACGAGTAAGGTATTCCTATCCATGGTTTTAGCTTTATTTAATGCAGATTATAATAGCTTTTCACTGTAACCTCTGTCTGAGAATCTTTTCTTAAGGTCTTTGGCACACCTTTCAAAAACAAGACAGTTCAGAGCAATTTCTCTGCAATCTCAAGAACCTGTAATATGGGATGGAATTTACCAAATTTCTATGGTGACCATTTTCAAATCTTAATGTGTTGCTGCGGTGGGTTTCCTAAAGTCAGCTGTTTGAATTTTATGTTCTGGCCCAAGTATGAGTACTACAGTACATCTGAAAAATCAAAGATGTTATAGAAATAGTGCTAGTAAATCTCAAATGGTACTCATTTTGTTAAGCCATTCCAAGAATGTTTCTGCCTCTTCTTGTGTAAAATTCACACACAAACCATATCATCAGTATATCAAAACCAATATTTTATGTGGTTTGTGATGGCAGCTTTGTGGTTTCTGAGATACACATACTGTATGTCATTTTCCTGTAGATGTTTAATTGTTTCCTATACTTAACATGGGTTTTAGTTTTAAGTGTCACATACAGCCTACACAGTAGGGACATTTTTTCAAGACATATGGAGTTAAAGCATGCTGTGCTAAAGTAGTAAATATTTATTTATTTATTTATTTATTTGAATTTTGATGACTGGGTAGGCCCACTGAGATACACATATCCCTCTTCAGGAGTGACCAGGAAATACATTTCAGTGACTTGAAATAACTGTGAAACAGAATGAGAGTTACAGAGAAACTATTTACAGACTAAAATTACTGACAGACAGTTCATCAGTGCCATGGTCAATAATTTCATACATAACTGGGATAGGAATTATAAAATAATTAACAAAATTGATTGCATGCATACATACATACATAGATTATCAAGAATCAAGTATTTACAAGTTGTAAAAAGTATTTACAATGTGATAATGTATTTAAACCGAATGGTAGAAAATAATAAAGGTAGCATGAGGGTAGTGGAGTAGTGGGAAGAGGAAGTGCAGATGACAGTGAGAAGGTGGATTTAGAAGCAGGAGCATATGGGTGGACAAAAGAAGAGTTCTTTAAAGCATTTTTGAATTGGGGAAGGGATGTGTAGGACAGTAATCCATGCTGGAGTTTGTTCCAGTTATAGGGTGCTATGTAGGTGAAGAATTTCTTGCCTATGGCTAACTGTGTCTTGGAGACACTTAATAAAGGGAGGTGTGAGAGTGTAGGGACTACGGTGGTGCATTTAAACAGTAGGGGCAGCAGAGACAAACTCTTCAGAAATTTTGCAAATATCTGGAAATAGCTGGCAATGTCTGTGGCTACCACTGTAGGAATAGGTTTCAAAGTGAGAAAATTAGTAAGGATAGGAGGAGAGGGAGATGGATGAACTTGAACGTAGTACAGAGTGAGGGGAGTTGAGCTTGGCCTAGAAGGATGGCCATTTTAGGAATGTGAGAATGTCACAGTGGTGCGTTTAAGCTGGGACCATTGTAGTGACACATGCATTTCTGTGATAGGTTTTTAATTTTGTCAGGGTAGATAATTTAGCTGAATGAAGTAAAGGGCTCCTTAAAGAGACCAGGGAGAAGAGTTGCTGAGGCAATTGTTCTCTGGGATTTGGGGGAGGTCAGGTAAGGGAGCTTTGATAAAGTAGACCCAGTTTTTGGTGTGTAGACTTAATCATTTTAAGAGAGTGAGCATCAAGAGTTAGATTTTCATCGGGGTAATCCTTAAATATTTGAAGAGTCCACCCTTCAAGAGCCATGCCATTAGAGGTATTGATTACTAAGGTTGTTGGGTGGACAAGTCAAAGGAGGTGTGATGGAACAGCATTGTTTTAGTTTTGTTGGTATTGAGAACCAGTAGGTTTTATCTAAACCAGGCTTCGAGTTGCCAAAAGTCTTTTCAAGGCCCTATTGGATGGAGAGATACTTTTATCAGATCTATATAGAATATCGTCATCAGCATAGAGTTGTACTGATGCACCTTCACAGTTATGGGGTAGCTCATTTATGAAAATGGAAAATAGCACAGGACCCAAGATAGACTCCTGGGGATCCTGTCCATGATGTGTGCAAGGGAAGAGGTAACTGAAGCCCATTTGATGCACTGCAGCCAATTAGACAGGTAGTCAGTAAACCATGAAAGGGTATGGGAGTCGAGACCGAGTTTGTTTAGTTTGGCTAGGAGGAGTCAGTAGTTAACAAGATCAAATGCTTTTGTAAGATCAACAAATACAGCCCCAATAGCACATCTTTGATCCATGGCTCAATAGATATCTGCGGTGACCTGTAGGAGAGTGGATTTAGTCCCATACAGTTTCTCAGAAACCATGTTGTGAGATGGTAATGGCATTTGTCAGTTCAAAGAAGGAATACAGTTGATTGTAGAGTATTCCTTCTTGAACTTTAACTAGAGGACACAGCATGGATATGGGTCTATAGTTTTCTGTATGGTTAGTCAGTCACTTTTGTGTACAGAGACCACTATTGCTATTTTCCATTTATCTGGAATGGTGTGTGTGACAGGAAGGACCTATTGATTAATTGCACAACTGGGTGAGCAATAGTGGAGGCACCAATCTTAAGGAATTTGGGAGAAAGGGAGACAAAACCCAGTGAGCCATTGGGGCGAGTTTATTTAGTATCTTGAGAACCACTGTGTGTGAAATGAGTTTCAGATGGAAGGAAGTGGGAGGGTGTCTGGTCTGGAGTTGTCCGGGTGGAGTGGGCCATTAGGTAAGTCTTACTTGTATCTATCTAGGTCAGTGAAAAGTGATTCATGCCAAACACGATTTCTGGGAGGGGTTGGACAGAACTGTACCATTATTGATCATGGTCTGGGGATGGTCCATTCCTTGCCCATAATGAGAGCATTTACTTGTGCCCAGACGTTTTTAGGGTTTGTGAGATGGTTGATTTGCAGTGACTGGAAGTAGTCTAGCTTGGACTTTGTGATTTTGTTGATTGAACACCCCAACCAGTTGTATGAAACTGGTTGGGGTTGTGTCAGCAGCTAGCCAGTCTTTTGTATGTAATGGCTGCATATTTTAAATTGATTCAATAAAGCCTTTTATTAAGTTCCAGCAGAGGCATGCTGTTATTTGTTGCATTTGGTTTGGACTGATTCCTTTCGCTTCATCTAGAAGTGGAGCTGTATTGTGCTTTGGGTGTGCCAAAGTAAGTGCTTTTGAAGGTTTCATGAAAAAATATTAAATGGTTCCAGAGTATAAGGATCTAGATTTATTTTTCTGTTCTGAGCTTAGTAGGGTTTTTGATAATGTTCTGATACAATATAGAAAGCTTCATGTCGAAAACTGGTTTTGGTTTCTTGCTACTTGCTTCTGATGGCACAAACATATTTTTTGTATCATGGTGGCCAGCGTCTTGTTTTCCCGAAACTAAAAAAGAATAGAAATACATAAACAAGTTTAATTTTAAAACACCTGAAAATAGCTAAATGGGACCTATTTAGCAAGATTGTGGAGTTTGCTTTTCAAAACGTGTCTAGAAATATATTTTCTAGGCACTCCAAAATCCAGGATGCCCAGCTTAGTGAAACGAGCTGTTTATACATGTTCTCAGTAGAAGAACAGTGGGAGTTTCTTGACATCTGCAGCCACAGCTGGAAATGTCCCATTGGCTTGAGTGCCTGCAGTGAACTGGAGATGGATCTATCTCTCTTACACTCTTGTCTGTCTGTCTGTCTGTCTATCTATCTATCTATCTATCTATCTATCTATCTATCTATCTATCTATCTGCTGGAGCCTACTGAACAGAAAAGACAGAGATTGCAAAGGGGCAAAGCAACGAGATTCTCTGCTCTACTATTCAGCTCAGCTCAGCTCCTTATTGAGCTACTTTATCTGGCATTTACTTTTCCAGCATTTCTGGCATTTAGCAAAACAAGAAAATAAAAGAAAAAGAAAAGGACACTTTTTGCTTCTGCTTCTGGCTTTCCCAGTAGAAGGCAGTGGACTTTTACTGAGTTGCATAAAATAAACAATATTGAGACCCTCAGGCCAGCGAGAATGTGTTTGAAGAGCACCTGAAGAAATATGGCATCTCATGTGCATTTTGCTGGCTGGCCCATTTGAGTGATTTGCAGAGTCCTGATCATAGACTTTACTCCGATCTCAGCAGGTTAAGGCTGTAGAAATAGATAGGTTGATAAAACTGGTAACACTGGAGACAACCCAGGAGAAAAGCAGTAGAAGCAGTAACTGCTGGACTCATGCTGATCTAGGAAGATATCAGAGGGTCACTATACTAAAAGAGTCATTATTTGGTGGATTGTGTGAGACTCCAAGAGGAGGCCGAATTGAGAGACAGACCAGGAATGATGAAACTCTGTGGGAGAGAGCTGCACCTACTGTACCAGTGCTGACATGCAAGTAGCCTACCAAGAAAACAACATGTTTTCGTTTTGCTAAATGCCAGAAAAAGTAAAAGTCATATAAAGTAGCTTAAAGGTCAATGGCAAATCTCTTGTGTGCTATGATTCTTCTTTGTCATATACTGCACCTTGTTCATTTTGGGTGCATTTAATAAAGTTTACACTGTTACCTCTTGTTTGTGTGTTTACCTATGTGTTTATTTTATTAATTTGTCAGTTTATATATATGTTTATTTTGCTGTCACTAGCACTGATCACCAATGTTTCTTGTTCATGCTGTGGCATCAAAGCAGTCATGACGTCAACAGCAGCTTTGTAAGTCCAGTACCAAAACAATGGCGTTTACTTTGGTGCCTGACAGTTGGAAGTTACCGCTCCTCTATGAAAATGTTCACACTGATTAGCTTTTTAACACAAGCCTAAACCTAGAAACATAGCTTGTATTGATTCAGACAGAGCAGTATGCTGTGTGTCAGAAGGCAGCTCATAAATCCTGAACACTATTAAAAAATTCACCAGTTTCACTGTAGAAATACTTCTCAAGTTGTAGCTGCTGTTTTCCAGTTTGGACATGGGACTGATATGGCACTTTGGATACAATTACTTGTTAGTATCAGTGCAATTCACTAATCTGATTTTCTTTCTTTCTTTCCTTTTTACATGATCACCTGATTCTGTTAACATTTCGCTACCCCATCACTTGCCAAAGCATGATCATCATTTAAAAAAGAAAATCAGAGCTCATTGGTGGTAGACCAGCGCACCCTCAATTATCCCAGCAGTTTCTGTACTCTGTCGGAGCCACCAGGGTTCATAGGGTGTAATCAGTGGCTATTCAGTGTGGTTCAAATTGCAACTCTCATTGATCCTGATTGAGACATTCACTGCACTGGCATAATTATGTTCCGCATGGGTTTTAGAGAATAAGGACTCCCATGAGGTAAGTGCAGCCACCAGCACATAGGCTGCCAGGCTGGCCACAGTAATCTACATGAAAATTCTGATTTATGAGGGTGAGGGTGGTCTGACTGCTTCATTTTGGAGGCTACTTTGTCAGTGGTAGGTGGAGTCAGTGGACCTGCATGCTTATCCATTAAGTCAATTTATAACATGGAGCAAGCGAATATTATTTATTATTTATTGAATTCTGTTGATCCGGTAAGCCCACTGGGCCTAGAAGTCCCTTTTCAGAGGTGGCCGGGGATACAGATAGTAAGCAACTGAAATTGAACCAGATTAAGCTGTTGGTGGTATTTTTCGTGAATGGGAGAAATTTGGCCAGGACACCGGGAAATTCCCTACTCTTTTTCGATAAGTGCCATGGGATCTTTAGCATCCACCTGCACTACCACCAATCCAGGCAGATGGGACCTTGGTTTAACGTTTCATCCAAAAGACAGAACCTCAGAAGTGCAGCACCCCCTCTCATGCTGCACTACAGTGTCAGTATTGAGATATTAACCGAAGTGCCAGATGTGGGAACTGAACCCACAGCCCTCTGATCTCCTGGTCTCAGAGGGTGAGTGTGCTACCTACTAAGCCGCTGCACTGACAAATACAGAAATGTAATTGGTGGAATCCCACCCTGTGACCATTCGTTAATGTCTGTTAATGAATGGCATGGTAAAAGTCCTGGTGACATAATCTGTGTAGCGGTACCAGACTTATTCACTACTTACTACTAGATATAGGTGATGTCCACCATTAAAATGCAGAGCGGCAGCTCTCAATTATAGTAAAGATGGATGCAAAACTATACTTCTGACTTGCAGGATGCTGTCTGTGAGCAAGTTGATAGTCTGTGAGCAAGTTAATACTTTCTCATAGAGGTGAATCGCAATCTGTTAGTGAATTCTGCTCTCAGTACATAAAGCAAGCTGTCAGCTACGCAAAAGTCAATTGAGGAGTGGAGCCTCTAACTGCAGTGGTATGTACTGAAGGGAGTTTTTGAGCTGTCAGAAGTATATTTACTTCTATGAATACAGTGTTTTCACGTGTGTTGTCAAACCCACTCGCCCACCCTGCAGAACTCTATGTCACTGCACATATTTTGTGTTGTGGTAGTGCAGAGCTGTAGAAGAGCCGATCAGCACCGGTAGTAAAACATAGACTTAGTATACTGGAAAGTGCCAGACAATGAGGCTGTCACTCCATGTTTCTCAATGTGTGTCTGTGTCTTTGTCAAAGTAATATAATACTCAGTGAGAAATATAGGTATAGGTGAGAAGCAGCAGAGATGACCATTTATCTGACTGCAGTCATAGAAATTTTTTATGTGGTTGTTTTATTGTGCATGTCTCTGAATGCCTTGATGAGTTAAAGCATGTAGGACCCCAGATCTCCTATCGCACAGTAGTAAAAAATACGTACTGTGTCTTGTGCTCTGATAGTTTGATATAAACTGACTTGGATGGCACAAGGGCGAAAAGAGTGATGGATGTGAATTTTTATATTTGTGGCAAGCTGAGTGTTAGAGACTGTCTGGAAATGTGGTTTCCAAATGAGAGGGTCCACCATTCAGCTCTAAAATGATTGGGAGTGAGTGGGATGAGATGGAGGAGCAATATGGAGTAGTCGGAGACACCAAAGAACAAAAGAGAAGTACAGATATGGTCACATAGGTGATACAGTAGAAGTGGCAGTGTGCACAGTGGCAGATAAAGATGGAGTACTTGCTAGTGGCACATAGAAAGAGAACTTGTTCATTGTCCAGGATTCAGTTGCAGAATTGTTGAAGAAGCTGCAAGTACAGTGCAGTCTTGCAGTGTTGTACAACAAATGAGCCAAAAATGCATCTACTATCTACTATCTGTCTTCTATCTTGAAAGTTAGCAAAATATATAGTGAGAAGAAAAAGACTGGACACGTGGTATCAGGGACACACTCCACAAGTTGCCCACTTAATTGTACCTCTGAGCACTAACCATCCAAGATGTTTCAGACTGTGAAAAGAACGATGACTGTTAGGCATACTAGTGATATGGGAGAATGTGCATAGTCAGTCAGCACATTTCAGATGTCAGTTTATAATGACACTGGCAGAGTAATCAGTAACAGTAACCTGCAGGTACTGTACATAGGAGCCAGACTACTAGTGAACCAATACAGAGTGGGCACCTTAGGTCACAGACAGTGCCTGGAATGTGGATCTCAAATACTGGCAGTGAACAGTATTCTGGGGAAAAACAGATAATGTTGGAGGATGCTTTGCCAAGAGTTGTAGTGCAGAAATGGGAAGTTGTTATCCATCAACATCTAGTCTTCCATCTGAAACCTCAGGAAAGCAGTCACAGAAGTGCCTCAAATCAGCAGAGAGCTCTAAAATGACAGTAGACATATAAAGCATCAAATATGCCAGCAATGCATGAGAGTTGATGTGCACCACTCGGAGGCGCCAACCACTGCTCGGAATGCTAGTCTGTCTGGATGAATTATAAAAAGCAAAAGATGGGCGAATACTCACCAAAAGCACTCAGTGAGCAATCAATGTCTTTCAAGACTGGTTCACTAGTAGTAGCAAGAGTATTTACTTTAAAGAGATCTGTATCCAAGAGTTGTGTTCGCTACTTAGAGAATTCTATGCCAGTGTGAGAGGAGTGGAGGGCAAGATATATACAGTAAGCAGCCTCATCTGTCTCTGAGCTGGAATTAACAGGTTTTAAACAATTTGGAGAACCAGCGACACATCAACATACCGAGCGACCCTGCCTTCAATCTGCCAATAATGTGTTCATTGGTATGCTAAAGCAGTGCATAAAAAGGTCAGGATTGAGCCATGCACCACCCTCCCATAACACCAGTGGACTTGGTGAAAATACACAGTTGTGAAAACCTCTCCCTTGGAAGTGCTGTTGGACTAGTTCAACAACTCTGGTTTGAACTTCAGCTAGGGTTTGCATGGCACAGCAGAGAAGGGTGAGAGATTTAAGCAAGATTCTTTCATTGTAGCCAACAATGCAGATGGCAGAGAGTACCTGAGACTTGCATGTAATCCTCATAGTAAGAATCATAATAATGACCATGAGGCAAATAGGTAGAGCCAATGAGGCTTCCTCTTTGCAGAGTCACAGAATTGTTATTGCCCAGTATACATGTACAAACTATATATTAGCTACTGTCCTATTGATGCACCTGCCCTTTCCTCCATCCAAAAGAGTTGTCTGTCACAATGATAAGGTCTGGTACACAGAGTCACCTATGGGAGTCAGTTATCTGGGCAATAGATGCCCAAAATATCAACGACTGTGCAAGTCTCACCATGCTACAGCAACCATTCCATCCGAGCACCACAGTCCAGATATTGCCAAATGCTGGACTAGCCTCATGCAATATAATGACAGTGATTGGCCACCATTGTGAGAAGAGTCTGCACAGCTATCAGACTGCCTCTGTAAGTGACCTACAGAAACTGAACAACTTGCTAACTGGTGCTCCTAGTGATGTGGAGGGATCAGTGCCATCCCTTGACATCAGAAATGAAGAATGAAAGTAAAATGATTGAGAAGGACACTAGTATTCAAGAGCCACTTATTAAAAGTGCCACAAAACAAGACCAGAAAACAGAAAGAGTCATCACCATCATGCAGACAGGAGTCCAAGCCAATAGCTGTTGTCAATATTAATCCTGAGAGTGGAGCTGTTGGGTCCATGATTCCTGGATTTAATATAAAAATGTCAACATCTTTAGCACTGTGAACTTTCATTGCCATGCACAGTAGTCCTCACACCAGATTTTGATGTAATAGCTTTCTATGACTTTCACCTTTTTATCTAATTACACTATTTCTGTTGTGCCCTGTTGGTAAACTATTACATGTCTATCCTAAGAATATTCTGTGAAACACTACATAGTAGGAACAGTACATCATACAGTAATGTCTCCTAGAATAGAAATGCATGAGTGTGATAGCCGTTCTCTAACTATAGCAGTAGTATTTTGATGTTCTCATTCTTAAATACATATTTCTGTAATAAAATGTTTAAAATGGCATATAGTAGCAGGGCTTAGTTAACTCAATTTTGGGAGTATCTGACTTCCATAAATTAGGCAAAACTTCCAAAATAAAAGGAAAGGGAGTCATTGACTTCTAAATGTAAAAACAAAATTGGATGACTTCCAAAATTGAAGGTACAGAAGCAAATAAACGATGGATTTTTAAAAATAAATTGTGTTTTACCACTAATATTTATATTAATGTCCCTAAACTGATCCTTCCTAGAATACTGGCTTACAAATTGTGGTATCTAGGAAGTATCTTGACTTTCAAAAATTGGAATGACTTCCAGATTTTGATTCATGGAAGTATTAGACTTCCACTGAAAATAAATTAACTGAACCCCTGTATAGTAGACAAAATGGTGTATACAGGAATGTGTGTGTTTCTACCAGTACATGACTGTCACTTTTCCTCTGTAAACGCTTGTTGTTGGCGAATAAATAAACATGTTTGTGATAATGCTGTGTTTGTCAGTATCAGATTTAATAAGAGGCACCTACTCTGTAGTTTAACAAGACTACACAGTGGAACCAGGAAGTTATGAAATAGAGAGACGATAGCTAGTATGCTTCCTACTATTAGTCTCATAGCTCTTAACAGCATGGAGCACCACAGAGACAGACATATACTAGGGAAAGCTGCAGCACACCAGCACTGTTGGATAGACTGAAAAGTGACGTATATCTCTTCATAGAGCTGTGTTTCCTTTCTTGTTTGCCAGTGTCACCACACTTGAGTAGGGCCCCTCCAACAATGTGAAGCACTTGGTGTGAGTTACCATTCCTGTACAGAAATATAGAAGCTGTTCCTACAATTAGTACCACAGCACAGCACCAGCATGCTTGGTATATCACACCGAACTGTATTGGTGGGATACCAGAGATGACCAGAGTCAGTTTCATTGCCCTGGCTGCCTTGAACCCATAACCAGAGATACAGCAGTAGCATGCAGAGCCAAAACAGAGCATGTGATTCATATCGCTGCTGATCAAGGTGCCTGCACACAGCTCTGTTCCACATAACTGCTAGCTCCTAAATCTCCATATCTCTGTGGCACGCCCCATGATGTTGGTAGACTGGCAGGATGTCGGTATTATGTAGTATCACAACTTTGGTGCTTTTTGCATATGTTTGGTGATCACTGACTGAGTTAAACACTGTGACAAGAGGTGCATAAATAACTGCATGTCTTGACCATTTGGTTCCCAAAGAATTAACAGACAATGATACTCCAAAAGCAGTTTGAGGTGCTGTAATCTTTGAGACAGAAAATAAATCAACAGCAGAAAGAGTGCCAAAATGAGCGTTCTAAAGTAGGCATCTGTGTTCCAGTACATGTCTTGCTCTACTAATTGTATGCACCTCTTGCACATTTGTTCTTCTTATGGTTTTACATGTGCAGTTTCAAAACACATGTCATAGCAAACGATGCTGCAACAGTAGGTAAAGTAGTATTCTCACAGAGGGATACTACTTCCTGAAATGATACCTGTTTATCTTTGTATATGTTGGTGTGCTGTCTCCTAGCCTTTGCAGTATTCTAGGTAGCAGAGTCAGCATTGTGCTACATGTTTTGTTGTCCTCGTTGTTTCTCAGATGTCCTGGTGGCAGGACGCATAATAAAGTTCAATCTTGCATGAAATGTTTTGATATTTGTCTTTTTTCCAAAATTTCACAACCACATCATTTTCCCCATGTTATAAGCACAATAACCCACTCCAGGGTGTGCAGTTATTGGGATTAACATACACCTGGGTGCTGTGAGACACTTAGCCTGTGGCCTCATACCTCACAACACACCTGGTGTAAGGCATCCACAACCGCACACCTCTGGCAATGGTGGATTATTGCTTACTTAATTTACCAATATGATTTTCTTCTTTTATTCACAGTCAGCTGATTGATGAAGGACATGTTGCATTACAGAATATGTCAGTTTCAGACATGCCTTGAGTTTGGTGGTTGAAGGGTTTTATACCCAAGGACACAGATTTGAAATTTTCCATGTCAGCCAGCTTTTGAATCCACAAACTCATGCAGAAGCAGAGCTCCATGACAGCACTCATGATTGTGTTTTGGCAAGTAGTGGAATGCCAGATGTGCAACAGAGTCCGCTAAGCACATAAAAAGCAAAAAAAAAGAAAATCACATTAGTCAGTTGAACTGATACTGACAAGTAGTTGAATCCGTAGTTGTACAGTACCACAACAATTCCATCTCAAAACTGGAAAACAGCAGCTGCAACTTCAGGATTCGTGCAGTGAAACTTGCAGTTTTTTTCCTTCTTAATGACGATTGGGATTTAAGGTGCTTTGAGCTAAAGCAGATGATCAGACAAAAGGAAATGCTGGTTCAAGTGCTGGGGTAAAACATTGACTTGCTTTTTGCACAGGGGTAAAATCTTTCAAACCCAATGTACCCACCACTTCTATGGAGCAAAATTTACAAGGGCTATTACAAAACATAAATCCACTAAACCCATAGAGCTAGGAGATAGGAAATTAATTTTAAAGAGATTTTGTTGTTCATCTATGTATTTATGTGTAAAATATCATACACGTTTCTGACCGTTTGTATGTGTTGTACCTTTTTTTTTGTTCTCTATTTATGGTCTCACTCGATTAATATATTCACCTTTTCTTATCCATATGCATGCAACAGGGTTTTTACATTCAAACCTACTATGTAATTAACTGCCTTGAGACTTGACAGCAGCAGCAGCTCCTCTTTCAAAGTGCTATGCAGTATGTGTCAACCAAATATACTGAATCTAACTGATGAACACGATGTCATTCTGACTTTTTCTTTTCATTTTTTCTAGATTTAAATGGAGTACTATTAATTTTATTAAAATGACTTTGTATCTCAGTGGTCTAGGTGTTGCTTGAATAATCGTGGTTTTGTGAATTTTCCATTTTCCTGTTTGATTGCATGCCCCCCACACACACACGGGCACTAATAAATGACACCTGTTTTTAAATCTAGTCGTCCTGTTATCTGAAGGTTAATGTTATTTTGTACACTATAAAGTAAAACAAATACTTTGAATACACATTTTTAAAAATAATCAGATTTGACTACTGTACTGTAGCTTTGGTGGTGGTGATTTTAGATGGGTTTGTGATGGGTGTTTAACTCTGGTTAACAGAAAGCAGATGGAATGGATGGCCGTCACCTGGACTGAAGGTTTGCTTTAGCTGTAGGAGTGTGAGTGTACAAGAGGAACGATAACTGTACCTGCTGCTTGGGTATAAAGTATTTCATGAGGACTGAGAACTACATTCTCACCATTCAACAGTTTTGAGCAAAAGACATTTTTGTGATAGACTGACCTGTACTGTTTCCTTATTGAACATACATAGAAGGGCATTCTGATTTTTTCAAATGACAGGTCCAGATTGTGACTATAGTAGTCCTGTTATCGCATAAAACTTAGGGAAGAGAACAAACTGATTTCTTTCTTAATATGAAGAGTTTACTATGTACCAACCCTGAGCCACCCTACCTTCGATTTAGAGAGGGTACATATACCTGATTCCAGTTGTCCCTGAAAATCCTTTTACTGGCCTGGTGTCTGTGGCTGTGATCAGGAGAACCCTGCTGGCCAAATTACAGACTTTCCTGACAGCACAAGTAATAGCGCCACTCTTCACTGTTCAGTGCCACTTCAACATCAGTGGCAAATGTAATTCACATCTCACCCAACGTCCTTGCTAGTATAAAACAAAATTCATAATACTATAAGTATAAAAATATATGTCCTGCAGTGCTACATTAATATTTATTTTAATACACCATAAGGCAGCTGGATCCTAATTGGGAGTTTATATTAATATTTATTTTAATAAACCAACCATAACAGAATTATGCATGTGCAAGTTTCATTTGGTTACCATTATTCCACTTAGTAACCTATTTTAAGATTACTTTTCTTTAGAGTGAAGCTTTTTCTCTCACTGTCACTGCTATTTGACTGTAAGTGCTTATGAAACATACATTAGTAGGTGCCAGAAAGGGAACAGAGGGTAAGGGCAGACAGCACACAGAGGGAGGGAGCAGGAGCGCTTTATTGAAAGCTGGGTGCTGGGATAGGGGAACGAAGGGTGGGGACAAACAGCACACAGAGGAAGGAGTGGAGGGTTTAATTGATGGCCAGGTGCCAGGACTGGGAACGAGGGTGGGGTTAGGCAGCACACAGAAGGAGGGAGTGGAGGGTGTCTTTAAAACATTTGTGCTGGGATGGGAAACAGAGGGTGGGGTGGACAGCAACAGAAGGAGGGAATGGAAAGGTTTAATTAAATGCCAGGTGCCAGGACAAGGACAGAGGGTGAGGTGGACAGTACACAGAGGGAGGAAGTGGGAGGGTTTCTTTAAAAATTGGTAGCTACGGGAAACAGAGGGTGGGGCTATGACAGTTTAGTGTCATGGACCTTTGATGTTTGAAGTCTTTAAAGTCTTAACAGTAAAGTTCAACCTATAAAGAACTTCAACAGTTATTTTCCCATCGATTGATCCTAACTAAATGAGTGATGGATGATATGATTCTCAACCCCAAAACACATACTTGACCTAAAATGTTTAAATTAATAATACAATAATGTTACTAAGCATGACTGAGACCTAAATACAGGTCTTGGTCATTCCTAACCAAGTAGGATTTCTTTCTAAATCAATTTTTAAAGGGGTAAAACAGATGGCAGAAGCACAAACAGTATTTTTTGAGCAGGAACAGTAAATGCTCAACAATTAACAGTTCGAACTGTTTTCATTTACCTGTCTGTCTAGCAGCTATCACAAAAGTGTTATAATTCAAAAATGGTGAGATATTGCCTTCCCAAGACTGTCCAAAGCCAAACCCTTGGCACAGACCCCATCATCCCTGAACATTTCAAGAAACATTTTCATTCTGTCTGGTTATAGATGAGAGCAAAAATCCCGTGTTAACCAATGGGAAAAAGTGTTTTATTTCTGTTTTTACTACTCCATATCTCAAAACCATTACCAGATGCCATCACAAACATCTTGAGATATTTACAGAGTGACAGCACATGCCAAATGTTGGGCTATTTCATCAAAATGCCAAAGTTATTAAGGCACAACATTTTGAATGTAACATACAACTGCCTGTACAACCCTAACTATAGAGATGCGACCGCATCCTATAATATGATGCCTCATGGCCCTAATAAATATCACTGATATTTTTCCTGACTGCAGTTTAACCTTATGTCATCATGAGTGGCGAAGTTTCAAGTGAGGGTCAAAGGTGAACCTGCACAAGGGAAAACATCTGTTATATTACCTTAAAACCAATCTACTACCGCTACCTCCCAACCTCCTAGACAAAGCCACTTTTTGGCCACCCACTCACCCCCATCTCCCTCCCCTCACCTTGACTCCTCCTCCTCGGACTCTCACACTAGGTGTCACACCTCTTTATCTCCTTCACATATAAACACTGTCCTTTACCCTTGTTGAATGCTCCTGATGCTGTACTATCACCATTGGTACTATGAATGACATTGTAACCTTATTGTATACTAGGTACCTACTATTCGAAGTATTGTATATAAACTGTTTGTTATTGTTGTCATTGTCACTGTTTGACATGGAACCTTTGTAAAGAGGTCTGAGCTCAAAGGTATGATCCAAACTCTAATAAATATTTAGTTGTTTAACCAGGTATAGCACACTAAGCTGAAAGCTTTTTACAGGAGCGACCTGGAAGCACAAGGAGGTTAAGTGACTTGCTCAGGGTCACACAGTATGCAAGTGGAAGCTGTGGGATTCAAACCCCAGGTCTGGTCTGCTGGATGTCACCAGATTTGCAGCTCAGAGCCTTAGACCACTGCTGCTATACTTTTTTCGATGGAATGGTGAATGTGGTTGAACCCTAATGAAAACCCCAGGCCTTATTTGTAAGATACTACTTTTATCCCTGCATTTCTCCCAAAATAAATACATATTTCCATAAGGGACATGGCATGACTAATTTATGGCATGCTTTTATTATTCAATGACAAGAAAAAATCTTGCATCCTGATTGTCAGTGGCCACCTACAACAGTGATGTTACCCCAGCACAATCTCACCGTATAAAGAAGACATATAGCTGTACTCTCTGTATCTCCATTGCCACTATGGGATAAATGGTAATGCAGTGAGAATAACACTGACATTCTCACCGTAGAGTAATAGTGGCAAAACATATCATTGATATTTGCCAATTGTTATTTTCACACTGATTTTTATCTTCAGATATATGGCATATATATATATATATTTATAAATATATATTATATATTATATATATATATATATATATACATATATATATATACAGTATGTGTGTGTGTGTGTGTGTGTAACATATGTTTTGGGAGAAATGCAGGATAAAAGTAGTATCTTACAAATAAGGCCTGGGGTTTTCATTGGGGTTTTCAACCCTAATTCTTACCCCATTCCATCAGTAAAGAAACTGAGATGCAGAGTCCATGAGAATGGATGAGTGTTAGGTTGGACAACCCCAAGGAACGCCCCAGACCTGATTTGTGAAGACTCAGGAGAGGTGAAACCATAATGGTTTTTCCTTTGGCTGCCTTCAGGGTGGGTGGGTCTTCAGGTTGGGAACTATGACACTATATTTCCTTACTTTTGTTGCTTTAACCTGAACCCTAACTAGTACATAAACAAAGTTTTTGCAAAGAATATCAATCTGTCTGTCTGTATATCTATCTGTCAATCTATTTCGTAAAATCTTTGTTAATGCACCAGTTGATTTTCAAGTTAATACCACAAAAGCAGGGAAATGTGGTGTTAGGTTTCAATCCTAGCTCCCCACCCCTATGCCCCAAGCAGCAAAAGGAAAAACATTAGGATTTTGGGTCTCTGGAGTCTTGGTGAATCAGTGGTGGGTCTTCCTTGGATTTTTCAACCCTAATGTTCACCTGTCCCTCAGCCATAGCCTCCTGTCTGAAGCACAAGATACAGCTCCAAGCCATTGCATCATACTGATGCACTCATCAAAGGTAGAGAAGTACTGCATGTCTTGCCACACGCTGCCAATACAATGTGTTAGAAGTCACACAGGGCCCTGTGGATCCTGCATGAAGAAAGGAGATCACATCTGACCTGTTTGCTTAGGGAATATGGTGAGCATTAGGCTGACAACCCCAAAGAAGGCTCCACCACTGATTCACCAAAACTCCAGAAACCCAAAACCCTATTTTTTTTTTCCTTGCTGCTTAGGGTTGGGGTGGGAGTTAGAGCTGAAACTCTAACACCACATTTCCTACTTTTGTGGCATTAACTTAAACCCCATTTGGTGCATTAACAAAGTTGTTAGCAAAAGAATTTCCTTTCTTTTTGAGATAGGGGAAATGTGACCTATTCACACAGATCCTTTGGGACCTATGAAGACATGCAGATGCACAGGGCCCAAGGAAGAAATGGAAGTCTCCATCTGCCTATGGAAAAGCAGGGTCCTTGAATGCCCTGCAGTTCCATGCAGAGACAGAAGCCAAGAATTAATGGGTCTCTCAGGCAGGCTGCAGAAGCTCATGGCTCTGTGTTCTCTGTGCTTCCTTGTAGCTGCAGATACAGATATAAAGGAGAAAGAGTCCATCCATCAGCCAATGCACAGGGCTGTCTGCCACCCTAAGGTGCAAATGTGCAGGGCGCTATGCAAAGAGAAGAGTTGTCTTCACTATATGTGCAATCAGATTTCATGGCCCAAAACCAATTTAAGTCACAAACCAAAAGTTATGATGTACAATCTAATTTCAAGTTGAGCAACCAATTATTGCCACAGAAATGAAAAAGCATGTTGAGTAATCTAATTTCATGCTGAGAAACCAATTTCTTACAAACGAAAAATGATTGTGGGCAATCAAGTTTCATGTTGCACAACCAATTTAAGTCACTTAATGCAAAATTTTATTCAGCAATGCAGTTTCATGTCAAAGCACCAATTCGAGCCCCAGAACAAAATAATTATGATCCATATTAAAAGTCAATGTCTTAAAACCAATTATAGTCATACAACGGTAAATCGTGATCCACTATCAAAATTTCATATCGAGCAACAATTTCATTTTCGAAAGTACAGCAGTACTGGGTCAGCTGTGCACAGACAGAGAAAAGCCATTGCTGGGCAGGGAGCTGCTAACTCCCGCTATGATACTACATCAGATCCAAGGAAGCCCAGCACTCTCACTGAAGGCAGTGAGTCTTTAGACTAAAGCAGCAAAAACTCACAAACTGCTGGTACAAATTTTAATTTACTGTGAAACTCATAAAACAAGCAGCTGGGTCAGTCGGTAGGGGCTACTTTTAAAGGTTTAATTAGTTGCTCTTTTTTTAGCTAACAAATCCTCTTAGAGCTAAATGTATTAATAAATAGCTGACTATGTATTAAAACAATTCTAGTGTATACTTTCCTTGATTTCTTGATAATATTTTGTGACCTATATTATCAATAATTTAGGTTGGGTAAATCTGTTTTCTCCTCTTTATTTTGTATTATTTTAAGGCTAGATACTGTCAGTGTATTATAAAATGTTTGAATTTATTACTAGAATTTTAATTTTTAGCAAGTGTAATTGTACATACCATGCCTTGAAAACATTGTAACAGTTTTTTATTGCTTTTCTTGTACCCAAACTATGAGTACTATTCTGGTAGCTATGAATTGTAAGCAGCAACCACCTAAGATTGGCTGCTCTGATTACCTGTATACTACTTAAAGGGTGTCTTTACCATTAAGACCCCACCCCTTGACGAAGACTGTTACTGATGCACTGGGATGTCTAGTGGTACAGACCCGCTCCTTGTTTTGTGAGTTTCACAATGAATTTACATTTGTACCAGAAGTTTGCAAGTTCTTGCCATTTCACAAGCACAAGTTATGATCCAGAAACAAAGGTGTTTCCAACAGATTTCTTTTGAATCACAATTAAAAGTAATTTTGCAAGTTATAGTTAGCTTCAGGTTTCTCACCACGTGAAATTAAAACTTATAGCTCATAATCAGATTTAATGTCTAGCAACCAATTTGTCACATGCAATGATAAATTATGATCTGCAATAAAATGTCATATTGAGAGACCAATGTTTTGCCATGTAACAGAAAACTAAGATGTGCTATCAAATTTCATGGTGAGAAACTAACTTTCTGCTGTGAAATGAAAATTTTGATGCAAAATCAAATTTCAAGTAGAAAACATTTTTGTTGTAAAAAAATCATGGTGCACAATCAGATTTCAAGTCAAGAAACCAATTTTCTGCTGGCCTGGTGACACTGAGGGTTCAGGCGCTGGACACCACACCTCATGCCATGCTGGTGACCCGGGTCTGGAGTGGACTCAGGTAGTTGTGGGTCGGCAGGGGAAGGATAGGATTGAGCATCTGTAGGACACCTCTCCCATGCTTGGGGAGGTTGCAGGGGTTGCTCGGTGCCCTAGCATCTCCTGATGGAGATTGGGGAACTACAGGTGCACCAGCACATAAGATCAGGGATGGAGTGTGGCAGACGCCTGCCGGCAGCCAGTGCCGATGTCATTGCACACTGCACTCCAGCAGAGGGCCTTAAGGAAAATCCCCACCTCCGGGAGGTGACGGCAACCACCAGTGATCCTGGCCACATGCCCAATGTCAGCCGCTTCCAATTCTCCCTTGGGGACTTGGTGCCTCTCGGTCAGGGGGCCTGGGGAGCCCAAAGTCCTGGATCTGATGTACTATGCGGAGGAGCAGTTCAGGCTGGTGGTGGAGCCACGGCATTGAGTGTGGTATGCCCAGAGATGCCTCAGTAGGTGGAGCATAAAAGAATTGGACAAAAAAACAATTTTCTGCGTGGAAACAAAGTTTCTGATGTGCAATCAAAACTTTCAAGTTGGGAAACCAATTTTGTCACAAAATGAAAAATCATGGTGTGCAATCAAATTTCATGCTGAGAAAGCATTTTTTTCTGTGAAATGAAAAATTTGATGCACAATCATATTTCAAGCAAAGAATCCAATTTTGTGCATGAAATGAAAAATCATGGTGCGAATCAAATTTTATTTTGAGTATCCAATTTTCTGCTGCAAAGTGAAAATGATGCTGGAAATCAAAATGTGTTTCCAACAGACTTTTTTGAATCTCAGTTAAAATGTATTTCATGCCTCCTAATGGTGCAACATATAGAAAAGTGTGTCACAATTCAAAAATGGAAGTACGTTAACATTGCCAGGAGAAATCATGTAAAACATTTATAGACATGATTGACTGAAACAAGCCTCAGAATCTTAACCAGCATGTTCTAGTGAGGTAAAGTCATTATTTTTTATTATAGCTAATGTAGTGAAAGTTTGAATTAGTAGTTTGCTACCAAGGTGAAAACAAGGCATCTGTCAAAAGCAAAAAAAAAAAAAATTTGTGTCGTGAGCACATCTCACAAAACTAAAGATGGTCTCACAGCACCAAAAGTCGTATTGGAACAATATCCCAAAAATCCCACTTAACATGCTCAGAACAAAAGAAAGTGAAATACTTATAACTTTGAATCATTTAATATTTTTCACAAAACCTTCTTAAGACACTACCTTGCCACAGCAAGGTTTCACCCTGAAAGTTTCAGGAAAAAATTATATTCTGTGTAGGCTGTAGGTGAGAGTAAACCCATATACCATGTTAAGTATAGAAAAAAATTAGACATATGTAGAAAATGACATGTATGGATTTCAGAAACTGCAAAGCACCGGCCCAGTGGCACTGAGGGTTGAGGCACTGGACGCCACACCTCGCGCCACACCAGTGACCTGGATTCAGGAGCGAGCCAGGGTCGCCGGGAGTTGGCAGGAGGACTAGGATCAAGCATCCACAGACTGCTCTCCTAGTCCTGGGGTAGGTTGGGGACACTCATCGCACTGTAGTGACCTCTGGGATGCCCGGAGGTACTGCCTGCATCGGTGTAAGTGGAGCGCAGCGGATGTCAGCACATTGTGTCTGGATGTCATTGCATATCCAAAAGGACTACAACAGGAGAAAAATTGGCTGGAGCATGACCATGCAGCCTGATGGCTGCACTCTAAGCTGCCCAGAGGACTTGTGAGGAGTCCCATCGGGAGTGTTCTGGGCTGTCCTGGCTGACAGAGGCATCAGGAGGCCCTCCAGCAGGATGGCAAGATGGCTGTCCCAGACCCTCCTTGGTACAGTTAGAGCCACCCAGCTCTTCGGGTGGGCAGAGCCAGTGGCTGGATGCCCCATGCTGGGAATGCCACAGCAAAAGGCAGAAAAATACAAATAATATATAAAACAAAATGCACAAGCTGCCACCACAAAAGTGGATTTAGAACCGTGCCTCATAGACAACAGATGCAAAATTTCTGCTGCCAAAGCTAGTTAATGTGCCAGCCCAGTGGCACTGATGGTTGAGGTGCTTGACACCACACCGCGCCACACACCGCAACCCAGGTTTGGGAACAGTATGGGCCACTGGGGTCAGCAGGGGTGAGAAAGGATCGAGCATCTGGAGTACAGCTCTCCTTCCTTGGGGATCCAGGGACTATGCCCAGCACTGCAGTAACCTCCAGTGGAGACCGAGGTTACCGTAACACTACGTGGCTTGGATAGAGAGGAACGGAGCCACGACAAGATGTTCCCTGGTGTCATTGCACATTGTGGTCCGCCTGGGGCTGGGGTGAGAGCGGAATGAGGAAAAACTTAGAAACACACTCCACCTCCCAATAGGTGACAGAGGGTACAGGGGGGTCGGTCCACCATGCCCAGAGTAGGGCCCTCCTCACCACCTGTGTGCTCTCATCCACCATGTTCTGCCAGATTAAATTATAGATAGAGTGCCAGGAGGGCTTATCTGATGGTCCTGCCTCAGGGACTCAGAGCCAGGAGCTAGACAGTAGCAGCGGTGGATGGAACAGGCGAGAGGGGCTTCAGACGGGCGGGTCAAAGATCTAGGACCCCACTTGACCACTCCTGAAAGAGTTCAGGAGGTGGAGTGAAGAAAGAAAAAGCTATTAACGTGAAAAGTTAGGAGTTTAACACTGAACAACCCACTAAGCCCTAATTGCCCTAACCTGAGCTATAAAGATGCTTCTGCCCCATAATATGCTACTGTATCTATCTATCTATCTATCTATCTATCTATCTATCTATCTATCTATCTATCCATCCATACATCTATATACATGTCTATATTTCAAAAACTGTATTGATACACCAGTTAGAGTTCAACTTAAAGCAACAAAAGTAGGAAATGAGGTGTTAGGTTTTCAACCCTAATTCCCCCACTCCCACCCCACCCCCAAGTAGCAAAAGGAACTTACAGTATGGCTGGGGTCTCCTGAGACTTGGTGGGTCTTCCTTAGAGTTGTCAACCCTAATGCTCACCCCTTTCCCTGAGCAATTAAGGTCAGATGTGCTCTGTTTTTATTTGTCAATAAGGGTCCACAAGGTTCTCCATGAAGAAAGCTGCAACAGATGTTGTTGGCAACATGTGGTAAGATACTGTATACTTCTGTACCTCTGAAGAGTGTATCAGTATGAGGCAGTGGGCTGGAGTTGTACCCACTACTTTGGACAGGAGGCTATGGGCTGGGTGTAGGGATGAGCATTAGGGTTGACAACCTCAAGGAAGACCCCACCACTGATTCAACAAGACTCAGGAGACCCAAAACCTCTTATATTTATTTTTGTTGGTTGGGGTTGGGGGTTGAGTTAGGTTGGAAACCCTAATGGCACATTTCCTACTTTTTGTTGCTTCAAGTTAAACCCTAACTTGTACATCAATGCAGTTTTTTGCAATGAATTTCTTTCTTTTGTGATAATAGAACTGAATTCATTTGTGCAGGTCCCTTTGGGACCTGCATGAACACATCTGTCTGGCTGAAGATGGGCCCTGTGCTCAGTGTCTGTAGATACAGACATGCACTTTGGGCACTGTGCCAAATATGGAGTGCATCATGCTGCAGAAGTACAGGATCCTCTGGGTCCCATAGATCCATGTGGCTACCGATGCAGATATGCACAGCCCTGTGGGCCATGTGCCACCTGAGAAGTCTGTGTGGGCACAGAAGCACAGGGCCTTCTGGCCTACACATCCATGTTTCTAAAGATACAAACATGCAGGAGTATGTCTGAGAATGGAAGGGGCACTGTGTTTCATGTGGCTACAGATACACAATTTCTATCATTTGTCAAGTATGTTTCCACAATGGTTCATGAGTTAGGGTCATAAAAAGCACATATTAAAAATGTGGCTTTGAAATTGTCAAAAAGGCATAGTTATGAGTAAAAGTCTTTGTTCTTTCAGTATAAAGACATTCTTCCTTCATAGAAACATAGAATTTGATGGCAGATAAGGAACGCTTGGCCCAACTAGTCTTCCCATTTCCCTACCTAATGGATAGGCTGCTGATCCTAGTTAACCAACCACCTACTTCTTCCTACCCCCACTAGAATTGTCTTATGTCTGTCCCATGCATTCTTAATTCCCCACTGTTTTTGACTCACTACCTCCTCAGAAAGCCTGTTCCATGTATCCACAACCCTCTCCATGAAAAAATACTTTCTCACATTACATCTGAGCCACCCCCACCTTCAAATTGTGCCCCTTGTTCTTTCTCATCTCTTTTCTGAAAGATGCTACCCTCTTGGACTCTGTTGATTCCCTGATGTACTTGAAAGTTTCTATCATGTCCCCTCTTCCTCCTCTCCTCAAGTGTATACATACTAAGCTTCTTTAATCTCTCTTCATATGTCTTCCAGTGCAGACCCTGCACCATTTTAGTGCCCTCCTCTAGATAGTCTCCATCCTGTCTATGTTCTTGCAGAGATGGGGCCTCCAGAACTGGACACAGTACTCCAGATGGGGTCTCATCAACTATCTGTACAGAGGATAACAATTTCTGTTTTCTACTTGTGATGCCTCTCCCTATGCATCCCAGCATCCCACCAGCCCTTCTTACTGTCTTCCCACATTGCTTGCCCACATTAAGATCATCTGATATGACAACCCCCAGGTCCCTTTCCATTGTTGTTGTTTATATCTCACCCCCATTGTGTACTTTTCCCCAGGGTTTTGTTTCCCAGGTGCATTACTTTGCACTTCTTTGCATTGATCTAAGCCTCCATACATTTGACCATTCCTCCAACCTTGCCAAGTCCCTTGTATCCCTTCCACCCACCTTCTGTATCAACCCAGTTGCAGATCTTTGTGTCATCTGTAATGAGCCCATATTTCTTTCATGAGCCAGCAGTCTTGTTTCATGAAGGTGACAAAAGAAGATTGTTGGCTCATGAAACAAGATAAAAAATTAAGTCCAAAATCTTATTTTGTGAGCTATCTTCTTGTTTTGTGAGATTTTTATGAGCTCACGAAACAAGATGTTTCTCACATAACAAGATTCTGAAAAAATACTAAGTCCAAAATCTTGTTTCATGAAATTTTCCATGAACTCATGAAAAACAAGATGTGCTCATGAAACAAGACGCTGAAAAAAGGCCAAAATCTTGTTTCATGAGACCATATTCCTGTTTCATGAGCCTCACGAAACAAGAAAATAGGCAAACAAAACAAACCTCACTAATGAGTTTTGAGATGTCCTTTTCTAAAACTAACTGCAGAATAGAGATAGATTCATGTGTTGCTTTCTTTCCATGGCATCATTTTATGGGTTTTCAAAACTTTTTTTAGAAAACAAAAACAAGATGGCCACTATACAAAAAAGAATTGGTGCTCACAAAGAAGAATTTGGCTCATGAAGCAAGAATCTTCTTTCATGAACAGAAATTCTTCTTTGGCATCAAACATCTATCTGAAAATTAGCATGCTTAGAACTGAAATTTCAAATCCATATAATGTGGAACTAATTAATATTGTTTCACCAAACCAATGAAAAGCACCATTCCAGGGCAAGCCCTTTCTACACTGAAAATTGCAGAAAAAATTCCAAAGAATCTGGGCTGTAGGTGAGAGCAAAGAAACAGAAAAAAGTTTGCTCTTTTTGCACTATTCAGATCTCAGAATCCACCTATCCAATCTGAACAAAACTTGTTAAATCAAGACGGCTTGCCCATCGGACTGCACATGCAAAATCTTGGGCAATTCCATTGAATGGGGCAATGTTATTAATGTGCAAATTTAGGGTTTTAACATTAAGCACCCTACTCAATCCTAACTATAGATGTATTATCACACCCTATAATCAAATAGCTAGATTTCTGTTTTATTTAACATGTACTACTGGTACTACATCACAGACTGGAAAGAAAATTCTTCCTCAGAAAGGTCTAGTCTATCTGTCCAAAGTGTCATACCTACAACAAAAGCCTTTTTCTATTGTTGACACCAGGTAAATCACATTGGGCCAGATTTCAAAGGTTTTGGGACTAAGTCCCACATCACAACTCCAGTTGCAGACCAAAATCTCCACAGTTGTGGAGATTGGTATTCTCATCCACAGCAGCTGTTGAAGATGTTATGGCTGGTCCCACCAGCTGTAACATTTTCCACAGCTGCTGAGATCTCTATGTCAACACCACCCACAAGCTGCCATAAATTGTGGAGCCAGTCATAATTGTAAACCAGCTCCACTTTGAGAATACCGAAGCTGCAAGAGAATCTGTTGTTCCACAAGTGGCAACCCACTTGTGCTGAGTTTTTCCACAGCTGCAAGATTTCAGGAGCTTTCAGAATCCAGCCCTTGACTATAAACTGGTTTGTACTGTCGATGAATCTCTCTCTGGGAGCAAGTACTTCAGTGGTTGTGTCAGCTGAACTAGACACCAGCACAGAAAAGAAATACCACAACTAATCAGCCAATCAAACCATGACAGTTTTTTATACTCACTCGTTCTCCCTTTTCCTTTGGCAGAAAATGCAGATGGGTCAAACCCTCCATCTATCTTCAAACCTGTAAAGCTCTAAACATGACAAAGACACGTGGATTGTTAATTTGTAATAATATTGGGAAATGCACTCCTGAGCCACCATTAGTACATGTTAATACAGTGAAATGCATGTCTGAGTCCCTGTTAGTATGTATTAACAGTGGAATGCACTGCTGAGTTACAATTTGTATATACTGGCATAGTGACATGCATTGTCATTACAATTAGTACTTGCATGTTTAAATATAACAAAATGCAGTGCTGAGTCACCCTTAGTACTGTATGTATCCTGAGTTACCATTAGTAAATATGTATTAAATACACTGCTAAGTCGCTTAGAAATACAGTTCTTTAGGTTTACTATTTTACTGTTATACTGATGGCTGCACTCCAGGATTTGTTGCCTGAGCTTAATGTGGGTTTAATCCTTGGGGTTTGGGTTGTAGCCTATATAAATATACTTTACAATGTAAGGCTGCATTTTATTGCCTTCTACTGCATTATATGTAAGCACTAAGACATGAGAAGGTGCTGGTAGTATTGAAATATGTCCAGGGGCATAGTGAGGCATGAGGCTGGAGACTGAGTACCTTCAGCCCTTGAAGTGCAGGTATCGCAGGTATTTCAGTATAATCTGCACCCTGCAATGTCTTATTGCACCTATAAAATATACAACTAGAGAAATTACTGAAAAAATAAGAACATTTTGCAAACAATATAAATAAATTGCAAACAAAAGACTGAAATGGTTTAAAATGAAGGTGAAATAGTCCCTTCAAATGTGGCTGCCAGTAGAGGGCACTGTGATAGCTGTCAGAGCTGTGTGTCTGCCTTAACCTGTCCTTTACATGAACACTACCACCAAGTCACCCCAACAGAATACACTCCAAATATGTTTTTTTTTCTCATTAACATAATTTAGTTTAGTTTTATTTAATTTAGTTAGCTGGTTAATTTATGCAGCATTGGTAGAGTGAAGCAAAAACTTTTGATGCCAGTGAGTTGTTAGATTAGGTTTAGCTGACTCTAAACTCAGTAGCCGAAAGTGTGATCAAACACACACAGTTACATTTATTTATTTATTTATTTACTTAAAAATGGTCAATAATAAAATATAGTGGAAGTGACCAAACCATTCTGCACTTCTGAGTTAGCAAGTGACCAAGCACTGCAACGTAGTAAGAGTGAATGAGAAAGGCTCAAGCATACTGATGAGTGAGTTCTGCATTCATTTTTCTTAAATAACATGTGAGTTAGACTGCACTGTGAGCAGGTTTCTATAAAGGGAAGAATGTATGATGCAGTGTTAATTGTGAAAAGAAAATGACAGTTAGTACTGGATGGAGCATTCATAAGTGTAAGACAGCGACTGGATGCATTGGGAGAGTGGATTGGTAGCAAAACTACATGTCATTACAAAACTGGTTACACGGAAAACTCAGATGGTAAGAACAAGAGACTAGACAGAGAATACTTGTATTTTAAATACCTGTAAATGTGTTTTGGTTTGGTTTGTGCTACTTTGCTACCCTGATTTACTGATTGAAAAATGGAGACCAATTTGTATATGAACACTCTAAATGCCAGTATATTTTGATAAAGGGGTAGGCTGACACTGGCAATGTTTATCACTACTGATGTACTTATGCAACCATATAGGTACCAACCTGCCTCAACCAATCAGAGGTGAGCATTTTTCCTACCCATTTTATAAGCTAATTTATCCCAGCTGTTGATCGTGTGACATCTGTCCATGCAGTTCAAGGCTAGATAGATTATTGCAAGGCATAGTCTTCCAGTCTGCATGTGATGTCTATCCAGTGCCTGCTGCAGGACCAAAATGGGACAGAATTCCATAACTATTATGAGACCCTAGCATCTGATGGGACAAATGGAAAAAATACATTGTAGTCTAGAAACATTTCAGCTGACATTTAATAACATTCCAGTATTTTGATTTGCTTTTGTTTAGAACTACGGTACATTGCCATAAAAACAAGGTCACTGTCCCTAGATTCATCTGCTCTGGTTGTTTTCTTTTGCACCTGATATCACAGCCCTCTACCTGTGATACTATATCCTAACATATTGTTGTACAAATGATTTTGAAACCAGAAACATGGACTGTGTCATCAGAAAAGACCCATAGGTCTATCCAGTCTATTCCTTTCCCAGCCTAGCTCCCTCTCATGACTTGATGTCCAAGGCAGAGGATTATGAATGGTGTGGTGGTGTGCAGAATGATCAGCACTGTTGGCAGAATTCAGCAGAATTGCCGTTCCACTCTGAAATGTTCTGTGCCATTTTTAAAGTCTGTAAAACTGCCAAGAAGTAGACTGTGTGATATTCATGTCAACTGTGGAATTAATTTGTTAATATATGCTGCAGATTTTTCCACAGTTTTTTTTCACATGTAGAATAGAATAACATATACAATGGCAAGAAGGTGTAGACAAGCAGCCAAAGCAAATGAAGTCTTCTGCACATTGATCCTATTTTCATAATAATGTGTGTAGTTATAATGAAAAAGGAAGGATAAATACAGGGTATATATTAAATATATGCTGAATTGTGTTTAAAACTATGTTTCCCTAACATTTTGCTGGCATGTCAGGGTCTCCCAAGAGTGCAGCCAAAGAGTGAGTAACAGTAAACATGTAAGGAGCCATGTGTTCCACAAAGTTTCTCTTGTACTACCATCATTTAAGTTACAAGGATTTGTGATTATGACATTTGTTTTGCTTTAAACCTACAGTTCATACATTACAGTGCAAAAGTTCCTGCATACCAACTCTCCATGTCTGACTGCTATAACGAATAACAGTAGGGGTCAAGTCTAGAATTGCCCAGCATAATTTTTGGTGATATCCGATAACAAGTCTGATGGAACCTGACTGATGTTGTAGAATGGTGCCCCGATTCAAAACAACTGAACAAGCAAATGCACACATGCATATGCACCCACATACATTTTCTGTATATTTAGGCAATTTTAACTCACACTCACCATAGTAACTTTTTGTAATTACTCACGGTATACTCATGTCTTTTTATGATAAATTCCACTATACTTTTTTTTTTTTTGTATTTTACAATTTTGGCTAGGAAAGACACATTAAGCTGAGGCTTATTTCCAGGTGCATCGTGAGAGCTCAGGAAGTTAAATGATTTACTCATGGTCACACAGTATGCAAGTGGTGGCTGTGGGATTTAAAACCAGTTGTCCAAGTTTGCACCTCAGTGCTCTTAACCACTACACTATACTGCCTCCTGATTATCAATACTTATATTATAGATCCAAGGAACATACTCCTAGCCAATCAGAGTGCTCCTTTCCCTGTATGTGTTACACACAGGTGCCAAAAACAGGCATGTTGGAGAATGCTTTAAATTGTATTATACTAAAGTGAAACCCTCTCAACCAGTCACATTCCATATTAACAAGGAAAAAGCTGATGACAATGTCTTGTAAATAAGGTAAAGACCCCAAAAGTCAGCCCAAACATACTAATTAGAGATACCCTGAAATGGGCATGTTTAGGATAGGCTTTCAAAATGTTAACATTACCTGTATTACTGAATAATTACTGGTGACCCCCTTTATCAAACTGTTTTCAAGGCTCTTCAAAATGCGTAATAACACAAAAATGAGTTATTACGGCATTTGGAACCGCCTATCTCCTTTGTGTGTCACTCATCTGTATTCTGCCTTTTCATTGGCTCATGCTCTGTGCGTGGGACGGCTGAATAACTTGAAAAATGGCAGCTCGTTTTCCGCTTCGCGATGAGCCGTTTTTATTTACCACCCTCCCCATCTTTATTTGATTTTGTATTGTTTTATCTGGTTGATCCCACTTCCAAATACAAAATGACTATCTAGTTGATCCCGCGTGTCTCAGATCGGAGATGCAGTCGCCGACTCCAAGCTGAATGCTGAACAGACCCCAGTACCAGTCCACAGCTGACAGTTTAAAAAAAAAAGATTAGTCTGACAGAGCAAGGGAGAAAGAGAAAGTGTGTGAGGTGTGTGTGTGTGAAAGACTGGTGTATGTGAGTAAGACTGTGTGTGTGTGTGTGTGTGTGTGTGTGTGTGTGTGTGTGTGAGACAGTGTCTGTGAGACTGTGTGTGTGTGTGTGTGTGTGTGTGTGTGTGTGTGTTTATAAATAGCAGATATACTGAGACACTAAGCAAACTCTGCACCAGTAATTATAAATAATAAAAATAAGCAACTGTGTGTTATGGTTTTTCACACACCCTCGGTGTGTGATGACCTCATAAACCTCCGGGCTTCGCTCCCGGGGTTTATGGGTCATCACACACCTCGGAGTGTAAAAAAATCCATAACACAACTGCTATCTATTATTCTCTATTTATCATTATGAGTAATATATTACTATGACTGGGAGACCACTATTATAAAATTGAGAGTGATCTTGCTTATATTGTTAGGTATAAGAGCAGGTTCTCATACCCTAAGAATGTGCATAAGATCAGCCTTACAAATGTACAATAGGAGTGGTCTCTCCAGCTGTATTAATATATAGTGATAGATAGATAGATAGATAGATAGATAGATAGATAGATAGATAGATAGATATCAGTGTTAGTGACTCAGTAGGTAGCACACTCATCTCTGGGATCAGAGTTCAGATGGTCATGGGTTCTAGCCCACACCAGCGCTTGGGGTAATACCTATAACCAACATTGTAGAGTGGTATGAAGGGTGCTGCACTGATGAGGTGCATTCTTCAGATGAGACATTAAAGCAAGGTCCCATCTGCCCATCTTTGGTCACTATCCAGGTGGAAGTAATTCCATGGCACTTAAGAAGAGCAGGAGAGTTTTCCTGCTGTCATGGCTAACATTCCCCTGTCAATAACACATGCCCAAGCAACCCATCCCCCAGAAAGCACCTAGAAACAAGCTGTATTAGCACAGTGTGCCTTCCTGGTCAAACAGAATTGCAAATACAAACAAAATAAATTTATAAAACAAATATTTGAACTTTGTCGTACCATATGAATGACAAAACCTAAGAGACTTCACATGCAGTGCAGAACCCAAAATATTTGACTAAAGATATTGCAGCCAATATAATTTAATGAAGCAATAAGGAAGAACCAATGCATTTGAAATGTGTTCAACTGGCTCCAGTTCTAGAGGAGTGCGAAAAAACTGAGATATTGTTATACTAGATATTATTTCAACAGTAAGAGAAATGGACCTAAAGTCATAAATTAATCCTAAACAAAATTTTGACTGAATATACTTAACCCAAATAAACTAATTGTATGCATGTTAGAAACTGGTACACAAATGACAAACTGTTGAAAATATCACATATTATACTACCCCCAACACACACGATTATCATGATTATCTAAAGAAAAATAGATCACTGGTTAACCACTACCAAAAAAACAGAAGAATCTGTTGACACTTACTGATCCCCAGGAGGTCCTTTTCACCCTATTTCAGAAATCAAGCAGAAAATATCATTCAGAATATTATCTGAGAAATGGAGATTGTCTAGTTTACAACAGGAGTTTGAAGCCCATGGTAACATGAGGATTGGTAAACTGGTAAACCAGTTCTGAATCACATCAGACCCACTATCTGAGAAGTGCCAACTTGGATTGACCTGAATCACCTATTTGGAAATCCTGGGGAAAGGATCCAGTCCAGATTATAATGGGTTACTTGTACCCATACATTTGGCCTGGCATAGATGCCCCAGGGATCTCAGGATACAGGTAATATCCACATATTTATGCACAGGTACTGTAGTTGATCAGGATGTGGGATGCAACCCAGAGGTGCACCTGAGATCCATTTGTGGAACAAATGCCACACTAGTAAACTGCAGGACTTGTTACCACTATTGTAGTCACTTTCTCCTCACCTGCATTAATTGTATTTATTGCCTTAACAAATGCAGCACTGTAGTAATTTTAACAACTCAGCTATCTTTACCACATGTGCACACTCCTAGGAAAAGAAAACAGAGACAACACTGGTAGGAAATTTGTTTGGATTCTCAAAATTTTCCCAGGATCCTCATTTTGCTTTTCCAGAGGTAGTCCAAAACCTTCAAAATGAAAGTTCTACTGAGTCTGCACAGATCCCTGCCACCAAAGCTGTCTCAGAGTATCCTCATCCAGGTCGAACTCCTAAAGATCTGGACAGCAATCAGAGCCCAGTAAAAGCCACTTTTCCATTTTCAAAGGAGAGCTGCAAAGCCTGGCCTACAAGAAGCCTGACAGGCTTATTCACCACGGTCTGACACTCTAACCAGTCAGCATTGCCAAACCTGCCAGCAAGGAGATCATTGCATGGATCAGTCTAACTGTTTTTTCTTGTTCTCTATATTATGAGAAAGTGGCTACCTAGACAAAAGCTGGTAGCACAAAATGCCACATGTTTACTTTATGGGTTGTAGTTGCCCCAACCGCTATAATGATATTAACCTTATTAGAAACTGGGTCTGATAAACCAAGAAACATAATTAGGTAAATGTGATCACATGAGTGTGCTTTCTTCAGTGCAACAACACAGGTCAGAGATATTTAACTTTCTGAAAACACATAAAAATCAGTTAAATTCATAGTATAGTGGCAGGAGTTTAAATGGTACTGTAATAATCATAGTTTGGGCCATATGAACGCCAAGGCTACATGCCCATACAGTGTATCTATAGTACATCTTCTTCAAAATCCACCATCCTGCCCCTGCCAACCCAGTAAATGTCTTAATATCCTGCCCACCACCCTCTGGCACCTACTACCCTCCTTTTACCTTTACTCATCCCAAAGAAAGGGATGTGATAAGATCCCTTGGTAGGTGGCTAGCACGCCTCTCTCTTCACTATGTCCGTCTAATGAATGAAATCAGGCACAATTTTATAGTAATCAAGGGACAACGTTGTTATTCTCCATGATTTTAAAGGTATGTCCCACAAGAACTGCACCACTAAACATACTTGCATAGTGATTTAGACTTGTAAGTGGGACTTACACAGCTGCCATCACTGGGATAAGGGCACAAGGGTTCAAATCTGATGCTACAGAGACCTGACAAGGAAGCCACAAGACTATCATGTTAAAACACTTATTGTTCATCTGCAACCAGGATCAAGAGTAGGTGAGGCATCCACTAGCCTACCAGGAATAAGAAAAATTTATTTGTCTAACTTGAACTGGGTCCAGGATGGGGTCCTTGAGACTACCAAGGAATATTTTAATTTAACTGGCAGGGGAATTTGGTGAAGGAGGGGGCACACTAGTACCTGGATTTGTTTTATTTTACACACTTAGAACTGGAGATGCCTGCTGGGGGGTACTGGACTGCACAACAGAGGAGGGACAGCTCTCCATGCAATCCCAGGAGCAAATGCTTGTGCCTTACCAGTGAATCAGGCCATAATGGGATGTAAGTGACCTCTTAGTGCCTTGTATGGAGAAAGAGGGTATTTGCATGGGGACATCTAAATATAGCAACTTAAACAAATGCACTAACAGGTTTGGGAAGCCCTAATTGCCTTTGCTCCTTGACAGCCTGCATGTTCATTGTAGATGCACACCTCTCTGTGGCTAGTGGGTATTATACTTAGCACTGAAAGCACCCTTTGTGATTAAGTTCCAGCTGCACTCTAGATGGCCATATTAAAACGTGTTTAGGGCACTCACAATATGCTCAGTAGGGACATGTGCTAATTTGAACTCAAGATAGGGGTTTGGTTCGGGCAAGCCTAAAGTTTCCAGTATGGGACCCTGTTTCCATTGTTTCTAAGTCTTCATAGGGAACTCATTGCACAAATATACCAGCAGATTACTGTCATACAGTCATTGCATTGCATTTGATTTGTCGAGGATTGAGTCGAGCATGGATTCTTAGTATGGATTCAGATTATAAAATCTTCAAAAATGCACAAAACAGTTGTTATGACTATGATGTGCATTTTCAAACTGTCTTTTCTTTCTCTGTTTTGATTAACTAAATGAATTAAGTGGAATTCTAGAATACTGTAAATTTCTCACCACTTCAAGTGGATTTTAGGGGGTGCTTTAATCTGAACCCATGGAAAACTAGAAGACAAGGGGCCTTCATTCTGAACTGGGATGTCTAGTCCCACTGAAGTTTAGCACCTCTGGGGCATCATATTAGAGTGTTTACATGGTGCAGTCTGTGTTTTGCCACTCAGTCTGGGATATTAGCACATGGAAGGCTGTTTTCACACCAATTCCAATATTGGAAGCAGCAGTTTGAGTGGCATGCTACAGTTTACACTGCAGTGCAAAGGCAGAGCTCATGTCACAAACTAAAGACAGAGCTGTGCATACATGGCACAGTGGTATATTGAAGCCCAGTGTCTGAGCAATTTGTGTAGCACTAGTTAATGATTAGCAAAAGCATATTTCAACAGAGCACAAACAGCACAGACCACATCAATTGCCGTACCACAGCCTTGCAAAGTTTTGATACAGTGGTGAACAAGAGCACAGGTGAACACCTGTAATGGAACTCTTGGCAGTACTGTTGATGAAGGATGGAGTACTTGATGTGAAAACCACAAGGACATTAGCTCTCCATATGATGGTGTACTGATGTAGTGGACCTTGAAGGAGCAGAATACTAATGTCATATTGGCCTCCTGAAATGCAGCAACAAGTTTCTTTCACACTGGCGAAAGGTATGTTAAATCCTCATATCTCACCCTTCTTAAATATGGAACTGGTTTACACTGCTGTAAAATATGGCTAGTTCATTTCTCCACAGAGAAACAGTGGTGCCCACACCCCATAATAACTTTCTTGTGAAATCGTAATACTATTATTTTGGCAATAACACCAATGTTCTATATTCAGCATTATTAAATTCCTTGTGCTGATCACATTCTGGCTTTACTGTAACCGTTGTTTGGTAAGCCAACACTCTCTAAGTCTCTTCAGAACTGGTTTCTGCTGGGGTAGCAGAAGGGCAGTTGAAACTGCCAGCATTTGGCACACCAGTGGTGTGTGACTAGCCCAAGAAGGCTCCTGATTAGTTACAAGGCCCAGAGAGGTTGTGTGTTTGAATTATGTAGTTACTGCTGAGGGAGCAGAGAGGTGTTTGAGACAGGCAAGTGGATGCCATACCTGCAGCTATATGCATAATGCCCAGGAAGGTTCTTTTGTAGGAAAAGTCTAATTGGACTCTTTCACGGTTCTGGGGGTAAAAATAAGGCAGTCAGGCAGCAGAGGCTTCCAAGAGGACTGCCACACTGTGGTGTGAGTGTAAACCCAATATTCAGGCTGTAAATTTGGGAGCAGAGATTCACAGAGGGAAATAAATAAACAAATACATATAGTACATACATACAATGTAACAACCTCTCAGGGAGTGAGCTGAAGGAAGACGTTTTGGTACAAGGCAAGGAAAACAGTAAGTAAATCTATCTTTTTTTTTTAACCAAATCAAAAAATAACATGCGGAATCTCATATAATGAGGCAATATTTGATTTTGAGGTTCTGGTAACATGATTAAACCACTCAAACTTTGTTCTTGTGGTAATCATGTTACCAGAAACTTTCTATGCAATTATAGTGTAAAATATATAGTCCCCATATGCAATATTATTCCGTTTTACTCTGCAGCCCACAGCCTTCATTCATTGACTGTTAGGAGCGATGTACTTTGCTAATGACATGATACAGCAGCTGATGATCTTGTAATGATATGACAAGGGATGCTAGGTCCTTGCACGTTGAGTTCAGTCAAGCATTTGTACCAATATTGCAGTTCTGCACTGCAGCACTAATGGATTTTGCCTTGGCAACTTTGCAGCTTGCTCAGCGTGAACAAAAGCTTTACACATGTAGTCACACCTGTGGCTTGAGCTTCCTAAAAGTTATATTGGAAACAGTATTACTTTGGAAATCTATTAGCACCCTCTTCTAATATAGCTGTTGTGGTCTCCAGCAGGCCATGTCTGCATTCTAATAGACCTTACTGCCGAGTCTGCATGAGTTTCGATATGGGGCCCCTTTGTTAAACTGAGCTACATTAAACTTATTGTTTGCTAATGCTTATCCATTCTTCTTCCTATTGGCTCAAATAGTAGGCATATGTAAATTGTTCTTAGCTGAATTTCATTTGAGCTACAGCATAGGCCTGCTATTAATATTGCCCAAATCTATTTAACTGTTAGGTATTTGTATTGTACATTTGACTTTTATTATTTATTTCATATTATTATTGGCATTATAGTGTTGCTTTTTAGGCTTTTTATTGTGGAAGTTCTTTAACTTTGTCCTATAGCAATAAATCAGCTGTCTGATTATTTTGTTTCTAGACTTTAAATGGGGAGTTAGTCTCATGGGCACACTTATTTTCAAGGATTTGGTAGACCCGCTAAGCTCCTTACTAAATCGCATGCTTATTTCTCCTGTCTAAGCTGGACAGCAAGCATGAACAGGACGACTGGGTATCTGACACAAATGTTCAGTACTTACCCTTTCTCCTTTTGACCCTAAAAAAGAAAGAAAATTATATAAACTTTTAAAAGTGTTGCTTTTAAAAGACAAACTTATATATTGTGCATTTTAGAAATATTAGCATTATCTTTCAATTCTACCATCCAACTAATCACAAGATAAATTGCAATACAGTACTTGGTTCTTTTCTCTCAGATTAATCCTACCACAGTGTCTGGCAACATATCAGCTTCTTTTTTTTCATATGCAGTTTCTGGGTTTTGCAGGTTTTCTCCCAGTCCTACAACCACACATCCCCGACATAGCATGTGCATGTGGAGGCACACATGTGCATGTCATTTGGGATACCCTCCCTTCCAGTCGTGTCATTGACTGCCTGCACCTGCACTGAACCTCCATTTGGTGATGGCGGCACTACGGGTGGGTGACCCCACACTTACTGGGAGAGGAGAGCCAATGCTTGATCCTGCTCCCACCTCCCCATGCTAGCACCCCAGCACCCCAAGGTCATTCCCAACCTGGGTCGCCGCGAGACGAGATGTGGCATCCAGTGCCTCAACCCTCAGCACCACCGAGCCAGCAACATATCAGCTTCTGAGGTTAATTGCACACGCTAAATTATGTCCCATGCATTTGCAGCATTCAGCATGTGTTAGAGATGCAAAATAGGCTTGCTACTGCTTCCATGTAAAGCATATAGCACTAAGCAGCCCTGATGGCTTTGTGGCAAGGCAAGAATACTAGCCTACCATCCAGTGCACCTAAGTTTGTGTCCCAAGGCTTGGAACCCAGCAAGTCCAGTAGAAGACTGAGGACAGAAAACACATCCAGAGAGACAGTGCAGCATCTGCTTCTATGTGTATGGCCTCTGAAGGTCCAGGAGGAGGAATGTATGTAAGAAGAGCCCTCCTCCTCTCACACTTTGATATCTGCAGGTACCAAAGCATTCCTGTTGGATCGGGAGGTATCTGATGTCTGTCCCTGAGCTTATGTCATGTGCTAACCTCAATCTGAGAGAGGGAGATCTCACTTATGCCTCCCAGTGTACTGAATCTGGTCTCTTCACAACCTGACAAGGAGTCCCAGCCATGGGGGAGGGGGCAAGTCACAGGAATGAAATCAGTGCATAGTATGGCCTCTCATCAGCACTAAGTTTTGGAAAGCATGTGAAGGGAGCCACAGGGGAACGAGGATGATGTGGGGTAAAATGCATGGAATTAAACATAGACATTTGAAACAGAAAAACATACAGTACAGTAACTATTCAAACATTATGAACCACATCTGATACAACGTTTTTGTTTGATTATCGACCCTTTTATACTCATGGTGGTCACTGGAGAATCTCACCACATACTGTACAGTATTAAAAAAAGTACAATTTGCCTGAAAGAAATCATTTTAATTGGTTTAAGCTTCCTTTGTTGATCTTCATTAGCGACTAATTTACCTTCTGGCACTGGGCTACAGGGTCCTTCTGCTTCCTTCATGGCTTCCGATCCGCTGGCTGTTGGATTCTGACCATCAGCTATCTGATGAGGTATATCAACACCTGGCCCTTCAGACTAAAACAAAGGGGAAGGTGTTTCAGTCATTCAGTAATTTTATTTGTATCATCAAAAGGAAAGACCATTGAGCTTACACTCATTTACAGTGGCTCCCTGAGCAGAATGAGTATTAGGGTTAGCACGGCACACCCAGTTGTACTGTACTACAATACGCCTATAGATACAGTAGATCATTGCATGCTTGTTAACAGCAACATTACCAAGAACACTGCAAGTGGACTATGAAGATTAGAATACCAAATTATTTTATTTTTAACTATCTGAAAACTAGTGTATATGACAATGTTATACAGTACAGTATTTAGGCAAGAGTCAAAACAGAGAAAGTTGTATATTAAAAACCATGCAGCAGGAAAGGTGGAAAAGATGGACCCTAAGTCTATTCCATCATCATGTTGCAATGTTACTACAGTACGCTACAATGTACAATTATGTACCTGTATGTTACTATGGTCTTTCTCCTGCCTTGTATGGTGTAACTGTCCTTCCTGCTTTGAGTTTAAGAATTATTTTTAGATTTGAAATCATTTAAAGTAGCACTCTTTAAATACTGCTGCTCCAAAGTTTACAGCAATATTCCCGCTTGTTTTCAAACCCAATTGTCCCTCTAGGTCAGGAGCAATGTCTGTTAGTATGCTAATTCACGAAATTACAAGGCACTTGATGTTAAATAATTGAATGGGAATACTAATGAAAACTGGGGACGCCATAAAAAAGGAGTCCTCCTTTAGTTGATCTTTTTTGTTCAACATGTCTTTATTGAATTTTGATTAACAATCATCATTCATTACAACTAGAAAAAAAAGAAGATAAAGACCTGGCATAACCAGGTATACAGCCCACAAACTGGCTGTATGAACTATATACAATCCCATATATACATAGACAGCAGGAATCCATCTTAAAGCAGTACATGTGTCCAATAAAGACCCTGTAAAAATTACAACCTACATTGCCAAATAATAAAGTATTAGCAAGAGATATAGGTCATATAAACAAATAAGAACAACTCACAATCAACCTGTAGAGAAAAAAGAGAAGATAGAAAGGAGCCAAACAGAGTCAACTCCACCATACCGCCAAACATACCCTGTCCACAGTAACTATTACGTAGTGAAAATCATAGACAGCCTCTGAAATAAACCAGAGGTGGAGTCCTGCCGATCCCCAGAGAGAGAGAGAGAGTCCCCATCCCACCTGACATCTGGAAGGCTTTACTTCGATCCCTTTAACCCTTGCCAGAATCTCAAGTTATTTATATGCTGACTACCTTACTCGATCAAGTCATCGAAAAGAAAAGAAGAAAAAAGAAGGCAAAATACTAATCAGCAAATTCCCATTCTGAAAAGAGAAGTTAACTAAGCCCATGCTAGTCAAAGCAAGACAGATGGACCTGCAGCTATTTCTGAGATAAGTAAATTGCTTCTAAAGATGCCCATCTCTTAGTATATAGCCTTTTATTCCCTCCCTCCAAAGCTGTCTCCTTATTCTACCCAATGTGATCACCAAACTCGCACTCCATTGGCTATAAGAGTATTCCTGGTCGCCTTTCCAATGTTGAGCTAAAAGGACTTGACTAATGATGACATCAAAGCCAAATGAAATTTGGATAAAACACCAGGAACTTTTGAGAAATCGCCTAGAACACACACACCTCTGGGGTTATGTAATCAGAATAATTCATCAGTGGATCCATATGTTGCCTAATTTCCAGCCACAAAGGGAGATTTTACAGCACTCCCACATCACATGGAGCAAATCTCCAATTCCATTCCCACATCTGAAACAACGGTCCGGCTTGCCTAAGCTTTCTATCATATAATTTTGCTGGGTAAAATAAAGATCAGATGCGAATAAAATACTGCATGATCCTAAACTTAGGAATTGTTATATACCTATGAGCTTTCCAAATTGAATCCCAAGCAAGATTCTTGGGGCCATAACTTATCCCAGTACGCCACCTGTATGGGCGGTGGACTAACAAACTCCACCAGCTTCCTGTAAATCTGAGAAAGAATATTTGCCTTCGGATCCACTGCCTTTAAAAATTCCCAAGTGAATGACCCATCCGAAACCCTCCAGTCTTTCTCACCACTGCCTTCAACAACTCGGGTTAGTTGCAATTTTTAAGAAGGGCATCCCCTCCACCGGGCTGGAATAGTGACCTTTCGCCTTGACAAGATCCCTCACCTTTGAACCCCTTAATTGGTGGGCCCACCCCTCACTTATCACCTGCCCCCATTACAAAAGTGGGATTACCCACCAAGGGTTGATCCCAAGATTTCAACTGGGATTTTCTCTAGGCGAGAGAAAGGCCCACCAGACCCTCAATGACTTCCCAATCGGGTTCCTACCCCTTTAAAGTGATCCTTTGTAGGATTAGAATATATTAATGCCTCAGATGAAAAACCTCGCTACTTCAACATCTGCCTCTCAATTTGTAACCATATTGGGATATATACCTCCCCTCAGTCTCCCTAACCCAGCAAGCATAAAACCCAATTGCCCTGCCACATAATATAATAGGAGATCAGGTAATTTAACCCCACCCATTGCCTGGGGCAAACAAAGCGTTTCATACTTCTTCCTAGGCGGTTTAGATTTCCATAAAAATCAGAAAGAAGTTTCTAATGACCCTAAACCAAGAGATATGGATATCATACGGGCAATATATAGTGGATATAAAAGCCTGGGCAACATATTCATTTTGATAAGGCCAAGTCTAGCCATAAAGTTCAAGGAGCTTATTCCATCTCAGTATATCTCTCTTATTGCCGATATCACCCTCCAATTTGCCTCTAGCCCTGCTCGCTATTTGCTGTAACCCAATGCCCAAATACTTAATCTCATCCGCCTCCACTGAAGACTAAGTTGAGTAAAATCTGCTCTAAATACATGCGGGGTCAAGGGAGAACCTGGGTTTTGGTAGATTCAGCTTATAATTTGACACCACCTAAAAACTCAATTAAAACCCATGCTCTCTCAAAACTCATAGCTGGGTCCTCTAAATGTAGTAGGATATCATCAGCAAAAACTGAGAACTTAAGTTTCCTCCCCTACCCTTACTCCTTTATCAGTTTATCCTCCTTGAGCGCTTAACAAAGGCTCCAAATAAATGTTAAATAGTATTGGCGATAAAGGCATCCCTGTCTAGTCCTTGCTCAACAAAATTTCTCGTGAACTGTACCCATTGCACAAGATCCTAGCCATTGGGGCGGCATAAAGGTGTTTAATACCCTTAAGCAGACCCTCCGGAAAACCCATCTTCCGTGATTGTGGCAAACAAAAACCATGGAAACTCTATCGAACGCCTTTTCGCGCTCTAATGATATTAAAGCTAAAGGTAATTGAGAATCTGATGCATAATTGATTATATGATGGAGCTTGAGAGCATCCTGAGCCCCTCCCGGCATAAATCCCACTTTGCTCTTCATATTAATCATAGCGCAACCCTCAATATTCTATTAGCCAAGATTTTCATTAAGATCTTAATATCCTGGTTCATTAAAGCTATAGGCCTATAACTATCCACCCCTATCCCTGGGTTTTGTCTGGCTTGGGAATCAAGGATATGTATGCCTGATATAACGGCGATGGGATAACCCTCTGCATAATAATATTAAAAATCCAGAAGAAGTGGGAGTACTGTCTTAATATGGGCTTGGTAAAACTTCTCTGTAAGACCATCCGCCCCAGAGTCCTACCAATCGGTAAAGACTGCACCACCACCAATATCTCCATCTCTGTAATAGGAGCCGCTAACTTACTAGGCCTGCATCTCGCCCAAAACCGGAGGGTATTCCCTGAGAAAACATTTATTTCTTCCTCTCCAACTACATTTCCCAACCCATATATGCTAGTAAAATAGGACGAAATGCATCTGCTATTTTTTGAGGGTCTACTATCAATTTCTCCCCATGCCAGATAGAGGTAATGGTTCTACTAGCTTCCCATTCCCTAATCCTGGTGGCTAGCAGACGACCTGGGACATCCCTCTGGAGAAGATATTTAGCCTGCATCCTATCCAACCAATATTCCACCTTGCAGTACCCAATATCCGCCCATTCCCGTAGAGATTTAAGTTCCTATCAATTTCCCTGAAGACCCCTCCAAAGGAGATAAGGAGGCAATCACCCCAGAATAAATTCCTCCTTTGTCTTTCTCAATCTATTCCTCCTAGCTGCCAAAGCCTGAACTGTTCCCTGCATACAAAACCTTACATGTCGCCAAGCCAACTTTGGTTTTGTAGGGATGGTAATTGAGACTGAATAACTCCTCTCAGATGCTCATCTAACTCCTCCTGTACCTTAGGCTCTGCAAACAACAAATCATTCAATCTCCATCTAACTGGCCTGGGGCACAAGACTTGGTTCCCATAAAGCGAGATAGGGAATGATCCGAGAGAACCCTAGCCTCAGTAGTCATACCCTTCACTTCCCTAAGGGCAACACTATTAATTAGAAAGAAGTCAATACGTGATTGGGATTTATGAGCCCCAGAAAAGAAGGTCATAATGTTGCCCTTCTTAGAGTGGGTCCTCATCGGTCCACCAAAGCAGTCGCCTCCACCATCCTATTCAAGGCAACCTGTGCTTTGTTAGAGGCCTACCAGATGGAGGTATCCTGTCATCCAAATTATTAGCACACACATTCCAGTCCCAGCCAAAATAAGTAGGTCTGTAGATATAGCTGTGATGTCCCTTTCTATGGAAGCAAAAAATCCAGAAGAGGGTGGGACCATAGATAGAGGCCAAAGAAATTGCTTTACCCGCTAAGATCCCAGACAGATATATCCTCTACCATACTCTCTTAACAGCCCCTGCTCCACCCTAAAGGGCAACTTTTCTTATTAAATTACCACCCCCTGAAGCTTTTTCCTTACCCTGCCCAGTACACCTGGCCCACCCATAATTTTTAAGACAGCTTAATTCCTCCGTTAACAGATGTGTCTCCTGCAGAGCGGCTATGTGAGCCCCCAAATGATTAATATGCCTCAAAATGACCATTTCTTACGTCTACCCCAAGCCCTTTGACATTCCAAGAAATTATGTTAATGCAAGTCATTATCTATCAGATCGATCATAACATGAGATCCATTTCACCCAAACCATACCAGTCCGCTTCCTTCACTATACATTCTAAAACTCTCTCTCTTCCAACCCCAATCCCATCTCTCCCCTGCCCCCGATCCTTCGATCGTCCTCCTAACGATTCATCAGTCATGGATGAGCCTCCTGTAGTTTCCTCCCATCTGTCCTCCCTGGCCCTAACACATCAATAGTCTGCCCATCACTTGGTCCTAATAGATCACCTCCCTCCAGCAGTGCCATCCCAGTTCCACATATTCCCTAACAGATCAAAGAAAAACAACAAGCTTCAGAACACAGCCATATTGGCTATCACTAACCAGTCAATTCACAGGAAATCTGGCCCTGCATGAAACTGACTTGATTAAATATAAAAGGATCAGACAGTGCCATCCTTATATGATCCCTTTAAATAGGGGTGGTCATCACCACCCTTGCAGCTTTGCCCCCAAAACCAATACCCCCAGCCCCCAAACTTATACCCCTAAAACTACCCACACCGACCAAACAAACATGATACAGTCCCCAAGACAGTGCTCAATGGGAGAAAAAGGAAGGGGAATACAACCATAGCTGAGTTAAACTAAGTGACTGAGCAAGCTTCATATAGTCTTTGTTCAACTGTAGTGAAATCAACACAGCCCCACATCATCTGGGCAGTCCACCTCAGGTCTGAGGTTTGAACAAGTTCGGGAGTTCAATACGAAACCTTCCAAGCATCCTTCAGGTCAAGTAACTGCTTTTCCAGATTGTAGTCTCACCAAGCGTTGCTGGATATTGCACCAGAAATTTAATTCCGCTAAATATAACTTTTTCTTAATTTCACATATTCCTTCTGCTTCTCTCTAATTAGAGGGTTTGATCTTGAAACATCCAGAGGATTACGCTGTTCCATTGCAGGGATTTAAGTTGTCTGGCCTTCACAGTACATGCATCTTCTCATGCAAAACTGAGAAATCTCATTATGATCACCCTGGGCCTCGCTTCCTGGCGGCATTTCCTTAACGCCCCTATGGGCCCTCCAAGTTGTATGTTTCCCATATGGTGTCTAGCCCAGTAATTTTAATAGCATGTCCTGGATGAATGAGACACAGTCTGCCCCTCAGCTCTTCCGGCAGCCCAGCCAGTACCAGATTATTCCTCCGGCTTCTGACTCCTGGTCATCAATACGATCTTCCAATTTTTAATTTGTTTTTGGCCAAAATCAGCTCCTGCTCCATAGTCAGCACTTTCTTCTTTTGGGACGTGATCCTGGCCTCAGCATCCCCATCCATTGCGCAAGAGATTGAAGAGCGGTTTACAGCAGCGAAGTCGTGTGCCAGTCCCTGCAATCTTCTTAATTTCCTGCAGGTCCTCGTTGGATTGACCCCTTCTCCTCCCTATTTATGTCCTCCCTCCGATTCCGTAGGGGTGGGGGATTCGGCTTAGGTATCTTGGTGTAGGGGATCTCGCGGCAAGGGGCTCGGTAACTTCAGGCTCAGCTCAGCTTCCAGCTGCGGTCTACAGCTCTTGGATACAGCACACCCCAGCCGAACCTCGTTAAGCGTGTCCCCACTGACTTTCAGGAACTAACTTTGCAGCCCAAATTCCGCGACCGATTAACACCCTTCTAAGCTGGAGGCTACCAAAATAAACAGACCCCTGGACAATTAGAGCACTTAATTTATGATCAGGCCTAGGAGCCGCACGGAGGATGTCCGGACTACCAGCACATCACGTGACCCCCTCCTTTAGTTGATCTTAATCTGCATCTGGCAACTATATGTAAATCAGGAAACACAAAGCTGGGGTTTGTCTATAAAATCAGGAATACTCTTACCACACCCGCTAGACTGGCTATTGCCCAGGGGTCCTTCAGCCAAGTCTAACCTATGGACTAATGACCTGTCTGGATGCCAACAAAGGACTCTTACAAAATGGAACACCTGTTACACTAGCAGCTACCATTTTGCTCTATCTGTACCCAGACTTGCCTATCATTTCATACTTTACTCGAGTTCTGGCTGGCTCTCCCTATCATCCTATTGTTGGTACACCGCTGGTTGTACTACGCAGTAGATAATATCATGAGAACTGGTACACCAGAGACGCCTGGCCATCAAGTTAAGGCAAGCCACACAGGCCTTTCCCTTGAGGTCTGCTGATAAGTCTCTTCTAGACATAAAGTGCACAGGAACACACAGGAACTCAGTCCCTGTACCTTTTTGCAGCAGGAACGGAGTTCCTGTACTTCTTCCCACTGACACTGGAACTGAAATTTTAAACCAGCAAAATAATGACAATTTCTGGGCCTGTGACCTGAAATCAGGAATTCCATCACAAAACTTGACTTGTACAACAATGATATTTTCCTAGAAATACTTCAATATCCCTACTTGAATCTCATAGTATCTATAGTTATCCTTCAAATTGAGGAACTTCATTCTGTGTTTAATATTTTCCAGTGCCCGAGTTCCTGTACTCCTTGTTACCACTTGCAACACTGAGGCATACCAAAAATGTGCTACAAAATGGGGAACATGCTTTGCAGCACCTGCTCCAAGCTCTGGAACTCCCCTCCAATATCTGCAAAGCATTCTCAGCCACATCAGGATTTTAAGAAGGAACCTCACATCTTCCTCGTGCTCAGATAAGTGCACATGTAACTAATCTAATTTACACATACTGTATCATGGCTTTACCTTTCTTCCTAAATTACCTAGGCAATTATTACTGATTTGTCTTCTTAAATGCTTTGTACTCTGTATTGTTTTATGATACTCGGTTTTTCTAACTATTGTTTGATGTTTTGTGTTGCTGAATCACCTGTAATTGCTGTTTCTTTGTCTGTAACTCTCCTGGTCGTGCCTGAAAATAGGCAATGCTTTTTCTAGTGTACTTATCTAGTAAACAAAAACTAAACAAATACATAATATTTTAGATCTAAAAAATTCTTAAGCAGATTCAAAATAAGAGAAAATGAAACCTTACAAGGTTATAGATATAAACGTTTCACCACGACATCACGTACACTACTGTTTTAAGTGTTTAAGTCATCTTAACTTCATGATAATAACATACTCATTTAATTAAGGCTGGAAGGACACTGGGCTATCATGTTAACCCCCCACACAAAACACACACTTCATAAGCAGGGTTGAAGCAAGTGTAAGCATGCAATCACGCACAATTTTTTAGAGATTCCTACCCTCTGTACTATGCAGTGATTCCTTGGTAAGAATAATTTATCCAGGTTTACCTAAAAGGTCTTCATTGTCTTCATGTCCACAATCTCCACTAGTAGGCTGTCCGTAGGTTAACCATAATCTGGGTATGCACCCCTGGGTTTCAGCTGCACGACACCACATTAACAGTCTCCCACTGTTTGATATTGTTGCTACTCTTATGCATGTGAAAGACAGAGGTCCTGTTCCCCTCAGCCTCTTCTTCCTGATGAAAATGTTCTCTACATTTACAAATTAAAAATGTGACCTGCTTAACCAGACTATTTGAATCAGATTAGTCATATTTTAGGGTGCCCTGTGAGTTGCTAATATGAATTAGCAAAGTCCAGCCCCCACCAATACTGCCCCAAGACCTGTAATGAGTTTTTCTTTTAGCTATATCTAAATAATTTTCTTCTTATAATGCTTTAAACAGGGATTTTAAGTTAATAAACATCAACTGAGATTTCAAAAGCCTACTCACCACTTGCTGGTGGCCCCTTTGGTCATGTTCTGACTATTCTATATTAATTTTCCTTTTGTATACCTTTCTTCCCTCAGATGGTAGAAGTCTGAGTGTAGATAAACCATGCTTACAGGGATATATCCTGATCAGGCTGAACCCAACCATTATTGAGACAGCTACTGTTTTTTTTCCCTTTGTTTTCCCTCCCTTTTCCCTGTCAGGGCAGCGTCACTATAAGTCTTGCACAGCCACAACTCACCCTGTGGCAGTAGCAAGTACCTGGCCCAGCTGCAGGGGTCATTGTGGTGGCAGAAGCCATAGCCAGTCCTCTGTGACCAAGATGCACTGCTGAATGGCAGCTGTCTCGGCTTTGGCCTGCCTCCCAACACAACTTCCCGTCCTCACTCATGAACACGGTTTGTCAGCTGGGCCATCAGGGTGGCCCTCATTCTATGTTCATTTTACATTTACCTCACAGATATGAGTTGAAGTCCTGCTGTTTCATTCTCTTTATGTAAACACTCCTCCAGCTTCCTTTTCTTACATTTATAAAGTGCACCCTAAAATAATGTTCTCAAGTGATGGCAGGAATGCAGGTTAAAGGGCACGGCCACAGCTCCTCAATTCATTTACAAAATGAAGCTGTAAGCTGCATAACCTGATAGTTTAATCAGTTTAAGCAAATAGCAGGGTGCTGCAGGTGAATGGCTAATATGAATCAACAAAGTCCACAGCATCTCCCAGACACTGCCACAAAAAGCCTGTAATCAAGTTTTTTATCTTTATCTAACTGATTTTTTCTCATCATGCTTTAAAGAGGGTTCTTAGTTAACAAAAATGCTGAGATTTGAAAACTCTAACCATTACTTTATGGTCACTCTCTTATCTGTTTTGTGTTCCATATCCATGACACTCTGCCCTTGTGACTAAAAATGTAATTAATTTGTGCAGCACCACATTGTATATCTGAAGAAGAGTAAAGTGCTTCTGGGAGTCCCAGATTTCCAGGTGGTTGCATGGATGGTAATGCAGCAGAATTGCATTCTGAGTTACATTGGTTGAAATCCCAGCTAAGCACATATTTCATACGTTCTTCTGTCTTGAGTTCTAGTAGTTGCCTTCAGTGCAGGAAGAGTTTAAACGTTGGGCTAAGAATTTGTCATAAATCCTGAAATAAGTGCAGGTACAGGTTGTGTATTTGACCCAGACAAGTGCCCTAGGGGTGGAAACTGTTTTTGTGTTTATCTGTGTGTGCCTTAAAAGGAAATTCCAGACTTAGCAGGAAGTGCATACATCATAGCTACTTATCAGCCAATAGCTTTGGTAACAGACCTGAGAACAATTGTATTATAAGCAGTGTTTTATAGCAAACTCATCAGAACAGCTAACATTTTTCAAGTCAAACTACCTCTGGCTGGAAGCTGCAATACTGAACATAGGATTTGCAAGAAAGCGTTGTGCTCACAACAGAGGGAGGTGAATGTTACAATTGTCTTTGGTTTGTAGCAGATATTCTGCAGGTGAAGGTTACTTCTAACTGAAAGGTGAAATAAAGAACTTAGAATTATCAGGAAAGACAGTCTTTGTTACAATTTTTAAGATTTTCAGTGCAGGAAGAGTTTAAGCACAGCTGACTTATTTTGGGGCTGACTGCTTTTCAGAGCACAAACCACCAGGCTGTTTTGGGCTGGAGGTTTTACCTGTGTCTGACTTGGATGTCTGGATTTTCTCTGATTGATTAACAGGGTATTTTCTCGGTCAAATTGTTGTGTCAGGTATCTTGCTGACAGGAAGCCTCATCTGCAGCGGTGGGTCAGAGCTCTTAGCTGATTGTTTTGGAGGGGTACAGTTTAGGCCCAACCCTTCCCACCCCTCACCCCACCCACCCTGGAAATAGTTCCTTTATACCTGGGGTTCTGACATCATTTCCTCAAGAGTGCAAGGTATATCACTGTCATATCCTCTCTAGCACACTGCACTGACAATATAAGCATACACATTGTATAATATATATATTTCTATATAACAAACCAATCACACACACAAAACACACACCAAAAAAAAAAAAGTAGATAAACATGTGGAGTAGAAAAAATGTAATGGCTGTGGGGCAGCAGTCTTCCGGGAGTCTTTTCTGAGGCTGAGATGCTGCCTATTTGCAGACAACTCTCTGCCCTGAGGGAGGAAGTTGCCTGTCTTCAGGCCACACTGGACAGTAGTAAGGGAACCTTCCCCAGGCCACACTGGATGGTAGGAAGGAACCTCCCCATCCAGGGAGCATGAGAGCCACCACCACTACCTCAGAGGTTGTGAAGAAAGCACAGCAGTTGGACCACAGTGGGCTCAGAGAGGGTGAGGATGGTAGAACAGAGGCACACCCAGTAAGCTGTTCCACTCACAATCCATACACATTCTGGGAGCATAGCTCCCCTATGGATGTACCCACAGAGGAGACTAAGGAGGCTGAGGACAACTATCACAAGGAGGCCCACAGGAAGGAGGCAGAGGACACCACCGGAAAGGAAGCAGCTCCTGGTGGGGACTCAATTATTAGGGGATAGAACTGGGGGAGCAGGGAAAACTGAAGTAAGGTGCCTGCCTGGTGCCATGGCTTGAGGAGAGGAAGCATCTCAGGATCACGAGAACAGCTGTACGGGAGTCTGAACTGGATGTCATTGTCCACCTAGGGACAAATGACTTGGCTCAACATAAGATTAGAGCAGTGCAGAAGGACTTTGTAGAATTGGGGAGGGCCTAAGACAAGTAGCACACAAGTATCCTTCCTCAGAGGTGCTGTCTGTCAATGGCATGAGTGAGGGTGAGGGTACTTTGCACCATGCAGTTTAATGAATGGTTGAAAAATGATGTGGAGAACAGGGTTTGGCTTCATTGGGGACTGGGGTTCCACCTGGAGGACACCAGCCTATACTGGCAGGATGGTCTGCATCTGTCCAGGAAGGGAACAAGTCTTTTGAGCAATCGGTTTAAATGCTTCATTGGCAAGCTTTTAAACTAGTCAAGGGGAGGCACTGATAAGCAGCAGGAAAATCCCAGCCTCTCCCTACAAAACAGGGTACTAAATGAGAAAAGACTGAGGTAGAAAGGTCAGTGGGGATGCTGCAACAGAAGGTAAAGCCATCAAAAATGGAGAGCAATGAGTACTAATGCCCGTAGTCTGAGTAACAAGCTTCCTGAATTAGTGGCCTTGATGGAGGAGGAACATCTGGATATCATGGCAGTCACAGAAACATGGTACACACAAAAACCATGACTGGGATGTAAACATACCAGGATACACTATCTACAGGAGGGACAGAGAGTGTAAAGAGGAGGAGGAGGAGCTCTTTACATAGGGAAGGAATCAAAGCAACAGAACAAAAGGGAAAACAGGGAGGAGAAGAAGCACTGTGGTAGTTTGGAGACCGGCAATGGAACCACAATCCACTGAGGGTTGTACACACCGTTACTTCTCAGAGAAGTGGACAAGAGATGATGAAAGTATACTTAGAATGGCAGAAAAGGGGAGATATTGCTGATGGGTGATCTGAATATGCCAGATGTTAACTGGAGTGCAGTTGCAGCAGCCACTTCAAAGAGTGGGTTATTCTAGATGCCCTACAGGGGCGTGCCTTAGACAACTAGTATTGAGCCCACCGAGAGGGAACAATCTTAGACCTGGTTCTCTCAAATGGAGATGAAGAGAGGATTACAGATGTAGAAGTGGGTAGCCATCTGGGAACTAACGACCATCGAGCACTATGGTTCACAATAAACACAGCAATAGATCCAAGTCATACAAAGGCAAAAGTATTGGACTTTAGGAGGGCTGACTTTGCTAAAATGGGTGAGTGCCTAAGGAATGCACTAGCAAATGGGCAGGAAGGAGGGTGGAAGAACAATGGGAATAATAAAACTGCCATCACAGAGGCAACAAGCCTTTGTGTGAAGCAAATAAACAAAATGAAATGATGTAAGAAACCACTATGGTTCTCAAAGGAAGTGGCAGTGAAGGTTCAAGAGAAAGAAAGCATTCAGGAAGTACAAGGAATCACAGAAGGAACAGGACAGAGAACTGTATCAGTTAAAGCAAAAAGGAAGCTGGGAAGGCAGTCAGAACAGCAAAGGCCCAAACCAAGGAAAAGATAGCCAACTCAGTTAAGAAGGGGGATAAAACCTTTATAGGTACATCAGGGAGTAAAGGAAGACCAAGAGATGGATAGTGAGGCTTAATAAAGGGAGGAGGGTGGGCAGAGGGTGACTGTGAAAAGGCAGAGATACTAAACAAATATTTTTGCTCAGTATTTACAAAGGAAGAGGGAGGTACCTAAAACAAACAGTAGAAACACTCTGGATACAGATGTTGATACCAGCCCATTTACAGAGAAAGGGTTCTGAAAGAACTCTTAAAACTGAAGGTGGACAAAGCAATGGGGCCTGATGGGATTCATCCCAGAATTTTGAAAGAACTAAGGGTAGAACTAGTGACACCACTGACTACCCTCTTTAACAAATCATGGGAGGATGGGGTGGTACCCGAGGACTGGAGAAGGGCAGATTGATTCCCTCACAAAAGTGGGAGCAAGGCAGAAGCAGGAAACTACAGACCTGTTAGTTTAACCTCAGTGGTAGAAAATGATGGAATCACTTCTGAAGGAAAGAACTGTCGATTATCTAGAGGCCAGAGGGCACAGGACCCAAGGCAGCATGGATTCACAGTGGGAAGGTCATGCCAGATGAATCTGATAGATTTCTTTGACTGGGTGATCAAAGTAGTAGATCAGGAGGGCTGTGGACATGGCCTACCTAGACTTTAGCAAGGCATTTGACTCAGTCCCACACAAAAGATTAATACACAAGTTAGCCAGCCTGGGAGTGGGTCCCAGGATGACAGCCTGGGTAAAGAATTGGCTGGAGAATAGGACACAGAGAGTAATAGTAAATGGAGTCCACTCTGAAGAAAGGGGGTTACTAGGTGGGTACCGAGGGTTCAGTATTGGACCGGTCCTCTTCAATGTCTTTATAAGCAACATTGCAGAGGGACTGGAAGGAAAGTATGTCTCTTTGCAGATGACACAAAGATCTGCAACAGAGTTGATGCACAAGGTGGGGTGGAAAGGATGAGAAGGACTTGGCAAGGTTAGAGGAAAGGTCAAATGTATGGCAGCTTAGAATCAATGCTAAGAAGTGCAAGGTATTGCACCTGGGAAACAAAACCAGGGAAGAGTACACAATGTGGGGTGAGATATAACAACAACAAAAATGGAAAGGGACCTGGGGTAGTCATATCAGATGACCTAAAGGTGGGCAAGCAATGTGAGAGGGCAGCAAGGAGGGCTGGGGATACTGGGATGCATAGGAGAGGCATCACCAGTAGAAAACAGGAAGTTATTATCCCTTTGTACAGACAGCTGGTCAGGCCCCATCTGGAGTACTGCGGCAGTTCTGGAGACCCAATCTCCGCCAAGACTTAGACAGGATGGAAGCTGTCCAGAGGAGGGCAACTAAAATGGTGCAGGGTCTGCACCGGAAGACATAGCTTGAGACTTAAGGAGCTTAATATGTATAGCCTGAGGAAAGGAGGGAGGGGACATGATAGAAACTTTCAGTACCTCAAGGGAATCAACAAAGTCCAAGAGGGTAGCATCTTTCAAAACAAGAGGTGTGCAAGAACAAGGGGCACAATTTGAAGATGGGGGGCGGCTCAGAGGTAATTTAAGGAAGTATTTCTTCAAAGAGAGGGTTATGGATGCATGGAACAGCCTTCTGGAGGAGGTTGTGGAGTCAAAAACAGTGGTGGAATTCAAGCATGCATGGGACAGTCATAAGGCAATTCTAGGGGTGGGGCAGAAAGAAGTAGGCTGCTGGTTAACTAGGATCTGCAGCTTATCCATTAGGTAGGGAAATGGGAAGACTGGGTGGGCCAAGCGGTCCTTATCTGCCATCAAATTCTATGTTTCTATGTTTCTATGATCTCCTTTTCTAGGAAGAACAAACCTAGGTGCCCCAGCCTTTCTCTGCACTGCATGTTTTGCAGCCACTAATTCATCTTTGTAGCTCTACGCTGTACTGCATGACAAGCTTCTGGCCAAAGTACACCAGTGCAGTACACTTAAGGGATATATACACAAGGGGGCTGCTCACTGGCATAGAGCTAGGATTCAAAGAGTTACATAGATACATACTGTAGATGCTGTCGGCAGATAAGGGCTGGTAGGCCCATCCAGTCTGCCCATTTAAGGTGCCTAACAAAGCATCCAGTGACCCTATCTGGTCATTGGCTTTAGCATTTCTTCCTATCTCTACTTTTCCTTTGTTTACATGGTTGTGGTACATGTGTACTGTTCCACGTGTGAGTGCTACTCAGTGGCATGCCTCAGGGATCAGTGTAGGGCTTCTGTTGTTCAACCTTTCAATTGATGATCTGGAAGCTTTGTACTCCAGCAGGCGACATAAAAGACTGCAGAAATGGTTGGGGCAGGTGAGTCTCTCTGGGGTCTACCTGCCTCAGGGTCTAATAAACAGTTGTAAAGTATCCTGTCACATCTATCCCCCATGTTAAGAATAACTGAAGAGTTCAGCTCATTGTCGAATTATAAACTGAATGTTGAAAAGATGGCAGTCTTTCCTCTATATCAAAAGGCCCAGAAGCATGTAATTATGGCCCTGGGTCTTACCTGGGCTCCTAAGACTCTTAGGTATCAGGGGATTGACCTCACTAGAAGTGAATCTACTCTCAAGAAATTAAACCTGGAGAATACCCTTCAAACCATCTACCAAGACATGAATAGATGGTCCTCTTACCGCTCACTTTGTGGGAAGAAGTAATCTGGTGAAGATGAATGTTTTTCCTAGGCTTTTCTACCCCTCAATCTACTAAATCTCTGTTTGCCACTTCACTGGTTCAAAAGGTGCATAGTTATATCACTCATTTTGTATGGGCTGGTGAACTTCCAAGATTAGCATACCATAAGATAGCTGTCCCCAAAAGCCGGGGTGGGTTAAGACTTCAACATTTAGGCTTATACTATTGGGCTCGTCAAGCCAGCAAATATTCTAGGAGGCTAGCCCCAGAGACACCTGGGACCCACTGGCTCATACCCCTCTCTGGTTCTGCATAGAAAACAATCAAATGCACTTGCAAGATATCTCCCCAACTGCCCTTCTGCATACGCTCAAATCTCCCCCACACACTTCTTCAATAGGAATTCCCATCAGAGTCCATTCTCAACTCCATTCCTTTTAAAATACAACAATGTGGGACATTACTCAGCCTTCATGAGCAATCCTAATTTCAAAATCAATGGAAAATTATCCCCATTATTAGTTACCCCAATTAACTTCCTTCCTATCACATACTTTACGAATAAAGATGGTGCCTGGCTCACTTCCCAGTGATCACTCGCAAATCTGGTATCAGTAGTACCTTAATCTTCAAAGTTTACCAGCTGAGACATATCTTTGTAAATTTTTTCAGATCTCCAATTCCCAAGCTTCCCAAACTCCAGTTCCATCCGGAGCTAACCACCCTGGCTGGTCTTCCACATGTACTATCTAAGATCTTTACCCTTCTCTATGACTGGACCTACCCAGCAATTAATGGTCCCACTGCATACTGGTCAGCGCGTTACCGGGTGTACCCATTAATTGGACTGCATTATGGAAGGGTTGCCACAAATCTGTGACCCAAGATAGACTCCGGTTAATGCAGTTTCACATATTGCACAATCTTCATTTCACTCCGCAAAGCTGGCTAAAATTAATAGCTCAGTGCCCTCACACTGTAGTCACTGGCAGTAGGCCAAAGGCACCTTACTTCATATTTTTGGGATTGCCCCAAAATAGCCCTGCTTTGGGCCTACATAAAGCAAAAAGTAGACCCCTACTAGGCTTAGAAGACTTGTTCACTAATAATATTTGTATACTAGGAGATTTTACAGAGGTTCGAGTCATTATCCGTAAACACCATATGGCCCTCCTCTCCATGTCAGTTAAGAAACTGGTATTTAGGCACTGGAAGGATGGGGATATTATTACTTATAACGGTGGCTGCAGGAGTTACTGCCAATCTCAGGATGGAAAAATGATTGCCAGCCTCAATAATTGTCTATCAAGGTTTGAGAAAATCTGGGGTCCTTTTACACTTTGTAATCTTTGTAGATTGCTTAGTGGTACTCTATATTCAAACTTCTATGCTAGGAAAGGGACTGGGTTGGGAGGGGGAAGGTGGGGGGCTGGGTGGGTGGGTGCATTTTCTTGACATTCATTGTTACTGCATACGTTCTGATTGACTGATGTTGTGGTTATGTACTGTGAAGATTTAATAAACTTTTAATTAAAAAAACAGTTGAAAGAAATTCATAGTATAATTAATGAAATAATACCTTTTGTAGGGCCATCTTGTATTCATATAAAAGATAGAAACATAGATGTTGCTGGCAGAAAAACATCAAGGGTCCATCCAGTCTGCCTAGACACATTTCCTGCCTATCCCTTGACCTACTGTCTTAGATGGGTATTTAACTCTCATACCTATTTGGCAAGTGCTGAATCTCAGACTGCTGCTCTGCCCCAAAACAACATTTTGATGATGCTAGTGAGGGACAGGGCTACAGCATATTGAATAGAATGTGTAATAGAATGGGAATGGGGGTTGTTGATACAGTAGTAGGTTTACACAACTTAGCAGGGCACCATTCATTTTGGGTCACATATTACACATTGTGCTACCTCCAAAACAAGCATTTGTCAATGCCAAATGTTTGCTTGCTGGCATTGGCAGTGGTAGTGTAAAGTTACAGAGCTGCATAATAGGAATGGCAGTGAAGTACTGAACTGAAGCCAACCCCACCACCACCCTGCAGAGAGTGACAGGCATTGGGGTGTGCCTTGGTTGTGGCATAACGGCCCCACGCCATTTCATCATACACCACCCTGTAGACACTGACAAGTGTCACGTTGTGCCCTGGGGTCTTTGGTCCTTATGTGCACCCCATTCCATCAGGAATCACGGTGAGATGGGTGCAGTATAGGAGAATGGGGTGAACTTTGGGGCTGAAGAGTCCAAGGCACACCCGATGCCTCTCACTGGCTGCAGGGTGTGGAATGGTATGAGTATTACAGGCAAGAATCCCAAGTCACACCACTGATGCCTGTCATTCTCTACAGGGTGGGGCGTTATGGTTGGAAACCCTAATACCTCAGGCATTCGTTGGTATTTTCACTCCAAATTTTCAACATGTTTTTGTGACCCCACCTCATGAACAGTGGCAATATCAGTTTGTTAGCTGAAGCTGCTTATGCACAGCGACTATGGCATTTAGCACCACAGGTGCAAAACATTCCGAACAGGATGTGAAAACGACAGCTGTACTGTTCATGGGGAGGTGTAAAATGGCAATGTTCAAATCTGCAGTAAAAATATTAAAAAACTGGTGAAGTCATGAGCTGCATAGAAACTGTGCAACGTACATCCGTAATGTAATTAGTTTAGGGATTTTTTACAGCAGATAGTCAACACAGGCATTTTGGGACCTCTGATCATGAACAGTGTCACTGTGATTTTCTTTATCTGTCCTGAACAATGATTTCCCACAGTGACCACGCATCTCTGCGCTGAAAGTGTGAAAACACATTTCGCCATGTTGTGAAAATGACAGCTGTACTATTCATAAGGAAGTGTGGAAAAATGCCACTGGTGAAAATCTGGACTGAAAATATTACAAAGTCATGAACTTACGAGTGCGTGGAAACTGTGCAATGCTCACTCGACTCAGACATTTTATGGACTTTTGACACCAAATTTTCAACATAGCCATTTTAAGACCTCTGCTCATGAAAAGTGTCACTGTGATTTTCTTAATGTGTCCCATACATTGATTTCGCACACCGATGCGCCATTGTGCGCTACATGGGCGAAACATGTTTTGAGCAAGATGTGAAAATGACAGCTATACTACTCATAAGGAGGTGTGGTAAATGGCAATGTTGAAAATCTGGAGTGAAAATATTGAAAATTCACAAACTTAAGAGCGTGTGTAGAACTGTGCAATGCACATCAGAATACAGTCATTTTAGGAATTTTCCACCAAATTTTCAACATAGGCTTTTGAGAGTCCACCTTATGAACAGTGGCAGTGTCATTTCATTACTTGGTCCTGAAAGGTGATTTTGTGCAGTGACTGCAAAATCACCCTTCGGGCCTGATTAACGCCATGACAGTGAGAGCATTCATGAGAAGGGGTCCCAAAACCCATGTTGAAAATTTGGTGCAAAAATTCCAAAATGCCTGAGAAATGCAGCAAAGTTGAAAAAACCCTATCGATCCCATTATACAGCTTACGGCATTTCGCTCGTGTCGGCTTTGAAGAGTGCAGACGGTTCCCAGTCAACAGAAGATCGTAGAAACCGGAGACTGGAGGTAAGTATGGGGTGAGGGTGTGTGGGAGGCAGGGTGTGCAGTGGGTGGGCATGGGTGGGGCAGAGACACCGAGGGACCGTTTTCAATTTCAGGTGTTTTTTAAAACAAAGGACGAGGCGATGTGGGGCGTTTGCCACGCTGGGTGGGCTCAGCGTGGCACAAGGACAGCTTTTGGGGGGCATGGAGCCGACAGAGGATTGGGCACCTTCGCCGGGTGACAGTATCTTATTGCCACGCTGGGGTGGGCTTCCAACGTGGCACAAGGACGGCTGTTTGGGTGTGGAGCAAGGCGAATTGGGGCACCCTGGCCGCAATCAGATCTGTTGCCACGCTGGGTGGGCTCCCAGCGTGGGCACCCTGTACTCTGGGGGAGAAACAGTGGAGCCGACAGGGTTGGGCACCCCCATCAGCTATACATGTGTAGCCACGCTGGGGTGGGCACCCAGTGTGGCATGTAGAATGCTTTTGGGAGGGTGCAGCATAGCCGACGGGATTGGGCACCCCCATCAGCTATACAGTGTGTGCGTGGGGGGCGAGCATGCAGTATGCCTGTGTGTGTGTGGGGAGCATGCATGAGCAGGCGATATCTATCGCTGCTCACTGAAGCGTAGCTCCCTTCTTCAACTGTACTCCACTGCATTTTAGACTGCTATCATAGACAGCTCCAGCAGGCATTGGAGAACTGTGGCCGTGCTGCAAACACACTGACTGAATTGGAAGAGGAATGCCACACCTCCTAAAACTCAGATGATGGCACTATGTTTCTGGCACTGCGTGCAAGCAAACATAATGAGAGCTGGCCTGCTATTGTAAGTTGGGTAAAGTGACATAAACAGCCTACCCACACCAATTCAGCTACACTTTACATTTCACATGCTGTAGCCCAGTTCTGCACTAAGCATCACCGTATGAAATAATCAAAATGCTGCGCTACAGCTTGAGACCCCAGTGCTTACAGATACAAGACAGCCATGCAAAGGCTTTTATGTACTTAATTGTTCTGAGAATGTTAACTGCTTGCTGAGACCCTGAGGCAGTTAACACCTGAAACAACTTCTCCCAGGGCAATAAAAGGCATCAGCAGCTCTTAGGTTTGCAGGTAACACTAAGCTGGCCAGTGTGATGGACTCCCTTGGGGATAGAGACAAACTTCTGGAGGATTTGAACATGTCAGATTACTGGTCACATTCCTGGAGTCCCAAACTCAATGTAGCCAAAAGCAAGGTGCTGCACTTGGAGAGGAAATCAGAGGTAGGACCCTAAGCATAGTATGGAATCATATTACTACGGAAGAGAAAGAAAAGGACCTGAGGCATTCATATACACAAGGGGATGATGTGCCACTTTTAAGAGGGCTGCCAGAATGGTAGGGTGTATTAAAAGGAGTGACCAGCAGAGCACAGGAAGTTATCCTGCCACTTTGCAAGGCCCTGCTCAAACCCACCTGGAATATTGTGTGTGCAGTTTTGGGCTCTTAATGCAAAATGGGCCCTGAGGTAGTCTAGAAGGTATAATACAGGCAATAAAATATGGAGGACAAAAGCTATGGGGAGAAGTCAGTGGCTCTTAACATGTTCCCTTGTAGAAAAGAAGGCTGATGCATCAGCAAGACCAAACAGACAGACACTGTGGGCCCCAGGACAAAAGCCCAGGCTGCATCGCTGCAAGTGCTCACGCAGTGCAACTGAGATATGCTGGCACAAAATAATGGCATATTCAGAAGATGCGCTATGAAATGCAATCATGCATGTCTGGCTGAATATCCCAAACATGTGTGATTATGCAGTGGGAGATGCATGGCGAGGCAGCTGACCTGAGCCCTATCGCGGAGCATGGGAAATGCACGATAGGCAGCCACATGCGATATGCAAAACTGCAATATTCAGCAGGGATATGCATATTAGCCTCATTACACATTCCGAGCCTAGTCCCCTCATTTGCAGCTCATTACTGGAATATATGCAGCCATCTGCATGCCCTGGGCATGCTCAGTTCCAACTTTGCATGGCTGCCCCACCACCCCAATGGTGAACAGGAGGTACTGCAGTCAAGCTGGCAGGTGTGATGGAATGTTTGTGTATGGGTGGTTGGATTGCTTTGGCCTGGGTACAGTGCTATTACCAATGCCAAATACAGGTTCAGACTAGGTACAGGGGCCCACCTGGACAAGCAACAGGGGAGGGCAGAGGGTAACACAGTCTGATCAGTATACCACATGAAAGATACACCAGCTCTGTATGCAGTGTACAGTCATCTGCAGTGCCCCCCACACACACCCATTTGAGAGGAATATGGTGATAACTGCAAGAAATGGTGGTGTGCAGAAGGTGACCAGGTACTTGAGTGGGTGGGTCCCACCTGTGTGCACCCATGGTGTACCACCATGGGTGTGTGCCAAGGTCAGTCCCTGGCCTGTGCCAGGCTGCCACATGTACCACCAGGCTACATGGGCACTGTTGCCCCAGATGTCACCCTGGGTGCATGCCACCACCGGGTGGCATCCTGCAGGCCACATGGGTGCAGGCCATGGCCTCTGACACATGTGCTGCAGTATGGCCATTTGCTCCACTTGTGTGCTGGGGGCACCTGACAGCACTAGCATGCAGGCAGCTGGGTGTCTACCTCCTGGCTGCGGTGTAGGGATGGCTCTCCGGTGGTGCCTGTGGTGTGCCAGCACCTGTGGCTTTGGGTACTTCCATCCTGGCATGACTGCTGTGTATGGGTGCCTGGAGCACATCCGATGTACCTCAAGGGCTGTCTCAGGATGACCTGTCTGCAGTTCCACAGCCTTCCTGTGAATGGCTGGCCGATTTAGGCTATCCTTTTGTCTACCTATCTTTGTGTTGCACATTTCGCTGAATATACTGATGTGCAGCATATTCATGTACTAGCCCTTTTTGATGCTGCATACATTATTTTAGCATGATCACTCATTTGGAAATGCACGACGATCTCTCTGTTTTGAATATCGCACTTCTGTAATATCTGGGATGTGCCATGCATCTCGATTTTGGGATGCACATCTCCTTTGAAATTGTGGGCCTGTATGTTTATTTGGTGTACTCCAGCAAGATGTAGGGTCATACCCTGCAGCTCAGAGGTGGTCACAGATACAGACACTGACGACAGAAAAAGGCTCTTGGCCCATCCAGTCTGCCCATCCTACCTAACTATTCTGCCTTGCCCTAGTGGCCGGAAATCCTCCCTTTGTTACTGTCCCCCTCTTCTTCTATCTAAACCCACTAGCATGTCCCATCCCTGCTTGAAGCAGCCAACTAATTTGGCTTGTACCGCTTCTTCAGGAGCTTATTGCACTTATCCACCACCCTTGCATGAAGAAGTGCTTCCAGATGTCCCATTTGAATCTCCCCATTTCAACTTTAGTTAATTCCCTCATCTCTGTGTCTGAACTCAAGGACGATAGTTCCTTTGCATCTACTCTATTTATCCTTGCAAGTACTTGTGTCTTAAGCACTTCACCCCTTTCTTCATTTTCTTCAGGGTGTACTACTATAGGCAGGGGAAAATGGCAGACTAGGGGCCAAGTGGTCCTTATATGCTGGCAAATTCTATGTTTCCATGTACATATTTAAGTCCTGAAGCCTCTCCTTATATGTCAACCCCAAGGCCATGCACCATCTTAGTTGCCCTGTGCTATACTAACTCTACCTTGTTGCAGAGGGAGGTTGGAGGCATGTATAGGAGGGCTGAAGACAGCAGAATGGGGTGGGAGGGACGACATGTATAGGAAGGGCTATGAACAGCAGAATGGGGGTGAGAGGGAGGGCACCGGGGAAGGGGGGGCAGACATGGGGAGCATAGTGGGATGCAATGGATGGGGTGGCAGTTTGAATTAGACTACTGTAGTGACTAGGAGGGTTCCCCATCTGTAGCAGACTAAGGAAACTAGAGGAAGAAATGCAGGGACTCTGGAGGATGCTAGAAAGCATGAGGGGTGGGGAACTGGAACAGGAGGGACAATGGAGTGGAGCACATGGTACAGGCAGGGGAGGACCAACAGGACTGGCTCGGTGAGGGGATAGGGAGGAGGGTGGGGAGAAGGAAGGTGAAGGAAGGAAAGGAGGAAAGAGTCAGGTGAGGGGAGGAGGTGATGAGCACATCGGCGGGAGCAGCAAGGAACAGATTTGCGGTGTTGGCAACGGAGGTTGAAGAGAAGGTATCAGAGCTTGGGGTGGGAGGGGAGAGGGAAGGGAGAGTCCAGGCAATGGAAATAGATCTGTGTCAGGACAAAGGGAACAGGCAGGAAGAATGCGGAGGAGCGACAGAAAAATGGGACGAGTAATCAGGTGGGAAGGCTATAGAGGTTGAGAAGGGAGGACAGTGCAAATAAGGAGTGAGGAGGAGGGATGAGGATATAGGAATAGAGATAATTGGAGAAGTGATGGAATGAGCCAGGAGGATGGGGTACTAGTGCTAGGGATTCTGTACTGAAAGGGGTAAGATGGGGTGGAAAAGGATAAAGACATGTCGCATCTGAGTGGAGGCTATTCCAGGGTTGACCGTGGAAAGGTGGGACAGGTGATTCTCAAATGCACAAGGAGGGGAGGAAGCAACCTCATGTAGTCATGCACATTGGTCCAAACAACCTGGTAAGGGAGACAGTAGAGGTGGTAAAGGGAGGTTTGAGGAGTTGGGAAAGCAGTGTGAGGGGTTGTGGGTGTCATTGGCATTCTCAGAGATGCTCCCAGTCCCTGTGTGAGTACAGCAAGGAAAGCTAGGATACAGGAGTTTAACAAGTGTCTAAGTGAATGGTGCCACATCAGGAAGCATGGACTGGTGGCAGGCTGGGGAAATGTAAGGGGCAATAGTGACTTCTAAGCAGCAGACAGGCTATACCTGAGTACAAGAGGGAAGGAAGGAATACTGAAACAGGGGTTGGAGGGGGTATATCAACTAAAGTAGATTTAAACTATGAAGGGGTGTGGCAGAGAGGGCCCACTGATAGGGAGTGGGTCCGAAAAGGTGAGAGTGGAAGCTCACATCCCTAGTTACAAATGAAGTTAGTGAGGAGGGTACACAGGGAGAAAATAGGAGAGGGAAGAATAGTGCCAAGGAGGGAAGGGAGCTGGGCTGAAAGGTGATGTCACTGAATGCAAGAAGCCTGGGAAAAGGCAGCAGACATACAGGCTCTGTTGACAGTGGAGATGGTAGACATTGCAGCGATCACAGAAACCTGGGCCACCCAGCAACAGAATTGGGACATAACGATACCTGGGTTTAGGATATACAGAAAGGACAGGACTAGTGTGGGGGTGGCGATTTATGTGAGGAAAGGGATAAATGGTGTAAGGGAGGAAGGAGGACAGAAGCCCTGTGGATGCAGTTCGGATGCAAAACAGGGCAGTCAGGCTGTGGTGGTATAAGGCCACCCAACCAGGGAATGAACTGGATAAGGAATTGGCTGACCAAATCAAGAGGGTCTGCAAAAGGGGAGCACGGTGGTTGGGGATTTTAACCTACCGGGTGGAGTGGGGAAGACCATCCACCATGAGTGCAAGGGAACTGGTCCTGTTGGAGGCTTTCCCGGAAAGCTTCCTTTGTACAGCTGGTATGGGAACCAACTCAGGTAGGGAGCACCCTGGACCTTGTACTGGATAATGGGGAGTCAGTTAGAGACCTGTTGGTGGGAGAATCACTGGTTGGGAGTGACCACTATTCAGTGTGGTTCAAGCTCAACATGGGGAGGGATACAGGGAAACAGACACAACAGTGATTGACTTTAAGAGTGCGGACTTTGGGAAAATGGGGTAATTCTGGAAAGGTACCTGGCAGGTATGCAACTGAACATAGATGCAGACCAGAAATGCGGGTTATAAAAATGGGTTGATAGAGGCTGTGGTAGCATGCAGAAAGAAAAGCAAGAAAGGGAGGGCAAAACCAAGTTGGCTGACGCAGGGGTCATGGAAGGGGTGAGGGCCAAGAGGGCAGCATTTAGACAGTATAGGAAATTGGGGAGGAGGAAGAGAAGGATAAGGCATGCAGAGAAGTCCAGGGAGGTTACAAGAATGGTCAGGGTGGCTAAGGGAGCCAGGTAGCTGTGGCTGTCAACTAGTATCAAGACTGGAAAGAAAGACTTCTTCCAGTACATTGGAGAGAGAAAGAGGAATAAGGACCAACTGGTAAGGATAAAATAGGACAGTGGGTGGGTGGAGAGAGGAGAGAGAAGAGAAGGCAGAAGCACTCATTGAGTACCTTTGCTCAGTATTCATCCAGGAGAATGAGGGGTGATTCCTAGGGCAATGGTGGGGGTAGCAGGGGAATGGTAACAGATGTAGCAATTAGAGAGGGCAGGGTACTGGAAGGGTGAAGGGCTAAGGGCTCTAAGAGTAGACAAAGCACCAGTATCAGATGGCATTTATCCTAGGGTGCTAAGGGAGCTAGCAGAAGTCCTTGCAAGGCCACTAGCTGACCTGTTCAGCACCTCTCTGGACATGGGGTGTGCACCATAGGACTGGAGGGTGGCATGTGATACCCATCCACAAAAGCAGCCCAAAGGATGAACCAGGAACTATAGGCCAGTGAGCCTCACATCAATTGTGGGGAAGCTCATGGAGACCATCCTTAAGGAGAGACTGGTGAGCTTTTGGAGAACAATGATCTCCAGGATCAGAAGCAGCACGGGTTTGTAGCAGGAGGGAGGATCATGCCAAACCAACCTCATACAATACTGTGACTGGGTGACACGGGAACTAGACGAAGGCCATGCAGTGCATGTCTTGTATTTAGACTTCAGCAAGGCCTTTAATTAGGTGCCTGCATGGGGAGGTGGAAGGTAAGCTGGAATAGGTGTGGCATGGTCACAATTAGCGAACTGGATCACAAATTGGCTGCGGGGATGCAGCAAAGGGTGGTAGTGGGGAGGGAATTCTTGTCACCGAGTGGTGATGAGTGGGGTGCCACAGGGATTTGTACTGAGACCAGTGCTGTTTTATATATATATATATATATATAGCCAATATTTCACATGGTATCAGGAGCAAGATCAGCCTGTTCACAGACGATACCAAAATGGGAGCAGTGGTTGATGGCAGTGAGGGGTGGAAGGGGCTGCAGGAAGATCTGACTAAACTGCAGGAGTGGGCAGAAATTTGGTAGCTGGGTTTCAATGCCAAGAAGTGCAAGGTGTTGCACTTTGGAGCAAAGAACCAGGGAGGGGCTATCACTTGAATGGAATGCAGTTGGAAGTACCACAGTGGAAAAGGACCTAGAGCAATCATAACTGGGAGCATGAACAACTCCAGCCCAGTGCAGGAAGGTGGCAGCACAATCAACAAAATGCTGGGGTGTATAGCAAGGGGATCTCTTCCAGAATGAGTGAGGTTATACTGCCCCAGTACAGATCATTGGTCAGGCCCCACTGGGAGTATTGCATGCACTTGCACCTGTTCTTGAAAAGGGACATAAGGTTATTGGAGGGGGTGCAATGCAGGGCCATGAAGATGATGCATGATTTGGGGACAGGCCTTATGAGGACAGATTGAGAGAGTTGAAAATGTACTAGCTGGAAGAAAGGAGGGATGGGGGATATGATAGAGACCTTTAAGTATCTGAAAAGGATTAACAAGATTAACACAGAAGGGATCTTTCATCTGAGGAGAGGGAGGGACACAAGTGGGCATGGACTGAGATTAGAGGGGAGGTTTAGAGGAGGTAAGGAGACACTTTTTCACAGAAAGGGTAGTCAACAAATGGAGTACACTACTGGAAGATCTGATGCCCTGTAAGATGGTGGGCAGTTTCCAAGGGGATAAGGGGTGGGACAGAGTAAGAGGAAGAGATACGGTGATGGGGTGGGAGGGCAGATGCAAGATGAAGTGCTAGCTGAAGACTCAGGCAGGCTTAGTAGTCTGTATTTGCTGCTAGTGTAAACACTTATGTGATGCGCAGCAGGCTATTAAACCTGTTTTGATGAAACATTACTGAAAAACCTATATTTAAACAAATGCTGTACTCTCACTCACTATCGTAGTCACAGGAGCCCTAGTATCAGCAGGAACTAGGAAGAGGAGTTTGTAGTTCCCTGAATGCTGCTCGGTACTACGGCTTGATTTAGCAGGGGTACTTTTTACCAATTTGACTGTATGTGTGTTTATCTACAGTAGTTAAGTGACTTTCTGTGGTTATTTTAACATTTGCTGCAGATTTTAATGTTTTGTTTGCATCGAAGCATTTCGTGACCCCTAGGACTATTTCCTGGGTCACAGAGGCCTACAAGGGATGCCCTGTAGTGAGCTGGGTGAGTCAGAGAATGGCGATTAGCAGATCGATGCATGCAAAGACGCATGCATCTGAGCGTGTTTTCACATGTTTTAGCGGGATTTGGCAGCTTGATACCTTAGGAAGCATAATTACGAGCAAGGTGAGGCCTAATACCAGTAGCTCCTCAGTGTGTATTATTTCGATTCTTGTTATTTAATTAATATGGAGCATTCTATAGAAACCAATGATGGACGTAGGAGAATAAGATGTACATTATGTTGTATGTACAACTTTAATCTGGGTATGCTACATAACCAGGAGTATACTTCCCAAATGTAATGAAAGTAAGGAGATGGCTCTGGAAATTTCACACTTTAATAAAGACTAACAGACTTGAAGTTAAGTCAAAAAAAGATGGCTGATAGATATATAAGCCAGACTGCATGCAACAACAGTGCAAAATTCCATTGATAATCCTGTACAAGATATGATTCCTATAGTCCCTCCCCTTCTCCATTTTATGTCCACTCCCTGGCATGCCCTCCCCAAGACAATAGGTAATCCCCAAATAGGAAAAGAGGCAGGAAGATGACACTTTGATAACTCAGAAGATAGATGGTATCAAATTCAAAGCTCCAAAATCTATAAAAAAAAAGGGAGGAGGGCAGATCAGTTCATTTTAACTGTGCAAAACAGATTTGATCCTTTATTCAATGATGAAGTACAGAACTTGGGAACTGAAATAAGTACAGAAACAATGGAAGCAACTGAACCCAGTACTATTAATAATATTCCTGCTTGTACACCAACGAACATTTAATTATGTTTGAGCCATTAATGCCATATATCCCCAATACAAACCAGGAAGCAAGTGTGGATGATTGTAACACAGAGGAAACCTTGAAATAAATCCGCCTAAATTGTAATATGCATCAGGTTTATGTCCTGGGTGACTCAGTGGTAAAAGGACTGGACTGAGCCATCTGTGGTGCAGATAAACATAATAGAACTATGTCTTGCTTTAGAGGAGTAAAACTTTACACATTACAAAATGGCTCCTAACATTTTGGGCAACAAAAAGGAAAGAATGTTGGTCGTAGTTCATGCAGGAGCAGATAATGTACTACAGCAAAATTCAGCAGGTTAAACAAGAATTTGTTAACCTAACACAATTATAGATCACGATGATGAAGTAATCATCTCAGAAATTCTTCCCATCCCAAGAGCAACCCCTGAGCAAATATGCAAAATCAAGCTTATTAATTATTGGTTAAAGAAATTATGTCTAAAGCAAGAACTAGAAAGTATAACCCATTGGGAGGAATTTATTGATAGAAACCACTTTTCAGTAGGGATGGGCTTCATCTTAACAGACAAGAAGTCAGCTCTTGGGGAAAGTATAGTAGCCTGCATCTCTAAGCATTTAAACTAGTGGGAGGGGAGGAGACAAATGTAACCCAACCTAGTATACTTAAACATACAGATAATTTCCATCAAACTGAATGTGTATCCATGCATCCGTCTGCACAAATTATTCAAACATAATAAATGAAGCTGAGGATTTAACATTAGGTAACTCTAAAATAGTAGTCATGAGAATAAAGAAGTCAGGTCTTGTTGTTAAATGCTAGAAGTCTCCCAAATAAAATGGATGAATTAGAGCATATCCTAAATACAATGGTAATTGATGTTTGTGGAGTAACTGAGACTTGGTTTCCATTAATGAATGGTGTACAATTATACATAGTTATAACACATTTCTTAAAAATAGGAAGGACAAAAAGGAGGGTGTAGCATTGTTTGTTTCTGAACATCTTAAGGGACATCAATTTTACCCATATCAGTCTGACACAGAAACAATATGGATAAAATTATTATTAACCGATAACACCATAACAATTGAACTGGCGTATCGCCCCTAATTTAGAACAGACTAAAATCAGCTCTTTCTAGAAGAAAGAGAAAATATGGAGTCAACTGTGATTTTCTTCTGATGAGAGACTTAACTTCCCCAGTATAAACTGGTTAAATCATAAAATGAAATGGTGAGAAAAGCTTTATAGAAGTACCCTATCACATGACCTAGAACAATTGGTTAAACTGCCAACAAGAATTAATAATATATTAGATTTGATATTAACCAATATTAAGAGCCTCAGTTCTGACCAAATATACCCCCAGTGATAGTGACCATAATATGATTCTACTCAATTAACCAAAATTACTAGAATAAGTAATGGAGAATCTAAATTAGAAATTTTGCTAAAGCAGATTATGCTAAAATTAAAATTATCTGAGTAAATGGAACTGGAAAAGAAGCATGAGAGATTGCAGTCTCGAGGAAGCATGGGAGAACATCAAAAATAAATTGACTATTGTACTGTCACTTGGGTGCCATTAAGATCAAATATAACAACAATAAACATAGGATTCCTCCTTGTGGAACAAAAATAAGGAAATTAATAAACAAAAAAAAGCACATATTGTAAATATAAGCAATCAAACATGGAGACTGTTGTGAATAGACTTAAACTATTAGTGAAAAAAACAAAAGCAAATCCATATGGCTAAACAACAGTTAGAACTAAACCTGGTTAAAAAAACAGGGATAATAGAATGCAGTTCTATAAGTACATAGGGACAACAAAAGGTGCACAAAAATGGTATTGGTCCACTCACCTCAAATGGTGAGATATGGGATGATGAGGCTGATATGGTTGAAATATTAAATACATATTTTTCAAGTGTCCTTATAATGGATAGTAGAGTAAGGCTGGACACACTGAGCCAGATATTATAAAGGGTTGCGCCATGCACAACAGAGATGCACCAGCGCAAGTCCGAAAATGTGCCATTGTGCGATATTCAGTGAGAGGCAGCTCGCTGCTCAAGTTGCAATTGCGCAGAGCACAATGGTAATGAATGCATGTGCAACCGTGGGGAGGGAACCATGAATAAATCGCAAGAGTGTGATATTCAACAGCATGCACTATGCACAATAGGGGAGCTTAGCGGAAGTTGCGCGATAGCTGAAATGATACAAAATAAAAGGAACAAGAGAGAAGCACAAGATCGCTACAGGAAGCCAGAGGTGGGAGCAAGCTGGCAGCAATAGCTAAGAGGGCAGCAGTGAGTGGGACACAGAAGAAGCAGGACAGGACTTATCTGTAACCACACAGGACAGGAGTGGGAGCCTGAGACGGTGTGCAGGACAAACAGGGCAGTGCTGCAGAGTAGTGAGGGCAGAGGCAGAAGGCAGGACAGCCGAAGGCGGAGGTGTACCCTGTGCAGGGGACAGCACAGAGGACAGTGGGGGAATGGGACAACATATGCTGGGGGGACAACAGCCAGGACATGGCCAGTGCCACCATACAGATGGAGGCAGTAATGAGGGGTGTGAGAGGCAGGCAGCAGGGGGGCATGGCCGTGGAAGGGCCCGTCGACAGTATACCCCAACAGGAGGTACCGGCCTGCGTCACCTTCAAGCAGTATACCGATACAGAGATTGTGGGCGGTACCACCTGAACTGGTCAATCCTGAGGTGGCTCTGTGAACTGTGCAGTGATGAGATGCAGGCACCCACACGCGGGCCATGCTCTGTCAGTGGAGACAAAGGTGACAGCTGTCATGTGCCTGCTACCATGGGCACCTTCCAGAGAGACCAACAGGGTACACAACAGAGTATAACCTAGTACGTCACGTCATGCCTACTCACACAATTCCTCAGCGCACTGCTGCCACATGCCTGAAGTACATCCATTTCCCCCACCACACAGGTGGGCGCTTAGCTACACATACAACAGTTCCACAGGGTAGCACGTATGCCTGGCATGCTCAGGGCCATTGACTGCACCCATGTGGCCACCGCATGCCACCTGGCCCAGATGGTGTAGCCTACATCAACCGCAAGGGGTTCACCAGCATCAACTGCCAGGTGGTGATGCCAGGGACATATAACCAATGTCTGTTTCACACACCCTGGGGAGCATGATGCCTTCATCTGGCACCAGTCTGCACTGTGCCATAGGTTTGAGAGTGGGGACATCCCACTGGCCACCTAGTGGGTGAGTATGCACAACACACAGGATGACATGGGTAGATGTGTGGGGAGGCATAGTCAGAGTGCCATGGGTACCGGCCTTGGCGGCTCATGGCGAAGCGTGCAGACCACCATTCTAATGTACACCCTCTATACACAGGTGACAGTGGATACCACTCCGTTCCTGGCTGCTCACACCATACCGGCGCCTCTCAACCCCATCGCAGCAGGATACAATGAGGCACATGCCACCACAAGTAATATCATCGGCGGGTGTTCGGGATGCTGAAGTCATGTTTCCAGTGCCTGGACACGTCTGGCAGTGCCATACAGTACAACCCCTCGAGGCCTGCAGGCTATTCCTGGATTGTTGCATCCTGCACAACATGGCCAAAGACTGTGGGATAGCCATAGAGGTTGAAGAGGGGGACAGCGATGGGGATGATGAGGACCGGTTCAGACAGTGATGGGCAGCCACCCCTTGGCGAAGGGACCCCACCTGTTCAGGATGGTGCAACTGTACCGGGACACCATCACAGAGGAGCACTTGGCCAACACAGGTAGGTCACGGGGCCATGTGCAACCACCAATGGCAGGGCACAACCCACAGACAGGCATGGATGGTGGCAAGTGAATGGGACTGAGCATGGATTCGTACACACCATCAGGGATGGGCATGGCCAAACACGACATGTGCACACAACACACACACACACACACACACACATGCACACACACACACATACACACACACACACACACACACACACACACACCACAAGACATGCACAAGGGGTAGAAGACACGCCCAAGACTGCAACCCCTAGCCACACACAGGTCCACACGACCACACCCAGTGGCCCTCTGTGCATGTCTCCAGATGCTGGGCACCATTGCACACTGGCGGACAGCACAATGCAGGCATCATCATCCACACACCACAGTGGCCAGCAGCTGGGTGGATGCGCACATGGACTGTGTGTGTGCAGGGCCAGGTACCCCACCCATGCGTCAGATCGGTGCACAAACACACTGCACACAGGGCAGCGGCAGACATTGGCCATGGTGGGAGACAGGTCAGTCCCGGCACAGTGCCACAGCTGCCAAGGATGGGTGGCGGCTCCGCCAAGACCTGCCAACCATGCCAGACTGGACCATTGGCCTCATGGGGTGCACCGATGGTCCCCCAGGGTGATGCTGCAGGAACACGACCATGTTTTGCGCAGGGGTCTGCAGCTCATCAACATGCCTGCACCTGGCGTGCTCCTCGCATGCCCACAGCCGAACCCAGTGTCGATATGGAAGGTGTCGCACAATGCCAGGAATGGGTGTAGACATGGCACTGCACGGAGTCTGCAGCGCATGGGCAATGAACTGGTGCCCAATGTGGCCATGACAGCTGTAAATGCATGTTTTGCTCAGTCAATGGCAGCGGTCACATCCTCCCGCAGCCGGTACATCCCTTCCAGGAGCAGACTGTGGTCCCTGCTGTACCGCTCCTCTGCCTGTTGCAGGACTGCACTGAGTGTATCCACCATCGTCACAAGCCACTACTGCTGATCCACTGAATCCTGGAGTATGCGGTTGTGCTCATCAAAGAGGTCATTCGCCTAATCGGCATGCTGTCCCTCATGGTGTTCATGGCCATGTCAGGCACCCCTGAAGTTGGGACCTGCACACCAGAGCCGTGTCGGGCACGTCCACATGGTGGTGCACTGCGCCACCCCGACACTGTCCCCTGTCCCCATTTTTCCAACTGCTGGCACTGCCCCTCCAGCCGCCGATTGCCAGGGCTGCCGGTACCGCCACAGCAGCCGCAACAGCCCCACTGGCCTGGACGCACACCAGTGCTGCCCTGGGGCATACAGGCAGAGGCTGGACTGTGATGTCACACAGGCCTCCACCGGCGGCACCACCCACTGCTACGCCCATGCTGTTCCCTGCTGTGGGATTCATCCTGCATCCCACACGTGACACTGCATGGGATGTGTGATCCATCATCGGGTGCCTGATCCGACACCAGTCCGTGTCCCAGCATGCCGGAGTCCATGGCTGCTGTCACACTGGGACACAGGCAGAGGCCTGCGTCCGCACCAGCACCACCATCTTCAGTCCAGACAGACAGGCAGGTATGCGGTGGTACTGACCCTCGGACACCTGCGGAGGTGGATGGGCACTCCTCCATGTCCAGGGCTCACCCATGGTGGACACACCCACCACCGCTGACCTATGTAGATGCTCAGGAGCTGTAAGGAACACAGGAGCATGTTCTCAGCTACCCTGTGGCATTCCCCCACCTCCCACACAGTGACAGCCAGGACCTACCATGCAGTGACGGGCTGCCATCCATCTGGAAGCCACCACATGGAATGCCTCTATGGCACAATGCCGCATGCTGCCGGCTACGCTGTCTCCTGTGGCATCAGGCGTGGCACATCCGCTGCCCACCACCGGTTGTAGCACGTGGCTGCCCTGATGGCAGCCACGTGTTCTTAATTCTCCTCCTGTCCATGCCTACCTTCTTTTTACATTCCTGCATGGACCACTGGTGGCTGCCATGCTGGTTCATGGCATGCGTAGCCTCACCCATGCCACAACCGGGCCTGTGGTGTTCCCAGCTGTCCGCTTCAGCAGCGGTTCCCTGTCGGTATGCCTCAAACAGGGCATCTGTTTCCACCCGTGTGAAGTTGGGCCTCCTCTTCCTCCAACATCCCTGTTCCACTTCTTCCTCACGTTCTGTCATTATAGAGCCTGTGGGAATCTTGTGTTACCTTTCAATGTGCAGTCCCATGCATCTCCCACACCCACAGTCCACACTTCCAAACAGCATGCAACCCACCACAATAGACTGCAATACCAAACTATGGCCTCTGCAGCCCCATGTCACATTTATATAGTGCAAGGCATGCAAATGAGGTGAGGCGCAACTTTAAGTGGATGCTAATGCAGTAGCTGCACCATGGAATTGCTGATGAGCTGATTTGCACATGCTGGCTGAATATCACACTGTTGCCCCTTGAGCTATTGTGTTGAGGCATGCTCAGGCACAGGCACAGCTCTGTGGCGTACGCAGTAGGCACCGCACGGCACATGCCCAGGGTGCTGGCGCTGATGTCTGCCACGCTGCTGATGTGCTGGCGTAGGAGGCAGTGCAGGGACCGCGCCACCACTGTGCCAGTGGTGCTAGTGCGCTGTTCACATGTAGTGCTTGTGCCCTGGGCGCCATGGTGCCACAAGCGTGTTGAGCTACTGCAGGGCATCTCACACAGGCACCAACGGCGCTACACAGGAGTCCCAATCACACTGTTGCTGTCCATGCGCGAGAAACCCTTGATCCTGTGTGACCTTTGCCCCTAGGCACCATGTGTCCGCGGGTGCACTCCTATCTCGCTGTTCAGTGACAGCACGATGGGGAATGGCAGCACTGTTACCCTGCAGCATCTGCGTGTGGTGGACATGCGCCTACAAGCGCCATTTTGTTTTCCTACCTGAAGCTGTGATGGCAAGGGAGGAGAGCTGCTGTCTGGAGCCAACTGGAGCTGGCCAATTTGGTGGCCATTGTGGAGCCCCATGCTGGGGCCCTTTTTGGGATGACCCCTGGACAGGGCCAGAAGTGCAGTCTGGGAGGAGGTGGCAGTGGCACTTGAAGAGGCCACAGGAATTGGCAGAACAGCAGAACAGTGTCACCACCGCCACGGGACCTCCAGCAGAGGGACCCGTGACAGGCTTGCCCGCCTCACGGGCACACGCCAGGTGAGGCACAGTGCCACATCCAGGTAGGTGCTCCATTCATACACTGGTTGCGTGCCTGTACGCTGATCGCGGTGGGCATGTGTCCACCACATGGGGCGGGCCGTCCAGTGTGAGTGGTGGTGGTGTTGCAGCATGGCTGGGCTGTGCGGGATTGACACACACCGGGGGGCTTTGCTACTGGTTTGTACTGATGTTCCCCTCTCCATGTTTGCACCCTAGGCCCTGAGGGAGCGCGCAGAGCCAGGGAGGAACGGCACTGCCGGAAGAAGGGATGCTGGGCAACAGCCATAGGCTGCGGGCCCAACCTGCAACAGTGCCCAGATCAAGCCGATGAAGGTGAGTGCCTTTCTTCCAGGCTATTCTGTGCATGCTGTGTTGCAGGGTAGGTGGTGGGGCATGGCCACCATCCATTGACACCACTGATGTGCACGCCACATGGTACACTCAGTACTGTCCTGTGGCACTGCATGTGTGGTGTGCATCACTGGTGATCCATGCGTGCACCGGTACATGGTTGTGCCACTGGCTCGCACTACATAGCCATGTCACTGTATAGCTATGGTGGTGCTGTGCAGGACTGCTAAGTGGGTGTGTGCAGTGGTCTGCATGGCTGTGTGGGCCTGGTAAGCAAGTCGTGTGGGCATGATCACTGTGGGTGGTCACACACCATGACAGGGGCATGGCCCACGGCTGTATGCATGCACAATGGGTGGGCTGCAGGGGATAGAACATTCACACATATTGACTCTGCTCCCTTGTCCTAGGTGGACGGCGACTGATGTGGCTGGAGAAGGCCATGCATGAGCTCCTGCAGATAGCGTGGCGCCGTTGGAGGTACTCCACAGATTGGAGCAGCATGGTGTCCGGAGGCAGAGGACAAGGAGGCACCACAGGAGGCGGGAGCGGGCATCCACTAAGCCCTCCATGCCCCCAGATTCACCCTACCCCCTGGACCCACCCTCACACCTTCTTCCCTCTCCCATTTGTTCACCCCTGCCCTTACCCACCCCACCTGGTATGTGGCCCTCCCCCCTTATGTATATACTTGTATATAATTGTTTGTACCTTATTATAATACATTTGTTTTGTTATGCCTACTGTGGTGGTCTCTGATTTGCAGCGGGCTACAGGTGCTCAGCTGCAGTGGTGTGCATGGCGTCAGGGTGGTGCAGGCATGGTGTGTGTGTGTGTGTGTGTCCTGAGGGAACCACCTATGGTGTGGGCATAGCTATCAATCACCGTCTGTTGTTTGTGTGTTGTTCCCTGCACTGGATGACTGTGTGCAGTGGTCCATGGTGCTGCATTGTGTCCATGGCACCCCTGTCAGACCATCCATGGCCTGTGCAGCTGACACCCTTGCATGTCTGTGATCTGCGGTCTGCTGGCAAGTCAGTGGTGACTGTCCATGCTGGACAACCACTGTTCCCAGCACAATGCCAGGTTGCCTCCTGTCACTGGTATGGTGCATGTCTGCCTTCGGTGGCACTGTGGCCTCCGCTGTTGTTGTTCCCCTTCATGCTGTCACTTGTGTCTTTTGCAGGTGATGTGCTCCACTGTCTGTCACTTGTGCTCCGGCCGCATGCTGGTGGCGTACTGCTTCATGGTGCCTGCACAGGGTGGTTGGCACATCTGTGCCATGGAGGGTACTGGCCGTGTGTACACGGCTGCCGGGCCACATGCCAGTGGCTTGGTTGACCCGCTACTGTGTCCCTGTGTTGGTGTGCCCTTGGTATGGGTGGTGTTTGTCCATGCACTGTGTTGCATCCTGTGGTGCATGCTTCCATGCAACACTGTTGGTATCTGTGCTGACTGTTGTAGCCAGTGTTGGGATGGGTTGTGTCCTTGGGAGGGTGTGCAGGGTGCTGTACCACTGGTGGTTGGGTCCGGAACATACCCTTTCGCATGTGGGGTACCTTGTGTGCCGATGCATGGTTGGTCTTTCAGCTGTACCTGGGGGACATGCAGGGCAGCACTGTGTATGCAGCTGTTGCATCGCTGTCTGCTGCCACCCACTGCAGGGTGCTCATGGTGGGGCTGCCTTGCATGGCTTCTGCGTGGTGCACAGGGTTGCATTGTCATAGTGGGGGTGGTGGCATGCATGGGGTGTCCTGCACTGTTGGGCACTACTCCTGGGCAGGGTGTATGAGGATCATGGTGCAGGGTGTGCTCTGCATTGGTGGGATGGTGTGGTGGGGGGTGGGCGGACATCCTTGTGTGCTGGTCACAGCTTGCCAGGGCACCATGCCCCGGCTGTAGGATTGTTGCTGGTGTCCATGTGCTGGTGGTTCTTCCAGTTCTCCTCAGGTTGTGCGGTGCATGGGGTGTGGGGGTGATGTCTGTTGTGCTGTGTGTTCTCTGCCCATATCTACCATGGGTGGGGACCTCTGCATCCTGTCCCTATGCATCCCTGGTTGTGCTATTGCACATCAGACCTGCACCACTGTGCATCCCTGGTTACGCTATGGTACAGTTGGCATGATATTCAGTTGTGTTCGCAGCACATCTTGACCTGCGCGCAGTGTTTGAATATCACGCGGGTGCATGGGCACACTGGACTTGCGCCTGCTCCTGCATTGCGCTAGTTTGTGGCACAGTTTGAATATCTGGCCCACTGAATACATGTGGCCCCATGATTACCTTCACTGAACAACAAGTGCAGGATGCCATCGGTCAGCTAACAATTGGATCTTCCCGAGACCAGATGGTATGAGTCCATTCTTTATTAAAAGGTGAGCAAGGAGCTCCTGGGCCCACTAACAGCCTTATTTAATATTTCTATCAATGAAAGTAAAACTCTGAAGTCCAATTTTTAAAGGGAGAAATAAACAGAATGTATGTAGCTACAGACCTATCAGTCTTACATCAATCATCTGTAAATTACTCGAGCTACTAATACAAAATAAGATTCTTGAACATATTAATAACATTAATAGCCTTGATATTGCACAACACGGATTTACAGTAGGGCAGTCATGCTTAACCAATTTGATTAATTTTTTTGATCCAGTCAGTGAGGCTTTAGAACAAGGATTGCCAGTTGACGTGGTTTTTCTAGACTATGCAAAAACATTTGACACCATCTTTCATAGAGTGTTATTGGAACAACTTCTCAAAACTGATCTGGATGGCAAAATAATAAAGTGGATAGATTCATGGTTAAAGGGCAGACAGCAGAGAGTGGTTATTAGAGGGCATGAATCTGAATGGATGCACGTAACTAGTGGAGTGCCCAGGGCTCCGTACTGGGTCCTCTATTATTTAATATACTTATTTCATCCATGCAAACCAGTAATGGCATCTGGATTAGTAAATAAGCTGACGACTGTAAAGTCGGATGCATTGTAAATAATGCTGAGTCAATTCTAAACCTGCAAAATAACTTAAATAATTTATGTAAGTGGGCTAACAGTAACAAAATGAGTTTCAATGAAAAAAGTAAGGTAATGCACATGGGTAAAAAAATCAAGGCGATTATGTGATGAATGATATTCAACTAGCAACAACCACAGAGGAAAAAGACCTGGGTGTTATAATCACAGACAACCTCAAATTTGATACCCACATAAATAGCATGGTTAAAAATGCTACAGTATCTTTGGTTGTATCCAGAGGCACATAAGAAGCAGACATACTGATGTATTATTACCCCTGTATACTAGCCTGATTTGACCCCATTTAGAATATCATGCCCTTTCTGTACTCCTACAACTGTGGGGACCAAAAAAATGGCTGAAAAGAGTCCAACATAGAGTCACTAAAAATCAGTAGTGTGAAGAATAAAGACTACAGTGAGACTAACAATCATTAATTTGCATTCCTTAGAATACAGGGCATTGAGAGGGACCTAATTTTGTATTTAAGGCATTCCATGATAACTCATTGCTAGCTACTGTTTGTCTTGAAAAACAAACAACATAAAATAACACCAGATCCCATAATTTAAAACTCAAGCCAACTCAAGTAGAACAATGAGGAGGAAAACATTTTTTCTCATAGAGTTTCACCGATATGGAATGCACTACCAAGATATGTAGTGATGAGCAGGACATTTGAACAGTTCCAAACAAACTAGGATAACTATATGGATAAAATAATTTAACTTCCATCACTGATCAGTGATGGTGGGTTCATAATGGGTCTTTGTCCTCTAGAACCTGTACAATTATATGACTCTATGAATATGACCACGTGACCTGTTTCTGCTGGTGATTTCATATGTTTGCATGTTCATATGTTGTAGTCTTTCCTCAGGTATGGGATCCAGCACTTTGTCTAATATTCCAGATGTGGCTGCACCGTTGACCTGTACAGAAGGAGGATCACTCCCACCCTCTGCTGCTCAGCCCCTTTCCTATGCATTCATCCCTGCATTTTTGTTTGTTTTGCTTACTGCCCTATTATAGTATGTAGATGTTTTTAGGGTCCCTCTGATATCATCACCCCTAAATTATTTTCTTCTGGAGTGCTATCTAACACCACCCTCCCATTTTGTATTGCAACCTTTGATTTCTTTTCCCAATGTGCATGACTTTAATTTTATTCATTTTGTGAATAATCATTCACAAATAAAATAAAATTGGTTAACTGGCTTATACAGGCTAACTTGGACACAGGGTTACATTAGATACACTTTGCAGAGAACCTAGGGCTACCTCATGTGAAGGGTACAGTCCAATATTAAATGCAAAATTGCATAACATTTTAGTGTTAAAGTTCAGTTGCCAAATCTTGGACCAGCTCTCAACCTGGAAAATTCAGGTGTAATGTTAGGAGCCATGTCTTCACCCAGGGTGGTGAGCCTTTGGCATGATCTAGCATTGGAGACAGTTGGCACGAAGACAGTAGATTATGGACTAATGTCTGCATACCAAGGGAATCACAGGGTACCCTGGATAGTAGACTGGGTAGGAAATTTATAGAAATTAGTTCACATCTGCACAACATACTTATTCATTCCTGCATATAAAGCAGGTTTGGGGGCAGGAATACATAGATACTATAGAAGATGATGGCAGATGAGGACCGATGGCCCACCTAGTCTGCCTACCTGTCTGGCCCAATTGAGTGTTTTGAATAGCTCAGATGCCATAGTGGAAAGATCCAGTGTTTACTTAAGCTGGTCTCAGTACAGACTGAGTTATCAACATGTACCTAAGTTAATAATGCAGAGAAATCCCTTTAACTTGATAAGACAGGAACTGAAAAAAAACACATATTGCTTTGTCTTTAAGGAATCATCAATCTTGTAGTGGGTTCTCCTATTATCCCTGGCCCTTTGTGGGATGTAGAACTTAACCCAGGCCCAGGTGGGGTGACTATTAAACTAATTTTGGATAATGCTAGAAGTTTAATAAATAAAATGGAATTATTTAGATCCTGGGTTGACTGTGAAATGCCAGATATAGTGATTTTAACATAAACATGGTTAAACAAGGGATTCATTGAAGAGGAATTGATCTCAAGATTTTTATCATCATAGACAAGATCGTGGTTCATGAGGGGGTATTTTGATGCATATAAGGTACACGACTGGGCTTTCCAAGATTTTGTTCTCAGGGAAAATAGAAGGATTGAATGTCTTCTAGTTGAAATCCAGACATTGGATTTGATTGTAGGGGTTGTTTATTCCCCACCCAAAATAAACAATGTTTATTTTGATAAATTCTTACATACTGTGATGGAACATATACAGTAGGTCAATCACCTACAATCTTAATAGGTGAGTTTAACACTGCCTGGGCTGCCCAGAGGACAAAAACTGGAGAACTATATGAGTTGTTTAAATCTGGTACAGATAATAGACATCCCCACAAGGAAGGGCACCTTGACTGGTAGGGACATATCCTGGACCTGATTTCTATTTCCCCTGATTTGGTAGTTGTGGAAAAAGTGTAGATGCCCTCAATTCAGGGGATCACAATGTCATTAAGTGCACTATCTCCACTGACAATACAGCTGTAGCAAAAATTATCTCACTAATAATGTATAAGAGGAGTTATGTTAAATTTGACAAGTTGTTGTTTCAAAAGTATTTATAAGGGTTACCATGGTATCAGATTTTTAAATTCCTGATATAAATTTAGCTGTCCAGAAATTCACGACAATGTTTGTGGAGGCATGTGATAAATCTTCACCTTTAAAAATTATTCAAAAAGCAAATAATTTACCATATATAACTGCTAACATTAAGAAACTGATTAGGACAAGAAATAATCTCTGAAAAGGGCTAATAAATCCCAAAGAGTGAAATCTGGGAAAAGTATAAAAACAAGAAACAGGGTAATTCAGGAAATAAGGAAATCAAAAGTATCTTATTTTAAATGAAAATTAAAGAAACAACTGACCCAGGTTCTTATTGGCACCTAATAAAAAATCTTATTAATCCAGTTAAAAATCAAGTAGAAGTTAAACTCAGTCAAAATGGTAGACACTTTCATCAGAATGTGCTGCAGATTTTCTTAACAATTATTTTATAAATCTCCTGACTTGAAACATGTAGCTGACTCAGAGTTAAATCAAAAGAAAATGTAAAAGAAAATCAAGACCTAGAGGATACTAAAGTTACAAATTCACCCAAGTTTAGATTCAGACTGGTTACAAAAAGGAAGTATTACAAATCATAAATAAGTTAAAAATAATAAACCTAGTGGCTCAGATAAAATTAACAGTACTCTGTTAAAAGAAGCTGCCTTAGACTTATCACCAATACGGGATATCTTTAATATGAGCCTACAGGAGGTAAATTCCACAAAGTTGGAAACTTACCAAAGTAGTCCCAGTGGAAGTTTAAAATTATCGACCAACAGCATTGCTGCCAATGGTATCAAGATGCTGGAAAAATTGTCCATGGACAATGAAAGGAGTATCTTGAAAAAATAATAAACTAACTCAATGTCAATCGGGCTTTAGACAAGGTAGGTCCATGGTCCGGTTGCTAGCCTTGCTTGTAGAGCAGAAAGCAGCTAACTAAAAGAAGCTACATTTTCTTCTTAATTTAAAACTTATATCTCAGTAGGAGTCAGTGTCAGTTAAGATTAAGTAGACAGATAACTTTATTAGAAGTAGAAGGGTCTTATTTAAGGTTAAAAAAAGAAAGAAAAGAAAGAAAGGCAGTGTGTGTTCTGTGCAGGAAAGGTACTGTATCAGGCTGACTTTGCTAAACCAGTAGGAGGAAAGAGAGCTTACCTGGGGTGTGGTTTAAGACACTAGAAAGCAGGTGAGTCAAATCACAACTTTCTGTTGCTAGCCTTTTTCTTACCAATTGCCCTCCATCCCACCCAAAGCCAGTTCTACTTTTATAGCCACTGGATTTAACTGTCAACAGGAACTTCCTGTTTGGCAGTAGGAAGAAAAGAATCATAGAGAAACATTGGTTTTGTCAACCCTGAAGTAGAAAAGTAGCTCACTCTCCCCCAGCTGCTGGTAGTTTGATATTGAGCAAGGAGGAAGGAGACTACTGAAGAAGCTGGAAGTTGCTGTCCCAGAATAAGAAGGGTGAGAGTTGTAAGGAGAGGAGAGAGTAAGCATCCAGAGAAACAGTAGAGGGACACAAAATAAGACATGATAGGAGTGGTGCAGTGCAATGGCTGTGGGGCGGCAGTGTTCGGGGAGACATTCTGGAGGCTGCGATGCTTGCCCTATTTGCAGGCACCTCTCTGGTCTGAGAGAGGAGGTTGCCCATCTCCAGGCTGACCTGGCTAGACTTGAAACCTCCCCCCACTCCAGGGACCACCAGGGCCAATGCCACTACCTCAGAGGTTGCCAAGAAAGAGGAGTGGCTGGACCAGGGTGGGCTCAAGGAGGAGAGGGTGGTGGAACAGAGTTGCATCCCTCCAGCTGTACCTCTTCACAATTCATTCACTCTTCTGGTGGATAGTGGTTCCTCTATGGAGGCAACTGCAGTGGAGACAAGGAGGATGCTGGGAACCTTCACAAAGGAGACCCAAAGGAGGGTGGCATGGGACCCCACAGGGAAGGAAACAACCTGGTGGGGACTCAATCATTAGGGGTAGAATTGGGGAGGATGGGAGAGGGAAGTAAGGTGCCTTCCTGGCTCCACGGCTTGGAGGACAGGAAGTGATCCTCAGGATCGTGGGAGGAACTGCATGAGGGAGGAGCTGGATGTCATTGTCCACCTGGGGACAGTGACCTGGCTAGGAATGGGATCAGAGCAGTGCAAGAGGAGTTTGTAGAGTTGGGAAGGGGCCTTAGACAAGTAGCATACAGTAACCTTCTCGGAGGTGCTGCCTGTCTATGGCAAGGGAGATGTAGGGCACTTCTCACCAGGAATTCAATGAGTGGTTGAAAAACTGGTGTGGAGCTCAGGGTTTTGGCTTCATTGGGGACTGGGAGCCAGCTGGAGGAATGCAGACCTATACTGGTGCGATGGTCTGCATCTGTCCAGGGGAACCAGAATCCTAGTGAGAGGTTTAAATGCTTCATTGGCAAGCATTTAAACTAGCCAAGGGGAGGCACTGAAAGGAGCTGGGAAATCCGAGCCCCCACAAAACACGGCGATTAGTGAGGTAAACACCAAGGTACAGAAGTTATTAGGAGCAGAACAGATTTAAATGTAAAAAAGGCAAAGGCAGTAAGGACATAAATGGGGCTAAAAGGGGTAAGGCTATCAAAAAGTGGAGGGTGATGAGTACCAATGCCCGTAGCCTGTGTAACAAGCTTCCTGAACTAGTGGCCTTGATGGAAGAGGGTTGCCTGGATATTGTGGTAGTCACAGAAACATGGTACACAGAGAACCATGACTGGGATGTCAACATACCAGGATACACAATCTACAGGAGGGATAGGGAGGGTAAAGAGGAGGAGGAGTAGCGCTCTATGTAAAGGAAGGATCAAAGCAACAGAACTAAAGAGTAAACAGGGAGCAGATGAGGCACTTTGGGTCACCCTGAGACAGGAAATGGCACCACAATCCGCATGGGGTTGTATACAGACCCCATCTCAGGGGAGGAATGGACAGGGAAATGATAGAAGGCTTTCTTAGAATGGCAGAAAAAGGGAGATATTGTTGATGGGGACCTGAATATGCCAGATGTTAACTGGAACACCTTTGCTGCAGGCACATCCAAGAGCAGGGTCATTCTTGATACCCTACAGGGCATGTCTCAGACAGCTAGTATTGGAACCGACTCGGGAGGGAGCAATCTTAGACCTGGTACTTTCAAATGGGGATGGAGAAAGAATCTCAGATTTAGAAGTGGGTAGCCATCTGGGAACAAGTGACCACCAAACAGTGTGGTTCACGATAAACACAGCCATACAATCAAGCCATACAAAAGCAAGAGTACTAGACTTTAGGAGGGCTGACTTTGGGAAAATGAGAGAGTGCCTCAGAAAACACTAGCAAACAGGCAAGAAGGAGGCGGAGGAACAATGGGGAGTATCAAAACAGCCATCACAGAGGCAACAAGCCTCTGCGTAAAAAAATCAATAAAACACAATGAAGGAAAAACGCTATGGTTCACAAAAGAGGTGGCAGGGAAGGTTAAAGAGAAAGGGCAACATTCAGGAAATAGAAGGAAACACAGAAGGAGCAGGACAGAGAACTTTATCAGTTAAAGCAGAAAGAGGCTGGGAAGGTAGTCAGAATAGCAAAGGCCCAAACCAAGAAAGGATAGCCAATTCTGTTAAGAAGGGGGATAAGACCTTTAAAGGTACATTAGGAGTGAAGAAAGACCAAAGGAGGGATACTGAAGCTTAATAAAGGGAGGGAATCTGGGTAGAGGTGACAGTGAAAAGCAGGGTTACTTGAACGAATATTTCTGCTCAGTATTCACAAAGGAAGAGGAGGGAGAGTTACCTAAACCAAACAAGAGAAATACTCTGAAGACAGCGGTCAATACCAGTCCATTTACAGAAGAAAGGTTCTGAAAGAACTAATAAAATTGAAGGTGGACAAAGCAATGGGGCCTGATGATTCACCCAAGAATTCTAAAAGAACTAAGGGTAGAACTAGTGACATCGCTCATTACTCTCTTTAACAAATCATGGGAGGATGGGTGGTACCCAAGGACTGGAGGAGGGCAGATGTAATTCCTCTTCACAAAAGTGGGAGCAGGACAGAGGCAGGAAACTACAGACCAGTTAGTTTGACCTCAGTAGGGAAAATGATGGAATCACTTCTGAAGGAAAGAATTGTTGAGTACCTAGAGGCCATTGGAGCACAGGACCCAAGGCAACATGGATTCACGACGGGAAGGTTGTGTCAGATGAATCTAATAGATTTCTTTGACTGGGTGACCAAAGTAGTAGATCAGGAGGGGCTGTGGACATGGCCTACCTAGATTTTAGCAAGGCATTTGATACAGTCCCCACAAAGATTAATACACAAGATAGCCAGCCTTGGAATGGGTCCCAAGGAGGTAGCCTGGATAAAAATTGGCTAGACAACAGGACACAAAGGGTAGTAGTAAATGGAGTACACAGTGAAGAAAGGAGGTTACTAGTGGAGTACAGCAGGGTTCAGTACTGGGACCGGTCCTTTTAATGTCTTTATAAGTGACATTGCAGAGGAACTGGAAGGAAAAGTATGTCTCTTTGCAGATGACACAAAAATCTGCAATAGGGTTGATACACAGGATGGAGTGGAAAGGATGAGAAGGGACTTGGCAAGGTTGGAGGAATGGTCAAATGTATGGCAGTTCAGATTTAATGCAAAGAAGTGCAAGATAATGCACATGGGAAACAAAACCAGGAAGCGTACTAAATGGGGGTGAGATACTGACAACAGTAAAATAGAAAGGGACCTGGGGTAATTATATCAGATGACCTAAAGGTGGGCAAGCAATGAGAAGGCAGGAAGGAAGGCTGGAGGGATACTGGGATGCATAGGAAGAGGCATCAATAGTAGAAAACAGGAAGTTGTTATCCCACTGTACAGACAGTTGGTGAGACCCCATCTGAGTACTGTGTGCAGTTCTGGAGACACCATCTCCAGAAAGACATAGACAGAGTGGAGGCTGTCCAAGAGGGCAACCAAAATGGTGCAGGGTCTGCACCAGAAGACATACAAAGAAAGACTAAAGGAGCTTAATATGTATACTCTTGAGGAAAGAAGGGAGAGAGGGACATGATAGAAACTTTCAAGTACCTCAAGGGATTAACAAAGTCCAAGAGGGTAGCATCTTGAGAAAAGAGATGTGCAAGAACAAGGGGCACAATTTGAAGATAGAGGGGGACGGCTCAGGGGTAATGTGAGGAAGTATTTTTCACTGAGAGGGTTGTGGATGCATGGAACAGCCTCCCTGAGGAGGTCGTGGAGTCAAGAACAGTGGGGACTTCAAGAATGCATGGGACAGGCATAGGCAGTCCTAAGGGTGGTAAGAGAGTAAGCTGTTGATTAACTAGGATCTGCAGCTTATCTGTTAGTAGGAAAATGGGCTGACTAGGTGGGCCAAGCGGTCCTTATCTGCCGTCAAATTATATTTCTATAGCCCTGCACTCCAGAGACTTTTTAAATCTTATAGGTACCCCTCTTGAGGAAACAAAGTCAGTGGGTGCAGTAAACGTGGACTTATCAAAAGCATTTGACTGGTCGAGCATGGAATTTTGTTGAGTGCATTGAGGAGAACAGGTATTGAGGAGGAGGAGACCTGTTCCTGGTTTGATTCTTATCTTGATGGAAGATCCCAGTTTGTTGTTTTGAATGGACAGCAGTCTGAGATGGGTTATGTAACAAGAGGGGTTCCCCAGGATCTATCCTGGGTCCCTCTTATTCATAGTCTACCTAAATGACCTACCTAATTGTATCAAATATTCAAAAATTCGACTCTATGGGATGATGCCATATTGATATCAGAAGGTAAAAATCAGGAAGAGGTAGAATGGAAACTGCAAAGTGATTTTCTGGATATGCAGGCACACTTTCCTCCCTAGGGGCTATTAATAAACAGTAAGAAAAATTGCACTTTCGATGTTTCTTTGCCCGGAAGGAAAAAGTGTCCCAAAATTAAGAATAAAGACCCAGGAGGATAGAACCCTGAACAAACCAAAGTGTACAAATATCTAGGGATCCGAATTGATCAGAACTTAACTTTGAGCAACATGTGACTGAATTAAAAGGAAAACAAATGCAAAATAGGAGCAATGAGACATATCACATTGCATGACAAAGAAATGCAATTAATTATAGCGAAACAATTGATTCTACCGTAATTGAGTATAGAAGTCATATATATAGGCATACTTCAAACAAACTATTACAAAATTGGATGTTCTTTATAATAAGTTAGCATGTTTTGTGCTAAGATGTGAATACAAAACTCATCATTGCATAATATATTCAAATCTAGGGTGGAAACCATTGGAATTAGGGATAAGGGTATTTGGTTAAGACAAGTTAGGTGATTATTTAAAAGTAAATTTCACATAACTTAGTAATTCAACTAAAAAGCCAACTCACAGAATAAATTTAAGGAGTAGAGAAGTCAGGGAACTGACTATCCCAAAATAACAAACCGATTTAATGAGATGACTTTCAAGTTTAAGGTTGCTTCCTGTTGAATTGCCCCCCTCCATGAACTAGAAATCTCTGATGCTGTTTTAAATCTGCAGTGGATCAGGAATTGAGTTTTCACTGCCAATGTAGTAGGTGATTAGTTAATATAGATACGTTAACTGTGTTTTTTCTAACAACGTGTTCTGTATTATATAATGTTATTGTTATACCTATTATATATGTAGTGTATATGTATTATGTAGTGTGTGTTATTTGGAATTATCTGTAATTTATACAAACAGGTATGCCTTGTAAATAGGATTTTAGGATCCCTAATGGCAGCTTCACTGTATAAAGAACATTTTACCTATCTACCTAATAAATTACCACAGACCCTAGTTGATTAGTGGCTTATCCTCTCTTCCTATTTATTGCTACAGTACTCTTACTTTATGCCAATCCCATGCATTCTTAAATTCCCTACTGTTTTGACCTACTACCTCCTCGGGAGGCATCCAAGCATCCACTACTCTTTCTGTGAAAAGTATTTCCTCAAATTGCCCCTGAGTCACCCCTCAGCCTTATATTATCCCCTTGTTCTTGTACACTTTCTTTCTGAAAGATGCTACCCTCCTGCACCTGTTTATCCGCTGATGTACTTGAATGTCTCTGTCATATCCCTCTCTCTCCTTTCCTCCAGGAAATACATATTGAGATCTTCTAGTCTTTCCTCTTATGACTTTTGTGCAGTCCTTGCACCATTTTTGTTGATCTTCTTTGAACTGCCTCTATTTTGTCTTGTCCTTCCAGAGATGTGACCTCCAGAACTGGACTGAGTACTCCAGATGAGGTGTCACTTGTGATCTGTACAGTGGCATAACCACCTCCTTTTTCTGCTGGTGATGCCTCTTCCTATGCACACTAGTATCCCATTGGCTCTCCCCACTGCCTTCTCCGCATTGTCTGGTTACCTACAGGTCATCAGATATGATTTCCCAGGTCCTTTTCTTGATTGGTGGCTCAATTGGTCTCTCCCATCTTGTACTCTTCCCTTGGATTTCTGTGCCTCAAATGCATGATTTTGCACTTATTTGCATTGAATCTTAGCTGCCACACTCTGACCAATCCTAAGCATGCTTAGGTCCTTTCTCATTTTTCCACCCCTGAGTAGTTGACTTGTTGCAGATCTTACTGTCATCTGCAAAGAAGCATACCTTTCCTCCAGCCCTCTGCAATGTCACTTATGAAGACATTAAAGAGGACTGACCTCAGCACAGATCCCTGTGACACCTCACTGGTTACCCCACTTTCCTCGGACTGAATGCCATTTACCACCACACTCTGTGTCCTTTTACTCAACCAGTTTCTGACCCAGTTTACCACCTTGGGCCCACATCCAGGCAGCCCAACTTATTTATCAACCACCTATGTAGGGTGGTGTTGAAGGCCTTGCTGAAATCTAGGCATGCCACATCCACCGCCCCTCCTGATCTACTCTCTGGCCATCCAGTCAAAGATATCTTTCAGATGAATCCATACTGCCTTGGATCCTGTGCTCCACTGGATTCAAGAAATAGAATCCTTTCTTTTAGCAATGACCTCATTATTTCCCCACCGCTGAGGTCAGACTGACTGGCCTGAAGTTGCCAGCCTCCTCCCTGTTCCCACTTTTGTTGAAAGGACTACATTCGCCTCCTCCAATCCCTTGGAACCACTCCTGTCTCTATTGATTTGTTGAATATGTCTATTAGTGGTGCTGCCAGTACTTCTCTAAGTTCTTTTAATATTTTGGGATGTATCCCATCCAGCTCCATAACCTTGTCCCTTTCAGATTCTCAAGTTCCATTAAGACTTTTTCTTCCATAGATGGGCTGGTGCTCACCTCTCCCACTGGAGCTCCTATCGCCCAACAGTGGTCCTTCTCCTTCCCTTCTTCTGTGTATACTGAACAAAATATTTGTTCAGGATTGTTGCTTTTCTAGGTCCCCTCCACACACCCCCATCCTCTCTTTTAACTTCACAATCCTAGCCCTGTTTTTATTTCTTTCACTAATGTCCCTGGAAAAAAGGTCTTGTCTCCTTTCTCAGTTGCCTGGGCTAGTTTTTCCTGTTTGTGCCTTTGTACTCCTGACTGCTTTCCTCACCTCCTCTGCTTTCTAGATTCAGTTCCCTGTCTTCTCCTCTGTGTTTCCTTGTACCTCCTGAATCTTAGCCTTTTCTCTCTTACCTTCCTGGCCACATCCTTTGAGAACCATAGTGTTTTTTTCTTTTCTTTTGTTTTACACATGTACATACGAACATATGAAACTTTCCAGCATATATAGGCCATACAGGCTATCTAGTCTGATCAAGCATGCAGTGTCATTGAGGCGGACAGGTCAGGAAGCATACTGAAAACCAGGAACAGTTTCAAAATCCAGAAATAGCATTATATTTTTCTCATAATAACAAATAAAACATAAAAGCAATATTCAGTATAACTATCTACAAAGGCAGTACAAACAGAAAAACATAAGTCCTTCTTGAGGGTATCTCTTAATTCCAAGTTTTAGTCTCTCACTCTCCTTGTCTCTTTAGCAAAAGCATTGCTGCTCCTTTTATAAGTCTTTGTCTGGGAACTCATAGAGCTGCTTCTCACAGAATGTTCTTGTAAGTTTTGATGCAGGTGCAGCAAAGAACATAGTGACCAGAACTGATCTCTTGTTTAAGCTCTGCAAAGGCTTAAAACTGCATCTCAGGTTAACCTCTTGAGTTCCAAATAGTTTTTGCAATCATTTCAACAGAACAACATGACTGCATACAGTTTTAAACAAAGGGATCCCAGTATCACAGTTTTACACAAAGATTCACATACATTTTATAACTGCAGATATGCAAGGGGAAGAAGAGACAGATATAACAGAGAAAGAAGAGAGGTTGCAGAGGCAGAAAATTGCAAAACTGTTGGAGTAGTCAGTTCCCTAGGTCTCACAAGAAAATTTGATTGAGTAATCAGACAGAGTAGAGACAGAAAAGGGAGAATATAACAGATCCCGGCATTTAAACTCTTTCTGCATAACTAGCTAGGACAGGGCCTTATTCAATCCTATCACATGCACTACTTCAAGTCAGTTAGACTGCAGCTGCCCCTCTCCCTTGGCTCCCCCCTCCATGTTTTTCTTCCTGTTTCACTCACACCCCTACCCTGTCCACCCCAGTTTGAACCCTTCCTCTGATGCTGTCCCACCTCTTGAAGCTGCTTATTGTCACGCAGTAAGATCACCTCCTCTGGTGGCGTGCTCCACCCTGTGACCACCCTTTGGTGAAATAGTGCCTCCTCATTTCCCTCCGGAATCTGCCTCCTTCCAATTTCAGACTATGTCCCTGGTTACCCACCACCTTTTAGTTTGAAAATACTTTGGTATTTACTCTGTTTCTGGACTTCAAGTACTTGAAGGTCTCAGTCATATCCCCCCTCTCTTCTATCCTCTGGGGAATACATATTGAGCTCTCTCAGTCTCTCTTCATAAGTTTTTCTCCCAATCCCAGGATCATTTTCATTGCCCAAAGCTGCCCCTCCCAGTGGCCTGATGTCCTTCTTTAAGTAGGGGTGCCAGTACTGCATGCAGTACTCCAAGTGTGGCCTCACCAAGGGACCTGTACAAGGCAGGATGACTTCCCTCTCCTGAGAAGTAATTCCCTTGCAGTGCACCCCAGCATTATGTTGGCCTTAGCCACTGCCTTCCCTGCGCGGGCAGATGGTTCATTTCCGTAAACCAGTACACCCAGATCCTTCTCTTCTGTTGACATGGGATAATGGCACTCCTCCCAACATTAACTATTTCCTGGATTCCTGGCTCCCAAGTGCATGACTTAGCATTTCATGGCATTGAACCCAAGTTGCCATGTGTTCGACCATCCCTCAGTCTTGCCAAGTCCTCTAGAGTACTTTTGCCGCCTCCTCCCATCCACTTCCACACAGATCTTAGTGTCATCAGTGAAGAGGCTCATCTTACTTTTATTCCATCTGAAATGTCAAACAGCACTGATCCCAGTAATGATTCTGTGGGACTCCACTTGTTACCGCCCTGGGCTCTGATAATCACCCCACTACTACCTTCTGCTGCCTAGCCTGTAACCAGTTCTCTTGACCCATCTAATCAGTTTTCCACCCTCTCCCAGGTTGCTCAATTTGCTGGTCAGCCTACCATGTGGCACTCGAGTCAAAGGCCTTGCTGAAGTCCAGGAAAGGACATCCACTGCATGACTCTTGTCCAGTGCCCACATCACCCAATCGAAATAGTTCATCAGGCTCATATTGCAGGATCTGTCTGATACAAACCCATGCTGTTTGCCATCCTGAGACCATTATCCTCCAGAAATTTTACCAGTCTTTCCTTGAGGATAGTCTCCATTAGCTTTCCTACAATTGCAGTAAGGCTCACTGGTCTATAGTTCCTCTTCATACCTGGGCTCACTCTTATGAAGGGGCACCATGTGAGCAGCCCTCCAATCATTGGACATGCACCCTGTATCCAGAGAAGTGTTGAACAGGTCTGCCAGCAGCCCTGCCAGGACCCCCCCCAACTCCCTTAGGACTCTAGGATGGAATCCGTCAGGCCCAGGTGCCTTATCTATCCTCAGGGACTAACACCCTTTCCTCTGTTGTTATTCCATCCGTGACCCCTCCCTCTACTTCATCCCACTCTTCCTTAGGTGTATGCTCTTCCTCTCCCTAGGATCACTGGCAGAAGTGCTCATTGAGTACTTCTGCCTGCTCTGCTCCTTTCCACCCACCCACTGCCATTCTTGATCTTAAATATCTTATCCTTAGTCTTTCTCTTCTCCTGTATATACCTAAAGAAATCCTTTTCACCTTCTCTGATCCACTGTACTAGCCTCAGCTGTCTTGATGCCTTGGCTGCCTTACTATTCTACTTAGCTCCTGATTTTCTCATGTATTCCTGTCTTCCTCTCTGTTGGATCTTTTATAGATTCAAAACCAGCCCTTTTCACTCACCTCTCTCCTACCTCCCTGTTCATCCAGTTTGGCTTCTTGGTCCTGGTTTTCGTGCTCTGGCTCTTTACATATGTGCTAGTGGCCTCGACAAGCCCAGCTTGATGATTGCCCATTTTACTAGGCCTCCATGTTAGGGCAGATGCTAGCTATGTGGCCCCCAGTATATTACCATCCTGCCAAAGTCTGCCCTTGAAGCCCATGACCTTAGTTGTTGTACTGGCCACCTCCTCACCTAGATCGCAGTGTGAACCACACTGTGCGGTGGTCGCTCTCCAGGGATCCTCCACCCCAACATCTTTGACTTGTTCTCTGTTCCCCAGCACCAGGTCCAGAATGTTCCCCACCTAGTTAGCTCAGGTACCTCCTGTGCCAGGAAGCCATCCTAGAAGGCTTCCAGGAGGAACTGCTCCTGGCACACGAGGTAGCTGGGATGTTCCAATCCACCCTGGCAGATTAAAGTCCCCAACCATCACAGTGCCCCTTTGCCACTAAGTCTCCTTAACTGTTCTCCCAGCTCCTATCAATGTCCTCCTCTCTGAACTGGAGGCCTATATACTACTCCTAACTCTAACCTTTCTACCCTTTGAGTTGTGCAGTTGGACCCAAATGGCTTCCACCCTGCCTTCCTCCCTCCTCCCTATAACACATTATCCCTTCCTTCACGAGATGGCTACCTCTTTCCTTTTCTCTGCCTCCAGTATATCCTGGGACTCCTGGGATTGCTAGGTCCCAGTCATGGTGTTGAGCTGTCCATGTCTCGTGATGGAGGCTATGTCCACCCCTTCCACCATCATTGCCTGTAACTCTGCCATCTTGTTCCCCAGGCTCCTAGTATTCAGTGGCACCACCCTCCATTGTGATCTTATCACCGCTGCACCTTACCCTCCCCAACCTCTCCAGTTTGAATTTGGCTCCTGCCCTGCTGTGGGGAGGTCCAAAGGACCCCTCTTCTGGTGGCCACCCACCCTTGGCCCATCCTTACCTAGTTTAAATTATAATTCTCTTTAATAAACCACCCCAACTTCTGCTTTAGTACCTCATGAGCCTTCCCTGCTAAGGTGCAGCCTATCCAGCGTGTTCAGGTCGTGTTCTCCACTTGTTGCCCCCCACTAAAACCATACCCTATGGACCCACACCAATTCCCAAGGCATTTATTGAAGTCTGCTATTCTCTGCTTCCTGGCTGTGCTTGCTTTTGGTACTGGGAGAATTTCAGAGAAGGCTACCAACCTTCCACCTATACTGCATAGTTTCTCCACTTCCTGAAACTATCCTGCACCTCCTCTACTCTTCTCACCTCCAGATCATTTCATGCCCAGGTGCACCACAGTATGTGTTTTTCCCCTCCCACACACCTGTTAATATGCTGTCCAACTCTGTCTGCCATTATGCCTGGCATGCACTCCACCCAAATGATGCTTTTCCCTGGTGCCCCTTCCTCCCATCCCAGCACCCTTAAGTATCAGTCTCCAGAATGATGACCTTCCCTCCTTTATCCTTATCACCCTCCTGTTGCCTGCTATTTCTCTGCCCCCTGCCTTGATTCCCACCTCCTTCCTCCTTGCCTATGGACCCCTGTGCCTTCCTTGAACCTTGCTTGTCCCCTATTTTGTTCCACATCCCTCCCTATGGCACTGCTGCCCAGTCTGTCTAATTCCACCCTCCTACTTCCCATCTGCTTTTCTCTCCCTTCCTGTAACTGGCACCCACCTCTACCATAACACCCTCCTTGCCACTAGCTTCTCTTGACCCCACTGAAATGTGCTTTTCTCCTTCCTTGCCTCCTTCCTCCCTGTTTTTTCCAGCCAGGGTGTCTATTGCACCCCTGCCCAGTCTCTACATGCCCCTCCCTCCCCTCAGGTATCTGCTGCTCCACCACCTATCTTCTCCCAAAGCTTCTGCCATCTGTGTTACCACCATGACTTCTGCCTTATTGATGTAACCCTTATCCTTCCAATGTCCTCCTTCCTTCCTTCCCCATAATCCCCCAGTCCCCTAGCCAGATAAAACAAAGAACCTGTTTTATAGTCCTTCTCCATTTTCTGAGCCACTCCATCCTCTCCTCTCTTTGACTTATAACCTACCCTGCTCTATTCCTGACTTCCCCAGTGCTTGACACCTCCAGTCATCAGTCCCTGCTGTTCCGATTGTCTGCCTCTATTGTTCTTCCCCTTGTTTACCCATTCGCTTGCCTGTTGCAGCCTCTGGGAAGTCCTCCTCAGGTCCCTGGCCCCTTGATATTCCCCCCCAACACCGCCTAGCCAATCTACCCAGCTCCCTTCTCAGCCATCCAATCTCTTCTCCAAGTTATTTCAACTACTTACACACCATACACTCCCTGTCCTCAGTGCAATCCCCAAGAATATGGCAGCCCCACAACCATTACAACTTACCACCTGTCCTACCTCCTCCCACTTACCTGTCCACAAACACCCTCTCCTCACTGCCCGCTTACTGTCCTGATCTCTAAAACACCTCATCCTCTTTCTAATTCTCTGTTCCTCCTGCTGTAACCAGTCAACCCACTCCTAGTGGTTCTTCCCTCTGACTCCTACTGACCCCTCCCAGCATAGCCTGCTGTCCTTCCTGTGGATACCCTGTAGATGCCACCTAGTCAGATGCCACACTCCTACTTAGTGACACTCATGCATGAGGGTCGCGCCCCCTGGGTAATAAATACTGACTTTCAGCCTCCTTACTGGATGGCTCAGTCACATGACCCTCTTGCCTTGTGAAGTCCTCCTTAGCCTCCCTCACCATGTATCTCCTCCTGGTCCCAGCCAGTCCTTCCCAAATGACCCTCAGCACACAATTAAAAGCATTATTTTTAAACAGTTCCTTTTTCATTTGCTATTTAAACACTTTAAACCCCCAAACAAAAATCCAGCACTTCCCCTCATTTCTGGGCTGTTGCTCCCTCGACATCCTCTCCAAACAGCTTAGTTGCCTAACATAAAAGGCTTGTTGCCTCTCCTATGATGCCCTTAAGTTTGTCCATTGTTTCTACATCCCTCTTCTTCTTCTTCCCTGACAGGGCTTCCTTGAGACATTCCTCATTTTTGCAAAGTTGACCCATCTGAGTCTAGGACCCTTGCTTTCATATGGTTTGGCTCCTCCACTGTCCTCACATTGAGCCACCATACAATAATTACGGACCCTAGGTGGCTACCCCCCATTACATCAGTGACTCTGTCCCCATTGGTGAGTACCAGGTCAAGTATTGCTCCTTCTCTAGTGAGGTTCTTGCCACAAGCTGTTTGTGGCACTTCTGCAGGGCATCCGGGATGCTTCTGCTCTGGGCTGTGGCTGCAGCCTGGGTGCTCCAATCCACATCAGGCAAACTGAAGTCTCCCACCAGAAGCACTTCATCTTTGGCTGCCATTTTGTGGATGGCTCTCCACTCATACCCCGCCTCCATCTCCTCCCATGTGCTGGAGGCCTGAAGATCGCGCCAGTGCAAATGGCAGTGCCATTTCCTTTTCAGAGTGACCCACAGTGCTTTTGTTCCTCCTAATGTCCCATTTGACCTTCAATTATTTTGAATCTATGTTACTATGCCCATAGTATGAACAGCACATCAAGCCCTGTAAGCAGCACAGTGAATGCATATCAGTCATTAAACACACAGGAACCAAGTTTACCTCAGTTTGCATCTTTTCCTCCTGGAGAACATCTTCAGAGCAAATATATATTGTATGAGCATCAGCTCAATCAGTGGCAAATCATCAAAAGTGTTGGCAAAGAAAATGTTCTTATAATTCCCATAGTCAATGATGCCTTTGAGCTCCTCAATGTCTCTACTTCCAATTCCACAGCAATCACACGAATACCTAGAACAAGAACTTTATGTGAATCCAAACAAACAAAGTGAAGAAAATCAACAATTTGCTACATCTGTTGATTTTTTTCATGTCCTTGTGTTTGCTGTTATGTGTTACTTCTAAGGGGCTATGATGATGTTTGTTTATTTCAATGGGATCTTTGATAGACTGTGCAGCTTTGGTAGCTGGCAGCATCAGAGGAAGGGTAGGAACCTTTTCCTGTCTGAAGCTTCTCATCCTCACAGTATCAAGGGGTGTCTAATATACTATCAGAAAAAGGATACAAGAGTGATGTCACGATAGCCGTCTACAGTTTGGATGTACTGATGAGGAAATTAAGGTAAAGCAGGAAGCACAGGTTGCTGGGAAATAGAGCATTTTGCCATGGACTTCAGGAGTTTGGACCATTTCTATTTGTTCCTGAGAAGTCTGCAAGTATCAAGGCAGATCAGAGGACTTGAGATGCCTGATGGTGCACTGGCTATTCTTTGTAACCCCCTGTCAAAATGGGGGCTTGCCTGCAGCCCTGTATCTCTCGTTCCTGTTCTCCCGTCAGGTGCCTCCCAAAATGCCTGCATTTTTTTTCTTCTGTCCTGCCCAAGTTCTGTTTCCGCTCCTGTGTGCCCCAGCTCAGCCCTTGTGTAAAATCCAGCCCTGCAGGACTGCAAAGTGTAGAAACATGATCACCTGCTAAGCCATGCCCTCTGATGCAGTGGGGTTCGTGCAGGTGTCAGTGAACGCCTTTGATCTTGCGACCGCTTCTAGCATGCGTTGAACTAAAAAGTGTCTCTGGCCCTGGATTCCCATCAGCTATGGGACCTGGTGACCAGGGATAGAGCTAAGAGAGCCTGCTTTTGAGAAAAATTAAAGAGATCCATAATGTGTTTTCGATCAGGGCTCATGAATATTAATGAGCCAGAGCCCGATCAGTATTAATATTCATGAGGGTGCTTCTGCCCTCGGGAGCTTGTTCTCAGCTGTGGCTGACAGGGGAAAGAGAAAAATGGAAAAACATGACTGAAATAAATAATGTAAATGATGTATGCTTGGGGGAAAGTATTTCACAAAGGGAAAATTGTTAAATAATTAAATGCTTACTCCTGGCTGCACCAGACAGATGTTGGGACTCAGAGAATGACAGCTTGCCTGCTGCAACTGGCGACAGTAAAATATTGGCAACAGGTAGGCAAACGGACTAAGCAATTTTCTTTATTTGTGCAGTGACAGCAAGTACACAACTGGGACTAATGGACTGTGGCATTGGGGCAAATATATAATTGATTCTGGCTGCACCAGGACTTTATTTGAGACTCACCTAATCTGTTTAAGCGACAGTGGATTAAGCAGCTACTGCAAGCAGCCACAAGCCAGCTGTGAAAGAGCTGAATCTGCCTCAACACTGAGAGTGCTGATGAATCCTGAGACCACTCAAGAGAAAACCAACTCTGCTAAGCATTCTGAGAGAGTAAACCAATGTCTGACAAGTGCAACCGTATCTGAGCTTTAATGGGCAACCCAGCCTGAACTAAAACTTGGCTGTGCATCTTAAACATATCTGCTAGGAACAGCAAAGCCCAAAGTGTGCTAAATTGTGACTGTGTACTTGAAAGTATTTACTAGGGCAGTGAATGCCCAAAGTATCTGGATTGTGATTGTGTGTGTCTGCATTCTGCGTCTGATCAATACCTGGAACCGGGACATCTGCTAGTAACTGGACAACAGTTTGAAGTAAAAATGTATGAATGTGTCTGAGTTGAGATATGCCACAGGACTGAATGGGAGTTCCCTGACCATGCAGAATGTTCCAGACATTGCCTGGTTGGTCAACAATGAGTTATGTGTACTATGGGAGCTGCAAGTGCCAGCAAAGAGCCACAAGGGATTGCATGTTGTGTTGTGAGCTTAGACAGCTACAGAAATCAGCACCCCCAAGTGCTACAGTGAAGTGTGAATTAAAGCAAGTTACCAAAGTAGTGTTGAGCCCAGGGAGCTAAAGTAAATAAAGATACAGTCAAGTATTAATGTTTACGTCAGGTTTGCTGCATTTCTGTTTTGCCAACAAGTAAAGTTTCTGCACAGAAACATTGATTCTTAACACAGGCTCAACCTGAGAAAAGTGTTGCAAGTGGCAGTGAAGCAATTTAAGCTCAGTCCAGAACAATATGGGGTCCAGTGTGAGTAGTCAAGCCTTTATGTATGGTTTGGCCAGTAAGAAAGGAAATCCTAGCTCCACCAGTGGTAAAATGCATCGCCTGACTAATAAATGTACTGAATGTAACTTTTCAGCTCAAAAATTGGTTTGGGTGACAGCCGGGTAGCGTACCACCATCGAGGCACTGCCATACACACTTCCCTCGAGGGTATAGCCTATATGGGGTTGAAGCATGCCTGCCCTGCTCCCTTCTGTTCATTTCAGATAAGTGTTCCAGCTTTAAAGAGATACTGGTGTTAAATTTTAAAATGCAAGTTTCCATCTCAAAAGCTGTAAGACCCTTGTAGTCAGTGTCAGGCTCCTAGCTGCTAACTTTTGTTCTGTGTTTTGATCTTTGGGGTCAGAGTTGCAAATTGCTCAGAGCACTAAATCTTGATTTGTCTAAAAAATGAGGACAGGTACTATAGGGCAACTCTTGACCACTGAATCCAACTTGTACATAGTTGGAGAGAATAATGCTTGCCTTCTGCAGTTAATTCTTTTGATCTCCTTAAGGGCCCTAACCATGCCGGCCTACACACAGCTGCACTGTCCATCAGGCCTGCACACTGTTTGAGAACTTTACAGTTACTGGGTACCCAGGTTGTGTGAGATTGTGGTGTCTTGCACTAACTGGAATACTGGTACCAGTGTGGGTATTGCTAAAATGATCTGTCTTATGCATCTAGTTAGATAGCCAGGGCTCTGGTTTATCACAAAGGTTCGTGAGACAAATACTATACTGAAATGTGATTTAAACTGCACTGATTTACCCAGTTGGAGAGTTTCACCAGCACTTGAAAATCTTAATCAACTGTAAATATTGTGAATGCATAGCTTTTATTCCATTTCCCACTCCTAGCCCTATGTCCTCTAAATAAATATTATTGTTATTGTGTTTGCAAATGGTTGTCATGAGAATATTATTAGAGAGAGTGTCTTTAATTACAGAAATGTCTAAAATGTGGGGAAATGCTAATGGGTCATGTTTTGGGGTGGCAAATGGTTTTAGTGGGTGGTATGACATCCTAGGGTTGTACCAGGTAACAGCTAGCCCACTAAAAGCTATACTCTGGGTGGAGGCACTGCATCATGTAACAGCATGGAAAGAACAAGTCTAATGTAAGTTTGAGAAGCCAGGCCCGCAACCTACATCCTAGGTAGTAGGCAGGGGTATAACTCTAGAAGTAGCACCACCTAGGGGTTACATTTGTGTTAGCAAGCAAGGAGCCAGGGGTTTAAATCCATATGAAGCCTTCTATTTTGCATTTTCAGCAAGAGACCATGGTTCAAATCCCAACAGAACCAAAACAAATTTTTCAATATCATTTTCAGCTTGAATTTTGCCACCACGATCCATGGCATTGTGGAGTAAATAGTGCTTCTGATCCATGGAAGAGAGTCAGGATAGGTTTTGTGAGCCAGATGTCTGATATCCTGCTCCCCTCCCAGGGACAGGAGAGCAGCCCAGCGGGCGCCAATCCAGTCCCTCCCTGCCGACTTCCCTGGCAATCTTAGCTCACTCCCCGAACTCGGCCGCCGGGCATAGTGTGAGGTATGGCGTCCAGCACCTCAACCTCAGTGCCACCGGCCAGTTTCAAGATAGGTTTTGTGACCCAGATTTCTGATATCCTGCTCCCCTCCCCCAGCGTCAGTGTTGTAAGGCTGCTTTTAAGGATTTATGTGAGGTAGGCAAACGTTAACCATTCAGGGAAAATGTCACCAGCATATATGATGGCACTGCATGTCTGCCATGCCAGCAGAACCGGAAGCCCTCCCACCTCTTCTCATTTGTGTTGGCAAACTTGTGTGAAGTTTGAGGGGCAGGGCTGACTCTTCCGAGGCCTGCCAAGGTGCCACCACAGGGCCAGCTCTGAGTTGAGAATGGGCTAGTCCAATGAGACATGGAAGAAGACTAGCAGTTTCCAGAGGTTGTGAGGAGAGGAGGAGTAGGAAGGTAAGGGATGAGTGACCAATAGGGGGCTCAGTCTCACTGGTTAGGCAGAGAAAAGGGCAGAAAGGATAGATTAACTGGCCATCTTCTACTGTCAATTTCTACTTTTATATTTCAGTGACCCACAACAATGTGTATATATATATATATATATATATATATATATATATATAGAAAAGAGTCTATGAAGCAGCAGAAGATTAGGACAAATGTAAACAGTCAGAGGCATATGAGAAAACAAGGCATTAGACCCATAACGCACTACACCCCAGTCTTTGATGTAATCTAAAATAAAAAGAAACTTGATTAATTAAGACCACCACCCCTAATAAAGTAGCCAATCAGCTGCAGAACATTGGGGAGTGTAACATTTGGTGCCATTATCTTAAATTATGATAAGCAGAATGTTTTATACTATGAACTTTTGGGTAAGCAGACTCCTTATTTTTTGATTCTTGATGGACACCACGGTATAAGAACCAGCTCCCTTTCTCGCATTGCTACATAATATTATAGTGTATGGTGCAATGTTGCTCCATGCCTAGAATAGAGTTGTTGTGCTGCAGAAGTGACATCAGTATGTTGTGCTGCAGTAGTGCTGTCACTACTGCAGTACAACAACTTAGAATGCTGCCACACATCTGCTTTCCTTTAGACGATCGAAGCTGGAAGCAGAGTTTTATTTTTAAACTTGAACTTACTAGGCCAACCTGGTGGCGTGGAGGACTGAGGCATCAGTACCTTACCTCCTGCCATGCCCACAACCCATGTTTGCAGTGTGAATGGGTCACCAGGGTCAGCCGGGAAGAGGAGGATCGAACATCCCAAGGACAGCCTCCTTCTCCTCCAGAGAGAGGGGATCAGTGGTCGGTGTTAGCCTGTCCCCAGCGGAGACTAGGGCTGGCACAACATCACTGCACAACCATGAGCACCACCATTGGCATCATTACATGCCCTTTCTCTCTGCTGGAGAGAAAACAGGAAAATGCCAGTGGGTGAATGATCATGGGTGCTCACAGCCCCCACTCCCCAACCAGCTGGATGTCCATACACTGTGAAAGATAATGTATGGGCATCCATATACAGACAAACCTTTGCCTCCATCTCGGTTTTCTATGGCAACCAGGGAACCTCTCGAGTTTCGGGGTCAATGTTTCTGGTTGCCGAGAAACCTCTTGATGCAGACACAAGCTTGTTGTGTATTGCTGCCCATATATATTATCCTCTATAGGTTTCCATTCTTCAAGGGAATTCTGAGTGTACCTGGATTCTCCACTAATAACACAATTCAACAAAATGCACCACATTTCCCACTTTTCAAGGACTGCTCTGAAAGAGTATGAATGCCAGTTCTCCAGTTTCTACTGAGGCTCTAATGGAGGCTGAGTGATAAGCAGTCAAATACTGTTCTTTGCAGATTTTCACTTAATTTGCAAACAAGTGAACAGTGACATTATAAATGTCAGAACCTTTGGTAATTGCTTTGTTCAGAAAACAACAGGTATTCAAGCTTAATAATTACTGAGGGTAACTCTAAGGGTGGCTGAGTTGAAGGTTATCTAAGTTTCCTAAAATATTAACAAACTTCTGCTAGCACTGTAAGCAAACTGTGATATTTTAAGCCCCTGTAACTTGAAAACTAGATAACCAAGGCTTGGAGGGACAGGAAATTAATCCTCAGGATTGCTGGAGCAGCTGCAAGGGGAGTGAGTTGGATGTCATTATCCACCCAGGGACAAATGACCTGGCTGAGAATGGGATCAGAGCACTACAACAGGAGTTTGTGGAGTTGAGGAGGGTCAGAGACAAGTAGCACACACAGGTAACTTTCTTGGAAGTGCTACCTGTCTTGGCATGGATGAGGCTAGGGTACCCACACCATGGGATTTAATGATTGGTTGAAAACTGGGGCAGGGCTCAGGGATTTGGCTTCACTGGGGACTGGCTCCACTTAGAGGGATGCAGGCCTATACTGGCGTGGTGGTCTGCATCTGTCCAGGAGGGGAACCAGGATCCTAGGTGATAGGTTTAAATGCTTCATTGGCAAGCATTTAAACCAGCAAGGAGGGAAGCACTAAAAGGAGAAGGGAAATCCTAGACTCCTCCAAAAAAAAAAATAAGGGTAGTTAGTGAGATAAACACCAAGATAGAGCAGTTGATAGGAGAAGGGCAGGGGTAAATGGAGAAAAGACAAACGCATTAAGGACAGGAATGGGGCAAAAAGAAATGAGGCCATAAAAAATGGAGGGTAATGAATACCAATGCCAGTAGTCAGGTAAAAGCTCCCGCAATAGTGGCCTTGATGGAAGAGGGAGGTCTGGATATTGTGGCAGTCACAGAAACATGGTACACAGAGAACCATGACTGGGAAGTCAATATACCAGGGTACACAATCTACAGGAGGGACAGGGAGGGTAGAAGAGGAGGAGGAGTAGCTTCCTATGTAAGGGAAGGGATCAATGTAACAGAACTAAAGAGTAAACAGGGAGGAGAGGGAGGCACTGTGGGTCACCTAGGAGACTGGAAATGGCACCACAATCCACACAGGGTTGTATGTATACAGACCCCCATCTTAGGGGAGGAAATGGACAAGAAAATGATAGAAGGCATCCTTAGGATGGCAGAGAAAGGGGATATATTGCTGATGGGGACCTGAATATGCCAGATGTTAACTGGAGCACCTTTGCTGCAGCCACATCCAAGAGCAGGGCCATTCTCGATGCCCCACAGGGGCATGCCTCAGACAGCTGGTTTTGGAACCCACTTGGGAGGGAGCAGTCTTAGGTCTGGTACCTCAAATGGTGACAGAGAGTGATCTGGATCTAGAATTGGGTAACCATCTGGGAACAAGCGACCACCAAACAGTGCGGTTCATGACAAACTTAGCTGTAGAGTCAAGTTTCACAAAAGTGAAGGGACTGGACTTCAGAAGGGCTGATTTTGTCAAGATGGAAGAGTGTCTCAGAAAAGCACTATCAAACAGGCGAGAAGGTAGGTGGAGCAACAATGGGGAAACATCAAACTGCCATCACAGAGGCAACAAACCTTGTGTGAAGCAAATAAACAAATCAAACAAAAGAAAAAAAACACTATGGTTCTCAAAAGAAGTGGCGAGAAGGTTAGGGAGAAAAGAAAGCATTCAGGAAGTAAAAGGAAACACAGACAGAGCAGGACAGAGAACTGTATCAGTTTAAGAGAAGGAAGCTGGGAAGGCAGTCAGAATAGCAAAGGCCCAAACTGAGGAAAAGATAGCCAACTGGTTGAAAAGGGGATAAAACCTTTATAGGTACATTAGGAAGCAAAGAAAGACTAAGGCAGGGATACTGGAGGCTGAATAAAGAAGAGGGTGGTTGGCAGAGAGCAACAGTAAAAAGCAGGGATACTGAACGAATATTTCTGCTCAGTATTCACAATAGAAGAGCAGGGGAGATACCTAATCCAGTCAAAAGAAGCACTCTGGATAGAGGGGTTAGTCCTTTCACAGAAGAAAGGGTTCTGAAAGCACCCTAAAACTGAAGGTGGATAAAGCAATGGGCCCTGATGGGATTCACTCCAGAATTCTAAAAGAACTAGGAAGAACTAGTAACACCACTGGCTACCCTTTTAATAAATCATGGGAGGATGGTGTGGTACCTGAGGACTGGAGGATGGCAGATGGATTCCTTCACAAAAGTGGGAGCAAGACAGAGGCAGGAAACTACAGACCTGTCAAGTTTTACCCTCAGCTGTAGGGAAAATGATGGAATCACTTCTGAAGGAAACAATTGTTGAGTACCTAGAGGCCAGTGGGGTACAGGACCCAAGGCAGCATGGCTTCACAGCAGGAAGGTCATGTCAGACAAATCTAATTGATTTCTTTGACTGGGTGACCAAAGTGGCAGACGAGAGAGGGGCTGTGGACATGGCCTACCTTGACTTTAGCAAGGCATTTGACGAGTCCCACACAAAAGATTAATAAAAAATTAGCCAGCCTGGAAGTGGGTCCCAGGGTGGTAGCCTGGGTAAAATACTGGCTGGACAACAGAACACAGAGGATAATAGTAAATGGAGTCCACAGTGAAGAAAGGGGTCACTAGTAGGATACCACAGGGTTCAGTACTGGGGCCAGTGCTTTTAATGTCTTTATAAGTGACATTGCAGAGGGACTGGAAGGAATGTATGTATCTTTGCAGATGACACAAAGATCTGCAACAGGGTTGATATGCAAGGTGGGGTGGAAAGGATGAAAAGGGACTTGGCAAGGTTGGAGGAATGGTCAAATATATGGCAGCTTAGATGCAATGCAAAAAGTGCAAAGTAATGCACCTGGGAAACAAAAATCCAGGAGAAGAGTACACAATGAGGGTGAGATACTGACAACAACAAAATGGAAAGGGACCTAGGGGTAGTCATATCAGATGACCTAAAGGTGGGCAAGTGATGTGAGAGGCAGTAGGGAGGGCTGGGGGATACTGGGATGCATACGAGGAGAGGCTTCACCAGTAGAAAACAGGAAGTTGTTAGCCCTCTGTACAGACAGTTGGTAAGACCACATCTGGAGTACTGTGTACAGTTCTGGAGACCCCATCTCTGCAAAGACATAGACAGGGTGGAGGCTGTCCAGAGAAGGGACCAAAATGGTGCAGGGTCTGCACCAGAAGACATATGAAGAAAGACTAAAGGAGCTTAAGATGTATAACCTTGAGAAAAGGAGGGGGGGCATGATAGAAATTTCAAATACCTCAAGAGAGTCAACAAAGTCCAAGAGGGTAGCATCTTTCAGAAAGAGATGTTCAAAAACAAGGGCACAATTTGAAGATAGAGGGGATAGCTCAGAGGTACTGTGAGGAAGTATTTCTTCACAGAGAGGGTTGTAGATGCATGGAATAGCCTTCCTGAGGAGGTCATAGAGTCAAAAACAGTTGGGGAATTCAAGAATGCATGGGACAGACATAAAGCAATTCTAGTGGGGGGTAGTAGGAAGTAGGCTGTTGGTTAACTAGGATCTGCAGCTTATCCGTTAGGGTAGGGAAATGGACAGACTAGGTGGGCCAGCGGTCCTTATCTGCCATCAGATTCTATGTTTCTATGTTTCTATAACCAAATGTGCCAAACTTGCAGGTACCTAGTCCTGAGAGGTTGCATGTGCTAATCTTCACATTTTTTCCTCAAAAAGGAGCAGTGCGTGAAAAGTGTCGGCAATTTTTCCAGTAGACGCTATTTGTTTTAAATACTGGTTCCAGTTCTGTTATTGTTCCATCTATGTGGATATTTTAATAACCTAAGAAGGTGTTTCAGATTTACACCCTTGTGTTAATTACAATTTTAGAGCTGTATGGTGTAGTTTATGTCAGTTAAAGAGTTCTTTACCTGTTCAAGCTTTGGCACCGCCTTTTACCACTGATACTTTGATTAAATTCTGCTTTCAACTCTGTCACTGTTCCATCTATAAAGGCTTTTTCATTATCCCAGTGGGTGTTTTGATCTACAGCCAGGTAATAAATACTATTTTAAGACAATTTGATGTTGTATGTCCTTGAAAAGCTCTTACATTGTTGTCACACTGCATTAGTGTTTTGCTATAGAACTCTGTGGTTGACAGGAAAATAAACTACATCAAAACTGGCTTAACAAAACTGACTTAGTGTGTCCAGACCTGAAATTAGGCAGGAACTGAAAGTGCTACAGCCTCCAGGCTGATGCTATAGTTTAGGTCCACAGTAAAGTTCACATCCTATTACATTCAATGGGATGTCCCATAAAGGTTCATTAAAGTTCAGAGAACATGGGTCCTATATGGGGCTATCGGGCTTTGGAGGTTCACAGAGGGTCCTTGTACCAGCACCCCAAAACTGCTATACACAAGGCCACTGGGGAGGAGTTAGGAATTCAGAGCCAGTGCACTGAGTTCAGCTAACAGAAGAATATCTAAACACAGACATGATACAGACATTACTGTAACAGATAACAAATGATTGTAAAGATGAAAGCAGTTCCTACCTAAAGCATGTGTAACCCGGGATGGGGAACCACATCATCCTGGGATCTCCCATCTGTCAGCAGCACTAGCTTTTGGAGCACTTGGCCTCATACCAGCTGATGCTTGAAACAGCTCTGTTAGTACATAGCCTATACCTCGTCCCTATGGATAAAACAGCATTAAAACAACTCATTTGTAAGCTAGTTTAAAAGAGACATTTTCAACAACATGTAACTTCATTCTTGCCAACTTGCACAAGTGTGCATGTGTGTGTGTGTGTGTGTGCTGGGGGGTCAAAACATTATGGCCTGATTTTTAAAATCCAGATACAGCACATGCCACAATTGTACTGCAGAGCTGCTCCACGTAAATGTGCCAGAATGTTTGCATGTGATTTTTAAGCATTCTGACACATTTTCGACACTACTGCTTTTATGTCTGAAAAATGACACCCACGTTTTTCCACACATGCATCAATTTCAGTGCACAACTCCGACACCTTCAACAAGAAGTTAGACAACGTCTTCTGTGGTTTAACAATCTTGTCACAAGTACCACAAGTGCAGAAAATCATGTCTAAGGAAAATCCAGCATGTGTTTCAAAACCCTGACTAAAGTCAACTTCATAAACAATTAAATGCTGAGGTGCTACACTGTTAGATACGAACATACAAATATCTGAAAATTGCCATCAGAAACAGGCATCTCAGTTCTATCGAGTCTGCTCGAGTGTGCAGCTAGCACCTGGTGTGCGTAATACCTTTATCGTACACTCAGCATCCCAGATACTCAGCAACTGTTGCTTGGTATTCATTACTTGGGATAAAATAAAAAATTAATGTTAAAACTCTACTGCTCTCTCAGAGGATAGGGTGACTCCCATGGTCACCCCATCCCCAACCCAACCCCAGCCATCTTCTGACCTCCACCCCACCTCCCACATCTCCCCCCACACACACACACACTTGCTGATTCACAAAATGCTGACTCCTGGCATTGTTTCTGGAATCACCATGTCTTTTACAACTGCCTCCCCTCCGTAGACCAACCCTCCCAGTCCCCAATATATTTATTGTGCAGTTAGGCTTCCCATCCTGTCCACAGTACTTGATCTGGGATGGCACTAGTACTCATAAACTGAGATATTTCAGTCACTCCCACTCGGAAGTGGGCATGCTGCAATCCTCTCTCATACTGAGCAGAGTGCACGATTGGAAGAGATGGGGAGTAGCCTACATCATTGATAATCCTAGGCAGACTGACAATCTCTGTCTGCATAATATCATTGTTGACACGACCTCTTCACACTACCTGCCTCCGGCTGTATGCTATGCTCATACAGTCAAAAGACTGACTGTATTACAGAGAACAGGAGCAGGCACTTGAGGAGTAGGGTGACAACTAACCATTAGCCAGTTTTTTTTTTTGTATTATCTTTTTAACCCGTGCTTCCACTCTCAGCCACTCCTTCAGGCTGTGCCAAGGCACCTCTGATCCTTCCTGTTCCTGTAATCCCATCCCTCATATCTGCAGTCATCCCCAGGGTGACCCGGATCTAACCCTTCATCAGGTGAGCTCCTCTCCTCCGAGGGAAGAGGCACCTGTGGGGCCGACAAGCACACTTCTTGGCCCGGGCTACTGCTGAGGGATGGATGGTGGGACATGGGACGGTATTGGACCGCCAGGCGGCCGTCATCCTGCTCGAGAAGAGGGCCATTTTCCATTTTTCTGGTATGTTCCCTTTTGCGCACGCCTGCATTACCCCAGTTTCCACCGGAGGTCACTGCAGAGCGAAGCACTCCCACAACCCACCCCAGGAGAGAAGAGCAGTCCTCCAGATGCTCAATCCTCTCCCTACCCTGTCGACCCCGGCACCCCGAGTCTGTTCCTGAACTGGGGTCACCGGCGTGGGTCGTGCAGTACCAGCGCCTCAGCCTTCTAAGCCACTGGGCCAGCTGGCCAGCTTTCAACTCTATTCACATCTTAAAAATCATGAATTTGGTGCCATGAGGAGGACACATCTGGTAGACAAAAATATTGTGGGGATGATAGTTATGCTAGGGAGAGCTGGTGATAGATTGGGTCAGATTCTGGCACCATGCCAAAGCTGGCAATTTTCTAAACAACATGTGTGGGAGAATGGGGAAGTAGGATGGTGGGCAGGAGATGACTGGACTTGGGAGGGTAGCCTAGGGACTAGTTCTGGCCACTGGGGAAGGGATAGTGGTAGAGTTCAAGATCAAGATAGCATAAAGTAAGGTTACATGTCATTAAATGTATTTCTTAGGACAGTAACATAGACAAACATTTTGATATTAAACAACTTGGCACAATGTTTTAAGTTAACCTTTGTTCTTTGAAAATATGGAACAATGGATTGTTCAAGTTAACAGTGTTCAGATAAGAGAATCACACGTAGAAAGAAAACAAATAGGTTATCATTGTTTGTACAACCAGAGGCTGATCCAGAATGTTCTTGAGGTGTTAGCTATTTTGACAATAGGTTAGCACTAGCCAGAAAAATGTAAAATATTCCACTGAAACCTCAGATTAGACTAAATCCACTTCTGCTTGATGGGGCAGTGAGTGCGCTGGTTTACTGCATAGCTGTATGTTCTCTGGACCATTCAGCAAACATTTTGTGGCAAATAACTGAAACGTTATTGAGAACCTGGGAGGGTCACATTTAGCTGAAGACACATAAGGTAGGAGATTTGCTTGGGCAAATGCAACTTTTTATTCAACAACATGTATCTTATGAAATGTTCCAACATAAGTGTGCCAGTGTTTTCTAAGGCTTCTCTTTTGTAATATTTCTAGAAATTGAACAAGACTGGACATTTATCATAGCATGAGTTTGTTAGGAACAATTACAAGGGGCTGGCCTGCCAACACAGAGATAGACATACCATCTGCGACACCGACACGGATTTTGAAAGGGCCTGGACTGTTGGAGGGCTGGCTGGGGAGGAGGATGGAACATCCTTGGGTCTGCTCTCCTTTTCAGGGGTGGGGTAGGATAGGGCCGGTGTCTGGACATGACTGAACCCTTGTGGAGGCAAGGATTCTAGCAGTGAGGATCCTGAAAGTATGGGGGACACAGGCAGCCATCCTGCGATGTCATTGCATGCCACATCTTCCAGGGAGAAAACAGAAAATTTGCAACCACCAGGATAATGCCCACTGTTCCACAAGAGGTCTAGCACTGCTGCCTGGACTGCCTCTCCCCAATTGATGTTCTATATCCACTCGGAGAGGATGGAGGTCCACCTCTGGGTGACCCTTCCCATAGGGGGTCATCCATGGGGAACAAAGGAGCAGGTTATGTTCTGGGGAGGATGAAGAGCCTGGGTGATAGGGGTTGAGTCCAGTTGGGAGTTGAGCAAAAGGAACAATTACAAGGTAATTTTCCTTTTAAACAAATAAGCACCTTGCAGTATGTTTATATATTGAGTAGAAGCTTGATTAGCAAGGTTGTGTATGCTGAAGGTTCAATTGTGAACCATGCAGTAGTCCATGGGGGTATTCATAGCAGGAAAAATGAGGTACTACTACCTCTGTATAGGTCCCTGGTGAGGCTGAAACTGGAGTACTGTGCCCAGTTCTGGAGTCCTCAGCTCAGGAAGGACAAAACAGGCTAGAAATGGTGATCTGCAGGGTGGTCAACATGGTTCAATCAGGGCAAGCAGGGCAGATCTTACAAGAATCGACTCAAGGCACTAAACATGTACTTGCTGGAGACTAGATGAGAGAGGGGAGAGACATGATAGAGACCTTCAACTCCGATGGGATAAACAAGGTGAACTATGAGGAATTATTTAGCAGGAATACAGATGCAAGAACTCGAGGTCATGAGTGGAAGTTGTCAGGGGGGTTTAACAGAGACATGAGAAAGTTTTGTTGTTCACAGAAAGGGTGGTAGAGCCATGGAACAGTCTGCCAGCAGATGTGGTGGGTGCCAAACCACAAATGGCTCAAGTACAGCTGGGACAGAGTGATGATGGGTCCGGTGGTTACTCAGGTGGGTAGGGGCAGCGGAGCTGAACTGAGAGAGAGAGATGGAGCCCTGTATGGACAGAAGATCTCGCAGCTAGGGAACTGAGTGCAGACCAAATGAACCTTTGGTCTTTTTCTGCCATCATTGACAATGTTTCTATGAGTGTCAGTGAATTCAAGAGTTAAATGGTAACTCCCTCTTCTTGGTCTACTATCCCCAATTTACCTTTTATAATCAGTAGCAGGCATTTATTGTTTAGTGTTGATTTAATACAGTGTTTCTGAGATCGTGCAACTTCAACTACTAGCACTGTTTACACATGTGCCTAAGAACTACTGAAATATGAGGGCTTCCTTTAATTTGCACCCCAGCATCACTATAAAACATGATGCTTCCTACTCTTAGATTGCTCTGAGGAAGGGGAACCCAACCACAAAACATCAGCACGCTTAGTGACGAATGAGTACTGGGTGCAATTTGGATGACCCAAGAGGCAGCTGTTCCTTTAGTGTGCTGTTGGTTTCCAGCTCATTTTTTTGCGTTATATTTACCTTCATAGTTAGCTGCTGTAAAGTTGTTTCTAGCCTCTCATACACCTACACAGCAGCATACGGACAGTGTCCATGCAAGTGTAAAGCTGCACGAGTCTGTGGGAAGTTTCACGTGGAGCATTGATTGGGAGAGGGCTATTTTATTAACAACATGCAAACAGTGTGTGATCGTCTGAGATTATTTGGTGCCTTGTAAACTTGGAAACAGATGGTTTCTATGCAGCAGATCACCAGCTTTAGAGACCTCTGTGAACTGTATAGTGAGTTGTCATTTAATTCTTGAATTGACTGACGGACGTTTTGAACACAGTAAAAGTCTCTCACTAAAATCGCGATTTACTGCTTTGGATGTACTTTTCAGAAGCACTTGCATGCAGATTGAATATAAAAGAAATATTAAAGCATCCTAAAGACATTTATGACAGATCATTTGAACATCTTTAAGGTGGCTGACAGGGGTGTAGCTAGGGTTTCAGATCTGCACCCCAAGTGGACTCACTGCTACCCCCTTGTTAGGGGTGAGCTACCCCTGGGGTGTAGCCAGACAATATACAAATGTACACCAGGGACCATGTTTGTTGCCCTCATTTGGCACAATAAATACAACTTTTGTATCTCATGACAGTGGTTGTTGCCATGCATGGGTAAATACAAATGCCATGCATTGTTCCTAAGACACCCACATACCAGCCCAGAGCCTGTAAAGTTGCATTGTCCTTGGGATGCAAAGAGAGTATTAGTGACTAGTCCTTCTAGTTTTGACTCCTATGAATAAAATTACAGAAAGGTTCAGTATTTTCTTTGTTAGTGTTCATGGAAAAAGGAAGCAGTTCAGAGCCCATTTGCTACCCCTTAAATAGAATTGCACACCATGGAGTGCTTGGGTATGCCTGCCTACATCCATGGTGGCTGATACTATATACTTTATGGTTTGAGTGCTAGTCTTGGAAAGATGAACGGCTGTGTTTTGTCCCCTCCCTCCCCAACATAAGAGACCCTGTGCTCTCAGCGCAGCAATAATATTCTCTTTTACTGCACATGCAGAAAAGAAAGAAAAACACCATGTGCCATTCAAAACATAAATTATAGGAGCCTGAACTAATGTGATGTAGTTTGCACAGCAGCATGAACTGTTATATTAGCAAACATGTTCTCATGTGTCTCACTAAAGTGTTTTAGAATACAGTAATTAATGGGTCTTCCTTTTTCCCACAGGAAAATCATGGCATTATTTGCTGTAATAAATGAGTGTTTATTACAGCAAACACGCTATAGTTTTCCTCGGTCTGCGCATGTGCCTGCTGCAGGTCTTCCTCCCGACCATTGACAGCCTGGTCTCTCCCACGGACCTGCCATTCAGATTCGGACTTGGTCTTAGTCTCAATGGTGAGTGACTACAAAGAAAACCAACAAATAAATAACTAAACTTTCGCCTGCTGACAGAAAATTTAAAACATAAATAAATAAACGACCGCAGACTACGCTTTGAACCAAAAGCGGACTGTGCTGCACAGGATTCAGGAACGTCTTTTTATTATTTTATATAATTGCTGTAGCCAAAAGGCCAATAATTATATAAAATAGAACAATTAGTGCTGTGTATAAACTCAAAGTTTGCACACACACCATCAAGGAGTTAGATGCTTTTCATAAACCCTCGGCTTCGCTCTTGGGTTTGCGTGTAGCATCTAACCCCTTGGGGGTGTGTAAACTTCTTGCCACACAGCACCCCATACTTACTCTATACATAATTCTCACAATAATACTGTGGCTTGTTTTTCAGGCTGGCATCTTCTGTTTTTGAACTGTTTTGAAAAGTATTTTCTTAGAATGTATAACCTGTTATACTTAAAACTACTGGGTGTTCACATTCTAAATTCAAACTCAAGCCCATGGAGTTCTACAAGGGTTTTAATATGGCATTATTTAATGGGCAAGGAAAATGCAGGGTCTTGGTTGGCTGGCACTTAGAGTATGTCTTAGATCTATTTACTTTACTGATGTAAAAAGTGTGGGCAATCAGGACATAGCTCACTAGCAATACCAATGCCTTTCAGAAATTCCTGATAGTCATTACAAACATTGTTGCCATATTTACCCACAAAAAACATATAGGCCCTAATAATTAAACTCCCTCAAAGTAATAACAAACCAATTAAGAATATGTAGTTTTCTGTTATGGTTCCTTCACATACACAAATTTAAAATAAAATGAAATATGCTACCGACAGTTTTATTTATTGGATCTTCTTTTCTGACAATGGAACCCCTGCCCTTTTGCCTGTTCTTACCTGACTACTATGGAAATCTTGCTGTTCATTTCTACACAGATACACCGTTGAACCTGTGGCTTTACAGAGGCCTTCTGTTGGATGTGTGTTTGTGTGGGGAGAGGCTGAACATTCAGTCAGTAAAATTAACCAAAAGTTTGAATCCCTGGATTTTATGCTAAACAAATATTCATTGTACTGAATGTGTGGATAGATACATGCTTAACAGCTCTGAAGGTATACATTTCACTAGTTACTTTAAAAAAGAAAGTATCAGGTTTCAATGAAAAGGTTATCTTTTTTTGGTTTTAGAAAAAAGGTTTCAATAAAAGTTATCTTTTTGTGTTTTAAATTTTCTCAATATACCCTTTTAGAAGTGCAATAAAGCATTTCAGCATGTGCATTATGCTCATCTAATTGCACTTCCAGGGTCTGAAGGCACCTGCCAGCAGCGCTGTGACTCACAAATCCTGCTGGGCATGCAGTTAGACTAGCATGATGTTCTCCGTGATCATGTCTTGTTGCTTACTGAACTGCTGCAGTTCTGACAATTCTGTTCTGAAGTATTGAAGTCCCAAACCTTGCATCCTTCTGGACTGCACATAAGTTCAGTGATAGGATGCAAAAATGTGGTTGAGATTCAGGTATCAGCTTTAGATGTCTGAGAGAGAGAGAGAGAGAGAGAGAGAGAGAGAGAGAGAGATACCATTTGCTACTGCCACGGAGGTTGTGTACTTTGTAATACATTTTATGCACTGCAAGGCAGGGGACTCAGCAATATTACACTGTCTCACCATGCAGGACACCTGGGTGTGGGAGTGATTGTAAATCTCTCCCACACTGGAACAATGAACGACAGTTGCATTAGACATTGGATGTGATGAAGATCATCTCAGTGCAGGAAGTGCTAAAGCACATTCCTTCAAGCACCCACTGTGGCCAAGTAATGACTAGGACTTGGGGGAGTTTTGGAGTAGACTGACACCTGAATGCACCCAGCAGTCAGTGTTGCTCTTGCTGCTTCATGCTGTATATGTGCTAGGTGATGGCCCTGGAAGAAGGGCAAACATATGGCAACTTGCATTGGTAACAAATATTTCATTACTATTATTTTTCTCCCAGTGATGATTATCATACAATACATGCTCATCTTTGGGGATTCACCTCTGTAAATGTGTTCCATCCGGTGGAGTTCTTCCCTAACAGTATGAATAACTAAATAAATAGATTCAGAGTTTCCTGTTCAGACAGTACCTGTTTTTGTGTTTCCTCCGATGTACTGCATCACCACTAATGCCTTCAGCAGGAATTCCTATCTTTGTACCGATCAAGCTGAAACTCTGTTCTGGGTTCATCACTGTAGCGAACTATAGCAGTCTGTCAAAAAAAACAGCGGTCAAGTGTTATACTGTAAAATCTTAAAGAAATGGGACATTTACCATTTCATGACACTGTACAACATGTGTACTGTAAAAGGCTAGTATTCAGCAATTTTTCTCCTTTTATGTACTAGATAGTGATGCTCAGAAGCGGCTAAGCCCAATCCGATTTTAGGATTTATAATTTTTGGGAACTTCCAACTTCTAATCTGACGCCATTCCAAATCCTAAAATGACATACAAATCTGATTTAGCATTGGGATTTCAAATCCTAAATCCTAAATGCCATTTTGGACTGCAAATACAAAAATCCTAAATCTGACAATAGGATCGAGTCCGTGAATCAGATTCCATTTGGTAGATTCCAAGCAACACTAGTATGGTACTGTATTCTTTTGTGAGTGACCATACAACAGTCAATAATGTATGGGTGATCATATATGGCGCTGTCAATAACAGCACTGTTCACAATAGGCGCTGTATTGACAGCGTTCTCACTACAGGGCAGGAAAGAATGCGCCACCAACAGCATCTCGGTAGTGGACAGACACCACAACAGCGACTGCTGCCATTATCAAAAAAATATTTTTCAAGTGGGCTCTGCCCACACACACCTACCAATGCAGGGTGCTCTGCCCTGCACCCCCTGATAACTAAAAATAATCAACTCTGAGTTGGAGTTGGATTACGGGGAAAAGAATTTCGGAGACCAGGATTAGAACCTGGTCTCCCAATCTGTGCTAGCTAAGCTGTTGCCTTAACCTGCTCTGCAATGGAAGAGCTCGGCCAGCAACCCGACTTTTCTCCTTCTCCTCTGGCATGTAAATAAATAGCAGGAATAGTGACAGGGGTAGCAGTAGTTGCTGGTGGCTATTCCACCCCATCACTATTCCTGCTCATGCTGTCCTGACCACCTGACCATGCAGTTTACACTGCGCGGTTCAGGAAGCGCTATTCTAACTGGATACCATGATACACAACAAGCCTGTGTTTCCATTGAGGGGTTGCGATAACAGCAAGGGTGACATTAGAGAGGTCTATGCTGTTATCTCCAACCCCAAGATCGGGCTACCTGATGTGAAGTTGTGTGTAAGTCTCCATAATTATATTTTTTATAGTGTCTACGGTTAAGTAAAGGGAACTAGTGAGGGGAGAGAGAGAGAGAGAGAGAGAGAGAGCTGAGAAGAAGCTCTGCTGAGTAAGGGCTTGCAGTACACATTGTCATTTACTTTATATACTAAAAAAAAAGAATAAACCCAAGAAGATTTTTTTCCTTATTCATCAAAGCTCAGCATGTACAAATCTCATATAGTAGTCCAGTAATGGCATTTGCACCAGTACAGAGAGAGACAGTGTGAGCCAAGGAGCCGCTCTGCCCAGTGAGTGCCACTTCACCCATGAGAACCCCTTCAGACACACACTGGGGCAGGCATCATGAACCACTAGTACGGAATACAAGGCAGGCTGTAGCCTGCAGAAGTTGTGGTGAGTAAAACTAAAAGTGAGTGCCAAGGAGAATCAGCACAAGCAGGGACACAGGTGCCCTTGATGATAGAATGTGCACTTTTTTGAACATGCACAACATTTGTTAGACGTGTACAACATGAAACGTACACAACAAGGCTGTGTTTCCATCGGTTGAGATGACAGGCATATGAACCTCGAGAGCAAAACTCGAGAGGTCCATGCTGTCATCTCAACCCTGGAGATGGAAACACATGCCTAATTGTGCGTGGTTGATCATATTTGCTTTTTATAGTATATGTTTTTTACACTAGAGTGACAACTCCCACTGACGTGAAAACAAAAATCTTGCCATTTCTTTGTTCTACTCACATATCAAAATCTAATTTCCAGACGTTTGAGAGGTAAAAGGCATGACTTTGGGCACTGGGTTGTTAATAAGTAGCTAGGTGTAGAATAAATAAGAAATTTAAACTGTATGACCTTTGAACTGTGCATAACAACTGTTCAGAATACATAACAACACTTTGGAATGCGATGACGGTTTAGAACATGCTAACAAGGATTTTGAGCAGGCTGATTTTTATACATAACAAAGGGTAACCATATACTATAATCTTTTCAAGGTGGCGGTTTTCCATACATAATAAGCCCTAACCATATACTATATATGGAATAGTGTATGTGTGAGTGACCATAAACAACAAGGCTGTATTTCCATTGAGGAAATGTGAGGATATCATACAGACAAAGCTCAAGAGGTCTGTGGGTGGCATCACATCCAAAAAACACAACCATAGTTGTGTACAGTCACCCATACACTGTTTTATAGAGTATATAGTTTGCCCATTGGAAAATGCGATCCTGTGGAGAAAAAGTGAAAGTTGAACTGCATTTCGTTTACAGCCCCACTTCCCGTAGTCTCCCCACTTGCTGCACACTCATAAACCGTGTTTATATTAGCCATCTGATTTTGCAATACAGGCAGCAACAGTATGATCTGAGAGCATTTGTTAGATTGTTTAAAAGAAATTTACTCACTCAATCAGTGTCAGCTAGAAAAAGACAGTTTAAAGCAGCCGTGTGCGTGACGGGAAATTGCAGCTGTGCAAATCAAGGCTGAAAAGTTGTGGTACTGTTAGCATGTCAGAAAATTACCACAACAACTTTTCATGACCTTTGAACTGTGCCACAACAAGGAAATTGTCTGTATGGAAATCCATATACAACAGGGGCTAACCATATACTATACATTCAGTGTCACCCAGATGCCCACCCACACCCATACTGTAACTCTTCAACCACAATTTGTTTTCCTTAATGTCTTCTTTGCATCACCTTTAAAAGCAAATAGTGAAACAATAACAAAAAACACAAAGTAAACTTTGTTGACTTTTGCCTTTACATAGAAACATAGAAACATAGACTTTGCTGACAGATAAGGACCGCTAGGCCCATCTAGTCTGCCCATTTCCTACCTACAGGATGGGCCGCAGATCCTAGTTAACCAACAGCCTATATCTTCCTGCCCCCAACAAGAATTGCCTTATGTCTGTCCCATGCATTCTTGAATTCTCCACAGTTTTAGACCCCACAACTTCCTCAGGAAGGCTGTTCCATGCATCCACTACCCTCTCTGTGAAATAATATTTCCTCACATTGCCCTGAACCGCCCTCCTTCTATCTTTAAATTGTGTCCCCTTGTTCTTGCAAGTCTCTTTTCTGAAAGATGCTACCCTCTTGGACTTTGTTGATTCCCTTGAGGTACTTGAAAGTTTCTATCATGTTCCCCTCTCCCTTCTTTCCTCAAGGGTATACATATTAAGCTCCTTTAGTCTCTCCTCATCGTCTTCTCTTGCAGACCCTGCACCATTTTAGTTGCCCTCCTCTGGACTGCCTCTATCCTGTCTATGTCCTTGGAGATGGGGTCTCCAGAATTGGACACAGTATTCAGATGGGGTCTCACCAACTGTCTGTACAGAGGGATAACAACTTCCTGTTTTCTGCTGCTGATGCCTCTCCCATACATCCCAGTATACCCCCAGCCCTCCCTACTGCCTTCTCACATTGCTTGCTAACCTTAAGGTCATCTGATATGATTACCCCAGGTCCCTTTCCTGTTTTGTTGTTGTTACTACCTCCCCACCCATTGTGTATTCTTCCCTGGGTTCTTGTTTCCCAGGTGCATTACTTTCACTTTTTTGCATAGAATCCTAGCTGCCATACATCTGACCATTCCTCCAACCTTGCCAAGTCCCTTTTCATCCTTTCCGCCTCCTTGTATATCAACCCTGTTGCAGATCTTTGTGTCATCTGCAAAAGGCATACTTTCCTTCCAGTCCCTCTGCAATGTCACTGATGAAGACATTAAAAGGACTGGACCCAATACTGAACCCTACGGTGCCCCACTGGTAACGCCCTTTCTTCAGAGTGGACTCCATTTACAATTACCTTCTGTGTCCTGTTGTCCAGCCAATGTTTTACCAGGCTACCACCTGGGACCCACCCAGGCTGGTTAATTTGACTAATAATCTTTTGTGTGGGACTGTGTCAAATGCCTTGCTAAAGTCTAGGTAGGCCATGTCCACAGCACCTCCCTGGTCTACTACTTTGGTCACCCAGTCAAAGAAATCTATTAGATCTCGTCTGACATGACCTTTCCGCTGTGAACCCATGCTGCCTTGGATCCTGTGCTCCACTGACCTCTAGGTATTCAACTATTCTTTCCTTCAGAGTGACTCCATCACTTTCCCTCGACAGAGGTCAGACTGACAGGTCTGTAGTTTCCTGCCTGTGTCTTGGTCCCACTTTTGTGAAGAGAATCACATCCGCCTTCCTCCAGTCCTCGGGTACACACCATCCTCCCATGATTTATTAAAAGAGTAGCCAGTGGTTTCACTAGTTCCTTCCTTAATTCTTTTAGAATTCTGGGTGAATTCCATCAGGACCCATTGCTTTGTCCACCTTCAGTTTTAGGAGTTCTTGCAGAACTCTTTCTTCTGTGAAAGGACTGGGATCGACCCCCTATCAAGTGCTTCTGTTAATTGGATTAGGCACTTCCCCTCCTCTTTTGTGAATACTGAGCAGAAATATTCGTTCAGTATTCCTGCTTTTCACTGCCCCTCTGCCCACCCACCGTCATTATATTCAGCCTCACTAGCCCTCCCTTTGTCTTTCTCACGCTTGATGTACCTATAAAAGGTTTTATCCCCTTCTTAACTGGTTGGCTATCTTTTCCTCAGTTTGGGCCTTTGCTATTCTGACTTCCCTCCTGCTTCTTTCTGCCTTAACTGGTACAGCTCTCTGTCCTGCTCCTTCTGTGTTTCCTTATACTTCGGAATGCTATCTTTTTCTTCCTGACTTTCACAGCCACCTCTCTTGAGAACCATAGTGGCTTTTTCTTTCGTTTGATTTGTTTATTTGCTTCACACAAAGGCTTGTTGCCTCTGTGATGGCAGTTTGATAATTCCCCATTGTTGCTCCACCTCCTTCTAGCCTGTTTGTTAGTGCTTTCTGAGGCACTCTCCCATCTTGCCAATGTCAGCCCTCCTAAAGTCCAGTACCCTCACTTTTGTATGACTTGACTCAGTAGCTGAGTTTAACGTGAACCACACTGTTTGATGGTCACTTGTCCCCAGATGGCAACCCACTTCTAGATCTGAGATCCTCTCACTGTCCCCATTTGAGAATCACGAGGTCTAAGATTGCTCCTCATGAGTGGGTTCGAAACTAGCTGTCTAATGCCTGCCACCTGTAGGGCGTCAAGAATGGCCCTGCTTTTGGATGTGGCTGCAGCAAATGTGCTCCAGTTGACATCTGGCATATTCAGGTCTCCATCAACAGTATCTCCCCTTTCTCTGCCATTCTAAGAATGCCTTCCATCTATCCTTGTCCATTCCTTCCCCTGACATGGGGGTCTGTACACAACCCTGTGCGGGATTGTGGTGCCCTTTCCAGTCTCCAAGGTGACCCACAGTGCCTCTCTCCTCCCTGTTTACTCTTTTGTTCAGTTGATTTTATTCCTTCCTTTACATGAGAGCTACTCCTCCCCTCTTCTCCCCTGCCTGTCTCTCCTATAAGTTATGTACCCTGGTATGTTAACATCCAGTCATGGTTCTCTGTGTACCATGTTTCTGTGACTCTATGATATCCAGGCATCCCTCTTCCATTAAGGCCACCAGCTCAGGGAGCTTGTTGCCCAGACTACGCATTGGTACTCATTCCCTCCATTTCCTGATGGCCTTACCCCCTTTGCCCCATCCCTGTCCTTCTTGCCTTTGTCACTTTCTCCATTTACCTCTACCCTTCTCCCTATCGACACCTCCATGTTGGTGTTTGCCACTTACTACCGTTATTGTTTGGGGGCTAGGATTTTCCTGCTCCTTTCCAGTGCCTCCCCTTGGCTGGTTTAAAAGCTTGCCAATGAAGCATTTAAACCTATCACCTATGATCCTGGTTTCCCTCCCGGACAGATGCAGCCCATCATGCCAGTATAGGCTTGCATCACTCCAGGTGGACCCCAGTCCCCAATGAAGCCAAATCCTGGGCTCCACCAGTTTTCAACCACTGATTGGATCCATAGTACGAACACCTAGCCTCTCCTATGCCATAGATGGGTAGCACCTCCGAGAAGGTTACCGTGCGTGCTACTTGACTAAGGCTCCTCCCAATTCCACAAACTCTTCCTGCACTTCTCTAATCCCTTTCTTAGCCTGGTCATTTGTCCTAGGTGGACAATGACATCCAGCTCCCTCCCTGTGCAGCTGCTCCGGCAATCCTGAGGATTCGCTCCTGTCCCTCAAACCATGGCGCCAGGCAGGCACCTTACCTCCCTCCCTTCCTTGCCCAGTTCTACCTTCCTAAAATGGAGTCCCCACCAGGAGTTGTTCCTTCCCCTGCAGGGTCCCCTGCCACCCTCCTGTGGGTCTCCTTTATGGAGGTTCCAGCATCCTCCTTGGTCTCCACTGTAGGTGCCTCCATAGAGGAACCACACTTTGCCAGTATGGCATAGGGTTGTGGAGAGGTACAACTGGAGGATGTGCCTCTGTTCCACCACCCTCACCCTCCCTGAGCCCACTGTGGTCCAACCGCTCCTCTTTCTTGGCAACCTCTGAGGCAGCGGCAGTGGCACTGGTGGTCCCTGGATGGAAGAGGAGGTCCCACAAACCGCCAACTCAGCCTGGAATGAGCAACCTCCTCCTCAGCACAGAGAGGTGCCTGCAGATGGGACAACACCGCATCCTCCAGAAAATCTCCGGAAGACTGCTGCTCCACAGCCACTGCACTGCACTACTCCAATCATGTCTTATTTCTGGCCCCTTAACTGTTTGCAATCCTTACTCTTTCCTCTGTTTTTTTTCTCTCTCTCCTTACTTTCTGCCTGTGTGCCCTTTAAGCTCCTGATTGTCCTGTTCTGAGACAAGAATATCCTATATTTCTCAGTAGACCACTTACTTGTTCAGAGGCAGACCTCCAGCAGCTAGAGGGGCCGGAGGCTACTCTTGCCCTTCTAGGATGGTGGGTCCTTGGTGGTTCTGTGATTACTCACTTCCTGCCCCTAAACAGGAAGTTCCTGTTATCAGTCAAATCCTGTGCCTATAAAAATAGAACTAGCTTTGGGTGGGCGGGTAGAAACAGCTTATTGAGTTATTGAAAACAGCTGCAGATCAGTTTAGCCTCTCCCCAAAACCAGTCTATGCCCCCCATATTCTGAGCTGGCTGGCTGCGCATGCAAAACATTGTGCCACACAAAAGTGGTCTGGCAGGCTCTGGCGCCATATTCAAACAGACTGCACAATCCAAAAGACCACCGCAATCTGTTTGAATATCAGACCCTAGATGCACGGCACACAGCAGGAGATCGCCATGTTACATGCAACCAGGGTGCAGGGCGGACTGTCAGCGAGGTGCTGCATGGCACACACTGGTGTGTGCCATGGCCTCCATGGGTAATATTCAGCCCAAATATGCAGATAAGCCCATTAGGCCTGCACAGTGCAATAGAGACTATTAGCATGCCATGATGGGCTCATCTGCATGCCTCACGCATCTGTGTCGCTGGGCCAGTCCTCCCAAACACCAGTCTGTAGTACAATGATAAAGACCCCACTTCCATATCCCTGGTAGTCTAGTAGATCTCCCTCCCAGCCCTGTTCACAGATAAAATAAAAAACACTGATCCCCATTGTCCCTGGTAGTCTAGTGTTCCCTCCCAGCCCCGATCACAGATAAAACAAAATAAAACCCAGATCTCTGTTGTCCCTGGTAGTCTAGTGGTTCCCATCTCCTCAGCCCGATCACAGGTAAAATAAATAAAACCCCGATCCCGTTGTCCCTGGTAGTCTAGTGGTTCCCCACTCCTGGCCCTAAACACAGATAAAATAACAAAGCTCCTAATCTCTGTTATCTCTGATAGTCTAGTGGTTCCTACATCCCCAGCACCGATCACAGATAAAAGAAAGGCCCTGATTCCATTGTCCCTGGTAGTCTAGTGGTCCCCTCCCAACCCCGATCACAGATAAAATAAATAAAACCCGATTCCTGTTGTCCCTGGTAGTCTAGTGGCCCCTAACCCCGTTAAGCAGTGACCCAGCGAAGTTCCAGTTAGCAGTATAGGACTAACTTCATGAATGCAAATTTGGTAACTTCATGGGTGAAGCTGGGCCCAAAGGAAAGCGTTTCAATGTACCATGGGTTTGGAGGTCACATGGTACTGAAATGAGTATGTCATGCATTAAGTGCAGTCTTATGAAGAGAGAGTTAGAGGAAGTCTGTCCCTGCTTGGTGAGTTAAAATCTTTAAAGCTGCTCTGAAAGTGGAGAATTTTTAACCAGATCTCTCACAAAAAATATCTAGGGTACCTTGTGCTGCTAGAGTACCATTGTTTGTTCATAGTTTTGCAGATTTATTTAGTGGAAAGTAGTGGTTTTGTTTTTGTCTACTGAAGCAGTGCTGTGTTCAATCCGATGAAGCGATGTTTCAGCCAATGCTGCAGCCTTGTGAGCACCACTCTGATTTGTTTTCCTCAGTCTTTCTTTTTAATTATATTTTGTCTGTGATCTGTGACTTGTCATTGTAGTTCTGTGGTATAGTTTGGTGTCATAAATTATAAAATGGCAGAAAAAATCCCTGGACTCTGATCAGTCTGGGGCTATACCGTAGATGTTATCATGTACACCATCACAGATGTAGTCCCAGCAGAGACATAACCATTAAATGTTAGTAAAATCAATCCACAAGCTATGTCAAGTTCTGCCAGTACTTCAGTACGTTTTCATAATAAAGATTCTTGCCTGCCACTATCACAACGTTATGGGAAATAGACTTCAAATCTGTGTAACTTCACAGAACAACACATTTCAACTGAACACTGCTTCATTTTTGAAAAGTAACATAATGTGTTACAAAGTCATCACAGCAATTAGTTCCGTGCTACCCGCTGCTATGGGCTTGTCCTCTCCCACCCATCCTGAACAGTCTCCTGTTGTCCCCACCTTCCCTAGACAGAAACTGAGCACCTGTGTTATTTCTAAAAGTAATTTGTCCCAATGCTGTCACTCCCATCATCATCATGTGCACTGCCCGCTGCTATGAGAACCTGCTCTCCACCCATCTTGAACAGACTACTTAATCGACTTCTGTCGCCACCTTCCATTCCCAAACAGTGCATATCTTAAACTGTGCTTGCTACTCACCTTCAATAACATGTCTCCTGATTTGTGATCTCCTTTCTTTTTTATCTTGGTATAAACAGATGGCAACTGTACGGAGAACAACATGCAGACAGCTCACCTCCATGTCAATAATTAGTGGGATTCGTTGGCTTCAGCTCTGCCACAAAATCAGGGAAGCTGCACACAGGAAGAAAGCAAGAAACAGACCAAGAGCCCTTTTGGGGTTGGGGTGCAGAAGACATATTCAGGAGAACAGAAACAGGGAGCACAAAACAAGTGTTTTGAACATGATGGAAGCAAGGGTGGGTAAAGCCACAGAGCCACACACTTCCAGCAGCTCCACCTAGTGGCTGAAACAAGAAATAATCAGCACTATTTTTTTCAGTGTTTCTACCCAATGAAAATATGACAACAAATGTTGTTTCAATAAACTAATCTTTTTTCTTTTTCTTTAATACAGGCGAACCCATTTTATATGCATGTAATGCACTCCAGGGTGTGCATTGTGCTGAATAACATCACACCTTGATGTTGGACACTCTCGACTCTTGACCCTCATATCAGCCACACAAGGTGTGATGATATCCCAGCACAACACACACTCTGTTGTGCATTATTGCTTAAGTGAATTATTTGTCATCAGTTTCTATACTGATTGTAGTTATTTTGTTTAGTACTTGAATTGTCAGCATTACTCACAGTAACTTGTTTTGAATTACTCTCCCATGTGTGTCTTGTTAATTCCATTATGTTTAAATAAAACTTTTTGGGATGGTGGTTTTATTGTAGCTACTGTTAGCTCAGTAAACTGTTCTATTGGATTCAGACCACACTGCTAATCCCTCTGTTGAGGCGTCTGTTGCTGCTGGTATTTAACTTTACCACAGTATTTGTTTGTTTTCCTTGTGATACTAAAAATCTAAATGTATAATATGACTAGAAAGAGATGGTTGACTAAAGTGAGAGGTGCTGGCAAGGCAGCCAAGAAGTGTATAGGTTCTGTGGGGCAAAAGGTTATTGCACCTAAAACTAAAACTACCTCTGCAGCAGCTTCATCCATGGGCTCCAGGGCTGGTAGTAGCAGCAAAGGAGTAGTTAATGGAAATGGCAGTGGTATTAGTGTTGCAAATTATTCTCTGCCACATCTGTGGCATCCATGCTGGTGGGTGCTGGGGAGGTGGCGACAAGAGGAACTGTCCAAGAAGTAGCAAAATCTCTGGCTTAGGAAATATGGTCAAGGAGGAGGTTGCTGGTGTCCCCATGACTGCTGCTGGTAGTGGCACTGAGTCTGATCTGGATGATAGGTTCCCATTCCAAAACTACAGTGCTGAGCCTGACCATGTGTTGGAGTCTGAGGAGGAGGTAGTACAGTTTCGTAAGAACTTACCGTAACAGCAGATCTTCAAGAGAGGCTCTTGCAGTAGGTAATTACTTGTTGGACTGCGCCCTGGTGTCAGGACCACATGGAAACTTTTGCTAGCAGTGTCTGACAGGGGACCACCCACCTCAATGTCACACATGACTGACGCCAGCATGACACTATATAGTGGGAGGTCTCCATGTCCACTCCTCCAGTTCTCCCGCCAGAGACCTCCAAGAGGCATGACAGGAGAATGGGAAGAGATTCCTGGAGCCAAGAAAAGGCTTCAAGTAAAAGGAGCTATAGACTAAAAGGGGAAGGAGGGAGGGAGGAAAGGTTACCTACTGCAAAAGCCTCTCTTGAAGATTTACTGTTACTTGAGAGGGCTCTATAGTAGGTAATTACTTGTAAGACTGAGTCCCAAGCAGTAAGAGTCTGAGGGACATAAAACATGGGAGGCTGAAACTGAAAGGCTAGGAAGCAGCCAAAACCTTGGACAAGAGTCCTGGAGGACTGCCAGTCCAAAACCAGCCCTGCGCCTACAGGCAATGTCCAAACTGTAGTGCTTAGTGAAAGTGTGGACAGAACTCCAAGTAGCAGCCATGCAAATTTCTGCAGCTGACACATTTCTGAAACAGGCTGTAGAGGCAGCCATACTCCTGGAAGAATGTCCTTTAAGCTGCCCCAGAAGGACTTTACCATACTTCTGGTAACAAAACCGATGCAGTTAGCCAACCATTTGGAAAGGCATTGCTTGAAACTGCCATACCTCTCTCCTTGATGTGAAAGAAACAAAAGCTGGTCCGTTTTTCGGATATCTTTGTCCTGTTATTGCAATAACGTGAAATTCTGTAAACGTCTAATGTATGCAGAATTGTTCTCCTCCTGATTAGTATGCTCAGGGTAATATACTGACAGCTGAAGAGACTGATTTAAGGTAGTCTCTGAGACAACTTTCGAAGAAACTTAGGATTAGTGTGTAGAGCCACCGGTCTCTGTGAAAAATCAAATAAGGCTCCTTACACATCAGAAGCTCAGAAATCCTTCGAGCAGAAGTAACAGCAACTAAAAAGAGTACTTTTCAGGACAAAAGTGCATGTCACATGTACTTGCCGGTTCAAAAGGAGACAGGGTGAATTTCTCCAAAATAAAGTTAAGTTAAGGTCCCACAGTGCAGCAGGGTTATGCATGAGAACTTTCAGATGCAAATTCCTTTTAGGAAGGTTTTAGAAACCTCCAATTGAGTCAGAGTTTTGTCCTCCAATAAAATGTGGTAGGCAGAAATGGCTGCCAGATACACCTTCGGTGATGAATAGCTCAAGCCCAGGTCAGAAAGGTGAAGAAGATACTCCATGACCTGAGCAACGGGGCCCAAAAAGGTTCCCAACCCTTCGAGGTGGCCCAGATGGAGAGTGCTTCCATTTCATGGTGTATGTAGTTCTGGTAGAAGGCATGCTGGCCTCTGCAAAACCTGAGCTACCCTAGGGAAACTCCAAATCTGGACGCGACTATGTCTTGAGGAGCACGCATGAAGATGAAGGGACTGCAGGCCTGGATGGACTAGCGTGCCCCCATCCTGGGTCAGGAGATCATGACAAAGCAGTAGATGAACTGGAGGCTCCACTGCCAGCTGTTGAAGCAGTGGAAACCATATTTGTTGAGGCCAAAAGGAGCAATCAGAATCATTTGCGCCCTTCTGTTTGAAGCTTGATCTGCACTCTCTTTAAAATTGGAAAGGGAGGAAGACGTAGAAACCTCCCTGCTCAACAAAGCGACAGCGTGTCTTGCCAGAAAGCACCATGCATGGGATTGAGCGAGCAAAACTTGAGTAGTTTTGCATTTGATGGGCTGCAAACAGATTCACATCTGGATGACCCCAGAGGTCAAAGATGAGATCTACTACCTTCTGCTTTATCTCCCACTGTGGCTCTTACCCTGGTGTAGCTGGGACTGTCTCATGAACATTCTACACACCTGGAATGTGAACTGCCAGGAGGCAGACCTTGTGCAGGACAGCCCAATTCCAGACCCGCATCATTTCCCTGCATACATGGATACAAGCAGATGCCCCTGCTTGTTGGATGTACTAAACTACTACATGTTGTCCGATTGGACCAACAGTGTATCCTGGTAAAGCATGTGCTGAAATGCCTGAAGTGCATGTCCAGAACTGCCCCAATAAAATGCAGGCACTGGGAAGGAGCGAGCTGTGATTTAGGGTGATTGACAGTAATGCCTAATCGCTCAAAAAGGTGCAGGGTAGCTGACAGAGATGCCTCCAACCCCTCCCTCGATGGGGCTCAAGGAGCCAATCATTGAGGTATTGGGAGGTAGCTCAGACATAGGCACTACAATTCAGTGCTTTCAAAAGGGCTACCACCGCGGGCGCATGTCAACAGGGCTACTGACCAGGAAGGGGACCAGATGGGGGGGGTCGGTACATCGACAGGATGTCACTGGCATGTACACGCGCGCAGGGGGGAGCGAGCACGCTGAGCGAGGGGTGGAAAGCGTGAGAGTTTGTGAAGTGTGTGCTGTGGTGGGCTGCCAAGCTGGTCCCGTGGTGTGGTGTGGTAGGTGGGTGGCGGGCTGGGGTTCTGAGGTGCTGGGTTCTGGTCCAGGTGCAGGTATATTTTGTTGCACCCAGCCCCAATTTTTTTAGGTTTTGAACCCCCGACATGCACCCCTGGAGTTGAGAATCTTTTAGCAGGGGTGGGGTGGGGGCTTTCTTTAAAAAGAAAATCCTAAGTCCCAGGTGCCCTTTTGCTGTGTGCTGGCCTGTACATCGTGGAAATTGATTTTTGGCAATGTACACTCACCCTAACAGCGATTGCCTTTCTGTGGTCGCTGTTATGACATGAAACTGGGAATTTAGTGCCCTGTCTCCCAGGGCCCCACACACAATCAAGAGATATTGGTAAAAACCTGTGTTGCTGAAGACAGGCCAAGGGGACAGGTTTGAGCTGGTAATGCTCCCTTGGAAAAAGAACCTCAGGAAGATGCGGTGAGGATGAAACATTGTGATGTGCAGGTATACATCCTGCATATCCAGGGCATAAAGACACTCTCCCTTGAACAGAAGAGGCAGCAAGCTTTAGAGCGTCAGCATCCAATACCGCTTGTATGTTATGAATAGGTTGAGGGTGCTGAGGTCTAGTATCAGGCGAGATCCTCCGCCTTTTAAAACCAGAAGACGTGGGAGTAGAATCCCCTCCTGATCTGGTTTGCCAACACTGGCTCTATTGCTTCCTTTTGATGAAGAGCCGTGATTTCTTCCCTTAACTGGGGAATGTGCACCTTGGATAGTGGGAAAACCCGGAGGTTTGTTTGTGAGGGTTTTCACGAACTCTCGAGAGTGCCCAAGCTTGATTAGCTGAATGACCCAGACATCTATTGCGATGGACTGCCAGTCTCCTAGGTGCCTTGTGAACCTTCTGCCCTCCTGTTCCTCCATTAGATGAGGAGGAGGAGGGTGGGCAGTGAGCCAAGAGTGGGAGGGGCTTAAGGAGGACCACCCTGAAGCTCTCTGGGTTTTGGCTGGAAGGGTGGCGGCAGTGTTGGGAGCCCTGCATTTGAATTGTCACCCTAGGTGACTGCTGTGGTTTCACCTGGCGTCTGTTTTGCAGATGAAAAGGACGTTTGGCTGAGGTTTTGGGTGTTACATAGTATGCACTAAACTGAGGGCAGTGTCTTTATCTTGAAGGTTCGTGATGATGTACTGGGCATCTCCACTGAACAGGACAAAGAGCATCTGAAGGGTATCTTGAATAGCTATCTGGACATCAGGAGCCAGACCAGACACCCTTAACCAAGAGAATCTGTGAAGGTTCACTGCCATGGCTGTGCCTCTAGCGGAGAGTCCACTGCATTGTAGGTGGTCCTCAGTGAATGATTTCCAGCTACCTTAGCAGACCAAAGGTATTTGCCAAGGTGGTTTTGATTCTGAGTCAGGAGGGCCTCTACTATGGCTTGAGCTGGTGGAAAAGAGGTGTTTGGTATACCAGCATGTGTGCCATGTAATTAAGGGCATGAATGGCTAGTGTCAAGGACATACGAACATATGAAATTTGCCAGCAGATGAAGGCTAGAGATCTATCAAGTCTGCTTTCGAATGTGCCTTCTTTTATATTATGCAGCTGCCCTCCCTTCCACCCTTCCCCTCCTTCAAGGAGTTAAACTTTCTTCGAACTGGTCCAGTTGTCTGGGGTCCTTGTCAGGAGGAAAGTATTGAGAGTGCTTAGGCTTGGCGGATCTATCGTGGGCCACAGTTATGACCACCGAGTCAAAGTCTTTGGGTGTATGCTGAGGTGGTCTTTGCCTTCTGGCATCCTATAAACCCGATCAGCTTTTGGCCACAGCCAGCATAGAGGAGGGCATCTGTCAGATGGTCAAGGACAGATCCTTGTGAGGTTCCAGCCAAGGAGGTGTGAGAACCAGACTTGCTTCAGGGAAATTTAGGTGCTCAGCCAACCTCTGACATTTTGGGTCTTGATCATCAGACTTCCAGCCTTGTGCCTCTGCCATTTTTCTCAGGAGGTCTACAAAGGAAGAATCCCTGGGGTGACCTGGGGGACTCTCTAGGTACCAGCTTCTGAAGGAGGGTCTTGAGTCCCAAACCCTCTGAGGATGACTTGAAATCTGAATCTGAATCATCAGAATCCACAGGTTCCTTGTTTGGAGGAGCAGACTCTTTTTCCAATGGAGCCACATCTGATGCGGGGCCTGCATACGGCCTTTTGTCAGGCCTGACATCGAGGCTCGAGGGTGACTGGAGAGGCTCTGGTCTGGATGACCAACTTCCGAAAGTCACGGTTGTTTGATGTCTAGTTCCAAGACTAACAGAGATTTTGTTTGGACCACCACAATTGCAAAATCTGTCAGAAATCCACATGTGGTTGAGCAGGAGGAGGAGTGGGAGGTGGTGGAGGGTGAAAAGCCTGACACCCTGTATGCTTGATCCCATGGCATGGGTTCTGTGTTCAGGAAGCCTGTTGCAGCATAATGATGGGCATAGCCCGATGGCTGGAAATGAGGCATTTGAAACCCTGTTGGAGGATATCTAGGGTAGTAAGAATAACCCACCAAAAAGGTCCAGCGTCCTGGTCTGACAGAGGGGTGGCCCACAGCGGAAAACTTGATGAGGGCCCTGACGGAGGGTAGCCTGACAGTGGCCCTGATGGAGGTAGCTGGACGGCAGCCTCGACAGTGGAAACCCTGCCAACACCCCTGATGGGGGGTACCCCCGCTGAAGGGCCTGAAGGCGGAGGTCCTGACAGCGCCCTGATGGTGGTAAACCTGATGGAGGCCCCCAGAGGATGGCCCAAAGGAGGCCCTGATGGAGGAATTAAAGGACTGACAGGCACTGAGGAGGAGTAGGTCTGGCAGCCCTGTCAAGGGCAGCTGAGCTACCGCTAGACCTGTGGAAGCTCCGTCGTCAGGGATTCCTGATGAAAGGTCTCCAGCTGCCTGGTCCTATGGTTCTGGGGACTACAGTGGAAGCTCTGAAGGAGGAAAGACGGGCTCACCATGGAGGAACCTCATGGTGACCCTTGCCCAGTCAGGACAGGCTTATGTCCATCTGTGTGTCGTCAGACCCGCCAAGAAGGTCTGACAGATGAGAAGTGGTCGGCGATCATCAGAGAGTCTGATGACTGACTTAGTGACCTGGATTGTACAGGAGTCGGAGACACCGACTCCTAACTTATTGACCCTGGCCGGGCACTCATTGGAGAGTCCAATGAGTGGCTTATCGATTCCACCTGCCAGCTTAGAGGCCCATGGCTGTGATGGGCCTAAGGGCAGTGGAAGCCTCAGATGTATCCGAGGCACCCATGGTCACTGCTACAAGTGGTGGTGGGCGGGCAAAGTCTGCTCTTTGGGAGGAAGTTCAGGCTTGGCCATGGCACTAATCTTCTTGGAGGAAGAGGGCTGCTCCTTCACCGAAGTGCCGAGGTGGCTTCAGAGGAGAAGGACTGCTCCCAGTCCCAGTGTTTTCCTTGTCCGCTTCTTCTTCGAGGAGTTGGTCAGAGAGGAGACACTTTTAAGTTTCTTGAGCTCCTTTGCCATTGATGCCATTTTTAGCTTGAGGTGATGGGCTTTTAGAGACTGCTGGCACCTTTTCCATGTGGCCTGACTGAACTGGGAGCAGGCCTCACACGCCTCAAAGTTATGGTCCAGTCCCAAGCAGAAGAGGCAGAGGTTCTGAAAGGGTTCTAAAGAACTCTTAAAACTGAAGGTGGATAAAGCAATGGGGCCTGATGGATTCACCCAGAATTCTAAAAAGAAGTAAGGGAAGAACTAGTAACACCACTGACTACCCTTTTAATAAATCATGGGAGGATGGTGTGGTACCCGAGGACTGGAGGAGGGTGGATGTGATTCCTTTTCACAAAAGTGGGAGCAAGACAGAGGCAGGAAACTATAGACTTGTCAGTTTGACCTCAGTGGTAGGGAAAATGATGGAATCACTTGAAGGAAAGAATTGTTGAGTACCTAGAGGCTAATGGGGCACAGGACCCAAGGCAGCATGGATTCACAGCAGGAAGGTCATGTCAGATAAATCTAATTGATTTCTTTGACTGGGTGACCAAAGTAGTAGTCAAGGAGGGGCTATGGACATGGCCAACCTAGACTTTAGCAAGGCATTTGACACAGACCAGCACAAAGATTAATAAACAAATTAGCCAGACTGGGAGTGGGTCCCAGGGTGGTAGCCTGGTAAAACACTGGCTGGACAACTGGACACAGAGGGTAATATAAATGGAGTCCACAGTGAGAAAGTGGGGTTACTAGTGGGGGTACCATTGAGGTTCAGTACTGGGGCCAGTCCTTTTAATGTCTTTATAAGTGACATTGCAGAGGGACTGGAAGGAAAAGTATGTCTCTTGCAGATGACACAAAGATCTGCAACAGGGTTGATCATAAGGTGGGGTGGAAAGGATGAAAAGGGACTTGCAAGGTTGGAGGAATGGTCAAATGTATGGCAGCTTAGATTCAACACAAAGAATTGCAAAGTAATGCACCTGGAAACAAAAACCCAGGGAAGAGTACTGTTCGGTGAGATACTGACATCAACAAAAGTAAGTATGTAAGTAAGTAAATAAATTTTATTTTTAACCGCTTTTCAAAACCAAAGCGCTGTGCAAACAGAACAACATTTAAAACAAAATACATTTAAAACAATATTGATAAAATTATTCTCCATAGGCTTTAAAAAACAAATAAGTCTTAAGCACCGATTTAAAGTTCTCGACTGTCAGGCAGCCTCGTATCCAACAAGGTGCAAAATTCCACAAGGCAGGGGCAGCGTGGGAGAATGCACATGCTCCAGATGTCTTCAAACAAACCCTGAGAACCTCTAGCATTCCCTCGCCGGCGGATCGGAGTGAACTAGAGGGGCAGCAGGGAGTAAGGAGATCTTGCAGATACTGTGGTCCCTGTTCGTAGGTTTTATAGGTCAGTAAACTGACCTTAAAGGAGATCTACCACTGAACCAGCAGCCAGTGCAGCCCGCACAGCACAGGTGTGTAATATGACTATTTCTAGATGTCCCAGTCAACAACCTGGCCACTGTGTTCTGCACTAGCTGCAGGCGTGAGATATTAACTCCCAGTAGCCTAGGTACAGGGCATTGCAGTAATCAAGGTGGGTGGTCATGAAGGCGTGGACCAAGGTAGGAAGGTCAGCCAGAGGAACAAGGTGTTTCACCCAGCGATATTCTAAGATGGTAGAAAGAGGACTTGACAACGGCCGACACCTGAGATTTCAGGGTCAGACCGCCATCAATAATAACGCCCAGATTACGACCTGGTCTGAGGTCGAGAACTGGACACCATCAGCCAAAGGCCTGATGGAACCCCAACCCTACGACCCACCTCAGGTGACCTGGGTCCACAACCAACACCTCGGTCTTATCCGGGTTTAATCTCAGCCAGCTAGCACTCATCCAGTCTCTGATTTCAGATAGACAGATGTTAAGTAAGAGACTGCATCATCCTGTCCGGGAATAAAGGACAAATACAGCTAGGTATCATCTGCGTAGCAGTGAAAACCCAGACTGTATCGCCTAATGATGTCTCCTAATGGCAGCATATATACTGGCGAACAACATAGGCCAAGATGGAGCCCCTGGGCACCCACAGCACAGAGAGAGACATCAGAGGAATAAATTCCAGTGACAACCCTCTGTGAGGAAAGATCGAAACCAATGTAGAACTGTTCCAGACAGTCCACAAAAAAGCTGCAGGCGGCTCCAACAGCACACCATGGTCCACAGTATCAAATGCTGCAGAGAGTCAAGAAGGACTAAGATAGTATGATCCTTCGATCTTCTCACAATTAGGAGGTCATTTAAACCCGAATGAGAGCAGTCTCAGTGCTATGTCTTTTCCTAAACCCTGACTGGAGAGTATCATAGATATTGTGATTTGTGAGATGGTCGTCAGCAGTGATGCAATCACTTTTAATAACCTTACCCACAAAGGGCAGGTCAGAGATAGGTCTGTAGTTAGCTAAACAATCAGGGTTCAATGAAGGTTTTTAAGGAGTGGTCAAACGACCACCTCTTGAGGGATCAGGAAAAAAACAAAATGAAAAGGGACCTGGGGTAGTCATATCAGATGACCTAAAGGTGGGCAAGCGATGTGAGAAGGCAGTAAGGAGGGCTGGGGGATACTGGGATGCATAGGGAGGCATCACCAGTAGAAAACAGGAAGTTGTTGGCCCTCTGTACAGACAGTTGGTAAGACCACATCTGGAGTACTGTGTACAGTTCTGGAGACCCCATCTCCGCAAAGACATAGACAGGGTGGAGGCTGTCCAGAGGAGGGCACCAAATGGTGCAGGGTCTGCACCAGAAGACATATGAAGAAAGACTAAAGGAACGTAAGGTGTATAGCCTCAAGGAAAGGAGGAGAGGGGGACATGATAGAAACTTTCAAATACCTCAAGGAATCAACAAAGTCCAAGAGGGTAGCATCTTTCAGAAAAAGAGATGTGCAAGAACAATGGGGCACAATTTGAAGATGGGGGATGGCTCAGAGGTAATGTGAGGAAGTATTCTTTCACAGAGGGTGTGGATGCATGGAAAAGCCTTCCTGAGGAGGTCGTAGAGTCAAAAACTGTGGGGAATTCAAGAATGCATGGGACAGACATAAAGCAATTCTAGTGGGTGGTAGGAGGAAGTAGGCTGCTGATTAACTAGGATCTGTAGCTTATCCATTAGGTGAGAAATGGGCAGACTAGGTGGGCCAAGCGGTCCTTATCTGCCATCAGAGTCTATGTTTCTATGTTTCTGTGATGATCCTTATGCAGTAACTGGATGACGCAAGAATTGCACTTGTTTTATGTGATTCTGACGATGAGGTGGAAGACATACATGAAGATGTGATAAATGAATAATAAAGAGAAAAAATGGATACTTATCCGAAATAAGGTGCTCGAACTGCTCGGCGAGTTTCAGAAGGCCTGACATGCAGAGGTCGATGGTGGGAAAGAACTGGAGGGCGGACGTGGGGACCACCCACTATATAGTATCAGGCTGACGTCAGTCTTGTGATGTTGGGTGGGCGGTCCCCTGCCAGACACTGCTAGCAAAAGTTTCCATGTGGTCCTGACACCAGGGGCGCAGACCAACAACTAATCACCTACTGCAAGAGCCCTCTTGAAGTAAGATCCAACTGTTGCACAGTCAGAACAGACTAAATTTGAAACTGTTTCTCTCACCAAGGATGATGAGAAAGAAAGAGTAGAAAGTGAAGATAAGGAGGACAAAGCTCAGAAGAAGGAGATTATCAGCCTTGGTGGGTATGGCGAAATGGAACTTCCTATAGGAACCACCTATGAGAACCTGAAGAAGAAAAGGTAAGGGTGACACTGCTGAACCAGTGGTGCTTTTGCATACCATGATTATGTCACAGAATTACCAACTAGTGTGTGCAATTAAATATTAAAATTGTAACCTGATGAATATTCGTTGCATTGGTGTGTGTGTGTGTGTGTGTGTGTGTGTGTGTGTGTGTTATGCATTCCTCCTTCTCAGATCCACAGATAAGGTTTCATGCTCCCTGTTCAAACAGGTATTACAACCCAATGCCCAACTGACTAGTTAGGCCTTAAGACACAATATGTCCATACCTGTGTCTGTGGGATATACAGCCACTTGCTCCTCCTTAAATAGCTCCCAAATCTGAGCTCAATATATAAATGGTTGGAAACTTATATAAGGTCTCTTGTACAAATGGAATAATTTTGCCTGCTTGGTGGTGGGGGGCTACAAAGTTAATCGATGACTGCTTTGTCCTGTTGTATGGAATGCAATTGTATGTCTGTATGCTTTACAACAAATTAATAAACACTAAGTGATAAAAAAAATAAGAAAATGCTCCAGATCGCTGCCTTCTTTTGAGCAGCTTCATGAATCCTCAGTCAAATGCTACCCCACGGCAATGCTGCCAGGCGATTTCAGCTGTTTGGTTGCCTAACATCCAGAAAGATCAAGACTACACTGCATGGCAGCATGTTTGAGTGTCATGCAAATACCCACCCAATCATGCTATTGCATGAAAACTGAATGCAGCAACCACTGAAATGCTGGCAATTGATCTACCGACATTCTTTTTAGTGGAGAACGTGGGATTTAGAAGGTTGATTGTGCATGTCTGTCCCAAATGGCAGATTCCCTCACAAACATATTCTCAACCACACATGCCATTTCTGAATTGTATGGGACAGTGTCACACATGATAATCCATGCCCTCTACATTTAGCATCCCTATACATACATACATACTGTATATACAGTGCATACATACATAACAACATCTAGGTATGTATCGTGGACCAGTGATCAAACAGCTGGTAGCTCATATCTGTGCAGTATAGCATATTGGGCACAGTTACCTAGGGTAGAATTCGACTTTGGACAGGGGCAAAATTGTACTAAGCCCAATTGAAGTGGTAACAGCACTCCAGGTATTTGCCAGCATGCCACACTGGCAACGAAGGGTATAACTGATCACACATGGGTCAGGAAATGTTAGAACTGCTCCTGACTGGGACTGATGAGTGGATGCAGCCTGTGGTGGTGGTATGACAGTTGGGGGGTGGCACAGGGGCTTCAGGCTACTGTGGAGTGTGGGGGAGGGGGATGCTGACCTTGAGACACTTGTTTATCAGTAGCCTCATTTTGACCGGATTGCACCTTGGGTACCAGGTAAAGTTGCCAGGTGAAGTTGTCAAAAGTGAATTTGCCATTAAATAGACAAAAAATCTGCATTTATTAGTAAAAGAAAATTTGGCGAATTCCTTAACTTCATGGGCAAATTAAAACTATGCAACATTCCTATATAGAGGTAGTTGTATTTCCTTTTTCCTGCTGTCAATACCTTCCAATACACACCAGCATTCTTTTTGCATTACTATGAGCCTTATTACACTGGCTTGATTGTTTGAAGGAGTCGCTAAGGATGACTCCCAGGTCACTTTCCTCTGCCATAGTGCTCAATGCCTCCCATCCAGTACTCTGTCCTCAGTCTTTCAATGTCAATTGCTAAACCTTTGACCATCTTTCTAGCCTTTGTAGATCCCTTTGCATCTCCCTGATCTCTTCATCACTGTCTACCCTACCACAGACCTTTGTGTCATCTAGGAAGAGACAAAACTTGCCCCAAAGATGGCTTCTCCAATGTTGCTGATGGGTATGAACATATAGAAGAGGACAAGACCCAAGACAGATCCCTGTGGCACCTGACTCATGATATTCCTCTTTTGATTTGACTCCATCTATCACCACCCTCTGATGACATCTTCAACCAGTTTCCTATCTATCTAAGTCCCAAGCAGCACCCAGGTCCTACATCTTCCTCAGCAATGTTCTGTGTGGCACCGAGTCAAAAGCCTTGCTGAAATCAAAGTACAGTAAATTTACAGCATGGTCTGTATTTGCTATCTTTGTTACCCAATCAAAGAAAACTATCAGGTTGGTCTGACAAGACCTTCCTGCAACAAACCCATGCTGTTTACTATCCAGTAAGCCATTACCCTAGGTAGTCCACAAGGTTCTCTTTGATCAGTGACTCCATCAGTTTACCCACCACAGAGGTAAGGCTGATAAGACTGTAATTCCCAGGTTGCTTCTTGCCCCTCCACCCCCACAGTGTAGCAGGACTACGTCCACTACCTCCAGTCTTTCAGAACTACCCCTATGTAATTGAGCTACTGAATAGTCCTATTAGTGGTTCAGCAAGTTCTGCAGCCAGTTCCTTTGGCACCCTTGGGTGCATCCCAACCAGAGCTGGGGCTTTATCTGTCTTTAGGGCTTCAAGCCCCTTCTGGATCCTTTCTCTGGTAAATACTGGCTGAATCATTTCAGGAATGCTCTTGACAGCTGCCTTGATGACTCTTTTCTGGCAAGGGCCCTGCCTTCCCGTGAAGATGGAGCAGAAATAATCATTAAGGATGGCTACTTTTGTTCATCTTCCTCTAGTACCCTTCCCCCATCTTGTAACCTAACAATACCAGCTCTTTCCTTCCTTTTTAACTTAACAAACAAGTGCTTATGAAGATCTGGGGTCTTTAGATGCCTCTTCAATCATTTAGTTTGCTTTAATTTGTTTCTTTACTTACGTTTTCATCATTTTATCTGTATTTTGCTAACTGCTAGTAGAAAAAAGAATCAATGGAATCCATATATTATGAAGTCAGAAACTCTTTACTGGCATGGCTGCCAGTGTATTTCAATAGGAAGCGGCAAATCAGTTTTCAGATTTGTGTGGAGAAATAACACTTTCTATCAACAAAATATTATATATTTCATAGAAATATGTGATTTTGATAACCTGTGATCTTTTGTTATAATTTACCAGGTGACATTTTCTTCATAATCAGATTTTACTTAGAAGATAAGAGGCGTCAAATATAGTTTTTTTTTTAATTGCAAAATCATACAGATGAACCACAGTAGTACAAACATATAAAAGGCAAAGTCTGTTGCTGAAAAAAGTATCTATTTCTTTTGAAAAGGATAGAAAAATATATTTAGTTTCTCAATGTGATGCACTGGATTCCTAAGTAACTGGTAGTTCCTGACATAACAATACCAGAATTATACTAAATTCTTGTTTTACTAGCAGTGTGAAAAGCAAGGGTAAAAAGTTACTTGTTTCATAAGCTAAAATATTTTATTATAAAAGTAGAAAGTATTTACTAACACATCAAAATACAATAGTCAATTTTTATTTAATTAAAACTAAATGCCTGCTCTTTAATATGTCTAAAAATTGTTTTCCACCCTTGAACCCCTCTGCAGTACGTAGCTCCATGTCTGCCTTTCCCTCCCTGACCATCCTCTTTGCTTCCCAAATTTATTTGGTACTCTCCCCATTCCTCCTCCTCCTCTTCCCCTACTTTTCCTGGTACCTGGTGAAAGCCTTTTCCTTGGCCCTTAATACTGCATCTCTGATCATTTCGAGAGTCATATTAGTCTATTACCTCTTTCACATTGTAACAATTTTCATGCATGACTTTGTTGCCTCAAGAATGGTCCCTTGATTGCTCCCCATCTTTCCTTTATACAGCACCTCCAATGCTGTCCACCCTGGTCAATGTGTTTCAGACAAGCTCCCTCATCTGGCTGAAGTCTGCTCTTCTGAAATCTAGGACGTCTGGTTCTGAGGGCCAGTCTGACAAATGGAGTATGGTCACTGCACCCCACTGGCTCCCCTACCCTCACTCTTTTCTTTATTTATTTATAAAGGATTCAGAAAATACCTTTGAGTCAAAGACTCCTTTTCAAAGGTTCCACATCACTACAGGTATAACATGAAAAGAACAGTACAGAGCAATACAGAAATGGGACACAAGTAAACAGACATAATACAAGAGATACAGTAATAGGCTAACATTTTTCTACCCACCATCTCCAAGTTGGTAAGCACCAAATTGAAAATGGATACCTGTCTAATGGGCTCCTTAATCAGCTGCACCAACAGGCAGTCCTGCGTTGGATCTAATAGGCCTGAGGTCTGGTGCACCTTGCTGCTGGAATGTCACGTGAGCTTGACATCCGAGGACTGGAGGAGGGCAGATGTGATTCCCCTTCACAAAAAGTGGGAGCAAGGCAGAAGCAGGAAACTATAGACCTGTTAGTTTAACCTCAGTGATAGGGAAATGATGGAATCACTTCTAAAGGAAAGAATTGTCAGTATCTAGAGGCCAGAGGGCACAGGACCCTAGGTAGCATGGATTCACAGCGGAAGGTCATGCCAGATGAATCTGATAGATTTCTTTGACTGGGTGACCAAAGTAGCAGATCAGGGAGGGCTGTGGACATGGCCTACCTAGACTTTAGCAAGGCATTTGACACAGTCCCACACAAAGATTAATATACAAGTTAGCCAGCATGGAGTGGGTCCCAAGATGACAGCCTGGGTAAAGTATTGGCTGGAGAATAGGACACAGAGAGTAATAATAAATGGAGTCCACTCAGAAGAAAGGAGGTTACTAGTGGGGTGCACGCAGGTTCAGTATGGGACCGGTCCTCTTCAATGTCTTTATAAGCGACATTGCAGAAGGACTGGAAGAAAAAGTATGTCTCTTTGCAGATGACATTAAGATCTGCAACAGAGTTGATGCACAGGGTGGGGTGGAAAGGATGAGAAGGGACTTGGCAAGGTTAGAGGAATGGTCAAATGTATGGCAGCTTAGATTCAATGCTAAGAAGTGCAAGGTAATGCACCTGGGAAACAAAACCCAGGGAAGAGTACACAATGGGGGTGAGATACTAACAACAACAAAATGGAAAGGGACCTGGGGGTAGTCATATCAGATGACCTAAAGATGGGCAAGCAATGTGAGAGGGCAGCAAGGAGGCTGGGGGATACTGGGATGCATAGGGAGAGGCATCACTAGTAGAAAACAGGAAGTTATTATCCCTCTGTACAGACAGCTGGTGAGACCCCATCTGAGTACTGTGTGCAGTTCTGGAGACCCAATCTCCACAAAGACATAGACAGGATGGAAGCTGTCCAGAGGGGCAACTAAAATGGTGCAGGGTCTGCACCGGAAGACATATGAAGAGAGACTTAAGGAGCTTAATATGTATAGCCTCGAGGAAAGGAGGGAGAGGGGGACATGATAGAAACTTTCAAGTACCCCAAGGGAATCAACAAAGTCCAAGAGGGTAGCATCTTTCAAAAAGAGGTGTGCAAGAACAAGAGGGCACAATTTGAAGATGGGGGGGCTCAGAGGTAATTTAAGGAAGTATATTTTCACAGAGAGGGTTGTGGATGCATGGAGACGGCCTTCGGAGGAGGTTGTGGAGTCAAAATCAGTGGTGGAATTCAAGCATGCATGGGATAGTCATAAGGCAATTCTGGGGGTGGGGGTAGGAAGAAGTAGGCTGCTGGTTAGCTGGGATCTGCAAGCTTATCCAGTAGGTAGGAAATGGACAGATGGGTGGGCCAAGCGGTCCTTATCTGCCGTCAAATTCTATGTTTCTATGTTTCTATCAGTGGTAGGCAAGCTCATGGAGAAGCTAGTAAAGGCAGGATCACCAGCTACCTGGAGACAAATGGCCTGATGAATCCAAGTCAACATGGGTTTACTAGGGGCAGACCGGTCAAACAAATTTGATAGAGTTTTTGACGGGTCACCAAGGAAATAGATCAAGGTAGAGCAGTAGATGTAGCTTATTTGGATTTCAGAAAGGCGTTTGACTCAGTGCCCTATGGGAGGCTGCTGTGTAAAATGGCAGGACTGGGGATGGGGCAGAGGGTAGTCAAGGGGTGGGAAGCTGGCTGGGGAAAAGGAGGCAGAGGGTCATAATAAATGGGGTGGCACCGGGGAGGGCAAGGTCATGAGCGGGTCCCTCAGGAGTTGATATTGGGTCCCCTACTGTTCAATATATTCATAGGGGACATCGTGGAGGGCCTTTGAGTGGGGTCTGAGTATGTTTGCAGATGATATCAAAATCTACAATAGGGTGGACACGGAGGAAGGGTGGAACAAATGCAGAGAGACTTGAGGAGACTTGAGGCATGGTGAAAAAGGTGGCAGCTTGAATTTAATACAGAAAAATGTAAAATCATCCATCTGGGCTACAGAAATCAGAAGGCAGGGTACCGTATTGGGGGAGCAGAGATCTGAAGGAGACAGAACAAGAAAGGGACCTAGGAATCATTATATCCAGGGACCTGAAGGTGGAAGAGCAGTGTGGGAGGGCAGTGGCCAGGGGGTGGAATGCTGGGATGCATAGGAAGAGGATCGCCAGTAGGAATCCGGAGTCATAGTACCCTTGTACACCCATTTAGTTAGACCACACTTGGAGTCACAGAGTCCAGTTCTGGAGGCCATACCTCAGGAAGGATGTGGGGAGGATAGAGAGGGTTCAGAGGAGGCACAAAATGGTTAAAAGGTTAGGCCACCTATCCTATGAAGAAAGGTTGAGAGATCTGGAACATGTACTCCCAGGAGCAGAGGAGGGATGGGGACATGATCGAGACTTTCAAGTACCTTAAGGATATAAACAGGGTGTCTGGGGAGCATCTTCAAGATGAAAAGAAACCGAGGATGAGGGGCATGGCCTGCAGGTGGAGGGAGGGCAGTTCAGGGGTAACATTAGAAAATACTATTACACAGAGAGTGGTAGAAAGTGGAACAGACTCCCAGAGGCAGTCATCGGAGAGGAAACAGTGGAGGATTCAAAAGAGCATGGGACAACCACATGGGAGTGTTAAGGGGGAGGCACTGGTCCAAGCAGATAGCTGGGCAAATGGGCAGACTTGGTGGGCCTAGTTTGATCCTTTTCTGCTGTCACACTTCTATGAATCTATGAATATCTGGCAGGCTCAGATCACCTACCACTACCCCTCCTCCTTCTTTACTTGCCTTGCCATCTCTTCCTGAGCTCCTATCTATCTCTCTCTCCCCTTCTTCTGGTGGTTTATAATAGATCACCCAACCCATATTTTCTGGCCTGAGGACATTGTGAGGTGAACCCACAGTGACTCTGTTTTCCCTTTGTTTACCCTGCTGTGTACATCCTCCACAGTCTCTAGGCCCCCAGACATATGGGCTATACCCTTTGCCTGTCCCTATATCCTGCCTAAACACTGTGTAACCTGGGACTGAACAGTCCCAGTCATTATTCTCTGTGGCCCAAGTTTCTGTGATGGCTACATAGGCCACCTCAGTGTCTAACACCAATGCCTGAAGCTCACAATACAAACAATTATGGGTGATGAGGGGAGGAGAGTGGGGCTGGTGCACTGACAGAGGATGGAGGACTGGGGTTTGTATGGTTTACTAGCTTTGGGTTGAGGGAGAGGTGGGGCCATTTCTTTTGAACATATGTTTGTTTATTTCATCTGGTAGCCAAATAGAAATTCCAAATATGAATAGTCCCCTATTTAGGAAGAGTCCCATATATTTGGGAACCCTTTTGTGGTATTCTGGTAATACTATATTTTCTATTGAATCTAAGCAGAGCTTTGAGTGTGTGGTTTAATTTGACCTTTGTGAAAATCAAACTATACATTGCAGAACAATTTAACTTATCTGCCAGTATAAACCCTTCTTTACCATCTACAGTTTAGGATTATCATTATACCTTGTACAAACTGCATTTATAATCCCTCTGTTTATTTCCCATAACGAGGACCTTACTTTTATCAGTCTTTGTAGTTTGGCTTCAGAACATTTCTTAGACAGTTTTAAGAAGCGTTTCTACAGCCCTCTGGTATTTAAGGTCTTATAACCTAATCATCTGCATGTGAAATATGTTCTAGACTCAACCTCATATTTTAGAATCACTCTCTTTTGACTCAGAACTCTTGTCTCACCCCTACCTCATTGTTAAAGCTGGCTCTCTCCTTGATGCCCTCAGTGTCCACTGTATGATTTACTGTATGGAAAATCCATCATCCCAAATCCCCAAAAAAAAATCTAAATTCACTCCTTTGGGATGTTGTCCTTGTCTGCTCTCCATGCTGATCTGTCTTTCACCGACTGGTCTTTTATACCTGCAGCCAACAACATAAACTCTGCCCTCAAATTTCGAACACAATTTATGGCTGCCTGGGATTCCCTTGTGCCCTTTAAGACAGGCAAATAACCTGACTGATCCAGGGTCAGAGGCTGTCACCTTACCTGGATCACATCCAGCTTACTTGCCTGTGTCAAAGCAGGGACCTGGTCTAGCACAACAACAAGGCCTCCAGCTCCCCCAGTGGCTTTGTTAAATATGGACACTCTGCAATGCCTGCACCAAAGCTACCACACTTGCAAAATCTGAATATTTTGTTTCCACAATCAGAGCAGTTTTAATCTATTTCAGTTCTGAAAATCCCTAAGTTCCTAATTTTCTCCTCCTGCTCAGCCACCTACCGGGTCATCAAGCACAAGAACTCGTGTATCACTGACCCTGCAGAAGTTCCTTCCACTTTCTAACACCTCCTCCTCGTATCCCAACCCTCCCTTCACCTCTTCACTCCTGTTTCTCACCCACCACGCCATTGCCTCCTTAAAGCCTCCTGGTTAACCCTTAGCCCCACAATGAAAATAGCGCTGATGGGAGTATTTGTTTTACTGAAATGCAGTTTGCCAACAGTCAGAATCCCAACACTGGAATCCTGACCCACAGTTTACCAACATTAAGATTTTGCTTGCAGCAGGAGTTTGTTATAATAATTAAAGGGCGTGTGGGAGGCACCCAAAACATGCCACAGTGGTCAAAATTTCCATGTCGGGAAACCGTGGGTCAAGACTGATGTTCGGATTCTGAATTAACAAACTGCAAATCAATGTTTCATAGTAAATCCTTTCTGATGGCATTGACCCCAAACTCTTTCATTTGTCTGTGACCATTATTGCTGCTCTTGTTACCTCCACTTTGAACCTCCTCTCTATAGTACCTGGGTGCTGTCCCTGACTCATGGAAGCATGCAACCATCATCCCTTCCCAAAGGGTGAACCTTCCTCTCCCCAGGGACCCATCACCCTATCCTTCTCTCCCAAAACTGCCTAAGCTCCAAGAACACCTTGGTCTCTCAAAACTGCCTGAGCTCCAAAAACACCTTGTTCTCCCATCTTTCCCCCTTTCTTGTTTCTTTCTTTCTTTTTACCCCTTCTAGTCTGATTTCAGAAGTCTCACTTCACCTTCACCTATCTCCTCTGGCTCACTTACTCCATTTGACTCCATTTTGAATGGGATAGATTAGGGTCTGCTAACCTCTGAGGTCCTCATTGATCTCGCCAAGGCCTTTGATAATGTTACACCCCTTGTCCTGGACAAAGTGAAATGGGTGGGACTCACTGACCACTCAGTAAGTTGGTTCCATTCTTATCTTATTTATTTATTTATTTATTTATTTGCTTTTGGTAACTGGGTAACTGCACTAGGCACAAAGATGCCTATTTTCAGACACGACCGGGAGAGTACATTTAGATATACAAGACTGTGTATGTGACATAGCAATAAAAGTAGTACAGTACATAGTTAATTTTGACAACAAATACAAATACAAATATATTTACAACAGTATGATGTGAATACAGCACAGTAGTACAGGAATCTCAAAATAACGTTAGGTGGGACATATTGCTAGCAATAGCAGGCATTCAGAGACAAGATATCAAGTAATAAAAGAAAAGCGAGAGAGCAGAGAGGGAGGGAGGAAATGGGATGAGTGAAACAGAGCAACAAGGAGGAGAGTGTAGCTAAGGTGGATTATAGCAGGTGCAGGGGTTGGTAAGCGTAAGTGTTCTTTGTGTAGTGACTTAAAAGTGGCATGGGAGGCTGTTTGTCGAATAGTTTGGGGTATGGAATTTCAGTATTTGGGAGCAACATTGGAAAAGCGCTTGCACCCATATTGGTTCTATGCCTAGGTATGTAAAAGAGAGCTTCATTGGTTGACCGCAGGCCATAAGAGAAAGCTGAGCATCCAGTAGGGAGGAAAGGTTGTTGAAGCCAGACCTGACAATGTTGTCAATTAGTGAGCTGAAGGCCTGGAGTCTATGGGCAGAGGGCACAGCCATTTTAGGTCACTATAGAGCTGGCAATGATGCTTGAAGCATGGAGATGCTGAAGCATAGCGGCAGATGCTGTTGTAGGTTGTGTCCCATTTGTGGAGGGATGATTTGGAGGCAAGAGGTAGGTGACTGAGCTATAAGCAAGTGCAGGAGGAGAAAGCCTTGAGCCACAGCAAGTCTGGCAGATGGGGTAAGGGCATATCTAGTTTGGTAGGCACTACCTATCTTGGCATTAACTGAGTTGCAGGTGGTTGTAATACGTAGATCAAAGTCGGGGATGGGTCTAGAGTGACACCAAGGTATTTAAAGGAGTTTGTGCTAATCAGGAAGATCCGTCTGTGCAGCGGATAGTTAGTGCATTTTGGGTCGCTGTAAGTCTGGCAGCGGAGCTGAAGAGCATAGAGTAGGTTTTACTGGAGTTGAGGATGAGTTGGTTATGGGTGAGCCAGGATTGAATATTAGCAAAGGCAACGGCAGCGGCAAGAGGATGGGTTAAGTCTGCAACAGTTTTGGCACTGTGATAAATAACTAGATCGTCAGCATAAAGCAGTGATGAACAATTATCTGCAAGGAGTGGAATGTCATTAATAAAGATAGAAAAGAGTAGGGGCCCAAGGATAGAGCCCTGGGGCACTCCAACGTTAATGGAGGAAAGGTCTGATATGGCAGAGTTAAACACTACCGCTTGTTTTCTGTCGGACAGGTAGTTTGCAAACCAGGCCACGGTGTCGGTGGTAAAGCCCAGGAGCGTAGTTTAGTTAGAAGAATAGAGTGGTTGACCAGGTCAAATGCCTTAGTTAGGTCAATGAAGACTGCACCTGTTAGGAGACCAGAGTCCATGGAGGCATATATATCATTGGTGAGTTTGGGGAGGGCGGTAGAGGTGCTGTGCCTTTGCAGAAACCATGCAGTGAACTTGAAAGAAGGTTATATCTATGGAGGTAATCTATGGATTAGGTGGCCACTAGTTTTCAAGAGTTTGCTAAGTACAGGAGAATTGCAATGGGTAGTTATTTATTTCCTTGGGATCACCTTTTTGGGATTGGTGTTACTTTGGCTGTTTTCCATATATTTGGTACTAGGCCATGGCGCAGAGATAAGTTGAAAATTCTGGTTAAGGGAGAAGCGATGAGTTGGGCAGCGGCTTGAGGGAAGGCTCAAGATGTCTGAATACAGTAGGTTATACACTCTCTCCCCACTTTCTATCTGCTCAGGTATTCCCTAGGGTTCTACCCTTGGCCACATTCTGTTCTCCTTTTCTCAGAATGACCTTCAAAGACCTGTATCTTCTTGATCATTCACATCTACACAGGCGATACTATGCTCTGTGTTTCTGATTCATCCATTTCTGACCTGGTTGCTAAGGGTATCCCACGAATATAGCGACTCATTTTCAGCAAGTCAATTTGGGTGACATCAAAATAGTGAGTGTAAAATCAGATATGTGCCCTTAATAGCACATTGTAAGTTCAGTGCCTCTGTTTACGATGGAGTACATATTTTATAGAGTATATAGAGGTTTGTTTGTCTAGCCAGTTCAGAGCTGGCCATCTGGTGTACTGTTATAGTCCCCACCTCTGTGGCTGGTGGATCCGGTTTTGGGACTGGCTGTGGGGATACTTTTTTGTTTTGTGTGTTGTTTAATATTTTGTTTTTCCATTTGTTGACCTCCCGTTTCCCGCTCTTTTGACTTTGTCCCCGCCTGCAGGTTGCCCCGTTCTCCCTGCCAACTTCTGCCCCCCATGGAGTAGCCCCTCCTGAGTTTTCCTCCTGTCTCCAATTATCACCCCCGGTGATAATTATATTCTATATGGTGGGGGCATAGCCCCAACAAAAGTGACCTCACATCACCCCCAAGAGAAAGGATGTGCCAATTGCTGTTTCTGGCAGATGCTGTACTGCTCATTGCCATTTTGCTTTTCAGCAATGTGCACTCGCTGTTTTTGTTGGCACCGTTTTGCAGGCGATATTATCACATAGAGAACTGCAAAGTGCCAGATAAACTTCTCAAGCAAACAACTCAGGTTCTGTGCCAACAAGTTGTCACTCCATGCCAAGAAAGTGGTTTCTTTGTCATTTGGCTTCAGGTAGCAACTGGCTGAATCTCCACCTATGCCCACTTTCAAAACCCTCAAGCATATTGCAATTCAGAGCCACCTCCTTCAAACACCTCAGGGTTTGGTTGGACCATCGCCTCAACGTCCCATACCATGTGGATTCCATTAGTCTTACACTCCATCCTAAACTTGGCGCACTATATAGGAACAAAGCATGCATCCTGCTTCCTGTTGGTGGTGAGATCATCTTTAAAATAATTCTCAGATCTTTCACTACAATGACATAGTGTATTGTGCTGTGTTAAAATCCACCCTAGCAAGAGTGGTTCTTCTTCCACTCTTCTGCCACTTCACCCTTGACTGCCCCTTCCCCTCACCACTGCTCCCTTTACTACTCTTCGCACCCCTCTCTTGAAGCTAGGCATCTTCCACTGTGACACTTTTATCTCCAACTTCTAGTTTGACTCTGGTCCCCTTATCCTAGTTCTCTCCTCACCAGCCCCCCTCCCCACCACCACTTGCTCCTTTTGGAACTCTGACACTCCTTCCCTCTCCCTCCCTCACTAAATCATATGCAGGTTCAAGCTGCAGTGCATTTAGATTCTCCAACTCTGGTGTAACCCCACCCCACACACACTATCTGTCCTGCTTCTACTCTTTATGTCAAAACCCTCCTCCATGACTTCCTGACTCAGTTATCCAACAGCACCAGACCGCGCCTACTGTGCTCCTTAATCAGTCCCTCCTCTTCATGGTGCACCATATTGAGCAGACAAACTTATTGTAAAGATACTGTGACTATTTTGCATCCATGTAGTTTCCCTATTTAGTTATTATGCTTAATTTACACCTGTTTTATGATGTTAGTTGTGATTACTGTGTTCAGCGTACTCAGTATATGTCAACTATGTTTATGTTTAATTATACTATATTTACTTGCAACTTACATTGATCAATTGTTCTGTACTGTTACCTCATACTCCTCTTCCCTTTAGGATGTATCAGGAAGGAAGGAAAGAAGAAAGGACGGAAGCAAGGAAGAAAGGGAGGAAGAGAGGAAGGAAGGAAGGAAGGAAGGAAGGAAGGAAGGAAGGAAGGAAGGAAGGAAGGAAGGACGGACACAAGAGGTCCTAAAAGTTTGAAAATTAAAATTGGTGCCTGGCAAGCTCAGTGAGTAAATCTTTATAAACAGGTTAAACAGCAAAGAGGCCTGAAAGCACCTCCTGTTTCATCCTTTGTTAACTTCTATTGTTTCTGTTATTCTGCCTTTTTATGTTGATTGCGCACATCGCAAGAAACATGTTAAATCAACTTTCTCCACAAGCAGGTTGTGGAGGCGTGGCACTATTGTGCCCAATGCCCCCACAGCCTGCAAAAGCTTGTCCCCCATCCCCAATGCCGTGGCACGCTGCTGCTGACACTAGTTCAGCCAGCATGCCACAACCTTCTAAAAAGTAGCCGCTGCAATCGGGGCCGCCTCATCATTGCAGCGTCAGCCATCCGCTGCAATGAGGGTGACCCATCATTGCAGGGCAGGATGTAAAACCCTGAAACCCCTGATATTGTTTGTGAACATGGCGGCGGCTTGCCGCTGTGTTCACAAACATCTCTTCCCTCCCACGTGTTTACTTGCCGACGGGAGCCCACTCCCGCTCGGCATTCTGTAACCCTACCCCTGCTTGTTCCTGCCGAAGGGGTGCCCAGTCCCTTCGGCATAATGAACTCCCCGCTTGTTCCTGCTGACGGGTGCCCAATCCCATCGGCATAATGAACCCCCTGTTTCGTTCCTGCTGACGGGGTGCCCAATTCCCATCGGCATAATGAACCCCGGTTTTGTACCTGCGGCGAGGGTGCCAATCCCCATCGACTACTGCTGGCCCTAACGAAACCCTCTGCGATGTCTCAGTAAAGGAAAACGGTCCCGCGATGTCTTTTTTTTTTTCACCTGAAAAGGAAACTGTCCCTTAGCGCGTCCTGCCCTCCACCCGCAACCCGCACCCACCCACTCGCACCCTGCCTCCCCACCTCCCTCACCCATGCCCCTCAGACTCGGTAGCGGCGATCTTCAGTGGACGAGAATCGTCTGCACTCTTTAAAGCCGACCTTGAACTGAGGAAATGCCAGTAAGCTGTATAATGTAATAAATAGGTTTTCAACTTTAGTGTATATATTGGGCATTTTTGGGAATTTTTTCACCAAATTTTCAATATGGGGTTTTTGGAACCCCTCCTCATGAATTCTTGAACTGTCATGGCGTTAATCGGCCCCAAAGGTGATTTCGCGGTCATATGTGGAATCATCGCCGGGCTGATTAGCGAAGCGACAGTGCCAGTGTTCATGAGCTGGGCTCTCAAAAGCCTATGTTGCAAATTTGTGGAAAAATCAAAAATGACTGTTTCTGACGTTAGCGTGTGCAGTTACTACGTGACGCTCGTAATCGTGAATTACAATATTTTCACGCCAGATTTTCAACATTGACCTTTGTCACACTTCCTTGTGAGTAGTACAGCTGTCATTGTTCACATCCTGGACAAATGTTTATATTGAAAATTTAGTAACGATACTCCATAAAAGAAAGCTGTATTACTGACGTGCATTACTTGCAGTTAGGACATGTTAAGTAACCAACAAATTTATAATATTTTTACTCCAGATTTTCAACATTGCCATTTTCCCAGACCTACTTAAGAACAGTACAGCTGTCATTTTTCCCATCCTGGCCAAAATGTGTTTCGCACTTCTGGTGCAGAAAAGAGTGTCGCTGTGGGAAATCACTGTCCGGGTCAGATTAAGAAAATGACAGTGACATTGTTCATGAGCAGAGGTCCTAAAATGGCTATGTTGAAAATTTGGTGATGATAGCCCATCAATTGACTGTGTTACAAGTGTGCATTGCACTTTCCACGCCTGCTTAACCTCCAGATTTGCAATATTGTCACACCAGATTTTCAACAGTGCCATTTTTCACACCTCCTTATAAGCAGTATAGCTGTCATTTTCACATCCTGACTGAAATGTGTTTTCCACAGTTCTGGTGCAGAATAACGTGGTCACTGTGGGAAATCAGTGTTCAGGACAGATTAAGAAAATGACAGTGGCACTGTTCATGAGCAGAGGTCCTAAAATCTCTATGTTGAAAATTTGGTGACGAAACTCTATAACATGACTGTGTTACAAGCGTGCATTGAACTGTTTCCACGCACTTGTAAGTTTGCAAATTTGTAATACTGTCACGCCACATTTTCAACAGTGGCATTTTTTCAAAACTCCTTATGAACACTGCAGCTGTCATTTTAAATTCCTGGCTAAAATATGTTTTGCACTCCTGCGGATAATACACGGTCACTCTGGGAAGTCAGTGTTTGGGACAGATTAAGATTGACCGGTGGGGGGTGACTGAGCTCAACTGAGGCTCTGTCGGGACTGCTGCGAGGATATGTTTGTGTTCAGACAAGGCCCCAACACAAGAGCCCAGTACAAAGGGCAGCCTGCAGCACTGGGAGAAACAGAATGAGAGAGCCAGTGAGGAAGGGGGAGTGTGAACTCACTGAAGCGCTGTCAGGACTGCTGCAGTTTCTTTGTGGGCAGAAAAAAGTGCCAATGCAGGCAGGATCCCGTACAAAAGGGCAGCTTGCAGCGCCAGGACAAACAGAATGAAGCGATGCGAGGGGAGACTGGCGACCTCAACAGAGCTCTGTCGGGACAGCTGCGGATTTCTTTGTGGACAGACAAAGGTGCCAACGCAGGCAGAAGCCCCATACAAAGTGCAGTCTGCGTTGCCAAGAGAAACAGAACAAGCCAGTGACAGAGCGGTAGTGAGCAAGCTCAATGGAGCTCTACTGTGACTGCTGCAGATTTCTTTGTGGGCAGAAAATGTGGCAACACAGGCAGGAGCCCAGTACAAAAGGCCAGCTTGCAGCACCGGCAGAAATGGAATCCGAGGTGACAGGGGAAAGTGAGTAAGCTCAGTGGAGCTGTGTCGGGACTGCTTCAGATTTCTTTCTGGCCAGAAAAAGCTGCCAATGCAGGCAGGAGCCCAGTACAAAGGGTGCCTGTAGCACCAGGAGACCAGAACGAGTGAGTGAGGGAGGGGGGAGTCAGTGAGCTCAACGGGCTCTGTTGGGACTGCTGCAGATTTGTTTGTGGGCAGAAAAAGGCAGCAATGCATGCAGGGCCCAGTACAAAGGGCAGACTGCAGTGGCAGGAAAACCAGAATAAGCGAGTCAGTGAGCTCGACAGAGCTGTATTGTAACTGCTGCAAATTTCTTTGTGGGCATAAGAGGACAATGCGGGCAGGGAGCCCAGTAAAGGGCAGCCTGCAGCGCGGTGGAGAACAGAATGAGCGAATGAGAGAAGGGAGTGAGCGAGCTCAACGGAGCTTTGTCTGGACTGCTGCAGATTTCTTTGTGGGCAAAAAGCTGCCAACAGGGCAGGAGCCCAGTACAAAAGGGCAGCCTGGGCGCCAGGAGAACCAGATTGAGTGAGTGAGACAGGGGAGTGAACAACCTCAATGGAGCTCTGTCGGGACAGCTGTGGATTTCTTTGTGGGTAGAAAAGCCACCAACACAGGCAGAAGCGCAGTACAAAGGGCAGCCTGCAGCGCAGGAGAAACAGAATGAGCGGTGAGAGAGAGGGGGTGAGCCACTCAATGGAGCTCTGTCGGGACAGCTGCGGATTTCTTCCTCAGCAGAACAAGGTACCAATGCAGGCAGCAGCCCAGTACAAAGAGCAGCCTGAAGCACTGGGACAAACAGACTGAGCCAGTGACAGAGGGCCACTGAGTGAGCTCAACAGACCAACGCAATCAACATTCAGCATTGACAAATGCTTGTTTGTAATAAGGAATTTGAGCCCAGTTGTATGACTACAGTGGAACAACAACTTTTAACAAATCATGATAAATACCCAATTTTGAAGCTTTTGCCAAAGTTACTGTCTAAGTAGGAGTCAAAAGTTGCCTTCATCTGTACAGGTGAAGTAAATTGTTTGACTTTTCATCATAACAGACATTTCCATCTGGTGATGTAATACATAACAATTGTCAACTGGGACATGGCCAATTGAAAGTCAGTGTGTAATTCAGATAAAATCTTTGTGTCGTGAGCCCATTTTTTATGTGAAATCAGATGATTTGGGAAAATATCTAGCACTTATATCCAGTAAGCTGACTGGTCTCTATGGGGCAGGAATGTGTGCATTGTCCTTTTACATATTGTAAAAATGATTAAACTCCTCTAACAACAGGGGATAAAATTATTCTTTATATGATCAACAAAATAGAAACAAATAAAGGAGCGCACCAATTCAAATCAGGTGTATACAGTATGTAGAGCAAGAATCATGTCTTGTCCTGGGCTCCTTGACCTGCTTGCACAACTCACAGTTGTTAGACAAAACACCCACAGAATCCATTGCTACCTTTTCATCATAAAACAATACATAGTGTTGTGACAACTGTCCATATATTTCTTTGATATAGTAATCAATACATAAGTTAAAGTTCCTGGTACCTGTACTCACCTAAAGCCAGCACATGGAAGTATTATTTTGTTAATTGTTCCATTCATCTCTTTCCAAAGAAACTGTTTATATATTCCATTTTACAAGCTGTGAGGATCTTTGTAATGTCAGTGAGTATTTGGCACCAGGTGGATTTGAACCTGTGATATCCTTGTATCCAAGACACTGCTCTAACTTCTAGACTACACTACCTCAAATCAAATGCTTATTTTTGCCTAAAATCGGATGCACAGATGTAATTAATCTTATGATGGACACAGACACACTAAGTGGACCAAGGATGCCATAGATTGTAGTTCTAAGGGATTCCCTAGTGGATTCAAGCTGTCGCCATCTTGCCTGGCAAGCTCCACTCCCATTGTCAATATTCTAAGTGGATGCTAGACAGATCCTTTTGAAAGTCCCCATTGTCTTTACTCAACCTAATTACTGTAGCATGCCGAGATTTATTTTCTCAGCAGACTGCTACTTAAGAGTTGTGTATTCTTATCATTGTTAAAGGATACCAAACCCCATTCTTATATTGTCTTGCACACAGGCGCAAGCAACATCTTGCAGTAGTACCATATTGAGAGGTGTGTCAGTGTTGCTGAATGCAGGGCACATTTAGTAAGTGCATCACTCATCCCCCAATTAGCAGTATGCTAGCGCTGATGAGAAAATTATAGAAAGTGCCACCAAGTGGAAAGAAATGCAGGGAAAGGGGCGAGGCATGGGGGTGAGACAACCACAGACAGGGTCATCATGGTGGAAAGGCACCTGGGCCAGACAGGGTACATCCCAGGGTGCTGAGGGAGCTGGCAGAGGTCCCGCGGATCTGTTCAACACCTTGCTAAATACGAGATATGTGCCCAGAGATTGGAGGGAGGCACGTGGTACCACTCCACAAAAGTGGGCCCAAGGATGAACCAGGGAACTACAGACCAGTGAGCCTCATCGCAATTGTGGGGAACTGATGGAATCTATCCTCAAAGAAAGGCTGGTGTAGTTTCTTGTGGATAATGATCTGCAAGATGACAGACAGCACAGGTTTGTCGCTGGCAGATCCTGTCAGGCAAACTTGGTTGATTTTTTGACTGGGTCATGAGGGCACTGGACAAGGGCCATGCAGTAGATGTAGCCTACCTGGATTTCAGCAAGGCCTTCGATTCAGTGCCACATGGAAGGTTGATCTGCAAGTTGAGGAGTCTTGGTATAGGGTGGAAGCTACCTCGATGGGTGAAAACTGTCTGAGGGACAGGCAGAGGGTAGTTGTGGGGAGAGAAGCATCGGAGCCCAGGGCAGTGACAAGTAGTGTCCCACAGGGATCAGTACTGGGACCAGTCCTGTTTAACATTTTCATCGCAGGCATAGTGGTTGGGATCAAGAATAAGATCAGCCTCTTCACCAATGACACCAAGATCTGTGCTGAGGTGGATGGGGAAAAGTGGTGGCAAGGGTGGCAAATTACTGCAGGAGGACTTGGCAAGACTCAAGGAGCATTCACACACCTGGCAGCTTGGGTTCAATGCCAAGAAGTGCAAGGTGATGCATTTTGGAGCCAACAACCCAGGATACAACTACTGGATGGATGGTATCAAACTGTTCACATCCAATGAGGAGAAGGATCTGGGAAGCTGGTGACGGGGAATTAAACTACTCGGCCCAGTGTAGGAAAGCAGCAGCAAGGCTAACAGCATGCTAGGGTGCATAGCAAGGGATTACATCCAGATGTGGAAGTCATATTGCCCTGTACAGGGGTCCCTGGTGAGGCTGCACTTGAGTACTGCGTGCAGTTCTGGAGCCTGTACTTGAAAAGGGATATCAAACTACTGGAGGCAGTGCAGCAAAAGCAACAAAGATGATCCAGGAGTTGGGGATAGAACTTATGAGAAAAGACTAAACGAGCTCAACATGTATACCCTGGAGGATAGAAGAGAGAGGGACATGAACAAGACCTTCAGGTACCGAAGGGATAAACAGAGTAGGCTTCAGGGTGGGTTCACTCTCCAGAATGGAAGAGATACCAGAGGCACTCCCTGAAGTTAAAGAGGGCAGATTCAGGAGGGAAAGGAGGAGGCACTACTTCACTGAAAGAGTGGTAACAGGGTGGAATGCACTGCCTGAGCAGCTCATATCAGTGCAGACTGTGGGGTGCTTCAAGAGGAGGTGGGACAAATTCAAAGGGAAAGTACATACCAGGGGCAGCTGGGGAGGAAGAGTTAATGGGAGGGGGCAGCTGCAGTCTAATGGGCTGAAGTGCTGCATGGAGCAGACTAGATAGACCATATGGCCTGTATCTGTTGGCAATCTTATGTCTTCGAAATCTGCTACTGCAATCAGAGACAGGCTCGTCATGCAGCAGCAGATGACACACCTCCCAACGTGCCTTTCCTGGTGAAACATTTAAATAAACATGGCTGGTCTTGCAGTCCACCACACACAATCCCCTACCAACATCAGGGTGGCCAATCCCTGTGTCAGCATGTTCCTCCACCCACATACTTTGTTTGCCGATGGGGCCCAATCCTGTCAGTATCAGCCTCCCCAAACTCATGGGGCACACTGGGAGCCCACCTAGTTTGCCCAACTCCCCCAAAAACTCATGAGGCATTTGAGAGCCCACCCCAGTGTGCCCAACATTTTTAGTTCTGAGTAAATAAAGAAAACTGTCCCTTGATGTCTGTTTTTGTTTTCCCTATAAAAAGAACGGTCCCTTGTGTCCCAGGTGCCCCCCAACCTGCACCCACCCTCTGCGCACCCACCTCCCGGCACCCCTCACCCCATACTTACCTCTGGAGGTCCGGTGCTGTGATTGTCTGTGGAGCAGAACACATCTGGACTCTTCAAAGCCGACTGCAAAATGAAGAAATGCCGGTAAGCTATATAATGGCATCAACGGGGACTTTCAACTTAGGTGGATATCTCGGCCAATTTTTTGAATTTTCGCTCCAAATATTCAACATGGGGTTTTGGGACTCCACCTCCTTGAACACATGCTCTGTCATCTCGTTATTCAGTTCAAAGGTGATTTACGCAGTTACTGTCGGAATCACCTTTTGGGAGATGAATAATAATTACAGTGCCACCGTTCATGAGGTGAGATCCCAAAAGCCTATGTTACAAATTAGTAAAAAATCAAACAGTGACTGCGTATGAGTGTGCATTGTGCAATGACGCACACCGTGAATTTAGACAATTTTAATATTTTCACTCCAGATTTTCAACATTGCCATTTTTCACACCTTCTTATGAACAGTACAGCTGTCATTTTCACATCCTGCCTGAAATGTATTTCACACATCTGATGCACAATGGTGCGATCACTGTGGGAAATCAACTTTCTGGACAGATTAACAAAATCACAGTGCCACTGTTCATGAGGCGAGATCCTAAATGCCTATGTTGAAAATTTGTTAAAATCCCAAAATAATTGCGTTACAGGCATGCATTGCACAGTTTCTACGCACGCTCATGACGTCACCAATTTTCATAATTTCACTACAGATTTTCAGCATTGCCATTTTTTCACACCTCCTCAGAAAACAGTACAGCTGTCATTTTCCACAACCTGCCTGAGATGTGTTTTCACACCTGTGGAGCCAAATGCGGAGCCGCTGTGCAAAATCACCTTTCAGCTAACAAACTGATAGTGCCACTGTTCATGAGTTGGGATCACAAAAAGCCCATGTTGAAAATCTGGAGTGAAAATACCAACAAATGCCTGGGCTGTTAGGGTTTCCAGCCATTATGCCCCACCCTGTAGAGACTGGCAGGCGGCAGAGGTGTGACTTGGGATCATCAGTAGAAATACAGCAAAGTTTAACTAGCATAGCAGTGGCAAAGTGGCCCATTCCACTTTGAAATATAGCTCATAAGCGCCCACTGAAATGTGGAACTTCATCACTTCGCATCATTATGACTTCTCATTATGACTCCGTGTTACTTGGCCTTACTTTCTTTCAAAGGCGGAGTGAGTGAGCATTGTAACAGCCCACAGATCACATGGCTCACAGTCTGCAAGTCACATGCTTCAGACCGAAAGATAATCATGCAAGAGTGAAAGACTTTCACTTTCACCTTACCTAGTCTTGGGAGAAAAGCTGTGTTTGAGAGGAGGCAGGGAGACTGCAAAAATATAAACCCCATGTCTGAACTGGAGCACCTTCTGAGCAAGTGGTCCCCTCCCTGAAGTAGGGAGGTAGTGGTGCCATGGAAGCACCACCTCCAGTGGCACCCACCTGCGCCCCCCATGTCAGATGCTCAGCAGGAAGTGAGGGTGGAGCCACAGCAGCTGCAGCTGCAACAGCAGGAGGTTTCCACAACCCCAGCCCCAATTTAGCACCAGCAGCAGCTGACAGCATCTGGCCCCACCTATGCCCGGTCCTCCCGCAGCTCATCACTGGTGTCCTCAGGCAGCGTAGTGAAGTGCAATCTGTGCAGTGAGGTGGTGCGCTGTGGCCCCAAGGAAATCTTCTGGGCACAGGTGGTCAGCGCACCTACCTATACAACTACCACCATGCAGAATGACAGGCCAAGCTTGCCGAACAGGGCAGGAATGCACCTGCTGGTCCTGCTGGGCAACAGGTGGCAGCATGGCCTGCGTGGTGTCAAGCAGGAGTGGGCCACAGATCAAGCTGCTGCTCCACAACCTGTAGGTGACAGTGGCAACCCTGCATGAATATCTGCCACATATGCCAATTTGGGGCTGATGTGGAGTGAGTTGGACCATGTGAACCACCGGACTGACAGCGAGAACCAGCGGTAGGAGCACATGGGTGCACCAACTCCAAATAATGGGCATGCTTCAACTGTTGCTCTCACACTATAACACTGATCATTAGTTTTGTTTGTTCTTTCACCCTCCACCCTCTCCGTGAAAAATAGTTTCTGACATTGCCTCTGATCCATCCCCGTCTTCAAATTTTGCCCCTTGTTCGTGCACATCTCTTTTCTGAAAGATGCTTCCCTCTTGTTCATTGTTGATTCTATTTCGGTACTTGATAGTTTCTATCATGCCCCCTCCTTTCCTTGCGGTTATACATATTAAGCTTTAGACTCCACAATATTTGGGAAACCGAATAACTTGTTGTCATGGTCGAACTTGGGGCAATACTCATGCCATCAGCAACTTCATACTACCAGCGGGACAACAGCATCTCCAACCATGATTGAAGCTACTGATTGCATTGTGAAAACATAGGAAATCCTTTACTGGCATCAATTATGCACTTCTGCTGCATACTACCACGCCATAGGCCACCCTTGCCACTGGCAGCAGTGCCATGGCCAGAAGCATCTTTGCATGCATGTCTCTTTGAAGGCATTTTGGGATTACACAGAAAATTCACAACAAATTAAGATTTCTGAACTTTGGGGTGGATGGAAATCAAAAACAACTGTGGCTACAAGATGCAGATTGGGCACTAAACAGATGCAAATGTGCAGATGCAGAATGCACACTATAAAGAGATGCAGCGGCACAGGCACAAAAACACCTTAACCAGTGGTCACACAAATCCAAAACAGGAAAAATAAATTATACCTTTTGTGGGTTGGAGAGGGGCCACTGCAGTAGCAGTCCACTAGCTAGACAGAAGAAAGCAGTAGAAAATACTGCAGGCGGATAACCAATTCAGGTGCGGTGATTACTGTATGGCACAATAAAATGTTTCTGCCTTGATGGCACACACACACACACACACACACACGCAGCACACACAGGTAATGCACAGAAAATGTAATAGTGCAATACAGGATATAAGCAAGGCCCCTGAATTCTGCGGTTCTCGGTCATGAATTTGCCAGAGAATTTGCATCATGCCGCAGAATATATATAGCGCCGCAGAATTCATTGTTTTGGTGAATTTTCATATAAATATACTGTTTTTCCATAGTGTCAGGCTTTCTTTCCCACCTCGTTTATCCTGAAGCCCTCCTCTATGCTCAGCATATGATGTCATCGATGACATCACATCACATTTAGCCAATGTCAGGGCTGCATTCTGCCAGAGAAATGAATAAATCATGCTGCAGAAATCAGAAAATGCTGCCGCAGCAGTCAAGGAGCCCTCCACATGAAATCAGAAAATTCTGCCACAGAACACCAGGGGCCCTGGATATAAACAAATCTTTTAAACAGAAGGAAAATATGCACTGCACCACAACAAACAGAAAATTATTTTAAAAATTACTTCAAGTATTACTGAGTGTACATAAACACACAAATACTTACACACACTACTAGTACAAAACAATTAGAAAGACTGCCTTGCTCATGTGAATCTCATTCCACCACAGATACGCCCTCCTGAAGCACACTTCAACATGTCTGTCAGTCGCAGGCTGAATATTCTAAAGTAACATTCAAAATGCACACAAAAACAATCAGCACTCGATGATCTAAGCAGAGGAGGGTTTCTACAGTTGATGTACTAAATTTGGAACAAAATAATTGGATCAAAAGTGATTTTTGAAGATTTTTAATGGTTTGATTCTCAGAGCTCTGAGAGCAAACTGTCTCCAACTTTCCACAACACACACTATGCAGAACTGAGGCTGTGTAAGACAATATAGAGCCCCTGTGAACTGCCATCCCATGAATCAATACAAAATTTGCCTCAAATAGCAATAAACAGGTGAAGCAAAGTGAAGTCCATTAAAATCAATGGTACTTAGCATTAAAATTAAGGGAAAGGCTGTAACTCAAGGTGAAATAGCCTTGAAGTCCGCCGGAACAACACACTTCACATTCAATTTTGTAGGCAGGGTAATTTGCTTCACGTTGTGAGTACTACATAGATTGAGGATAATACGTTAAGTGCTCTGCGTGGAGAAGTGGGAGCACTTCACCCTCCTCTAATCATTGGCTGTAATGCTCACGCCATTCTCCCCACCCCCACCCTGCAGCCAGTGACAGGCATCGAGTGTGCCTTAAGAGTCTTTGGCCCCAAAGTTCACTCCATTCTCCTATACTGCACCCATCTCAGTGTATTTCCTTATGGAATGGGGTAGGCGTAAGGCCCAAGACTCCAAGACCACCACAACACTTGTCAGTGTCTGCTGGGTAGGGAAGTGAAATGGCATGAGAGTTATGGCCGACGACCAAAAGGCACACCCCAATGCCTGTCAGTCTCTGCAGGGTGGGGATGGAGTTGGCATCAGTTCAATACTTCATTGCCATTCTATTATGCATCTCTCTAACTCCTGCACTACCAATACAATGCCAGCAAGATAATATTCAGCATTGACAACTGCTTGTCTGACTTGTGTCTATTTGAAAACCCTCAGTCTATTTACAGACAAGATTGAGTGCTTTTAAATAAAATCCTACCTTAAAGTCAGTGGTTTAATATGGTTTTGTAACTTTTGACTTTATGTCCACAGTCAGGAAATCTTTTGTAAGTCCAACCCCAAATGGAATATATACATATATATATATATATATATATATATATATATATATATATATATATATCTGGGTAGCTGAACATGAATAATTCATAGAGGACTAATCTGGGGCATTAAATATACTGCAGTGTTCTTCAGAAACTGCATAGTACTGTAGGAGCTGTCTCACTTGGATGCAGCCATCTCATGTTTTAATTGGGGTTTCTTTCAAAACATTTTTCTGACCATGGGCTTAATTTTAAAAGCTGCAAAACTGTATTAAACCACTAACTAGGATTATTATTCTAAAGTGTTCAGTCTTACCTAAAATACAAGAGGGTTTCAACAGGCATCAGTCAGAAATTGAGGGGATAGATATTCTTTAAAACCATTGAATGACATATTTTCACCAGGTTCAGATCCAGACAAAAATAAATTCTCTTACACCTCTTATTCTCATCCACTTTTGCCTGAAACATAAAAAAATGTGTTTTTCTGCCAGCAGTGACACAGAATTGCTGAACAGCTCTTAACAACTGCCAGTGTGTCAACATTTCAGGAGAATGCCCTTGCCTGAGTTCCTTCTGGTCCAATCTTCGGAAAATATGAGACAACCCTGAAGAGGAAGTCCTTCATTTTGTTAAAGTTGCTTTGCCCAATACTTGAGGAATCATCCACTAGAAACACAATGTCTGCCTTGACCTTCCATGAAACTGCAACAAATAAAATAGGACAAAATGAAAAGATTATAACCCACTGCAATCCAGTGAAACACTGAGAATTCAGAAGATGGACATTTTTTGTATCTCCTTCCTGCTGGCTCCAAGGGGCTATGACCCTCTCCTTCAGAGGGTACATCCTCTGGCCTGACTCCCAGCTGGTCTGCTCCCAAGTTTCCCCTGCAGTTCCCCTCCATGGCAGGGCCAGGTGGAGGCGCTGGCAGTCCCCTGCCACCCGGTAGGCAAATCTGGTGGAGGGGCAGACTTGCCAAGCGGTCAGGCCATCTTGGGTCTGTGGAGCCCTGGCCTTTTCCATTTTCTCCCTCCTTCCAATGTAAGCACGTCGGTTTCTGAGCCTCTCAGCCCATACTGCCCTCCAGCCACCGCTAGAGGGCAGTCAGTGGATAGGATGACTAGTCCCCTTCCCTGGAGAGGGAGACTAGTCCCCGGACGCTCAATCCTCTCCTCCCTGCTGATCCCCAGTGGCCCAGGCTCATTCCTGAACCCAGGTCCCCAGCATGGTGCAAGGTGTGGCATCCAGCACCTCAATCCTCAGCACCACGGGTCAGCTAAAAGCTGGACATTTTAAAGTGCAATTCTACATAAGCAATAAGACCTGACAGGGCATGGGCTGTTGGGGATACCCACATGCCCAGGTGTAGTGAGGCCAATGCCACAGACAAAGGTCTTACAGTCTCTGGAATTTATCCAGGAATGGTACCAGCTCTTCTTATTTAGGGGCCTGTAGTCTGATACAACCACTACTTGTGATTGCTATCAGCCAGTCAGGTTTCAGGATTTTTCAACCCATTTTCCTAAAGTCTAATGAGTACTTTGAGAAAAACTAATGTTTCAGATATTACAATACAGTGGAAAATATATTTAATATTTTCAGTTTTCCTTTCAGAGTTTATTACATACTTTTGGTAGTCTGTCTAAGAAGTCGATATGAAAAGCATTTGTCTGTCTTCAATTGATCTCCTAGTAGCCTTTATGTATGACATCATAGTGTTCACCAAGGCAACCGACTGTGATATCACAAACAAAAATAGGAGAACAATTAAAGGCAGTCAGTCTTTTGAAAGGCACAGTGGAGTACTACACATACTACATTGACTGAAATATTAAGTAAAAAGGTGTGAAACCACTGAAGTTAAACATAATTTTGTACATGTCCTAGTTTTGAGCCTTTCATTTTATCAGCAACTTATACTTCAAGTATGATTCTGTAGGACACAGTTTTATTTTATTTATGTATTTATTTGGTAATTCCAGTGCTAATTTGTAAAGAAAGAGGTGCCAGGGCTCTGAGTCCAAACAATAAAGTCAGTCTGGGGGATTTCCAGGCCTCAGAAGCTATGGGTTTTAGATGCTCTGTGGTGAGTTTTGGGGGTTATATTGCAGATAAAACACATTTCTATATCAGGCTCCCTGCCCCTGAATCCAGGGAAGACATTTTTTTGGGGTGGAGTCAGGTTGGAAGCCTGGCTGACTGGGCACTAATAAAAGATCATGGCTGGGCATGTAATATAATGCAATGGCAAGATGCTGTGAGTTGGCTCCAATGCCAGGGGTCTGGGGCCGTAAGCCCCCAGAAGCTCTTTAGGTTTAGATGCTCTGTAATGAATTTGGGGGGTTATATTTATATTCCAGATAAAACACATTTCTGTGTCTGGTTCCCTACCCTGAATCTGGTAAGAATTGTTTTGGGTGGTAGAGTCAATTATTGTAGAGTCTGGCTGACCACTGGTAAAGGACTGTGGGCTTGTATAAAGGGCAAGATGCTGTGAATTGAACCAAAGGCCAGGAATCTGGGGCGGTGGGCCAGAAGCTGTTTAGTTTTAGATGCTCTGTGGTGAGTTTTGGATGGGTTATATTGCAGATAAAACACATTTCTATTCTGTGCCAGGTTCCTATCCCTGAATCCAAGGAAGAATATTTTGGGGGACAAAGAATAGAAATGTGTTTTATGTGCAATATATAACCTGGCCAACACTCACCACAGAGCATCAGAAATGAAACAAGAGCTTCTGGTGCCTACTGGTCTCCAGACCCTGGCCTTTGGCTTTGATCAATTCACAGCATCTTGCCCTTTATACTCGGAGTTATGGTATTGGAGACTGTGGCTGACCTTACTAAGCAACAAAATGTACCACATAACATCTAGCATGGTACAAGTAATAGAAGAACCAATTAAAACTGAAGCATGAAAAGGTTTTTTATAGCTAAAGGATCATGGGCATGTAGAAGCTATGGCAGGTACTGTGATCCAAAGGCCAGGGGTGTGGGGTGCAAGGCCCAGAAGCTCTTTGGTTTTAGAAGTGCTGTGGTGAGCTTTGGGGCTTTAATTGAAGATAAAACACACTTCTGTTACATGATTTCCTGATTGAAGATAAAGACATTTCTGTTACAGGTTCCTATTAGGAACCTGTAACAGAAATGTGCTTTATCTTCAATAAAAGCCCAAACTCACCACAGAGCATCCAAAACCCAAGGGCTTGGCCTACCTATAACATTAATTATGCTCCTGCTGCAATTAATTTGTTAGAATGGGAGGTTAGCTGCTGAAGTAAGAACATTTTATAATATCACATTGACATGGTCTAATATTTATCGAACCCCAGGCCACCGTGCACACCATACAATACCAGGCATTGGGCAAAGTTGTTCCCTGCTAGATGCCATGTGGTATATGTTGTTGCTTATATAGGAGATAGTGATCTCCAATATCTCTGATTTTATCCAGATGAAAAATGTCCCTATAAGTCAAGGGATGCCCCTTGACTCCTAGGGAACATTTTCTTATCATCTGGATGGAGTCAGGATATTGAGACTTTCGCACCTTATTAAGCAACAACATGGAGGTACTAGGGAACCTGTAACAGAAGTGTGTTCTATCTTCAATAAAAGCCACAATACTCAAAACAGACCATCTAAAACCCAGGAGTTTCTGGGGCCCTCATCAGAACAGGATATTAAAATGTCTAGCATTGCACCATCTGTCTTTTAAAAAAAAATATTTTTCTAGAAGATTTTATTTAGTTACCTCTCTTTTATTTTACAGGTCTTGACATGTCTTAATTGCCTTATCAGATAAGTATAAAAACTTTTTAATTTGATGATTTACAAGTGGTTTAAATCCAACCCTTGTTTCTTTGTGTCCTGTTTAAATTTCTTGTTTTCCTTTGCAGGAATTCCTCAGGAACAGACTCAGTTTTGATGAATAGCTAATCCCCAGCTTGGATTGACCAGGTAAGAGACACTAATGTTCCTTAACAAGTTACTATAATATTTTGTGTATCCATCATGATGTAATGGATGGTGGTGGTAGCTAGGCCACCATTACTTTATGATGGATGCTTGCAAAAATACTACAGTAATTTGATGTGTGTGTGGTAATGCACGGTGAAGTGTAGCACAAAGAAAAGAGTATATAACGCACTGTTTCAGCTGCTGCCTGCTAGCCAAAAACAGTTTCTGTATTAAGCTACAAATACCATTAAGTAATCATCCATGTTGCTACACCAGTTTTGTAGGTTGCGAAAGAAATTCTGAGTTTGGTTTGGTTTGTTCTCTACATATCGAGAAAAGACCATAGAATTTCCATATTTCTCTGGCTATCCTCATGTTTTCTTTCCTTACTTTGTGTATCATTAGCTGATCTGTGCCTTTGGCAAGCCATGAGCGAACATAAGGGATGGGATTGAATTTCTTTAATGGTGGGCCGACTAGATTCAGGAATAGTAATGATGAAATAGTTTCAATAAGCATTGATGCTCGTGTTGATGTGCATATGAGGTTCATTTGGGAAAAGCCTCGCTCACACTTAGCACTGGAGATAGCAATAGTGCTCATGGCTGTCAAGAGGTACTTATACTGCTCCTGAATTTCTTTACCACCTGACTCCTTGTACACCCTGTATGCCGAATGGTTTCACGAGTAGTACCAATATCAAATCTTCTGCAAAGAGATTCAATCTCACTTTCTCCATACAGTGTAGGTAGCTCATCGGGCCAATACTGCTTATATAGCACTTTCATTTGGTGATCAGATTCTCATATCCAGTCTTGTCACCAGTTGTGCCTCCTGTAGACAGCATAATTTCGTAAGTTGTCTGCTAAGCTTGAGAAAAAATTGTCCTGGGTGAATCTTCTTGTCACAAACATTTCCTTCATGCAATAGGACACCCTGAAACATCCTTTCTTCTATGGCTTTCTCACACTGTGAAAAAATTTGCCTTGTTTTTCTACCATTAGTCCAAATACTGCTATTTGGTGGCAGATAGCTCGGTGTGCATCAACAATTGTACAATCGCGATGTTGCAATTCAGAGATAACTCTGACAACTCCTGTAGGCATCATACATAATTCCAAGGTTGCTGACAAACTGAATAGATGACAACCGTTTGCTTAGACCAGAGTAGGTTTTGCGTGTTGTGCTGTCACGAGAAATGTCATTAGCCGCAGATGTGAAGTGCTTATAGAGAGCAGGGTAAGCATTCCTAACAGCCTCTACTGTTCTAAAGCTTGGCGCAACCCACGGGTGTCTAACACTCTACCTATCTTGCAAAGCTGAATGTCAAGTGCTTCAGCGCATTCCTTCAGCTCTAACCTATTTTTCCCAGATGTGCTATAAAGAGAATATAACTTGCTAACAAACTTTTAAAGTGATTAGTAGCGCCAACATCTTTCATGACATCATTGACTGCAAGCTCTAGGCGATGAGCAAACAGTGCCATGCTATGATATTTGGAAACATGTCTTGCAACCGCTTCCGACACCTGTATTGCATCAAACATCACTGAAGCTCCATCGCAAGCAACTGCTATCAGGCACTTGGCAAGAAAGTTTTCATTTATGTTAATTTTTTCAAGCGCCAGACAATAAACTGTTCACTATTCCTCGGCAGTCAGATCTTGCAGCTCCACAAGGTCCACAAATAAATTAGCAGGAGACTCCATGCCAGGTAACATCAGTCGCATGTACACAATTAAAAGCGCTCTTCTTGTTTAAAGCAGTAGCTTCATCAAGTAAAGACTCACTTTAGGAGCAATCGCTGTGATTTGGGCAAACAACTTTTCTTCATCTCAGGAAATGTGATGTTGAATGTTAGAACATGCCACATTGGAATGCAAAATCCTCCCCATGTCTAGTCCATTCAACTGCTGACAGTCTATTTCTACTTAAAACCATATGACAGTGTTACGCTTTGCTTCTTTATAAGCAGTTCTGAAGATTCTGGCTGTAGTTGCAATTTGGGCAGACTGTGCATTTGCAGCTAATTGCAGCAATGTGTCTTTTGACTGCTCAAGAATCGACAAGCACGACATGTGACTTAGTTGTGCATGTTCTCCTATCTTTTCCGTAGTGATTTCTGTTGCTTTGCTTTATTGGTACCGTATGAAGTAACAGGTTTCAATCCATTCTTTAGCCAGCTTCATTCCAACAGATTTTCAGGACCCAAGTTACTGACTTGCTGACACACTGCAACCAAGATTTGATCCGTTGATGACTAACCACCGGTATTTGCTCTGAAAAAATGTTTTTGTTCACACGTCCATCCGGCAGGAAGTAAATGTTTGCTGTGAGCCACAACTTGTTCAGGTAATTCATCTTCAGTACCAGAGCTCTGTGATTCAGAGTCACTATTAGCACAACTGTTTTCGACAACACTATTCCCTTCAAAATCATGAACTTGCTTTTCTTTTGTAGCACTGCTGACACATGTAACAGTGGCACCTGATACATCTTCAGATTCATTTCTGTAGTTTTTATCACTCTCCTTTTCTTCCTCTTAGTCACTGGCTCACCCTCATTCATACTACCTCCTGGCTTAAAAAATACGACCATATTTTCTTTTGACCATGAGACATTTTTGGGATTTATGTGTCAGCTGTCTGCCTGTCTCCAAAATGAATAGAGATCTAACCTGCTCCTTTGCCTATCTCACTTACCTTTTTTATTCAAGCCCCAGCCCTTGAAAGAGACAAAGACAGTTACTGTCTGTCACGCACAGTAATGTGCTATATGTAAGTGGAACTTGAGAGAATTAAACCCAGCTCTGAGTCCGCACATGTGCTCCTCTGCCTGTATTAGCCTTTTTTATTCAAGCCCCAGCCCCTTGAAAGAGACAAAGACAGTTACTGTCTGTCACACACAGTAATGTGCTTTATGTAAGTGGAACTTGTGAGAATTAAACCCAGCTGCATGATCACACGTGCTCCTCTGCCTGTATTAGCCTTTTTTATTCAAGCCCCAGCCCCTTGAAAGAGACAAAGACAGTTACTGTCTGTCACGCACAGTAATGTGCTATATGTAAGTGGAACTTGTGAGAATTAAACCCAGCTCGCAGGTCCGCACGTGCTCCTCTGCCTGTATTAGCCTTTTTTATTCAAGCCCCAGCCTTGAAAGAGACAAAGACAGTTACTGTCTGTCACGCACAGTAATGTGCTATATGTAAGTGGAACTTGTGAGAATTAAACCCAGCTCACAGTCCACACGTGCTCCTCTGCCTGTATTAGCCTTTTTTATTCAAGCCCCAGCCCTTGAAAGAGACAAAGACAGTTACTGTTTGTCACGCACAGTAATGTGCTATATGTAAGTGGAACTTGTGAGAATTAAACCCAGCTACTTGAGTCCGCACACGTGCTCCTCTGCCTGTATTAGCCTTTTTTATTCAAGCCCCAGCCCTTGAAAGAGACAAAGACAGTTATTGTCTGTCACGCACAGTAATGTGCTATATGTAAGTGGAACTTGTGAGAATTAAATCCAGCTCGCAGTCCGCAGTGCTCCTCTGCCTGTACTAGCCTTTTTTTATTCAAGCCCCAGCCCTTGAAAAGAGACAAAGACAGTTACTGTCTGTCATGCACAGTAATGTGCTATATGTAAGTGGAACTTGTGAGAATTAAACCCAGCCTCGATCCGCACAAATGCTCCTCTGCCTGTATTAGCCTTTTTATTCAAGCCCCAGCCCTTGAAAGAGACAAAGACAGTTACTGTCTGTCACGCACATGTGTGCTATATGTACAGTGGCGTGAAAAGTATTTGCCCCCTTCCTGATTTTCTCTATTATTGCATATTTGTCACACTGGATGTTTTCAGGTCTTTAGAGAAAATGTAATATTAGATAAAGGAACCTGAGTGAACCAATAACACTTGTTTTTTTTTAATTTCACTTATTTAATGAAAAAAGTTAACCAACACCAACTGGCACTGTGTGAAAAGTAATTGCCCCTTACACTTAATAACTGGTTATGCCACATTTAGCTGCAATGACTGCAACCAAACACTTCCTATAATTCAATATCAGTCTTTCACATCGCTGTGGAGGAATTTTAACCCACTCTTCCTCGCAGAACTGCTTTAATTCAGTAACATTTGGTAGGTTTTCGAGCATGAACTGCTCGTTTCAGGTCCTGCCACAGCATCTCTATTGGGTTTAAGTCTGGACTTTGACTAGGCTACTCCAAAACTTTAATTTTACTTCTTTTTAGCCATTCTGATGTGGACTTGCTTTTGTGTCTTGGATCATTGTCTTGCTGCATGACCCAACTACGCTTCAGCTTCAGCTGACGGAAGGATGACTGGACATTCTCCTTAAGAATTTTCTGGTACAGAGCAGAATTCATGGTTCCTTTAATTATGGCAAGTCATCCAGGTCCTTAGGCAGCAAGCATCCCCACACCATCACACTACCACCACCATGTTTGACTGTTGGTATGGTGTTCTTACTGTGGAATGCTGTGTTTGCTTTACGCGAGACATTATGGGATCCACGTTGTCCAAAAGTTCCACTTTGGACTCATCTGTCCATAGAACATTTTCCCAAAAGGCTTGTGGATCATCCAGGTGCTTCTTGGCAAATGAGAGACGAGCATTTATGTTCTTCTTAGTTAGCAGTGGTTTCACTTGCTACTCTCACATGAAGCCCATTTTGCCCAGTCTCTTTCTGATTGTGGAGTCATGAACACTGACCCTAGCTGAGGCAAGAGAAGCCTGCAGTTCTTTGGATGTTGTTTTAGGAGCCTTTGAGACTTCTTGGATGATTTTACACTACGCCCTTGGAGTAATTTTGGCAGGCCGCCCACTCCTGGGAAGGTTCACTAATGTTCCAAGTGTTCTCCATTGGAGATTATGGCTCTCACTGTGGTTCGATGGAGTCCCAGAGCCTTAGAAATAGCTTTGTAACCCTTTCCAGACTGATAGAGGGCAAAAATTTTTCTGATCTTTTCAGGAACTTCCTTTGATCATGGCATAATGTGCTCATTGAATCTTTGTGCTGGCAATGTGACTCTGATGGTAAGGGCCAAAATAAGTGAGGTTTATATTGAGCAGGGCTGGCTGTAATCAAGCCTGGCTGTGTTCAATCAGCTGACTCTAATTATCCCTTTAATTAGGTTGATTTAACTAGGGGCAATTACTTTTTCACACAGTGCCAGTTGGCATTGGTTAACTTTTTCATTAAATAAATGAAATAAGTAAAAAAATAAGTGTTATTTGTTCACTCAGGTTCCCTTTATCTAATATTATATTTTGTCTAAAGACCTGAAAACATCCAGTGTGACAAATATGCAATAATAGAAAATCAGGAAGGGGCAAATACTTTTCACGCCACTGTAAGTGGAACTTATGAAGTTAAACCCAGCTCGCAGTCCGCACACGTGCTCCTCTGCCTGTATTTTGCTCTCTCTGCCTCTAGTCTCTGGCTTGCTTGAAATTGTTGTAATTAGGTGAGTGAGAGTCTCTAATATCCTGACTCCGACTCCGTCCAGGTGACAAAAATTGTTTTCTCAAGAAGTCAGGAAGGCGGAAGGAGTTATTTTTACTTCAGCTTGTGGAGAACTAGGAAAACCTTTAAGTAAAAATAATAGTAGTCAAATCCAGACAGACAGACTGAACCTATCAGCTTTAATGCAGTCTGTCTGCTTCTTCACTTTACTGTTTTTTTTTTTTTGTGGTGGTTTACTACTTATTTATTTCTTTTATTAGGTAGGTAGCAAGACTTCTCTCTGAATCCCAAGTAAGTTAAGTTGCCTTAACACTGCCTGCCTGGCCCTTACTTCTTCCTAAATTGCTTCAATTCAAGCTCCCTTCTTTGGCACTCCATTTTAGATAAATTTTGCTGCCTCAGTCAGTCAGCAGCCTGGCTTCCAACTAAGTTCCAACTCATACCTCTCAACAGTCCTTGATTTTCAGGGACGTCCCTGATTTTGCCTCAGAATTTTACTCTGTCCTTCCTAAAATTGTGTTTCTGTGACCAAACAACAGGGTTATAAGCACAAAATAATGTCAGACTCAGACATTAAAAAGTTACAGACTTGTTCTTCCTTAGACAATGCATTTTACACTAAGCCCTTTATTCTTCCAGCTCCTGAGTGAATATCTCCAATTTTGAAGAAGTGTCCTGATTTTAGTCCTTTGTCCCTGATTTTTTAAGCTTTGTCCCTGATTTATGAGGCAGGAGGTTGAGAGTATGTTCAACTTGAACCTCCTCCTCCTTTCGCCCACTCGTTCACTTCCATTTCCACAGCCTTGAGTCACCCCACCCGTGATGCCGACTTTAGTTTGTTTGATTCTTAACCTTTTAACAACTGTAAAACCACTATTCCCTCAGTTCAATGACTATGATTGGAGGAGGACACAGCGGAATCGGAATAAAACCGATAGAAGAACAGTCTAATGTCCAACAACACGACACGAGGCGGCGTGCAAGGCGCCAATGTCATGACTCCTCCCTGTCCATCCCACTACATTTGCGCAGTCACGCCTGCGCTGCCTGACAGAGATGCACCACCTGACCACAGAACAGTTGATCAGGTGATGCATGAAGCACTGCTGCCGCGCGCCCTCCCCTGGCAAGTAGCGAGGACGAGCAGAGCGGTGGCCGAGCCAAGTCACTGCAGTGAGCGGTGGACGGTCTCACTTGTGTGGCAACTCTGGCAAGCCGCCCGGGCAACTCTGTGAGTAGGCTAGCTTTCTAGCTAGCACTCTGTCTTAGTCTTTTCCCACGCTTGACAAATCTTTTGTTTAATGGTGCCGCTTGCGAGCTCAGCTCCGGAATGAAAAGAGTGCCGGGCTGAGCCCGCTAGCACAGCACAAATTAAGTACTGGTAATTCGGATACAACCTTTGAGAATACACTCTTTTACAAAGGTTCCACATCAGGATGTGAAACAGCAGAGACATAACAAAAACTTGACAGTTTAACACAAAACAAAAGATTGCTGTGTAATACAGAAAATAGATAAATAACACATTTGAGTAACCTAGACAACTGAAATTAAACAGTGGGAGGCGATTCCCAATTAGCAACATACAGCATAGCTGCCCCAGGGGCCTGTCAAGGCAGAGGAAAGAAAGGGGAAGAGTGCGAGCAGGTTTCCCGATTAGCAACATACGGCATAGCTGCCCCAGGGGGTCCTGTCAAGGTAGAGTATCAGAAAGGGTAGGAGAAAGAAAGGGGAGAGTGGATGAGGGTAGATTGGAGAGAGAGAGAGAGAGAGAAGGCTTGGGAGAAGGAGAATATTTGGGGAGAGTGAGTGGAAGGGGAGGTGCTGGGGGAGTATGGAGGGAGGGGTTGAAGGAGCTGGTGGGGTGGCAAGGGATGGCAGGTGGGGTCCAGGGTAAGTAAAACAGGAGGAAAGCTCAGACAGATGAGGGGGTATCCGGGTTGAGATATGGACTCCAGTAAGGAGTCAGAGGTGTTTAAGAGGAGGTATCCAGGTTGAAGACAGGATTCAGGTAAGGCAGTCTGCAGGTGTTTGAGGTCAGCAGGTATTGCCTATCCCAACCTCTCTTAAAGCTGCTCACTGTCTTTAACAAGATGACCTCTTTCGGCAGCACATTCCAAGTGTCCACCACCCTTTCTGTGAAGAAGTGCTTCCTGACATCCCTCCTAAACCTCCCACCCTCCAGCTTAAGACTGTGCCCCTCGTGATATGGTTGGCACTCAGCTTAAAGAGACTTTCCTTATCAACATTATTTATCCCTTTCAAGTACTTGAATATCCCAATAATGTCCTCTCTCTCCTATCTTCCAGGAGTACATGTTCAGTGCCCTCAACCTCTCCTCATATGTCTTGCCCTGCTGACGGCTATCATCTTTGTAGCCTCCTCTGTAATTTCTCCAGCAGGTTAATATCCTTTTTGAGGTGTGGGCACCAGTACTGAACTCCATACTCTAGATGCGGCCTTACCAGTAACCTGTACAAGGACAGTATAACCTCCTCTCTCCTACTACTGATCCCCTAGCTATGAATCCCAGCATCTTGTTTGCCTTTGCTGCTGCTTTCTTGCACTGCTTGGAGTACTTCAGGTCACTAGCCTCATCACTCCCAGGTCCTTCTCCTCCTTTGATGCAGCTACTCGGACCCTACCCAGGTAATACTCTGTCCTGGGACTCTTGGCTCCAATATGCATAACTTTGCATTTCTTGGCATTAAAGCCAAGTTGTCAGATCCTTATATGCCTTTACATATCTACATGTTTCTTTCTTACACTGGTATCCACTTTTCTTTCATTATTTGGTTCTTTTTTTGGGGGCTGATGAAATTTCAACTGTTGGTTACTGTCACTTGTCTGTTCTGTATTCTTCCTTCACTGTCTACTGCTCTACTCTTCCCATTAGAATAACATAATGTGTTCCGTCCTCTCCCAACTTCAGTTTGAAATGCGTGGGATAGACATATGTAACCCCCACCCAGGTATGCCGTGTCCATCTTGACAGCACTACCTGGTGGGCTGGGTCGGGAGAAATATGTCACTCGGCACATTGGCTAGGTTTGGCTACTCTCAACAGGGCACCCAAGTAACTCTGGACACAGGAAACAATAACTGTAATGTCCAATACTAGAAGTGGGATTCTAAAGTGTGGCTTTATTCACATCCAACAGAATAACAAAGCATAGAGGGACCCCACAGGGCTACGCTCCTGGTAATGCAGATTTATGGAGATCAGAACACATCCTCATTCACTTTAGCCCTCAGGCTTTGAAACATACTGGGCACACAGCCCGAACTTGTACTCTGCTCTGGGTTTCCCTGGCTTGGCTCCCTTGCCAGACACTGGACTACCTTCCTTCCATGGCTCGGCACTTATGCCAGTCCTTTGGACACTTTCCATATAGCATGGAAACATTTACTGGTGGCTCCCTAAACCACCTATGAGCACTTCTGGCTCCACCAGGAATCTTCCTCATCAATCCCACGTCTGGGTACTTTCCTCAGGCACTGGCCAAGTACCTGAGAGAAAGCAACAGGTGTCCCAAAGCCAACCCATAGAGGTAAATTTGGTTACTACTGATGGGGGTCTCCACCTCTCGCTCCCATAATTCATACCCAGCCATTTCTCTGGACTGTAACACCTCATCCTTGAAAAGACTTTGCTGTGTAGATTCTCTTTAAATGTATTCACATTCAGTCTACTGTCTTACATCCCATTTGTGCTGAACTTGAACATACTTAATAAGTGGCTGTGTCCATTACTCTAGGCCCCAACAGAGTTAAGCAGTCCAATCCCACATCTTCCAAACTGTACTTGGCTGTCTTTTCCTGACCCCACAGTAACAGTCACTTTAGTTTCATCTTGTTTCAGGTGAAAACACATTGGCCCTTTAGCAGAGTGAACTCACCCTTGGTTGCAGGTGCCCCACAAGCGTTTTCTCTTCAAAGAAATCTCGTCCAGAACTTCTGGTGCCTCACACGAACTTAACTCAGGCAGCTTCTTTTTCCCTAGCCGGACCAGGGAGTTGCCCTGAAACAGGCTGATTCCTTCCCCATCCCGCAGACATAGGGCTCTGGACCACTGAAAGCGGTCTCTACCACTTCACTTGGCTCTTCTTGTGTTCCTCTTCAGGTGAGAACACACACCTCTACAAAAAATAGCTCTTTGACAGATCGAGGACTCTGAGGGCCTGCTTACAGCAGAGCACCTCCTTCCTCTACAACAAACTGCAACAGACTGACTTCAAATTCCCCAACGTTCTCTAACCTCCAACTGCAACATTCCAGTGTGGCTTATGCAGCTGCAACAGTTCTAAAATGATGTCATCCTCAGTCTCAGCTGAGACTGAGAACAGAGTGAGACAGTGTGAAACCCATTTAACTGGAGTTTCTCAAGCTGCTCCCTGCCTACCACTAGGTCTAACTGGGATTCTTGTAACCCCAGGTAACAGGGGGTTACACATAAAGGAATATTAGTAACAGGCAGAGAGGAGGAGGGTCACTGGAGACTAGTTAGGTTAGGGTCTACAGAGACAGCCTAGGCAGGGACCATTTGGGCAAACTTGATGTGCCAAGCAATGCTTTTCTGCTGACAAATTCTGTTTCTATGCGTCTATGTGCTAACATACAGGATGCAGTATAACATTCACAGCTCAAAGAATTTAAACAAGTCTAGTAACCACCATTACAGTGGCAACATTTCCAATTAATGTTATAAGTAAAATTACTTAATGGCACAGATATAAAAGAAAAAGGTGAGAGTGGAGTGGGTGGCTTAAGGCTCGTACATCAAGCCATTTTAAAACTGTGACTCTTAGGTCTGTGTGTTTGTGCTTGTGGAAATATTTTATTATATTCACTGCCTGACACCACATAGAATGATAAGAGTTCCTCCTCTGCACTTGGGTACTTCTTGTCTTTTGAGAGGGCGTTTGTGGGATAGTGGTGGTGTGTATGCCACTTCCATAAACAAAACTGGCAGAGGTGTGCATTATTCATTCCAGAGGCATAATTATTGTAAAGCAGTCATTGACCACACTTTGGATCTGCCCACAGCATTTGGTGCAGAATTTTGTTTTGTGGGACCCTACAATAGGATGCGAACTGGAAGCGAGTGCCATGCTGCTTCTGGTCTTTCCCTACAACACCTGATATCTGTGTGAGGTTTGCGAGCACCGGCAGAGGCAACACAGTAGAGGCACTAGACATGTCTGCCATTTGAGCTGTGACATACTGGTGTACTGCCCAGCCCCTAAGCATCTCCATCCAAGGACAGGTATATTACCTCAGGATAGAATTTGAGATTTTTATTAAACTTATTTGCTGCTATTGTTTACAGATTAGGCAGGGTGTGATTAAATTTATACCATCCCAGTAGCCTATAATGATGCATTTCAATAACAAATTGATCACCAGGCAGGGTTTGAGAAAAAAATATGTATGTATGTGTGTATATATATATATATATATATATTGCATTTTATTCTGGTGTCCTTGTTTTTATAGCTCTGACCAATAATAGTTCACGAATGTCAGATAGGGGCAAATATTTAATTGAATGCCAAAACTGTAATTTGTATGACACGAAATAAGTTGATGTCAATCGAGCAATCTTTGTGTGTGAGAAATGTATGTAACTAGCCCCTCTCTTCACTCAGCTTGAAGTCGGTTACTAGAGGGCTCTTGAAAGGTTAAATTTGATCCTGTCAGATGTTCTTTAGAGGGGCCCCTTGCATCCTTTGTGAGGGGATGTTCGGAGGTTTGTGTACAGACTACAGAGTGTTCTGACTCAGCCAGAAGCAGGAAAATCTGTCATGAATATTCATGGCCCTCCCCCCAATTGTCTATAAGAAGAAGAGACAAACAGAAAAGGTTTGACCAGAGGGTTTGAAAGTTACAGCAGCATCTCAAGGAAGGAGTCAGCCTTTGGCTGTGACCCAGGGAGGGTAACAGGGTCCCTGGGTCCTGGTGGCACTGGTCCCTGTACTGGTCTCTGGGGTAACATCAGGAGGCACCAGGAGAATGGGTTTCCTATGTATGCCTCGAGAACCCGAGAGAATGAGGACTAGATTGCATTTTAAGGAGAGTAGAAGGAGCCCCTGACAAAGACTGGTTGCCAGCATCCTTGCAAATCCACTCCTGCCAGGAGCTGTTTGCAGATGCTCACTGTGAATGGAGAACCAGTTCATGAAGGGTAACTGTAAGTAAGCCTTGCAATACAAATGCCAATTGGAAATCAAAACCCTTGGTACCATAATATTTACTCCCTGGCAGTGTAGCCGATTGAATGGTTGTCAGGTTGAGGGGTCTGATAAGGGTCAGGGTTGGTAAGTTCCCTGTAAGAGGCCAGACACGGGAATCTGTATTTTGGCCAATAGGGCTATCAGTGGAGTGTCAAAGGAAGGCAGACACAGCTGGACCAACCCTGATTTATGCACTTAGTAGTGCAATCATTTGCTGATATGCCTTTGTATCTGTTGTCTTTCTGGGCACAGCTTGTTCTCTCATAAGTGCTTTCCCTGCATGGGGAGGTACCACTGCACAAATGGTCATGGGAGTGTTGGGCTCAAAGGCCTCACAGGTTGAAAGAGGCCAAGAACTTATTTGTATGATGAGAGATTGTGCCTGTTTATGTTCACGGGTGGAACTGGAAACTAATGTAGCTGTGGGGTGAACAACATTCTCCGTAAGTTGGGTAACATCAGACTGTGCTATGGAAGCAGTAGTAAGGATATATGTTGCCCTGGGGGGGGTTATAAGTAACCCAAGGAGTTTTTTTTCTATAAACATCTTTATTGATTTAATCCAAAAATTAGACATGCACACATTTATCCGGGAGGACCAGGTTCCAGAACCCAAAACTGGTTATGGGTACTATATACAATAACAACTATGCACATACACAGCTGCATTAAATAATCCCTCCACAAAGTTACATATTGTTATTCCATGTTGATTGTAGGGTAAACATATAAATGACTAAAGTAAAGAGCTAGAATAAAGATTTTGTTACCCTTTACATTCGATTTATTTAAGGCAACTTCCTAGATAATATAAAACCAGGAGGGGACACCAGCTGTGTCCCCTGGAAGAAGGAGAGTCCTTCCCCACCCCAGAACCTTAGCAGACCATAATACTTCTCTAGAGCCAGCCTAACCTAAGAGCATTTGAGAGTGTTGCTACTCTTTCATGGGAAAGGAAGTCTATGTGAAATTGTGCATATCTTCAAAGTAATAGTCTCCTGCTATTTACAACCTGACAGACAGGCCTGTGTTCTGACACTTTCCACTTGTATTGAGTAAACTGCCTCCAGTGTCATCCACCTTTATTGTATAACCCTTTCATACCCTCATAAGCATATGTCTCCTTATTCTTCCCAGGGCCCACATGAGGTCTGTCACCCACTGGTCATAGGTGTAAATAAGCTTGTCTTTCCAATGCTTCAACACAAAGGATTTGACTATTGCTGTCATCAAAGATAAATGGTATTTAGCTGTAACCCCTATCACTTGAGTCATGTCCCCTAATATACAAATCTTAGGTGGTACAAGCTCTGAATAATTTACAAAGGGTCCATATTTTGTTTAATTTCAGCCCATAGAGGTGATATTTTACTACAGTCCCACATCACATGTAGGATATCCTGGCCTCACTCCATCTAAAACACAAGTCTGTCTGTCTGAGGTGTCTGTCACATAGTTTTACAGGGTGTAGTACATGTTAGAAGCTATAAAGTACTGCAAAAGCTTATGCTTGGTATAGGAATATATTTGCCACTCTTCCAGATATCTTTCTAATCAGGCCTCTGGGGGCCAGGACCCTGTCCCAGTATGGAGTCTCTATCGGAATTTGGGCTTATAAAGTCCAATAACATCCTATACACTTTTGAGAGAGAATGAAGTGTAGGATCCATCTCCTTTAATTTATTCCAGGTGAACTAATTTTCAGGTGGGCCCCTATTCCTCTCAGGGCCCTGTCTAGCATTTAGTGAGCTGTAATTTTTTATAGAAATGCATGCCATCACATAGAGTTGGAAGGACCACCCTATTTTCTTTAATAACATCCATTAGTTTAAGGCCCACTAATTGAGCAGCCCAACGTTCAGTGATTATCTGTCTCCCAATCTGAAATTGGGGTTACCCAACATGGGTTGGTCATGAATTTTCATTTGATCCTTCATTGGGTAGGAGTGAGAAACGACCACCAGGCTGTTACTGATTTATCGATTGGGGTCAAGTAACCAAGGAGTTTGAAAGTATGACCGTGCAGGGCATGACAAATGAAATTTCATAATATAAAATGTGCAAGTACCCTTGTAAAAAGTAATGGTCACGAAATGCCCAGAGAATGATGTACCACCTAAGAAGATAAATAATAAAAAACACCATGCTTGATCCCAGCTCCGTAAGGGTATTCTAGGTTGTGTGTTGTCTCATGTTCCGGTGCCCTAGAATATGGTTTTAAGGTGCCCTGATCCCTTTTGTCCCTGATCTATGATAGTGAAGTGATGATGGTACAGAACTAGTGTACATGGCATAAGGTTGGCACTCTTGGCTGAGAGGCCCTCATATACCCATAAATGCAGGAAGATGACCTGTGCCCTCACATGTATACTGAATGAAAAACTAATTCTTGAAACAGAATGCAAAAAGAACAAATGAAATAAATCAAATGGAGAATTTTATTAAATCACTAGAGGCTGAAAACCAAATATCTTTGGAGGCGTTCTGCATGATTTAAGTGGCTACAGGAATAAGAAATGCATTAGAGATGAGGACAGTTTTATCAGTGCCATGGGGAAATGAAGCCTGACTGAATAATAGAGGGAAGTTAGAACCAGAAACTGAATGCAACACTGCTGATAATAGTGACTGCCGCACTGTACAAAACTCTTAAAGGAATTGGGGTGTAGCAGTGCAGAAAGGTTTGAGTACCATCCTATAGACAAACAAAATAGATTTTATGCCTAAGTAGGGAAAAAAACAAGATTTAAAGTTAATAAAGGTGAAGTACAGTTGGGAGATCACAGAGCCACACACATTTTTAATTTCTTATTCTACTAAGCAAAGTAAGGAAAGTTTTATGTTGTCTTTGAAAAGCAACTCAGGACTTGATGGACTCAAATCCATCATCTGCCAACATTGGGCCCAATACACGATGCCAACACACCACGTCAACGGGTGCATTGGCATTGATATGCTTGAATGCCGCTGAGCAGGGTCCCGCAGACCTCGAGCGGCATTCATGAAATGGGGTGCAAGTCAGGAACGCACTGTTTCCCCTGCCATGTGGACCACAATGTGCTGCGGGCATTTGGGGCATGCCAGCACTATGTAATATTCACTAAACCACATAGTGCTAGCTACATGTGAGCAGAGGGTGGTGCAGGGTATGCCAGGGTAGACCCTGCTATAATCCTCTGCACACCCCAATGGATGCCTCCCACCAGGCGCAGCAGGACATAGACATGACTCCCATGCTGCCATGGCCCACTGGGCAGTGAGGAGCTGGGACTGCCGGTCAGGCAGTGGCGGCACCGACCCATGTCACGGGCATTGAAGGGAATAGGTGGTGATGCTGGGAGGCAGGGGACACACAGCCCACCACTGGATGCACAGGTCTGGGTGCCTGGTATAGGCATGCATTACCCCTTACCTGCATCTCGCCACACAAGGCATCCACTTTGAGTCTCAAGAGGGCATCCCATCGGATGCCCACTGGGACCTTGACCCCTCCCAGGTACTCTTCAGAGTGCTGCACACGGGGAAGGAGCCATGGACAGGTGGCGGCATTAGTGAATGCTGATGTGAGCACACCTGTCACGAATGTGCAGCTATGCAGGTGGGGTACATGCTTTTTTGCATACCTGCACCCATGTCGTGAATATGGCCCACTATCCATATTTCACTTCAGCATGAACTTTCCTAAACATAAGGTTTCAGCTATTACAATTCACCAGAGTATGCATTTTATAAAAAATTTATTTTCTGTCTTCCTTTTCAGGTAGCCTGTTTCACTAGTGGACCTGACTACAGTATATAAGCGATGTAGCATTCACTACCCCATAGGACAGTAAACAGTTACTCATTTGCCTACTCTTGAGTGTTAAAAGGAGTATTTCACATTTTTCATGGAACTCTTGACAAAAATTGCTAGCCCTTCCCCCTTGACAAAATCTTAGATCCATCTCCTGACCTGTTTAAGAAGCTTGAACAAAAAGCATTTGCCGCAGTTGTGAAACTAGCTGGGTACAGCCAGAGTCTTTTGAATGTCACAAAGAAAATGTGCTACATTATCTGAAACATGTACTGGACAAATAACAAGAGAAGGTAAAATAAAAATAAGACATACTGAGACATAGCTTGTAAATATCAGTTTTTAAATTCATATTTTAGTAAATACTTGCCATTTAAAGTGCCTTGATCACTTCTTCAAGCAGATAACAACGCAACTAAGGAAAGATAATTTATCTTTCACTTTTCTAACGTGTCTTCCTCAATCTTGGGACTTATTGCTTCCTATGTTATTGTGATAGAAAGCCCAAACGTGATCAAGAAACTGAGGATAAAGTAGCCCTTTACTCAAGCTTTTAAGCCTCTCCCCTGATTGGCTGGACCCAAGCTTGGCCCCTGTGGAGGCACACCTGCCCATGACCACCCTTAATATCCACCCTGCTGGTCAAGGCTGCCAGGACTGTGCTCTGGGGAGGGAGGTCCATGTCTTCCAGCAACTCACATCAGAAAAGGAAAGAACAAGGGAGGATAGATCCTCAAAATGCCATCTGTCTTTGATTTCTCATGGATGGGGCATTCCTGGGCATTCTGTAATGTGAATCCCATTGCTCTGCACTGATTGGTGGACAGCACTATATAATGAGGCTGATGTCACAGAGTGCCCAGTAAATGTAACAACAAACAGCAGAAAGCTGTAAAGGGTGGCTTATAAGACAGATTTACAGACAGTAATAAAATAACACATATAATTTAACAAAGAAAACAGATGAAGCATATCAGAAGATTAATATAATTTAACGACGAGTGATGGGATTTTCAAAGCCATTCACCAAGGTCATGCTTAAGCACATTTGCAATGGGTCTGTACTGGCCTGGGCCAGGGATGTGCCTGGGTAATAGTTTTCTAAGACAGATACAAGACCTGGGAGCAAAGTCAGCTACAAATGTCCACTGGTTGACACAGACTGTAAGCGCAACAGCTGCCACATCTACTGTATCTCCCCTACATCACCAAGGGATATGTTCCTCTTCCTCTTAGCTGAGCTAAGATGTCACTTATTGCCCCTCCCACATTTGGGAGCTGCCCTCTTTAACAGATGGTTATGTCCATATGTGTACCTACACAACAGTACTGGCAGTATACCGACACAACACCAGGACAAGACTGGATTGATAACATACACTGGCAGTCACAGCTAACACACTGATTGGAAAGCTTTGGAGACAGCTGCAACACATACAGTACCTCACTTCTTGAGTGCTTCTCCACTATCAACCACCCCTGTGTCACTCCCAGAGCTGCTGTTGCATGCCCTGCCCACCCATAGCTGCCTGCTGTCTACTGGAACTTGCTGCTGTTCTTGGTCCTTTGGAAATGTGACAAAGCTGGCTAGACCATCAGTTTGATGGTTTAGCCGTCTTGAACTGAAAGTGGCAGATGCATCCACAGTAGGATGCATGCTGTTCTAAACTATGGCATATTGTTGCAGATGGGCATGGTTTTAAAAATCATGACTGCTACATCCAAATGGGTGATGGTACTGAAGGGCCAGCTGGACATCTCTACCACCTCTACAGAATCTGTGAGAGCTCCCTCTGGTATATCTCTGATACAGTATATAGTACATACTACATACTGTACATTCAGTTTATAGGGAGGATTTTTCAAAAGTAGTCTAGGATTTGAGTCACTTTTCTAATGCAGTAGAGTAACTTGCAACAGAATGTTAGACCTCTAAATTTTTCTTGTAATTGCCATAATCTGCAACACTTTGGTTTGCATGTGCATCAAAAATTGGAACATGCATCAATTTATAATGCATGCATTGCTTTTTGCCATAAATCAGATGCAAATTTGCCAAAATGTTTGAAAATAACACTCAAACATTTCAAAAATGTATTTTGATGCAGACACAATTCAAATCGGAAATTGCACCTGCATTAAAACTTTTGAAGATCAGGACATACTGCTTTCTGTCGGTCTGTCTGTCTATGTATGCGCACACACACAGTTATAATCATGTAATCTAAAATAATATCCATGCATTAATACTTACTGGGCTGAGTCTTTGGTATGGATGCTGTTAAGATCTGTGCAGTTGTTGATCTGCTTGTTGTTGGCGCCTCAGTTCTTGCAGTAGTAAGGAAGTTGTAGTTTCTGGTCTAGAAGTGGTTCTCACTGTGTCTGTGGGGATAAGTTATAGTTTCATTTGAATAGCTTACTAAATATTTTTAATCAGCATAACCCATGTGAGCACAGTTGGTGCTTTTCACAGTTGAGTCCTGGGGCAAGACAGCAAGTACATAAACAATACAGTACCAGTCAAATACAACATGGTTTAAAACAGATCATAATATTGACAATTCCACCAATGAAACACAACAGGAGGGACATTCAGATGTCCCACCATACCTCTGATCACAAGTGAGTCTGAAGCCTGGATGCAGCTTGACCACTGAATAGGTGATCTAACCTAGTCAGAGGTTCAGATACAGTTGCACATTTGCAGTACATTTCTCACAGCATATGGTATGCCAAAAATGGTGCATGCATCCGTTCTGTGGCACAAGCTGCAGCAAATAGTGGAAAGAGTCACAAAAACTCAAGAGTCTTTAACAATAGGACTCCTGAATTCTGGTACAATTCATAGGGTGCTGACAGAGGAGAAAATCACCTTTGCGTCAGAGCCTAACCAGTTTGAAAATCTTGCCCAACATGATTAAAGGCAAAAATATTTTCAGATAATGATATTTTCAGGTTAAATGAGAAGTAGCAACAAGATTTGTATAGTTGCTGCTGATATATTATTAATATATGTACAGTACATAAAGGCTTTAATACTTCTATTCTGAGATCATGCTTCCCACGTGTATTCCTGTGTTTAACTTCCTATATACCAGTTTACTTGTTGTTAAAGTACCAGTTCCCTTTATCTTTGGTGGCAGTGTCTACTTCTGTTCTGTATCAGGATGTTATATTTATGCTGCCGGACCCAAAGTAACCTAAATTATATTTGTATCGTAAGTATTTTTTGTTGCTGTCTTTTCTCCTGACGTTGCTCTGAATGCCGACTCCTCCCAACCATACCACTGCCGTCTGGTGGACTGACAGGTTAACCACTTGGAGGGTGGCCAGCCACCCAGTGATGTGGGAGCCTGCAGGAGCAGTAGAGCAACAAGAGGAATTTCCCTCATTGTCATCCTGGGACATCTGAATGCAATGACATGGAGCGTCTGCCAATGTCACTCCACGTTCTGCTGCTCCGCTGCTGCTTCCATCTGGTATCTGCCAGGTGGAAGTCAAAGGGCAGGACACAGGTTCTCCCTCCTGAGGGAGCTATGGAAGCATTCCTTTTAAAATATACAAACAGTTTAATGTAATCATAGCATTAAGGTCAGGCTACCTTTGCTAATGTAACATATGGGTGCAAAGTATTTAGCTTAAATCCTTTCCTCATAAATCCCATAGAGTTAGATTAATGGAAGATAACCCAACCCTGACACACCTTAATACTTCATTACTGTATTACTTTTCACCTTCTCCCTGTATCCTTCCCCAGGAGGCCTCTATAAACGAGGTCTAAAATGTGTTAAAATGGGTAGAAAGAAGGGGTTAACATGACTGGCTAAAACACATCATGTGACTGTGCATAGGATTACCCCAGGCTGTATCAGAATACTGTCCCATTGTGCCAATACTGTATCTGCTTCACCAGAACTGAAAACCTGGTACTCTCAGAGACACCAGTTCTTTCTTAACTGAACAACTTCAAGCTACACACACAGTTCAATTACATTTAATCCTCAAAGGGTGTGTGTGCAGATGTATATATCTGGGTTACAAACAGAAGTGAAAAAACTAAGTCCCTAGCTGGGATTTGAACCCAGGCTGCCTGGAATACCATTCCACTGTGCGACCAGCTGCACTATCAGGACAACTGGAATCCTGGGACTCAAACCTAGGGCACTGATTTTTTTCTCACTTTCATCTATATGTATTCCTCCACATATAAATATTGATATAGATATATATATCTGTATATAGGATATACACTATGGCCTGACTCATGCTGTGCAAAAAAAATCCTCATTAGGAAGGGCGGGACCACAACTCATGAGTGGCAAAACCACAAGTGGGTTGTGAATGCCCTGCCCCTCACAAATATAGATTAATTGTATATTTTGAATTAAGCTATTGTTTATTCAGTTTCTACAACATCAGTTTATAAGTTATATCTTTTAAATGAGCTGTTTGTGTTAAAATCAAACTGTTTCTCTTTGAATTCAGCTGCTGGCTTCAGAGTAGGTAAAGGCTATTGTGATGTCATTCACTTTGTGAAAGCTTTATATTTTTTAAATTTATTTCATAATTCAGATTTACCTTTGAGTCAAAGACTCATTTACAAAAGCATCTAATGCAAGGAGGGTAGACAACAATTGGTGGTGGAGTACAACAATGGAGAACATTACAGGTGAGATACAATAAAAGAACACACAAAGCAATTCCAGTAATACAAAAGGTGTACAAAGGCTTCAATTAGTTACAATTAGTCTATTATATAAATGATAAGGTACCGCTAGGAGTTCTAGAGAGCAATACCTGGGGTGGGGAGGGTGGTTGCTGGGAAGAAGGCAGTCCAGAAGGACGTTGTCTGTAAACTGGGCCAGGTGGAGCTCTAGGCATGGACCAGTCAGGGCATTACAGCTCCGAGGCTCAGTGAGGTGGTTTCAGAGGCAATTTGAGGGGCCGATTTTGGGGATGTTGTGATATGGTGGGGAGGTTGTACTAAGAGGGGCTCTGTGGTGGAATGATCTTTGGGCGAGAGAGGTCCTGGCTCTTGGGATCTGGAAGGTGTCTTTGGTTGCGCTTCGGTGGCGGCAGTGGGAGGCCAATTTTAAGGATGCAGCAATCCGGGGAGGAAGAGCCCAAGTAGTGATTTTTTGCCAGTATACAGGTGTGGTAGTGCAGGTGCTCATCAAAGGTGAGTAAGTTTGAGGAAGAGTAGAGCTGGCATGTGTGCATTCTGCTGGGGCACCGTTCAGGAGCCTGGAAGCCTTGTTGATTGAGGTCTGGACTTTGGTGAGGCGGTGGGGTCAGCAGCCACATAGATAGGAGCCCGTGGTTGACCAGTGACAGGATGGAGGAGGTGATAGCCAGCTGGAGGGCATTCTGAGGAGGCAGTCTTTGTGGTGGTAGAGGTCCAATCCAGGTGTTTCTGACGGTGGACAGGGAATTAAGATGAGAGTGGAAAGAGAGCCGAGTTGAAGGTGATGCCCAGATATTTGTATGCAGACACCTGTTAGGGGTGTAGGATGCTGGGGAGGATGAGAAGGGAGGCATTTCTGGAGTTACTCTGGCAGTGGACAAAAGCGTGAGATTTTGTCTTCTTGAGATTCAGAACTAGACGATGGTGGGAACCATTTTCAGCTTGACTGAAGGTGAGTTGCAGAGAGTTCTGGAGGGTGATGGGGTTGGGAGGAGGTACTTGAGAACCGCATCGTCAGCATATAGGAGCATACTGGCCAAGCAGGAGCTAGAAGGATGTTTAGAAGAGACTGAGCAATGTGGGGCCCAAGATGGAACCCTGGGGTACACCTGAGCAAACAGGTAGGGCAGCTGATAGGGTACCGTTTATCTTGACCATTGGGATCTGGCACGGAGGTAACTGGAGAACCAGGCAAGGGGCCAGATGAAATCCTAGCTGATGGAGGCAGTCAAGCATAGGGGTGACACACAGTGTCAAAGGCCTTAGGTCAATGAACACTGCCCAGCAACATCCCCAGAGTCAAGTGCAGAGTGTATTTGCTGTGAGAACTCTAGGAGGCTGTGGTGGTGCTGTGTCCAGGCGGAAGCCATGCTGTTATGTATATAGTATGCTGTATTTGGTTAGATATTCCATGAGTTGGGTGGATACTATTTTTCAGGGCTTTAGAGAGTTGGGGGAGGATGGAGATCAGTCTGTAGTTATTTGGTAATGTGATCTCTATTCTTATGAATTGGGGTAATTTCAGCTGATTTTCAGGCGCTTGGGAATTGACCGAGGCACAGGGACCAGCTTAACAGGTTGGTGAGAGGGCTAGCATGACATCTAGAGTTATCACGGAGAATCCTGGAGTCAATGGGGTCACAGCTGGGGTTATGGCTGGAAGGGCTTTTAGTATAGTGGTTTGGCTTCATGGGGAGATATGGTGCGGAGGAGAAATGGGGGCGATTCAGGGTGGGGGTTGAGGTAGATAGGGTCAAAAAAGTGGACAGAAAGGACTGCGCTTAGGTCAGAAAGCCGTGTTGAGGCAGTCAGCAATATGTGGGGGTCAGTGGTATGCACCGTTGACAGATATCTGAGATGGAAGGGCGAGTTTTTCATTTAGCTCCTTAATATTATCCCAGAATGCATGTGAGGAGCCCAGGAGGATGCCAGGGTGGTTTAGTAGTATTTGGATTTGGCTTGCCTTATAGCCCAGGTGCATTGGTTACGAGAGTGGCATTATAGGCCTGTCTGTCCACTGTCCTGCCTGACTTGACCGCAACATGCCAGAGGTTGTCTCGCTGCCTCAATTGTTGAATAAGGAAGAGAAATCCAGGCAGCATTATGTATTTTGGAGTGGGTACTGGTAAAGGGGCAAAGAGGTCACAGGCCTTGCAGAAGGCTCTGGTGAGGTAGACTAGTGCAGTGCCTATATCAGTTGTGAGTGTGATCGGGGACCAGTCAAGTTGGGCTAGGTACTGCGCTCCAGTTTACTGAGGCTTCCCTGGGAGGTGGGAGGTGACTTTGTGCATGTTTCGTGGAGGAGGACCAGAAACAGAGGATAGTGGAATGGTTGCTGAGGGAGTTAGCTAGGAATATTAACAGTCTTTATTTTGTGGGGTGGTTGGAAAGTATTATGTCAAGGAGGAGCTGGTGCCATTTGACTGGTTAAATCTGGTAGGAAGAGTGACTAATTGAGCTAAATCAAGGGCAGTGAAGGAGTCCTTTATGTTTGCAGCAGTGGAGCCTAGCCAGTTGACAATGGCGTCACCTAGAACAAGCTGCTCAGCTTTGTGGGGCAGGGTAGAGATAGTCAGTAAGGGGTGGATTGCTGGTCCTTGGGCCCGTGGGGGTATGTATGTAGCGGTAAGATAGAGAGGCCCCTGCCGCGTCAGGAGAGTTTTAAGGTGATGGCTTGGGCACCATGACCGAGTTTGGGGCAGGAGAGCATGACTAAGGAGAAGTCAACAAGTAGACTGCACATCTGCACCATGCTTACCAACTGATCCTTCAGAACAGGGTGAAACCAGGGAGGAGACAGCGGGTCAGGGGTTGATGCAGAGAGCCAGCTCTCACTATGGCAATGATGTTGGGCCTGTGTTGTGCGACCCAGCACTGGAGTGCAGCAGTTTTCTTTGGAGACTGCAGATGTTCATTGAGGCAATGTGGAGGCCACACCCAGCAGGGTGCGAGAAGGAGTGAAGACCCAGGACCAGGGTTGGGGTGGACGTTCCCAGAAAACAGAAGAAGTAAGGTGATAAGCAGGGCCTCTGGAAAATTGCGGGTGTAATTTTTCATAATTTCATAATTTCACCTTCTCAGCACAAAATCACCAATTTCTTGCAATTTCTTACATTTATGGAATTTCTGACTGAAATTGTATAAAAATATTTAAATTCTCAAGGAAATCTACTCAGATACACTAACAATTTAGTACACAGACTTGGATTTGACCAAAACAGTACAGTGTGAGATGAGAAGGGTCAAATGTGACTATACTTTCATGTGATTCACTTCCCTGCTTTGGTTTCAGAATCCTCTAGTGTGCATATGTAGACTTGAACATTTAAAATCTGTGTTAAAGCAGACTATCAGAGAACTTTTGCTGACACAGAGACTGAAACAAACAATAGGTGTGAGAAGGGTGCAAAGTGCCCATTCACCTAAATGAAGCATTGACCACAATGCTTGTTTTTGAATAGTAGGGTAGATTTTCCTTGTATAAATACTTTCCAGTCTGAAAGGATTTTGATTCAAAAGTGTCAAGAGTTTGGATGGCCTTGCTAATTATAAACTTAGATATGCTTCTGAGGGGTTGGTGACAGTGATTTCTTGCATATCTGAGTCTGCCGCAACTGCATACTCACATACAAAACCTACAAAGGAAACATTTCTGAAAACATGCTGAACAGGTTAAGTATGGTTAAACAGTTACTTAAATAGACAAAGTAATTGCAACCCAAGTAAAATTACTGCAAAACCGAGTAGAACAAAAGTATAATGTATTGAAAACTATTGTATGATGTAATGAAAAGCTATTGGTATGATTTGATACTTTTATCATGTGATTTTAAAATGTACTTATAGTACTGATTAAGAACAGTAATTATTTTAACAAAATAAATCTTTTCTTACTAGACCTTTATTAGGCACACTGCTTATCTGTTTATTTTGTTCTTGCACCAAAGCAAGTAGTTTAAACAGGCTTCGTTATATAACATCTGAAACTGGCAAAATATATGTTGTTTCAGGATGTATTCAGTACAGATTAACTGTAAATTACTGAATAAAATCTAGTTAGCACTGCATGACTTAAATGTCTTGATTTTTAGAAGATATGTTACATAATGATTTGTTTACAGTGCATTTCAAAACACACATCTTTCTTAGAAACATAGAATTTGACAACAGATAAGGACGCTTGGCCCACCCAGTCTGCCCATTTCCCTACCTAATGGATAAGCTGCAGATCCTAGTTAACCAGCAGCCTACTTCTTCCTACCCCACCCCTAGAATTGCCTTATGACTGTCCCATGCATGCTTGAATTCCACCACTGTTTTTGACTCCACAACCTCCTCCAGAAGGCCGTTCCATACATCCACAACCCTCTCTTCATATTAAAAGCATTTACAAGTGGAATTTATGTCATCAATACATGCTGCAGCAAACAATAAAATATTTATTAGAAGCAGTTGGGATGTATAGTGAACCCCATAATTTTGCAAGAAAATCCCCACATTTTTATAACATTTTCCGCAATTTTCCAGTGGACCTAGTGATAAGTCTGAGGATGGGCTGCAGCGGTTGGGGTTGATACATTTGAGCTGATAAAATCTGGGGAACAGAGTGTGTGATGTGCCAGATAGGATAGGAGTTCCTAGAGGCAGCTGCATATAACCTGCTAATAGAGGCGTAGACACAGAAAATGTCACTGCTACCAGAGATATAGCCCTCTAGTGGTGAGAGGATATAATCTGCTAATGGAAAAGTCAACAAAAAAAAAAGTATCCCTGAAATAGAGTAGAAAAATAGGCTTTTAAATGCTGTAAGATGAGGCTTGTTACATCAGAAAAAAAGAGAACAAAAAAGCGGGCAGGGACAGATAGCACAGCAGACTGTTAGGGGTTGGGGTAGACACACAGTGCAGGCCAGAGAGCAGGAGAAGGATTTACACAGTCAAGGCTCAAAATTCACTTTAATATCAACTCAGAACTTAAAATGACTGTAAGAATTAAACAAATTATTAAACCCTGGCATAAATTCAACTAGAGAGACAGAGGAGATACAGTAGTTAGAGATGTGATCAGCAGGAGATAGTGTGGGTGAGAGAGGGGTCTAGAGTGCAAAACAGCAGAAACAGCTGAGCAAGGGGTCCAGTCTGACAAGGATAGATTTGGAGGTGGCACCGTAATCCACATCTGTATTGTTAACACTGCCAAGACCATCTTCTGGATGATGTCACAGTGGACAGGGAGTGGCAGGCATGTCCTGCTGCAGTATAGTGTGTCACACTGGGGCAATGTATTTCAAATATGGTATTAATGTGGGCAGAAAAGTTTGGCATCGATACAACCAGACACTGAGGTACTTGAAGGGGAATAACTTCAATGGGGTGTGCCATCAAAATCTTTAAACCAAATTTGACTGAAGCCTAGCAAAACTTCTGCTTAGTGCCAAAGGTCATGAAGATCTTCTTCTTTGCATTAACAGAGCTGGTTTAAGAAGAACCAGCCTTGGACATTGGAAAAGTTACATTGCAGTCACAATTCCAAGCTAGGGACAGTGGTTCTGGAAGCAAAAAGTATGGTGCCATATGGATGCATGAGAAGAAACAAACTGAGGGAGGCCATTTAAAAAAATGAAGCAAATAATAGATCCCAGAGCGGACCCTGTGGAACTCCGTATCTAATGGAAGGGGTTGGATAAGGCATCGCCAACCTGGACTGACAGGTGCGGTCAAATGAAGAAGTGGAGCCATCTGATCACAGGATCAGGCAGCCCATCCTCAAAATCTTTGGAGGAGGATAGAGTGAGCCACTGTATCAATGGCCTTGGCCAAATTGATAAAAATATTTTACTGTTTATTTTAAAATGTTTGGCTGGGAAAGGCAACTGAGTTAAAACTTGATTCCTGTTGTGACCTGGGAGCACAAGGAGGTTTAGTGCCTTTCTCAAGGTGATAACTCAATGCTATTACCTAGTGTTAAGACTGAAGAAGGCCATGAGTCCATCACGTCTGTCTCCCATTTCAGTGGGACCATTTCATCCCTTTTCCAGCTAAGACATATTTGTCCAGTTTGTGCTTAAAATAAGACACTGTTTCAACCTTAATCATCTCCCTTACCAAATTAGTTCAAATTCTTCCCGCCTTTGGGTGAAAACCCCTCTCTTATTATTCCTTTTGGTGGCTTCAGGTTTTAGTTGTTTATTATGAGATCTTACCTTGAATTCCATATTGTGTAATTCAATCTTCATATCATTCCTCAGTTCATCATCTTTCATTATTTTATAAAGATGACGCATATCTCCCTTATTTGCCTTTCTTCTAAACTAGAGTCCTAACATGTTTACCCTCTTCATGTGATAAATGTTTCCATCCTAGCACCATCTTTGTTGCTCTGTGTTGTATTTTTCAATGCGTCTAATGTCCTTTTTATATGCAGATTCCATAATTCTGAGCAACAGTCTAAGGGCCAGATATTCAAAGCTTTGCGCCGGGCAAAACCATTTGCGCAGGTTTAGCACAGGATTAGTATGGGTCTGCTATATTCAAAAGGCCAAATAGCGCGAGGCAAACTGCATTAGCGCTGGGCAAATCATAATGTATGCAAGGGGCAAACTGATATGAATACGGCGCAATGCTATATTCAATGATTAGTACCGCATCAAAGTGGTTTCGCAACTTAGAGCAACACTTAGCATAGTTACATTACAGCCCAGGAAAAGCTTGTCTTAACCCTGGGCAATCAGCTTGCATGACACTATGGCTTTGCGGTATTTACGTGGGTTTTGCCCGGTTTTTGCGCAACCTAACAAATAAATATGACACATAGACAAAGCCAGACATAGAGGAAGCATGCTGCTAACTGATGGCATCACAATGATGCCATCATCTACCACCAGTCCCAGCCATTCTAGGCAGTAAGTGGTGACCCTACCACCAGTGGACAGCATGGCAGTGTGGCCACACAGCACACACCTGCGGACCACACTTCTGTGGACACCAACAGATGCCAGCACACACATGCAGCACTGTGGGCATGGAGGATGTTGAGGGAGAGTGTATGGGTGGCCAGGCTGTGCCACAGACCAGGTGTGTAGCACAAGGCTGGGACACATCATGCAGTGCACATGGGCCAGTATTGGGCATACCAACACCAGTGTGCCTTTCTGATAATATATGCCCCTGGCCACTGCATCGCACAGCTGTACAACTGCCACAGCACACAAAGCCGGACATGTATATGTCACTGTGAGCATCCATGCCAGAGGTGCAGCATCTGTGGGTCACACAACAGTAACAGTAAGGTCCACTGTCAGTAAACACCTGCAGGTTGGGCCTCCCTGTGTATAGTGCAGTCATCATCACTGCCCTACACACCATAGGCAATGCTGTGTCCACACACTACTGGCCCCCTTGCCTACTGTAGTGTCTGCTGTGCACTGTAGCATGACCTACAGTGTGACAGTTGCATGCAGCACCACCACCATCTGTGCCTATGCTGTGTTGTTCGAGTACAGCTGCAGGCAGCAGCACATGGAAGTAGTGTTCAAAACTGTATAATATTCCGCAAGCTGTCGCAGCGCTAACACATTTGTATCGGGTTTAGCGCAGGCTAAACCGTTAGGCCTGGCGCAACAGCATGCAAATCAGGGCATAATGAGATGCTAATCTGGATGTTTGCCCAGAGACTATATAAGTAGGCTCATTTGCATGTCACTTTGAATATGGCAAAGTTTAGCACTGGCTAAAGTTTAGCTAAACCAGCGCAAACATGTTAGTGCTGTGCAAACAGTTGAGGAATATTTTACAGTTTTGAACACTGTACTTTCACATACGCTGCTACCTGCAGCTGTACTCAATCCACGTGATTTGCTGGCCCATACATTGGCCACATAGTTCACCTCTACCTACCTTCACATTGCTGTGCACTGTTCTGCTTGTTGTGGTTTGCACTTCCTCGTTGCCATATTCAGAGCTGTCTTATTCCAGGGTTAAGTTTGCCCTGCACTCCCAGCCAAGTTTGCCCGGCCTCATTCCCATGCTATATTCTGAAGCTGTTTGTCGGCTATTCCTTTGAATATGGCTTGCTTTGTGCTCTGGCTATGTCTGCCCGCTGAGCAGTGCTAATTAGCCGGGCAAAGTTTTGAATATCTGGCCCTAAGTGAGATCTGACATATGTTTTGCATACTGGAATGATGACTTGTTCTGATTTAGTTACAAAATGTTCTTTTTATAAACCTAGAATTCTGTTAGCTGTCATATCGACCTTGTTACAATGTTTACCAGATTTAAAGTAGTTACTAATTAATATTCTGAGGTCCCTTTCTGATTCTACTGTCTTAATTTCTTTACAATTTAAGAAGCATCTGTTATTTATGCTGTTGTGACCCGTGTATATTACCACACATTTATCTCTGTTAAATGTCATTTAATCATTCTTTACCCACATATTCAACTATAATGATCTGATAAGCATTGACTTGCATATGCCAATTAGTGTGTGGTACATATTTTTAAACATAGGACTACTGGCCTTGAGAAAGCTATTGATGGCTATTGATAGCTTTATGGAGTTGAATAAATGAGTTAACAAATGGAAACAAATCTTATGTGATATTCTTTAGGGTGAGTATGTTGCTGAATCCATAGAATACTTGTAACCCCAGGGTCCACATGTCTGGGTTCTCACCACTGCCTGGTAACTGTACAGGACACACCTGGTTGAGGGGTTAGGCTTGTTCTCTCCTCTGCTGTGGGGGTTAGCCCCAGAAAGACAATAAATAGTGCTGTCATCCACCCAGAGAGAATATTGGCCAGATGTGTGCAGTACCACCTCCTGGGATGCAGTACCTACCCACCTACCTACACTGCATTGGACCACCTCCTGGGGACCAATGTGAGACAATTATTTTCTTCACCAATAAACCATGCTAGTAAGTTACTTAAAATAAAACAGTTAAGTTCAAACAAGCATTTGTCAATGTGGAATAGAGAGGCAGTATAGCGCAGTGGTTTAAGGCTCTGAGCTGCAAATCTGGAGACCTGGGTTTGAATCCCACAGCCCCTCTTGCATACTGTGTGACCTTGAGCAAGTCCTTAATTTCCTGTGCTTTCAGGTCACACCTGTAAACAAGCTTTCAGCTTAGTGTGTTACTCCTGGTAAAACAACTGAAAAAAAAAATGTTGTCTCGCTGGCATTGGCATTGGTAGTGCAGGAGTTAGAGATGCATAATAGGAATGGCAGTGAAGTATTGAACTGATGGCAACCTCACCCCACCTGAAGAGACACATTTTCAACATAGGCATTTTGGGACCTCTCCTCAAGAACAGTGGCACTGTGATTGTGTTAATCTGTCCCAAAAGTTGATTTCCACAGTAACCACGCCATTCTGTGCCACAGGTGTGAAAACATATTTTGGGCAGGATGTGAAAATGACAGCTGTACTGTTCATGAGGAGATGTGAACAAATGCCAGTGTTGAAAATGTGGCATGAAAATATTGCAAATTTGTGAAGTTACAAGGGTGCATGGAAACTGTGCAGCATGCTTGTAACACAGTCATTTTATAGACATTCATCACCAGATTTTCAACATAGGCATTTTAGGACCTCTGCTCATGAACAGTGTCACCGTCATTGTCTCAAACTGTCCTGAAAACTGATTTTGCACAGCGACTGCACTATTCTGCGCCGGACATGCAAAACACATTTTGCCAGGATATGTAAAATGACAGCTGTACTGTTCATAAGGAGGTGTGGGAAAATGCCAATTTTGAAAATCTGGAGTGCAAATATTATAAATTCACGAAGTTATGAGCAATGCGTGGAAACTGCACAATGCGCGCTCGTAAAACAGCCATTTTGGATTTTTCCACCAAATTTGCAACATAGGATTTTTGAGAGCCCACCTCATAAACAGTGGCACTGTCATTTGTTACTCTGTCCCAAAAGGTGATTCCGCGCAGTGACCGTGAAATCACCATTCGGGACGAATAATGCTCATGACAGTGACTCAATTCATGAGGAGGGGTCCCAATAACCCATGTTGAAAATTTGTGCCAAAATTCCCAAAAATGCCCAGATATGCACCAAAGTTGAAAAACCCCTATTTATGCCATTATACAGCTTACCGCATATCTTCAGTTCACGGTCGGCTTTGAAAGAGTGCAGATGTGTTCCGGTCCACCAAGATCATCGCTATGTTCTGGAGGTAAGTATGGGATGAGGGGTGTGAGTAGGCGGGGTGTGCAGAGGGTGGCGCGGGTTGCAGGAGGCCACCGAGTCAATAAGGGACCGCTTTTCTGCTTTGCAGGTTTTAACAAAAAAAAACATTGCTGGATGGTTTTTCTTTACAGAGTTTTGGCATGCTGGGATGGGCCTCAGCATGCCACTTGACTGTTTGTTTTGGGAAGGGTTCTGTAGCTGACGGGATTGGGCACTTGCTTCGCACACAACAAATGGGGACATTATGCTGACAGGGAGTGGGCTCCCCATCAGCAAATTAAACTGAGAAGAGGGACATGATGCCGAGGGATTGGGCACCCCTTGGCAAACACATTAAATGGGAGGGGTTGCATTATGTCGATGGGGAGTTGGCTCCCCGTCCAGCAAATGAAGTGGGTCGGGGCACTCTGCGGTGGTATGCCGCCATGTTTTATAAACTGGTTCACCAGGAAGGCACACCGCTGCATGAGAAGCTTGGCTTTCATTGCAGCAGACCTTTCCTTAGATCTGGTGGCCAGTTTACGTGTTGAGGTGTCAGCGCTTGTAGCTGCCTTATTGAGGAATGGGGGACGCACCTACTTATGCATGCCCCATTCGTCCACAGTGACCGCACCCCCAAAATCTGCTACTACTGCAATATATTTGGCTCATGGCCGCGTGCCAACATAAAATGAACAAACCTCTATTCTGCAACACATGTCTGAAAGCTGGAATGAAAGAGAGATTAGGTAATGGCAAGTCACTTTAAGCACTTCCACACAATAGCAATATCCTCGGGAGTGACTGTACTGTGGGTCAATACCTCTGTCTCAGATCCCCACACAATCACTATATGCACCTGCCCAATCAAGGGACATAATGAGACAACTACACAACACAGGGTGTGGTATGCTTTTAGCTGGTACCATTACTAGAACTATATTTTCAAGTATGAAATGGCAGTAAAAGACACTGGTACTCAAAAGTTATGCAAGTCCCAGAGTAGGCCTGATAGCTATGTTGCTCGGGTTCTTTCAGTGGTGCACTTTTGACAATTAGCAAACTTGCATTTAAACTCAACAGGCCATGGGGCTAGCAAAAGTAAAGATCTTGAGATCACAACTAGAAAATGTTTGAAACCAACTTTGTAAGCCAAACAAGGTTACTGTAGTCCAAACAGAAAAACGTAAATGACCCCATCCAGACCACAGCAAGCAACGACAGCACTCATGTGAGCCACGGGTGCAACAGCTCATTCAAGGCAGAAACCAGCACTCAGCAGCGGGTCAGCAGCATTCAGAATTGAGCCCAGCCTGGAGATTAAACACTTTGGACTCACTCTCAGATGATTTACAGCACCACAGCCCTTCTGGCTCAGCTTTCACAGCATAGCCATAGGAGCATTAAGCAGTGTCTTCATGGTTCTTGAGGAACCCAGAATCAGGAGAGACTCCACGGTCAAACTCCCTCTAGATCAAGAGTACCTGTGGATGCAGGGCATGTGCCTCATGACTTCAATTCCTGATTCAATTCACTTGATAAAGCCTAGCTGTCATAGCTTCATTGGGGACTGTGGCTCCACCTGGAGGATACAGGCCTATACTGGCGCAATGGTCTGCATCTGTCCAGAGAGAACCAGGATCCTAGGTGACAAGGTTTAAATGCTTCTTTGCAGCATTTAAACTAGCCAAGGGGGACGACTGAAAAGGAGAAGGAAATCCAGCCCCCACCAAAAATCAGGGTACTTAGTGAGGTAAACACCAAGACAGAGCAGTTGATGGGGAACGGCAGTGGTAAATGGAACAGGCAAGAAGGGTGGGTGGAGCAACAATGGGAAACATCAAAACCACCATCACAGAAGCAACAAGCCTTTCTGTTAAGCAAATAAACAAATCAAAATGAAAGCAAAACCTTATGGTTCTCCAAAAGAAGTGGCAGTGAAGGTTGGAGAAAAAGATAGCAATCAGGAAGTATAGGAAATACAGAAGGAGCAGGACAGAGAATTGTACCAGTTAACGAGAAGGAAGCGGGAAGGCAGTTGACTAGCAAAGGCCCAAACTGAGGAAATGATAGCCAACTCATTTAAGAAAGGGATAAAACCTTTATAGGTACATTAAGGAGCAAAGAAAGACCAGTCAGGGATACTGAGGCTGAATAAAGAGGAGGGTGGTTGGCAGAGAGCGACAGTGAAAAAGCAGGGATACTGAATGAATACTTCTGCTCAGTATTCACAATGGAAGAGCAGGGGAGATACCTAATCCAGTCAATAGAAGCACTCTGATAGTGGGGTTGATATTAGTCCTTTCACACAAGAAAGGGTTCTGAAAGAACTCCTAAAACTGAATGTGAATAAAGCAATGGGGCCTGATAGGATTCACCCAGAATTCTGAAAAGAACTAAGGAAGAACTAGTAACACCATTGACTACACTTTTAATAAATCATGGGAGGATGGTGTGGTACTTGAGGACTGGAGGAGGGTGGATGTGATTCCTTCACAAAAATGAGAGCAAGACAGGGGCAGGAAACTACAGATGTCAGTTTGACCTCAGTGGTATGGAAAATGATGGAATCACTTCTGAAGGAAAGAATTGTTGAGTACCTAGAGGCCAGTGGAGCACAGGACCCAAAGCAGCATGTATTCACAGTGGGAAGGTCATGTCAGACAAATCTAATTGATTTATTTGACTGGTGACCAAAGTAGTAGACAAGGGATTGGCTGTGGACATGGTCTTACCTGACTTTTAGCAAGGCATCTGACACAGTCCAGCACAAAAGATTAATAAACAAATTAGCCAGTCTAGGAGCGGGTCCCAGGTGGTAGCCTGGTAAACACTGGCTGGACAACAGGACAGATGCTAATAGTAAATGGAGTCCACAGTGAAGAAAGGGGGTTACTTAGTGGGGTACCGCAGGGTCCATTACTGGGCCAGTCCTTTTAATGTCTTTATAAGTAACATTGCAGAGGGACTGAAGAAAAGTATGTCTCTTTTCAGATGACACAAAGATCTGCAACAGGGTTGATACGCAAGGTGGGATGGAAAGGATGAAAAGGACTTGCAGGGTTGGAGGAATGGTCAAATGTATGGCAGGTTAGATTCAATACAAGAAGTGCAAGTAATGCACCTGGGAAACAGAAACCCAGGGGAAGAGTACACAATGGGGGTGAGATACTGGGACAATAAAATGGAAAGAGACCTGGGGGTAGTCATATCAGACAACCTAAAGGGGGCCAGCAATGTGAGAAGGCAGTAAGGAGGGCTGGGGGATACTGGGTTGCATAGAGAGGCATCACTAGTAGAAAATAGGAAGTTGTTGTCCTGCTGTACATACAGTTGGTAAGACCACATCTAGTACTGTGTACAGTTCTGAGACCCCATCTCTGCAAAGACATACACAGGGTGGAGGCTGTCCAGAGGAGAGTTAACAAAATGGTGCAGGGTCTGCACCAGAACACATATGAAGAAAGACTAAAGGAGCTTAAGATGTATAGCCTTGAGGAAAGGAGGAGGGGAACATGATAGAAACATTGAAATACCTCAGGGAATCAACAAAGTCCAAGAGGGTAGCATGTTTAGAAAAGAGATGTGCAAGAACAAGGGGCACAATTTGAAGATAGAGGGGGACTGCTCAGAGGTAATGTGGAGAAGTATTTCTTCACAGAGAGTGTTGTAGATGCATGGAACAGCCTCCTGAGGAGGTCATAGAGTCAAAAACAGTGGGGGAATTCAAGAATGCATGGGACAGACATAAGCAATTCTAGTGGGGGTAGGAGGAAGTAGGCTGCTGGTTAACTAGGATCTGCAGCGATCCATTAGGTAGGAAGAAGGACTAGGTGGGCAAGTGGTCCTTATCTGCCATCACATTCTATGTTTCTATGGCTCCAGAGCAGCTTGATATGGACGCAGGTCTCTGTCTCTGATGCCACAGTTTTATTTATTTAGCATCTATGATTAAACCTTTGCATTACAAGCTCTTTACATAGGTTCTATGTCAGTGAAAGAACAACAAACAAGACAGTAACAACGCATGACAGGCAGAATAAGCAAGAAAAATTTAATCAACAGGCTAATACATGAGACACAACTAAGCCGGGGAGTGACTAATACCAACACCAGTAAGGTGGAAGGCACACTGGGCATTACATCACAGTATTGTGCCAAATACAGAAATTAGGAGACTGACAGGAACAAAGGTGGACTAGCAACAAAAGGAGGAAAAGCAGCCGCCAAGAGGCCATTGTCAGGGGTGGACGGAGTATGGACTAAAGCAGTGAGAAAGAATGGATCCACCCAAGAGGCGAGTTAGTGGAGAAAGGGTGAGGAGGAGCAGGGATGGTGGGCTAGGATGGGGAAGGGTGAGATGGGGAGAAAGGAAGAGGGAAAAGTGCTGAGGTCAGGAGCCAGGCAGACAGGTATTCATCCCAGTTCAGCAGCTTCCTTAGGAGTGGGTCTCTCACTAGGATTTATCACAGCAGCTTTGGTCTGCAAATATACCCACAGGTGCAGACTCTCAGTGGTCTGGTCAGCAGGTGCTTTACAAGCACAGTTCATAGCAATTCAGTATTTGGAAGGACTGAGCACAGGGAGGGTTCACAGGATTTGACCTGGCTAGGCCTCCAGTTTTCCCAGCAGCAGCAGGTCTCTTCATTGCATTGTCTCTCCACAGACTGCTTGGTACTCTTCTGTCATAGTTTCACATCAATTCACTTCAGTTGATGCCCTTTCTGCATAGCCTCTCAGTAACTTATTTCAGTCAGTGTTCTTCCTGGCACAGTCTCTCAGGTATTTAGTTCATCCAAGTGAGTCCAGGAGAAAGCTCAAAGGATCATCAGGGTCAGCTCAGGAGGAGACTTACAGGATTTCACAGGGCAGGCCCTGGGGACAGGATTTTGCAGGGTAGGCCCTGGGGAGGACCCACAGGAGCAGGCCTGGCTATGTTTCTACTTCCATGCTGCAACAGCAGTTCTGCTTTGCTTGGTTCCTTACCAGCTGCAATGAGCTCCCAGAGAGCCCAGAAACTTCTTTCAGTGATGCATTATCTGCTTGGCCAGACAGAGCTGTCAGTCTGTCTTTTGTCATTGTCCTGCATTCTTATTGGCCTTTACCATGCGGGCATAGTAGGGGTCTCCAATTGCATTAAGTCTCCTGCAGGTTTTACAGTCTGATGCTGGGATTTCCAGTTCTCTCATTGGTTGGCCAGTGGGTCAGGGTTATCAACATGGCCATGGCCATGCTCTGAGCAGCAGCCTTGTGCTCCAAAGACTTTATTTTGCATATTTATTTGCCCCTACCCCTAAAGTATGCTGGCCCCAGGGTGTTATTGCAGCTCTATGGACTGTTATCCAGCATGGGATAGAAACAAGAGAATCTTAGAAACAAGGGGGTGTAAGCTGGAGTCCAATTAGGGTCTCTGGTGGCATTATAGGTAGAGAATTTAGAGTAGACTAGGTGGGTCAAATGATACTTATCTGCCAACAACTTCTATGTTTCTATGCTTCTAATCAGATTGTAGTTGTGGGTATGGTGGGTTGGCATCATAGCTGGCCACAGTCGGTGGAGCAGAGGTGCTGGTGAACAGCCACTTGCACATGCGCTCCTGCTCGCATCTGGTGGAGTCCTCATGTGCAGGATGTGCCAAGAAATGGAGGTGTCCCTGGTTTTGTTGCTCTTAGTCCCCGCTGCCAGAATTGGGGACCAGGACTGAAGAACATGCAGATGCAAGGAAGGAAAAGCAGAAGGTCTCTGTTGTAGTCTAGCTCTTTCCATGTGGTTGAGCTAGAGAGAGAGAGATGGCTATTGCAGCTTCACTGCAGTTCAAAAGCATCAGAAGGGTGGCAGACAGCAAGCAAGCAGACCAAGTAAGCCCCTGTGGTGGTGGTGGGGGGTTACATATGTAACCCCCAAATGAGGGTTTTAGAAGCCTTCCTGGAGCTTGCTTAAGTGCTCCATGCCTGGCTGGTGTTCCAGTAGGCCGCCAAGTGTGGGGGTTGTGAGTGCTTTAAAGCCTCCAGTACTGTCTCTTTAAGAGCTGCCTGTTCGCAGGCTTTAGTGGTTCAAATAGAGGACTAGAGCTCTCTGTTCGAATCCCACCCTGGACTACTGTCTAATCACTCTGTTTTGCAGTCGCTAGGAGCGCTAAGGAGCCCTCTGAAAGATGTAGTTGTTCCCTTTTAGAAATATGTATGGCATGGGTTAAATTACAGTTTGGCTAACCTCTTTTATTGCAGCTGGGACGTTGCTGTGCTCCTCCATATTGGACCAGGACTGTGTAAAGAGGGGTCCAATAGTGGCTAAGGGGCACTGGCAAAGGAGTGGAGGTGACCAACCAGGCATCAGGACTCTGGCTGGAGCCAGATGACCAATGGGACACCGCTTGTAGTTCTCTGAAGTGGCATTATGGGCCATGGCTTTTGCACCACTGAGGGCTCAATCAAAGTGACTGGCATGTAACCAGCCAATAAAATCGGGTAGCGCCGAGCTGTAAGGATTGCCACATAATGTTAGGGGCAGATGCATTGGGACTGTGAAGGAGAAGGGAGCTCTGAGCTTCTGCGCCATTGAGTCGAGCGGGAAGTGCGTATAAGGCCTGAGGTGGCCATTTTGATTATCCACACTCTACGGATTAAATCCATGAGGCTTGCGGTCAGAGGAGGCTGTGTGCCAAGCACAGCTACCTACCAGGCTTCACCTGAAGAGGGACCGGAGAATCTGCTGAATCACGCTCGTCTGTCAGGATATTGAAGCTGCAGTGAAACGCCCACATAGCTGTGAGTTTGTCGGTCCTGGAAGCAGCTGCCTGGTATGTGCCCCTCTGTTGTTTTCCATATAAATGTGTAAGGAGGCCTCTGAAGTTCAGGCTCAGCCCCTGCAAGTGGTGGGAGAGTGGTTCTCTGCTGGAGTTGTGAGTACTGAGTCAGGTAGCTCCTGTTAACGCTTGCAATCTGAGGAAAAATCATTTTGTTGTATTGCCTACTGTACTAATTGAGCTTTCTGGCTCCATCTGATCTTCTCAGGAATTAAAGGCTTGCTTTTGTCAGGGCCCCAACCAGCTGCATCGAGGAACTAGCCATTAGGGCTTGGGTACCCATAGACAGTAATTAATAGGTTAGGCCTGTGCACAGAGCCATAGGTAGATTTTCATATACTGTAGTGGTAAGCTAATCACCCTGATCCCACCGGTCCTTGTTATTCCCCTCAAATAAATTGGATTGCCTGTTTTGCAAAAGTACACTGACTAGTCTGTGTATTAATGGTGAAATACTGCACAGTGAATGTAGTGTAACTGCCTACTTTCAGGGGTCCCGGTGAGCTGACTGGATCGAGCCTGGGGGTAAGTGTACCTGGTAAAGACTTGAAATTGAGCTGTGGGCCACTAGTGGGAAGAAAGAGGTTGGCAGCAACCCAGAGGGCTGTGACCAAGTCAACCTCGACTGTTCTAACCCGACCTCTGGGTGGAGGCACCCATCAGCGGATCTGGGCCCCTCACCTACTACGTTAGGGCAGGCAGGGGTAGTAGCCCTGGGATAGCGCCCCTGGGGGTTACAAATTGAGGCACCGCTGGGATCAGCATCCCTGGTGGCCAAGTGGGTAAAGTGCATAAACATGGAAAAGCTGATGGGGAAACTGGAAGGGACATTATGGCAAAATTAAGTTGGATCCTATTAAGACAATGGTACACAAACTGATGGGGTGGGGCGAAGCTCAAGAGCTGGACTCCAGAGAATTGTTACTATTAGACGTAGCTCTGGGAACACTGACAGCTGACATTATTTCTACTGCAGAGCATGTTAAATGTTTGGGCAAGGTGGAGGTGAAGGCGTATGGCTGACCTGCTCGATCAGACCCTGCAGATGCTACTTTTTGTAGTGTGGCCATCGACCAGAGGGTACCTCCAGTGATTTACCCAGGGGTGCCCACAGGGATGGAGGCTTGTTCACATTCGAGTGGGTCCGTCACTCCTGGGGGTCCCCAGACCAATAGTTTCAAAGATAAACTCCTTAAATTGTTGGCTGTGGAAGGAGGACTACCCAGGAGTTGCTGCAAGCATTGGACTCTCTAGTGACACCACCCCCAGGTTTCCCCAGGTACCTCTCCCTATCCCCCAAGAGTTCTATTTTGGCTCCCCTGCCCTTGGTGGTTCCCCTATACAGCTCGATTCTTACAGAAGGCTGAAACTGTTTTCTGGCACAGTGCGGTGCCTTCAGGAGGATGACTTGAAGCGTGGATGGATTATGCCACCTCCTTAGTTCAGGAGTGGCAATGCTCTGAGGGGAGAAAAAAGCGATTGATGGAGAGTCTGCGGGCCCTGCTTTAGAAGCCATTAGGTTCTTGCGGCCACTAACCGAAGCCACCGCAGCAGAGTATCTTTCTGCTTTGGAGGGAGTGTTTGGAGTACAGAGACTGGGAAGACTTATTATGGAAATTCAAGTCTGCCAAGCAATGGAGAAATGAGAAGCTGTCCGCCTTTGTTACTAGGGTGGAGCAGGCCTTGCAAAAGGCCTATCAAAAGGAGGATCACAGCACGGCCTTGAACCAGGTCAAGTTGGAACATGTTTTGAAGTCTGCTAGATTTTCTAGTGTGATATTGTTAAAACTTAAGTTACATGACAGATGGGCTACCCGCCTGAGTACTGTCAATTGATGAGGAGATTAGAAAGTGGAAACTGATGAGGAGGGTGGGAACCCTATGTGGGAGCGTGAACCCAAGCGAACCTCTGAGTCTAGTGCACCTGAGGAGACCCACCCTTCAGGGAGGCCTGATCGTCCCAATTTCAAGGTGATGTGGGGTTGCATGCCATTTCCTCTGACCCCAAGTAGAGAGAGCGAGTTAAGGGCCGAGCTTAGAAATTTACAAGACTTGGTGAGGGATTTGAGGCGATCCACTACCCACCCTGTTAGGTCTGGGAACCTGAGTCATTTAGAAACCCATGTTCTAACCCTGGGAACCACCCCGCCGGAGGCCCTCAGCAGACAAAGTACTCCTCCCAATAGAGACCCCGGGACCCCAAGTTTTGTTACCATTGTGGGAGGATGGACACTTTCAGCCTGACTGCCAGCTGCCAGAGAATTTAAGGAAGGTCAACAGCAGGCTGATCACTTGGCATCGAGGGCCCACGTCCGACCCCCAGGAAGAGTTTGGTGACCTGGGTCAATGTCCAATCAACTGTCAAGGCTGTGCCTCCTGAATGGTCTGATGTGGTTGGGCCCTTGATGGAGGCCCCAGTGCGAGTCAATGGGATTCCCACCCAAGCTGTGTTAGATAGTGGCTCTCAGGTAACCATCATGTTTCAGGACTGGTATCAGACACACCTATCTGAGTGCCACTACAACCCTTGGATGGTCTACATGTATAGGGACTAAGTGACAAGGCTTATCCGTATTTGGGGTATATTCAGATCTGGTTGTCTTTCCCTACTTATGTGGCTGGAGTGGACGAACAGGTGGAAACCTTGGCTCTAGTCTGCCCCCACTGGACGGTATGATGGGGTACCCCTGTTGATTGGGACAAATGCTCATATGTTTGGTCGGTTAGCCTAACTGTGTTCAGAAAAGCAAGCTTTTAGGACTGGGCGAGCCCTAAGAATACCCCCGATCCAAAAGGTCTCTGAAACTCAGAGGAAGGTTAGCCAGGAGGAACCTGAAGGCCCGTGGGTGTAGTATGGAAGAAGGATCCAGCACCATTGATACTTGCCCCAAATGCCCAGTGTGTTTTGCAAGGGAAGTAAGAATGAGAACAGATGTTAAGAACAAGTTATTGATGTTGAATGCACCTGGGGAGGGAAGATTGCCTGAGGGACTGCTGGTCAAACCCAGTATCTTGCGCTAGAGCCCATGCTTACGTCAGGAGGGTGATGGTTCAAGTTCATAATGTGTCCAACAAGGAGATTCAAATAAAAAGAGGGTGCACCTGGCAAGTGTACACTGTGCAGATACTGCAGTGCTGCCCAATGGCAAGGGTTCAAGAAAGGATGACAGAGTAACTCCTGCCTTGTTTGATTCAGCGACTCCCGTTGCCTGCTGAATGGAAAGTGAGGATCAGTGAAAAGCTTGCTACAAGAGACCAGGTATTCTCCCAAAAGAATGGGATGTGGGATGTGTGCAAGGGCTGAGCACCATATCCGGCTGCATGATGAAAGGCCTTTCAAGAAAGATCTCGCGCCTAGTTCCGCTGACATAGACGATGTGAGGCAGCATTTGCAAGAGATGCTCACTGCTGGTGTGATACAAAAGTCCAGGAGCCTATATGCTTCCCCATTGTAGTGGTGAGAAAGAATAATGGGGAGGTTCGAATGTGTGTAGATTACGTACTTTGAATCGGCGGACCATCCCAGACCAGTATACCATGCCCCTATACAAGACGCCTTTGGATTGTTTAAATGGCAGTAAGTGGTTCTCTGTGTTAGACCTCCTCAGTGGGTACTATCAGATCCGATGGCCCCAGAGGACCGAGAGAAGACTGCATGCATTTGCCCTCTAGGTTTCTATGAGTTCATCTGGATGCCTCAAGGGATTTCAGGCACCCCAGCTACCTTTCAGCGCCTGATGGAACGTGCTGTGGGGACATGAATTGCTTGAGTGTTTGGTCTACTTAGATGATGTCATAGTGTTTGACCACTCATTGGAAGAGCATGAAATGCCGCTTGTTCAAGGTCTTGGATCAGCTGGAGGATTTCGGTCTCAAGCTATCTATAGACAAGTGCCAATTCTTCCAAACTTGGTGAAGTATGTGGGCCATGTAGTATCCATTGAAGGCATAGAGACTGACCCAGCAAAGTGGAGGCTTTGACTACTTGGCCTCAGCCACAGAATTTGAAAGAGCTGCAACAGTTCCTGGGGTTTTGTGGATATTATAGGCGGTTTGTCAAAGATTATTCTCGAGTAATCTGCCCCTCCTCAACCTTACTCAGGGTACCTCCACGCACTAAAAGTATAAGAAAGTTGGCACTCTGAGACAGAGAAGAAATATTTTGCCAAATGATGTGTTTGGAAACTGCTGGACTACTGAGTGTGAGGCTTTCTATGACATCATATATCAACTTACCCATGCCCCAGTGCTGGCCTATGCTGACCTGGCCAAGCCATACGTTCCCATACTGACGCCAGTCTACAGGGATTAGGGGCTGTGTTATATCAGGAGCACTCAGCAGGCTGAGACCTGTAGCTTTTGCCAGCAGAAGTCTGATTCCTTCAGAAAAAATTATCCAGTGCACAAACTAGAGTTCCTGGCTCTGAAGTGGTCCATTGTTGATCAATTTCATGACTATTTGTATGGCACCAAGATCTTGGTAAAGACTGATAACAATCCTCTAACCTATGTGCAGACCTCAATAAGTTGGATGCCACTGGCATAGGTGGCTCTCTGCATTGAGCCACCTACAACTATGCTGTTGAGTACAGAGCAGGTCTAAACCATATAGATGGGGATGCTCTCTCTCAGGGCCTATGCCACAAACCAACTGGGTCAGGTTGTCAGGACCTGACATAAAACCCTTGCCAAAAATTTGGCAAGGAGGAACAGGTGTCTCCTGATGATGTGGACTGCCTGGTAGATTGCTTGAGGCCATCCGAGAACTGCAAACCTACTGCTTACTGTCATTTTCTGCATTAGACACTAGTTACTGCCCTCAGTTCAACAATGATAGTCTCCAACGGCCCAGTCCGAGACCCTATGATAAAGATGGCTGTGGAGGCTTTGCAGGCGGGAGGAACGTGTCCAAGTTGCATTCCACTGACCTGAGAACTGCCTTGTTATACAAAGAAGGGTCAAAGTTAAAACTGATTAACTGACTACTATATATCGAGAGACTGTGGACAAGGGGCAGGTAGACAAACAACAACTGGTGCTGCCCACTGCTTTTAGAGAACAGGTTTTGAGGTCCCTGCATAATCACATGGGGCATCTTGGCATAGACCGAACTCTTGACCTGGTACGGACCCGATTCTACTGGCCAAAAATGAGTGCAGATGTAGAGCAGTATGTCAAGACCTTTGGCTGCTATTTGCAAAGAAAGCCCTACCTCAGAGCTGCCCCATGGTCAATATCACTACCAGTGCCCTATGGAACTGGTCTGCATTAATTCTCTGAGTTTGGAACCAGATCAAAAACCTCAGTAACATATTGGTAGTCACTGATCATTTTACCCAGTATGCCCAGGCTTTTCCTACTAAAGATCAGAAAGCAACTACGGTGGCTAAAGTACTTGTTGAGAACTTCTTTGTCCACTATGGGGCCCCAGAGAATCCATTCTGACCAGAGGAGGGACTTTGAGAGCACGCCTGATTAAAGAAATGCTATCTTTGTGGGGAGTCTGAAATCGAGAACCACCCCATACCATCCACAGGAGACCCCCAACCTGAAAGGTTTAACCGCACATTGCTTGATATGTTGGGCACACTGCAACCCAAAGACAAGCCTAGATGGAGCCAGCAGATTAGCATCCTGGTTCATGCTTATAATTGCACCAAAAGTGATGCCACTGGATTTTCCCCATACAGGCTGATGTTTGGGAGAGAGGCCAGACTGCCCATGGATGTATGTTTCGGGTTTCTCTGATGGGGTGCAAGCAGAAAATCATCTACAGTATGTGCAGAAGTTAAAGGCCCAATTGAACCATGCCTACCAACTGGCCCAGACTATGGTGGCTAAACAAAACCTGGCCAACAAGGAGGGTATGACAAGAAAGTGAAAACAATGGAACTAAGAGAGGGGATAGAGTGCTATTGAGGAATTTGGGACTGCACGGCAAACATAAGATTGCTGACAGATGGCATCACCTCCTCATATTGTTGTGGGGAAAATGGTGGATTTACCTGTATATAAAGTGCGGCCTGAAAACAATTCAAAAGGTGTGAAAACTATACACAGAAATCATCTGCTACCAATTGGGCAAATCTTGATTGAAGCCGAATCCCCAATGCCCCCCCAGGCCTATTACTAGATCTGCTGCCAAGAAAGAAACCCGACCACTTGATTCTTCAGCAAGCCAAATAAGAGAGCCTTGTTCAAAACCCTCTGATGAAGATGATCATCAGTCTGTGTCTGAAGACAATCAGAATAACATTGAATACTATCCCTCTTATGAACTGAGTCAACTGTTTGGGGCAATCCCTAGTCAACTCGGGAGATGAAGTTGGGCTTTCTGGACTGTCTAAGCCCCCAACTTTGTCGCTGGAGTCAATGCTCCCAGAAGATGAAGTGAGTGGCAACCCAGCTGAAGGGGTGGGATCCTTAGACCTGGCTGAACTGTCTGGCCTGGCTGAACTATCTGACTTTTCAGAAGAAGGAAGTGATGTGGGGAGCAAACCAGTGATATGCCGGAACCTGAAGAATATTTTGAGTGCCCTGGTGGTTCCTTACTAGTGCCTGAACAGTCCCCAGCTGAGCCCAGTAGTGTGGGTCCTGATATAGAGGGTCATGCTCCCAAAAGTACTATAAACACTGGGTCCCCTTCCCTGTGGAGGTTCCCCTACTAATCTCAACGAGGCTAAGATGGAGTCAGGGTCTGTAGCAGGATTTCCCAAGACCCCTAGGTGCTCTAGCCGAGAAGTACGGCCCGTAGTTAAGTTGAGTTATGAGTCTCTGGGTTAGCCTGTGGAGCTGCCCTTAAATGTAGTCCATAAAGCGGTGTATGTGTCCCCGATCTCCTTGCCTAAGCTAGCCTTGAGGGATAACTCCAGCCTGTTAGTGTTGCCTTTCGAATGTGGTACCCTGCTTTAGGTAGCCCACAAGTAGCCCACAAGTAGCTGACAGGAGGGCCCCTCTTTCCAGGTGTCATGGACAGGAACTAATGACCTGATTTAACAAGGAAAAGGGTTGTGTGTGTGGGTAATATTGTATAAACTGTAGCAAACTGTAAATACAGTAGCCATGCATGTAATCTAAAGTGTGATATAATGTTAATTCAACTGTTGCCTTAAAGTGATTTAAGGGTAACTACTTGACATGGACGCCAAGTTCTTTCCAGGTCAGGAAGGTGTAACCCCCTAAAATGGGGTTCTTAGAAGCCTTCCGGAGCTTGCTTAAGTGCTCCATGCCTGGCTGGTGTTCGGCGTAAGGCTGCTAAATGTGGGGGTTGTGAGTGCTTTAAAGCCTCCAGTACTGTCTCTTTAAGAGCTGCCTGTTGCATGGCTTTAGTGGTTCAAATAGAGGACTAGGGTTTTCTGTTGAATCCCACCCTGGACTGCTGTCTGATCACTCTGTTTTGCAGTAGCTAGGAGTGCTAAGGAGCCCCTCTGAAAGATGTAGTTGTTCCCTTTTAGAAACATGCATAGAATGGGTTAAATTGCAGTTTGGCTAACCTCTTTTATTGCAGCTGGGACGTTGCGTTGTGCTCCTCCATATTGGACCCGGACTGTGTAAAGAGGGGTCCAATAGTGGCTAGGGGCACTGGCAAAGGAGTGGAGGTGACCAACCAGGCATCAGGACTCTGGCTGGAGCCAGACGACCAATGGGGACACCGCTTATAGTTCTGGGAAGTGGCAATATGGGCCATGGTGCTTTTTCGCACCACTGAGGCTCGACTAAAGTGACTGGCATGTAACCAGCCAATAAAATCGGGTAGCGCCCAAGCTGTAAGGATTGCCCCATGCTGTTAGGGGCAGATGCTTTGGAACTGTGAAGGAGAAGGGAGCTCTGAGCTTCTCTCGCCGTTGAGTGTTCGGCGGGAAGCGCGTGAAAGGCCTGAGGCGGCGTTTTTGTTACCGCACTCTACGGATTAAATCCATGAGGCTTGTGGTCAGAGGCTGTGTACAAGCACAGCTACCTACCAGGCTTCACCTGAAGAGGACTGGAGAATCTGCTGAATCACGCCTCGGTCTGTCAGACATTGAAGCTGCAGTGAAACGCCCGCATAGCTGTGAGTTCGTTCGGGTCCAGGAAGCAGCTGCCTGGTATGGTACCCTCTGTTGTTTTCCATATAAATGTGTAAGGAGGCCTCTGAAGTTCAGGCTCAGCCCTGCAAGTGGTGGTTGAGTGGTTCTCTGCTGGAGTTGTGAGTACTGAATCAGGGTAGCTCCTGTTACGCTTGCAATCTGAGGAAAAAATCATTTTGTTGTATTGCCTACTGTACTAATTGAGCTTTCTGGCTCCATCTGATCTTCTCAGGAATTAAAGGCTCGCTTGTGTCAGGGCTCCAACCAGCTGCATCGAGGAACTAGCCATTAGGGCTTGGGTACCCATAGACAGTAATTAATAGGTTAGGCCTGTGCACAGAGCCATAGGTAGATTTTCATATACTGTAGTGGTAAGCTAATCACCCTGATCCCCACCGTCCTTGTTATTCCCTTCAAATAAATCAGATTGCCTGTTTCTCAGAAGTACACTGACTAGTCTGTGTATTAATGGTGAAATACTGCACAGTGACTGTGGTGTAACTGTACCTTACTTTCCAGGGGTCCCCGGAGGAGCTGAATGATCGAGGCAGGGGTAAGTGTACTGGTAAAGACCTTGAAATTGAGCTGTGTGGGCCACTAGTGGGAAGAAAGGGGTTGCAGCAACTCAGAGGGCTGTGACGAGTCAACTCACTGCTCTAACCCCAACCTCTGGGTGGAGGCACCCGCCAACGGATCTGGGCCCCTCACCCTGCTACAGTTAGGGCAGGCAGGGTAGTAGCCCTTGGGGTAGCGCCCCTGGGTTTACACATAGTTTCTTTTGGACAAGCTACCTGATAGCAAGCATTACAGGTCCTTCCTGTCTTGGTATTTTCTTAGGAACAATAATGTTTCAGATCACCAGTGTTAAGACAACGGTGAGACAGAATCAAATACCACTGACAGCTTAATCTGGTTCAGTTTCAGTTGGTTACCATCTGTGTCCTCCCTCCTCCTGGTCGCCCCTGAAAAGGGATTTCGTCTCAGTGGGCCTACCAGGCCAACAAAATTCAATAAAATAAATAAAAATTAACCATATGGTCTTATTCTGTCTCACTCTACTACTGTATGTACAGTACCTAACTACTATATGTAAATTATTTGTTTCACATCTATATGTAATACACCAGGTAAAATGCCTCAGTGAGGTGGCAAGCACCACACCTACCACGTGCCTCTTGTCCATGCTCCAAGCTACATCCCTTGTTGCAGTAATTTGTCAAGCCTAAACCTGACAGGTGATACTGTTTATTATTTTCTGCCAGCAGCACTACATTTTAATCAGTGAACATTGAATTATTCTTTCTTGAATTTTTGCTGGTCTTGCAAAGATTGATTTTGAACAGTAGTTACTGATTGAGGAAAGACATTTTCTTTTTAGATAGCACTACTGCATACATACTGTATCTAAATGCAACTCTCTCTTTGGCTGACTGACCGATCTGTCTCTGTTCTCCGATGGGGTGGCCATAGCTCAGGGTAGCTCCCTTGTCTAGGAGTTTACTAATGTTTTCGCTCACCACAATCCCCTTGCTACACCAACATGCTTAACAAGCTATAAACAGTTTGCAGCAGCCATTAAGGGCTCGAGCAACTGAAATGACTAGGATGTATGAAAATCAGATGGAGCTCAGCATGGGACTCCACACCTGTGGATTCAACCATACGTGTTTTAATCCACAGCCCACAGTCCCCTCCATATGCATATGCAGAGGCTTGTTTACAGGCTGAGAGCATTACACAGTGCAGATCATGGCTGGACACTAAGCATCCAATCAGAGGCCAGCTAGAGTGGATCACTTCTCTGTGCTGAGCGAGAGATTTTGGGATACAGCAGCCTTTGCAGTCCTTCAAGGGTGCTATTGCTGTACAGAGACAGAGACAGTAATAATTAAATAAAACAAATAGAAGTGTCATTATGCTGTCCCCAAGTCCTCCATACAGTCTCAAAGTGCTTCATACAATGTATAGAGGTTAGATCAAGCCCTACCGTCTATGAAAGGCCATATTTGGAAGGTGCATAAATGCTACTGCAGGGTACCCCTCACATTGTGTAGGTAGCCTCTACACTGCAGCCATGGTGCATACATATACCATGGTTTCCATAGACATAGACACCCCCCACGCGGTCAAGCCCCATTCCAGCTGCTCTCATAGACATGTAGGTGAGCAGGGACTGGGTAAGCAGGATCAATATAATCCATGCTGTAGGTGCTGCAGGGTGCTGTGCATGTGTAGAGAGTGTTCTCTGCAGCTTTTGCCAGCTCTCTGCATGTATGGAGGGGAACCTGACCCTTTTGAGGATTGAGCCCTAAGTGTACACAGGAGATTAAACAAAGAGGGAGAAAGAGGATGTTAAGCACTGCAAGGTTAAACAATTTGCTGAAGATCATGCAGTACTTAAGTGTCTGTGGTGGGGTTCAGACCTTGATCTTCAGGTTTACAGCCCAGTTCTCTAACCATTAGGCTTTACTTCCAACAATGGCATGTCTCCAATATTCTGGGATGCAACTGTCCCTGTATGACAGTATACAGTTGATAGGGTGCCGTGACTAGGGCTCTGGAATGTACTCATCGGGATGATGGCATATGTGATGTGGGCAATCGGGATTTTGACCGTCCACTAATGTAGTATCATGATGATGGGGCCTCAACTGTGGTCCTGTTCTCCTTCACAATGTGTGCCGGTGGGGTTATGTCATATATATTTTAGGGGAATGCAGGCTGGACCCCCCAGAAATGATGGTGACAACATGAAGGTGTCATCGCAACATGCAGTATGCAATCTGGGTGAGAGGGAGACTGAATTGCTATAATGCATCTTGCTTGTTGCCCTTTGCCTCGCTCTTTTTACTGAGCGCTGTTTGTTTCTCCCAAATGTGGGTGAACCCTGCATGACATAGAATTTTTTTTTTGACGGCAGATGAGGACCTCTTGGACCCATGCAGTCTGCCCATTTCTCCCTACACTATTACTTCAGACCATGCCCAATCTGCAACTCTTTCTTCCTCCACTCTTTCCTTTCCAATATGATTCCCTTGCACTTATCCCATGCATTCTTGAACCCCATCACTGTTTTTGTTAATGTTTTGCATATTTCATAATGAAGCCAAGGTAGTAACAAAGGATCTGCAGGTATGCTCTGTCTCTTCAGATCAAGACCATCTGATTCTGTTTTGGTATTCCGATCAGTTTAGAAAATTATCCCCAGGATACTGCCATAGTAACAGATAAAAAGTGTGCAGTATTTAACATCCTCTCAATTATTTGCCTTCACTAAAACGTTAGATCCAATATTTTGCTTACATAAGTACAAGGAATGTTTTGGCACACATGTTAACAGCAGCATAAGTGCTTTGACCCATTGCCAGCATCCATTATGACGTTGTTCACTTATCATTGTCAGGCTCAGTGCTATATGCAGTTGTACTACTGTGAGCAAGGAGGAACGGTATCGGCAGGAGTGCTCCACAGCACCTACAATATTTGGCCAGTTATAAAGATTTGTTGCAAACTGTGCATTTCACCCAAAAGCCTCTAAGCTGGTGATAATTCCATAGTCAACACAGTAATTGCATGCACACAAGTCTAATAACATGTCAACTTAAATTTCTTACATATTCGCTCACTCAGTGTTGTTACAGGTCCCTCCATTTCACCAAACAGTGGTCGATTGTGAATACACATGTTCTCAAACACCAGATCTTTTGATCTGGTAGGACGTATAAAGCGGCTGAAAGCATTTCAGTATCCGATTGTGAAGCTTAGGAAGGAAAAAGTGGAAGAATTAGCTTTTCCATATTTCTGTTATAACATTTTAAAAGATGCCTGTAATTTATTTAATCTCATCAGATTTAATTTAAAAATCCCTTTTACTTGAGTTCTAATTTATACTGCAATTATAAAGGTGATGCCCCTTTTAGATGCTACAAACGTAAGCTTTCTTAGGCAGCTATAGTGAGCGTGCCCACATTTCAGTATGGAGCAGCTCTGGCTTACTTGAATTGATATCCGCTTGGAGCTAACTCATGGAACAAGTGCCAGGAATCCTGTTTAACAAGCTGGTGACCTGGGTTTGTGCCCATGTCTGGGGCATCACTCATTGTAGTAGGAGGGCAGGTGGCTAAGCGTCTCAAAGGATGTTCTCTTCCAGTGTGGGAGGATTGCAATATCTCGCTGTCTGATTGCCCTATGCTGTTCTGGGCATATGTTCCTGTATGAGTGGATGTTCTGCAAAGGCCTGCACATCCCCCTGCGATGTGGTGGCCTTGCCCATTGCAGTGTATCGGAAAGGTAGAAAAATATGGAAAAATAGGGGTGTCACCATGCAGATAAAGGCTGCACCCCTCTTGCTCACATACAGTCATCTTGGCAGCTTAGAAGGATAAAATAGTAGCAGCACACACAGTAAAATATAAATTCAAGTGAAATTTGTTCCATCGGATGTTTTTTACATTGTACCAGAAATCAGGAGCTGACACCCTTGCCCTTCGAGGCAGAGTGCCTGAGTAACGGCTTTTTATTTTGGCACAATGAAATAAGCTTCACTTTAAACTTATGCGCTATTGAGTGCACTGATTCTTTTTATGTTGAGCCAAAGTTTGCCATTGTAGTGGCAATCGCTTGGTTCTGCATGTGCATGCATGTTTGTTTCTCAGTGTATCCTAGTAGCTCACCCAGGTCACCCTCTCCCCCTCCCATGCTGGATTCAGTCTCCTTTCTGGAAGGAGGGAGGGACAGCACCAGGTGAGGTAGGAGGTCAGGTTGAACCAGGGTTGAGAGCAGGAATATAGGGAGGGAGGAACTAATCAGAATGGGCAGGAAGAAGATGCAGGCAAAATGGAGTGAAGGATGGGGAATGAGAGAATAGGCAAAGGAAGAGGGAGGAAAACTGAAAGCAGATACTGAGAGTCAGAAGTGGAGGGGCAGATTGGGAGATGGAAAAACATAATTTATGGGGATAAATTGTGGATGTGTGAGATAAGTTCACCAGGGTACAGAGGAGCTGTTAGGTGGGGAAGCAGCTAGTACTGAAGATAAGAAAGGAAGGATAGGGAGCACAAATGCAGGGATGGAAGGTAGCAATCATGAGGACTCCATAATTAGAGGTATTCACTGGGAAGGAAAGGGACTCAAATGCAAGAAGGAGGGTGGTTTGTATGTCGGGGGATGACAGCGGGAAGATGGGCCCAAGAATAAGGGAACTAGTATGGAGGTTGGAGGAAAACCTAATTTAGTTATACATTGGGAACCAATGACCTAGCTGGGAGGAGGTTGAGATAGTGCAAAGTAGGTTCAGGGAATTAGGAAGATCTACAGGGCGGAAGGAAGTTCACTGGCCTTCTCAGAGGTGATACCAGTACCAAGGGTCAGCACAGCTAGGAAAAGAGGAATAGAGAATTTTAATGACTGGCTGAGGAAATGCTGCAGGGAGAGAGGTTCATCTGTATTGGGGACTGGGAGGAGGCTGGTCAAACAAAGCACTCTTTTCACCAGACAGGCTACACCTCAGTAGGGAGGATTTGATGGTACTCAGGGGACAAAGTGAGGAATACATAACCACTACACTTAAACTATTGGGGGCAGGGGCATGCAGGCCCACAGGCTCAGAAAGGAGGTGGTCAGTGAACCTCCCCACAGTGATGGAAGAGGTCTGGAGGGAGGAGGTGGAAAGGGCAAAAACACAGTTAGCAAAGGGTGGAGGGGTGAGGAACACATAACAAGGGTATGTGAAGGGGTGCAGACAGAAGGATAAATGCGAATAGAAGAGAGGAAGGTCAGACTCTAGGTGGAGGTGATGTCTCTGAATTGCAAGTCTTGAAAAAAGATGGATGACCTGCAGGCACTATTAGCACACAGGAGAGTGGACATAGCTGCAGTAACCGAGACTTGGGCAACATCACACCATGACTGGACCTTGTGATCCTGGATATAAACTATACAGGAGGGATAGGATAGTCGGGAAGGGGGTGGCAGTTTATATCAGGAGGGGTAACTTGCACGAGGGAGGAGTCAGAGGAAGGAGGGGAGGCATTATAGGTTCAGTTAAGGTCCAATAGAGGGAAAAGGTGAGATTGGGGTGGTTTACAGACCACCCAGTCAAGATGAGGAGAAGGACAGGGAACTGATCTCACAAATATTGGAAGCTGTGGGGAAAGGAGAAGTGGTAACTGTGGGAACTTCAACCTGCCCAAGGTGGACTGGAGCATACCATCCACAACATGTGCTAAGAGTCAGATGATCCTGGAAAGACTGCAGGGTGGGTTCCTGACTCAGGGCATCAGTGAACCAACAAGAGCTGAGGCAATTCTTGATTTGGTGCTCACAAATGGAAGCATGTACAGGAAATCATGGTCAGAAGCCACTGGGTGGAAGTGACCACTGCAGTGTGGTTCCAGTTGGATATGGGCAGGGAAAGCATCCGACTAAGATCAAAATCTTGGATTTTAGGAGGGTGGACTTCAGGAAAATGGGTGAAGTTATAAGGGCTATCTGGTGGGCATCAGAGGAGATACGGGATGGACCAAAGGTGGTCCATCATTAAGGAAGGAATACTGGTTGCCGCGAGATGAGTGTATTAGGCTCAGGAAGAACACAAGGGTCAAAGCGCCCAGTTGGTTCAGTTCTGAGGTTACCAAGGCAGTAGGGAAGAGGTTGGCCTATAGAAAATTCAGGAAGACAAAGAGAGAGCTGGGTAGGGAAAATTATCTAAGGTTGGCTAGTGAGGCAAGTAAGAAAGTCCCATGCAGCAAAGGCACAAGAAGGCCTGCAGATAGCTGAAGGAATTAAAATGGGTGAGAAGGCTTTCTTTCACTATATATGAGAGAAGGGACAAGAAGGAAGGATTGTTAGGCTTAAGAAAGAGGTGGAGTGGGTGGAGGATAATGGGGAAAGCAGAAATACTAAATGAATACTTCTGTTCCACCTTCACCAGGGAGGACGGATGGACCAGTGCCTTCAGGAGAGAAAAGAGGAACAGGGTGGAGGGGAACACAGATGTAGTTATAGAGGAGCATAGAGTAAGGGAGAGACTGCTAGCATTGAAGGTGGACAATCACCAGGCCTGGACAGATTACATGCAAGGTACTAAAGGAATTGGCTGAGGAGCAAGCATGGCCACTGGCAGACCCTATTTAATAGTTCATTAGAGTCAGGCATGGTACCACAGGACTGGAGAACAGCGCATGAAGTGCCCATCCACAAAAGCGGTCCCAAGAATGATCCAGGAAATTACAGACCAGTCAGTCTGACCTCCATTGTGGGCAAGCTCATGGAGAGTATACTAAAGGAAAAGTTGGTGGAATATCTAGAGGAGCATGGTCTCCAGGATGGGAGGCAGCAAGGGTTCATGGAGGA